>OZ004603.1:43660461-44289606 GCA_963924605.1 Malthinus seriepunctatus
AGAGAGAAGAAGAGAAATAAAGAGACTGTTGAAATGAGACACTAATATAAAAAAATTAAGGGAGATCGATATAGAGATAAAGAGACTGTTGAAATAAGATATTTTGATAGAACAATTGAGAGAGGTAGAGAGAGATAAAAAAAACAGATAGAGAAATAAGAAGACAGTTAGGGAGACTGTTTAAATGAGATATTAAGATAGGAAAATGGAAGGAGATAGAGAGAGATAAGGAGATTGTTGAAATGAGAGAAAAACATAGTAAAATAGAGGGAGTTTAGAGATAGATACAGAGATAAGGAGATAGATACAGAGATAAGGAGATAGATACAGAGATAAGGAGATAGATACAGAGATAAGGAGATAGATAAAGAGACTGATGAAATAAGAGAAAAACATAGTAAAATAGAGGGAGTTTAGAGATAGATACAGAGATAAGGAGATAGATACAGAGATAAGGAGATAGATACAGAGATAAGGAGATAGATAAAGAGACTGATGAAATAAGAGAAAAACATAGTAAAATAGAGGGAGTTTAGAGATTGATACAGAGAAAAAGAGACAGAGACAGATAAAAGAGACAGATAAAGAGACAGACACGGAGATAAAGAGATAGAGAAAGAAAAGTCCCCTGGACTTTTTCTCTGGGGCTTCTACATCTCTCTCACTCTCTTCTTTGTCTTTCTCTTTATATTTGTATCGTTATCTCTTTATCTATCTCTGTATCTATCTCTAAACTCCCTCTCTTTTACTATGTTACTTATTTCATCAGTCTCTTTATCTATTTTCTTATCTCTGTATCTATCTCCTTATCTCCGTATCTATATCTAAACTCCCTCTATTTTACTATGTTTTTCTCTTATTTCATCAGTCTCTTTATCTATCTCCTTATCTCTGTATCTATCTCCTTATCTCTGTATCTATCTCTAAACTCCCTCTATTTTACTATGTTTTTCTCTTATTTCATCAGTCTCTTTATCTATCTCCTTATCTCTGTATCTATCTCCTTATCTCTGTATCTATCTCCTTATCTCCGTATCTATATCTAAACTCCCTCTCTTTTACTATGTTTTTCTCTTATTTCATCAGTCTCTTTATCTCTGTATCTATCTCCTTATCTCTGTATCTATCTCCTTATCTCTGTATCTATCTCTAAACTCCCTCTATTTTACTATGTTTTTCTCTTATTTCATCAGTCTCTTTATCTATCTCCTTATCTCTGTATCTATCTCCTTATCTCTGTATCTATCTCCTTATCTCCGTATCTATATCTAAACTCCCTCTCTTTTACTATGTTTTTCTCTTATTTCATCAGTCTCTTTATCTCTGTATCTATCTCCTTATCTCTGTATCTATCTCCTTATCTCTGTATCTATCTCTAAACTCCCTCTATTTTACTATGTTTTTCTCTTATTTCATCAGTCTTTTTATCTATCTCCTTATCTCTGTATCTATCTCTAAACTCCCTCTATTTTACTATGTTTTTCTCTTATTTCATCAGTCTCTTTATCTATCTCCTTATCTCTGTATCTATCTCCTTATCTCTGTATCTATCTCCTTATCTCTGTATCTATCTCCTTATCTCTGTATCTATCTCTAAACTCCCTCTATTTTACTATGTTTTTCTCTTATTTCATCAGTCTCTTTATCTATCTCCTTATCTCTGTATCTATCTCCTTATCTCTGTATCTATCTCCTTATCTCCGTATCTATATCTAAACTCCCTCTCTTTTACTATGTTTTTCTCTTATTTCATCAGTCTCTTTATCTCTGTATCTATCTCCTTATCTCTGTATCTATCTCCTTATCTCTGTATCTATCTCTAAACTCCCTCTATTTTACTATGTTTTTCTCTTATTTCATCAGTCTCTTTATCTATCTCCTTATCTCTGTATCTATCTCCTTATCTCTGTATCTATCTCTAAACTCCCTCTATTTTACTATGTTTTTCTCTTATTTCATCAGTCTCTTTATCTATCTCCTTATCTCTGTATCTATCTCCTTATCTCTGTATCTATCTCCTTATCTCTGTATCTATCTCTAAACTCCCTCTATTTTACTATGTTTTTCTCTCATTTCAACAATCTCCTTATCTCTCTCTATCTCCTTCCATTTTCCTATCTTAATATCTCATTTAAACAGTCTCCCTAACTGTCTTCTTATTTCTCTATCTGTTTTTTTATCTCTCTCTACCTCTCTCAATTGTTCTATCAAAATATCTTATTTCAACAGTCTCTTTATCTCTATATCGATCTCCCTTAATTTTTTTATATTAGTGTCTCATTTCAACAGTCTCTTTATTTCTCTTCTTCTCTCTATATCTATCTCTATCTCCCTCAATTTTACTATCTGAATATCTCAGTTAAACAGTCTCCATATTTGTCTCTTTATCTATCTCCTTATCTCTATATCTTTCTTTCTCTACTTTTATACTTCTATCTCATATCTATCTCTCCCTCTCTATTTCTCGATGCCTTTGTCTCTCTGTAAATATCAACGATCTTCTCATCTGCCATACTCATCTGTTAATTTATAGTCTTCTTTTTCTTACCTGTCTATCTCCTCTGTCTCTGTTATCTCATCTGTCGAGTAAAAAAGAACTCTTTGTGTTACAGAGTTATCCAGCTGGACTTTATTTCTTAAGTACTAAGACTTCGTTTGCCTTTAATAAACTTACTTTTCACTTTTAAAATCCAAATAGTACTGGTCTAATTTCTTTAGAATTGGGTTTTTTTAAGAACTAAAGAGACTGTGGATAATAATTAAAGACTTGGATTTTAACGTGTAAGGCAATCAAGAGAATAGAGGAGTAGGAGAGGGATTATCTTTTTCAAGGTAATTGAAAAAGGAGAAGATTTTTACTGAGAGTTTACTGTTTATTAAAATGAAAAAATACACAAAAATATCTTCTATTACTTATAATATACATATTTTTAATATACAAAATTATAATAATATACTATTAATTAATTTTACAAATTCAAAACTAATTATTTGTAAACAATTTATTATTGATTGACGGGCCAACGCTTAGTAAATCACCAAAACGATATTCAAGAGACATAACAGTCCCTTTAATGATTCAGTCTTGTGTCCTAATCGATGTATGCAGCAGAAATTAAAAATTGTAAAAATAGCTATACCATAAAAAAAACATTAAAGGTTGCAGCCCAGGGCATGGGCTGCAACAAGTCCACCCTTCGTTAGATTTGGAAAGAAATAACTGTAACAAATAAAGCTTGAGGAGTCATCGCTTGAGGAGTTCGGCTCATCAAGCGGTGGCCCACAAGACATAATACATAATTAAAACAATAAATAATTACAAAATATTAATTAATATTAAAACTGGTAATCGCTGCTTATAGGGTAGCTGGTAGGTAGGTGGCGTCGATACAGCGCTGCACCTTGTCCGAGAGAGTACGAGGGGTGGCACCCCCCCTCCACCACTGGGGGTTGTCCTCGAAATTGCCGGTTGTTGCTCCTCCCCCTTAGTATTTAATGCGCATGCGCGTAGACTCCGTGTAGGAGTGCGCATGTGCGTTGACGCCGGGCGGGGAGGGGTAGGGGGGAGGGGACCGCCGACCCCCCTCCCACCTACCCCTCCCCGCCCGGCGCCAACGCACACCCACATTGCTACACGGAGCCCACGCCCATCACCACATCAAAGACTGCGAAAGAGGAACAACCTCCGACCAATTCGAGGACAACTCGCAGTGGTCTTAGAGGTTGCTTCCCCTCGCGCTCTCTTTAACATGGAGAAGAGCTGTTGGAAGCAACTTACCTAGCTGCTACGTCTTCGCTAGCGATGACCAGTAAATAGGGGTAGCTACCCTCCTAAGCAAGCAATGAATTTAAATTGAAAAAAATTAATAAAAAAAAAACTAATCGAGAGGTGTAGCTACCCTTCTACTACTATACTTAAATACAACCCAAAATAAATTAAAAATAAATTAATCCTCATGTTGGGTCCAAAACCAGAAGACACTGTCGACTGTCGGCTTGATAAAAATAAGCATCTTTCCGAATCAAAGGTGGAATGTAATCTGAAACTAATCGAGATGTTAGTCTGATGTACCCATTTTGGACACAAGCTGAATCGTTAAAAGGACTTTTGCTTCTTAAAGTTTCGTAGTTATCGCTCAATCATTACTTCCAATTAATTAATTTTTAGTAACCAATAATTAAAAATATTTTGATTCAAAATATCCTAAAAGCGCTGTCTTAGATAAAATCTCCTTAGATAAAATAACTTCAACTTGGTCCATTAGGTTTTCTAAAAATCCTCTTGATGTGGACCAAAAGACACTCTGACTGTCGACGATAGAACGGAAACTGAAATAAGATATGTTTTAGTATATGTTTCGATTAAGTAATTAATTTTTAATTTGCAATAAACATTAAATAAAAATACATGCAGGATTCAGCATAACAAAAAGCAAACAAACTTCTAGAGTATATAATTAATAAAATTGGAGAATATAAGCTAAATTATTTAATTTAAATAGTTTATTAACGTTTCGCCAATATGTTCTAGAGTATGTTCTATGTTGAAAATTAATTAAAATAACTTACTTAAATTTTAGTAATTTTCGTCCAACGATTATTTCCAATTAATTAACTTTTAATAACCAATAATTAAACATAATTGAACCCAAAATATCTCGAGAGCGCTGTCAGTAAAAAACTTAGATAAAGTAACTTCAACTTGGTCCATTAAGTTTTCTTGTAATCCTCTCGATGTTAGGCAAAATAAAGCACTGTTAGTCACAAGACCATCTTTCAAAGTCGAAGATTTGAACGGAAACTGAAATAAGAAACGTTTTAGTATGTAATAGGCATGTGTCGATACAGGAGTCAACCAATGATTATTTTTAATTAAGTAATTAATTTTTAATTAGCAAAATTAACTAATTAAAAATACAAGGTGTAAGCAAAGTGCTTCAATAAAGTTCTAGGAGGGTAAGTTCTTTACTTAAAATTAGGTACTTACTTTAATTTTAGTAGTTATCGCGTAATGATTATTTCCAATTAATTAACCAATAATTAAAAATATCTTGATACAAAATATTTTGAAAGCGCTATGAGAAAATCAACTTAGGTAAAATAACTTTAACTTGGTCCATTAAGTTTTCCAAAAATCCTCTTGATGTGGACCAAAAGACACTCTCACTGTCGACGATAGAACGGAAACTGAAATAAGATACGTTTTAGTATATGTTTCGATTAAGTAATTAATTTTTATTTTTCAATATAAATTAATTAAAAATACATGCAGCATGCAGCATAGCAAAAAGCAAACAACTTCTAGGGTGTCTTCTCTATTTAATTAAAATTACTTACTTAAATTTTAGTAATTTTCGCCCAATGATTATTTCCAATTAATTAACTTTTAGTAACTAATAATTAAACATATTTTGATCCAAAATAGCTCGGAAGTAAATAAACTTAGGTAAAATAACTTCAACTTGGTCCATTAAGTTTTCCAAAAATTCTCTTGATGTGGACTAAAGGGCACTCTCACTGTCGACGATTGAACGGAAACTAAAATAAGATGTGTTTTAGTATGTATTTTAGGCATGTTTCGATTAAGTAAATAATTTTTAATTTGCCATTAAATAAAAATACAAGCAGGATTCAGCATAACAAAAAGCAAACAAACTTCTAGAGTAGGTTCTATATTTAAAATTAATTAAAATAACTTACTTAAATTTTAGTAATTTTCGTCCAATGATTATTTCCAATTAATTAACTTTTAATAACCAACTATTAAACATAATTGGACCCAAAATATCTCGAAAGCGCTGTCGGTAAATAAACTTAGGTAAAATAACTTCAACTTGGTCCATTAAGTTTTCTTGTAATTCCCTCGCTCTTCGGCAAAATGAAGAACTGTTAGTTACAAGACCATCTTTCCAAGTCGAAAATTTAAACGGACACTGAAATAAGAAACATTTTAGTATGTATTAGGCATAGTCAACCAATGATTATTTTCAATTAAGGAATGAATTTTTAATTTGCAAAATAAATTAAATAAACATACGATATTTTCACTTTAAATATTTACAAGCAATCAGAAGAGGGAAAGCATTTTCGGGAATATTTATTGCTATTTAGTAAATTAATTTAATTAGTTAAGGGAAGTTACCTAAAATTTTTTGAAAAAATAAAGTATCGGAGTAAGTAGGTACTATGGATTTACATAATAATTTAAATTAGTTAAATGTTTAATTGTTATGAGATATTTTACATAGAAAGAAGTTTATTAACCAACTAATAAGCCTACTAAATGTATTTGCAAAATAGCTCTTTCTCTTATACTTTACATATCCTTAAAAAATCGAAAAGTACTTACATTAATCGTTGTTAATTTTCTTGTAATCCTAGGTCCATTGGTCTTTGTAATTATTCTGGTATAGAGAGCACTTAACGAACGATCTTTCCAGTTCAAGAGTTGAATGAAATCTGAAACAAATTACGAAATGTTTACTATAATAGACACAAAGTGAATCACGGAAAATTCAATGTTCTTATCTATTTTTAATTTTTTTTACTTTTGCGAAATTTATTCTTATGTTTATCGCCACATTATACAAGATGTCGAAGAGAATAGAATTTCAAACATCAGATTACTATGTGTTTACATGATAATTTAAATTAGTTTAATGCTAATTATTAAGAGATATTTTACCTAAAGCCTATTTTGAAATTAGGGCAAAACTCAACTTAATTAATCAACTCTAAATTACTTGCCAAAAATTTCTTACAAATACACCCCTAAAAATAATTAAATAATGCTATTGGTGGATTTGAACATTAATAATGAATTGTATTTTTTGTTAAAATTAATTTAATGAAAGTAGTCCTAGTCTTTTTCCCATTTTAGAGAGTTAATGAATGACCGACTCAATTACCAGGTAATTGGATTATTGGATTAATTACCTACAATCGAATTACTGATTATTTTGACTCCATCCTTATGGATTTGTTGTAAAAGGTTACAATTACGGAATTAAAAAAAAATTATGTTAATGGCTACGTATTTAAAGCACTACCTAATAGAAAATATTTTTTAATTTTTATAACAATCCAAAATAGAGAATTTAAACGCTTTTAATTTATTTAATAATTAGCGAGACAAAAGTTATAAATATCATAAATCTTACTTACAATTTTTTTTCACTCTTCTTATTGGGAATGCAACTGGCAGCTTTCTTTCCACAATTCCAACTCTGGAATTGTTGTCCGTGTCTCTGTTCATTTTCTGTTAATCCCTAGGTTCTGTTGTTAAACGCACTGGCACTTCAGGAACGATCCTTTCGACTCAGAAGTTCAAACGAAACTAAAACAAATTACGAAGTTTTAATATAAATGACACAGAGTGAATCATGGCAAATTCAATGTTCTTATCTATTTTTACTTTTTTTACTTTTACGAAATTTATTCTTATGCTTATCGCCACATTATACAGGATGTTGAAGAGAATAGAATTTCGAACATCAGATTACTATGTGTTTACATGATAATTTAAATTAGTTTAAAGCTTAATTGTTAAGAGATATTTTACATAGTAAGTTTTACCTAAAGCCTATTTTGAAATTAAGGCAAAACTCAACTTAATTAATCAACTATAAATTATTACTTGCCAAAAATTTCTTACAAATACACCCTTAAAAATAATTAAATAATGCTATTGGTTGATTTGAACATTAATAATTAATTGTATTTTATGTCAAAATTTATTTAATGAAAGTAATCCTAGTCTTTTTCCTATTTTAGAGAGTTAATGAATGACCGACTCAATTGGATAATTGGATTAATTACCTACATACGAATTACTGATTATTTTGACTCGATCCTTATGGATTTGTTGTAAAAGGTTACAATTAAGGAATTAAAAAAATTATGTTAATGGCTACGTATTTAAAGCACTACCTAATAGAAAATATTTTAAATTTTTATAACAATCAAAAATAGAGAATTAAAACGCTTTTAATTTTTTTAATAATTAGCGAGACAAAAGTTATAAATATCATAAATCTTACTTACAAATTTTTTTCATTCTTCTTATTGGGAATGCAACTGGCAGCTTTCTTTCCATGTTATCCCTGTCTCTGTTCATTTTCTGTTAATCCTTAGGTTCTGTTGTTTAATGCACAGGCACTTCAGGAACGATCCTTTCGACGCAGAAGTTCAAACGAAACTAAAACAAATTACGAAGTTTTACTATAAATGACACAGAGTGAATCATCAAATACTTTATCAATTGCTGTGCCTTTGTAAATTTAGAGTTCAGATTAACACAACAATTATTATGTGACAAAATATTTATTTTTATTCTTGTAAAAGTTAATTGTTTATTGTTTCTAAAAGCTTGGCAGGATAAAAAAATAATGTTTTAATTTAAAATTTTAACTACTGTGAAAAAAAAATTATCATCAAAAGCATCAGTCACTAGTGCTTAAATTGTCCCAATAATGTAAACAAATTTCATTTTTACTCCCAAAAATGGATTGGAATAAGTTGGATGTTTAAGACAATTCAAGAGCATTTAGCGCACCCTTAATACAATGGATCCTTTAGATATCTTCTATTATGAAAAAGCAATCTTTCCGACTTGCTATTTCTGTCTTTGTGGCAGAACTGAAGTCGGAACACCCACACCTTTTTTTTGAGACATTTGAGGATTATTTAATGCTAATTACTATTATAATTAATTAGAAGCAAAGTTAAAAAAGAATAACTTACATTTCACCTGTTTATTTTCTTGTAATCCTTATGTTCTGGTGTTAAATGCACTGGCACAGTTAAGGAACGATCCTTTCGACTCGAAAGTTCAATTGAAACTGTAATAAATTACGAAACTTTACAAAGTGAATCATCAAAAATGCTTTATCTATTGTGCGTTTTAAATTTAAACTTTTCAGATTTACACAACAATGTATGTAACGTTTATTGTTACTAAAAGCTTGGCAGGTTAAAAAAATTATGTTTTAATTTAAAATTACTGTTAGTTTATTAATTGTCTAAATTAATATTAATTACCATCAAGAAGAATACGCTGCGTGATCACTGATTATTGATTATGTACCGATTTTTGCTGATATTCGGGAAAAATCTTTTACAAGATTTCTTATCCTTTTTTTGTTCGTGAAATTCTGACATACTTCCCCTTCTTGGTGTGTTAAATACTAGTAACTTAATACTCATTTTTAAGGATGCTATATCATTGACAGAGAAGAATACCATCGTTACTGTGCTTCTGAGGTGGTACCACAGAGAGGATAATCTTCAATACGTAGTCGGAGTAGTCGGAATCCTCTTAATTGTTTGTAATCTCATAGTCCTTGGACGGTATGGTTGTCGTGGTCCAGTGTTCTTAAATTAGCTGTTACACGATACTAAACACTTTATATTTTGACTTCCAGTTTAACCGGAAATGGAATCAAAATTATTACTTTAAATACAACACCCTGTATATATTTTTAAATGTTCAAAGCTCGTAAAATTAGCTTTCTGAAGATATAAAATAATGTATATTTTGAACTTCAATTTATGCCAAATTTAACAAAATGAATGAAATTTTTGAAACAATTTTGCTTACATACAAGTCTCAGGTTCAATCCCGGACATAATAATGATTTTATTTAAAGATATTTTCATTGTTATTGTAAACAAGAAGTTTATATTTTAAGTTTTATAACGAGTAATTTATTAAAATTAATTTCAACTTTTGAGCATCTCGAGCACTTAAAAGCTCGAGTCACGTGGTGGTGAAGCGATTTCTTGTTAAATAAAACAACTAATTGATGACATTAATAAAGTCTTTTATTATTTAATAATAATAATAATATAAATAAATCCTAGTTATGAGAAAGGCTAGGACTAGCTATAACATAGTAAATATGCAGAGGACTTTTGTACATTTACATACATGGAAGTGGTTTTTTTGTTAAAAATGAGAATTAAAATTTAGGCGACGCATGATATGAAAAACGTCTGATATAATAACGCATTTTTCGTAATTTAAACTAAATGTTCTTGGGCGCGAGTCTCTTCGGGAGCTCCTTACGGAGAGAAGAACATTTAGTTTACATTTTTGAGAAAATGGCAGTAAGGTTTTGGTCTGGTAGTTTCTTATCATCTATATGACAGTACTTAATAAAATAGTAACTTAATTAAATACTTGTAATGTTTGAGCCGTAAATAGCTTATACATGCGAGTAAATTCAAAAACGTTCGTCCAGAACTCTCGACTCAAACTAACAACAAATACTTGGCGCGGGCTCGATTTAAAACAAAAAACATTCAACGAGAAAATAAAATTAAAAAGGATTGAAAAGAAGCGCAAGTATTTTATATTAAAAAGGCAACATCTACAAATATGGTTATGGTACACAGTGTCCGACACAGCAACAAAATACATAAACTATAATAAATAGGTACACGTCGTATTTACAACTTAACCCAAGTCTGCGTGGACTCCAAACTTTGACTAAGTTATTTAGGTGTGAACACTGTATGGTAATCATTTAAAAAACAATACACGTTAATATTAAAAGATAACGCCGTCTCTTTAATACCTTGTAATTTATAGCTCATCAAACAAAATCCAACCTAACAATACTATTTTACAGTTGACGACAAATTCAAAGCTCGACGATACACAAATTTGCATTTCTCTTACGTATACAAATTTTCGTTACTTTAAAATTGTGGCAGTCGCAGTAGCCGGTTGTCTTTTCTTGGCACATCTGTTAACGTAGGCACTATGCGTATTTTAACTTTGCACCTTATATAGACAATATTTACTTTATTTGATGAGTACGTTTTGTAAAACTTGTCCTTACTATGAAGAATTTTATTTATTGTAAATTTAACGATATAAAAATCTTATAATTAAAACTCCAATTACCTACTAAATAATTTACGCCCCTTTAAAAAGGACATTGTTTTTCCTCTTCATTTCCCCGTTACTTTATTTATTTAAGGCTCGCAATTTTCCTAAGCAGGTATCTAAAGTACTTTAGTTTAAATTTATTTAAGGGCGCCATTTTTTGCGATCGATTCGAGTTATCAAAGTGGCCTCGACGCCGCTTCATTTTACTAATTACGCTAATAAAATCTGTAGAGTTAAAACGTTTCGTGTATTTACAGGATTGTCTATTTTATTTTTATCCCAAAGTCGCTTTCGATTAAAAATCTAAATTGCGCCAATTTTCATTTGGACGACTCTCAACAAAAATGAATTTTAAATTAATTGGTTAAATAAATAATTGGGCGAATGGCGAGTTTAATCTCGGAAAACTCTTTTGAACGGACTTAAAATTGTAGGCGGTTATCTCAAAATTATCATAAACAATTAATAACCCTGTATATCTCAGTCTGTTTAAACGCATAAACTAACTGGAATGAGATTATGACTAGGAAGACTTATATACAGAATGATCAGAATTATTTTCTTGTCGATGATGCCGACTCCGACGAATTGAGAGGAAGAAAAGTTCCTTTTTAAAGGGGCACGACGGTCATGTTCAATTATGTCACTTCATATAATATATTTATGTATAAATATTTGAGTACGGTAACAATTAGGCAAACTCTTCATTTTAAAAACAAGTTGGAATGAATCATTATACGATACGTGGTACAAATAACAAACATAAAGAACTTAAAGAGTACAAAAATTATATATTATTATATTATGGTGATGTCTTATTATTATTATTTATAAAAAACGTTACAACACAGCCAGTTTCAAAAATTAATCTACCACATTGCGGCAGTAAAAAGTATAGAACCGTTCACTAATGTCAAAAACATTATATATCTATCAAATTACACAATGAGTAAACACTTTGAAATATTCCGACGAGTAAAATTCGTACATTTGACTGATAACAATTTTACTTATCACAAAATTAGTTACTATTTTTATTAACTATTCATTTTGGAGTTCGAAAATAACGCAGCACTATATATCCCAACGCTCGAAACACCACGAAATAAACTAACAGCACCAACGTGTTGGCCCACAATGGTAAATATGCACCTTGCGCTTCTAATATCGACGACGCAGAAACGTAATTCGAATGGCTACACTCTTCGAACTTTGACTGATGCGAGCAACTAAAAATTCACACAAAAAATTCATTTTCCCTCCGTTAGACGCCTCTTAAAACTTACTGTATCGGTAGGCCCTCGCTAAATTCGACAATTTGCATGTTTTGATAAGCGTAATTTATCATAGACGTGTATCTCATCCACGTCAACCAAGGCGGTATATTCGTAGCTAAATAACCGCCAAATAATTGAGTCGCTAAAGTATAAAGCGCACTAATGGTAACACTCAATTGCATATCCATACATGCGGCTCCTATAAAAAATCCTACACTTTGTGCTACTGCCGTATTTAGTAGTAGGAAGCCCAAAAGGGTCACGAACACAATCGGTGAATGAAAACCTAAAACAAAAACAAGTATTAAACAAAAGTTTCCACAACACAAATTAAGAGTGTCATTTATTAGAAAAGTTCTCTCACAACTCAAAGTGCTAAAAATCCACGGTATGACTGTTATCGTGGAAGCTCATATTATTCATATTACATACAGTTGTTCCAGGGGATCTTTGCCGGTGGAGAACTCGGCTAAGTACGTAAAAACACGCAATCTGATAAGTAGTGTAGCAACAATCTTTGTTGGCGCTGCGTAATATGACGCTAAATTGTAACGACGTATGTCGATTTATCTTGACATACAGCGGCAAAGATTCCCTGGAACTAACTGTACAAAGGAGACTTGGCGTCTCCTTTTAGCCAAGTCGCATTTTATATTGAAAAGTCAGTCATCTACAGCAACATTAGTACACTAATTTATGACGCTTGTCATTAATTTGTGTTACTAGATTCCTATAAGACAGGAATTGAAATTTCAAAACCACCAGTCTCTAAATTCAATCTTTACCTTTAACATATTTTTTGACTTTTTGCAATAGAGCCCCTCATTTTAAAGATCTTAAGGAATAAAAATGGTGTCTAAACCCTCTTTATTTCTAATGGCATAAAACTTCACCCTTAAGGAACTCGCCCCGTTCATATTTCAAACAGAAGTACAGCTCTTTGTTAGAAAGAACAGTAACAAGCAGTCTGAACATTGTCAAGATACAGTAGAACCCCGTTATAAAACACCCCTTTATAACGTCTCTCTGGATATAACGGACTAAATCTTTCGTCCCATTTTAGTATTTTGTTTTTATTGCGGACTCCGGTTGTAACGTACCAAATTTTGCGACCCCCGATTAGGGCTTCACACGAGAGTCGCGCATCCCATAAGAAACCTTAACTCTCGCCTCGCCTTTTCTCGCACAAAGTTGCAAGTGGGAGATGGGCATGCGAGGCTCTCGCGTGAAGCCCTACCCCCGATGGTACATTATAACGGAGTTCTACTGTAGTTCCAAACCTCACGATCTGTGATCGCAAAGAAAGTAACGCGAGGGCCGCGAGGGCGGTACTATTTATATTTACATCGTGGTAATATTTTTCTAGTACTGCGACGGTGACGTTCGGAACTACCTCTACATTAGGGCTGGACTGGGAAAAAAATTAGTACCGGGAAATCTGATGGCCCAGGTTTACATTTTTAATTTTTCCAATTTATCTAAATTTTTGCAATATATTTCTTTCATTATCACATCACGGACCACCGGGAAATTCCCGGTAGCCGCCGAGCCAGTCCGGCCCTGCTCTAGATCATTTGTGACAGCCAAGCCTAAAACAAGAAGACTAAAGTTTTTAACTCGTAGAACGTAAACCTTTTTATGGCCATCCCTAAAAGACGCACATAAACGCTCGTCGTTCCACAAAACGTGGCTCGACAAATCGTGCGCCGCCGCCGTGGAAAACCCAGCTCATCGTTGGATTTACCTTTTTTGACTACTCACAAGCATCGAGCAATCGTCAAAACCTTTGTTTCGTTTTCTAAATATTATTTGTCGAAACCAAAACAAACTTTGCACTTGGGAAAATGTTTTTTTTGTTAAAGTTCAAGTACCTCGGCCCTAGACTACGATAAAAATTCGAGTACAAAAATATTTAAACTTACCTAACATCGGATACGAGATAAGGTGATAAACAGCTGGCAAAATCATAGTTAAAGGTAATTCTCCAAACATTTTTGCCATATAATAAGCGGACAAACGATAAGCGCCAGACTGTCTCTCCTTATTTATAATTTCACGTTCGGGTGGAACTAAAATCAAATAGAAAGATTAAAAATGCCTTAAATAAAATTACAAAACTTACAAGAACTCAACGCACCAAAAAGTGCAAACAACATCCAATAAGTGGTAGAAAAAAACATCCATCCTTGGATATCGTGTAACGCTTCCTCTTTTCGTTCTCTTTGAAACCATAAAAGACCAGCTAATAATCCTAAACCGACAGTTTGTACCCAATTTAATTTTGATAACATCCTAGGTCTCGCTTCTAAAAAATTTCGTTGAGATAAAACTTTAAATTGGGTCCAAAAACTCGTCGGCCATTTGAAATAACAATCCGAATCGCTAGTTTCGGAACTAACCGACGACGAGGCGTGCGAATACGTGTCTAACCATAACCTTCTTACTTCCGGATCGACGGCATTTAAAGTTTCTTCTGTAGACAAAAAAAGTTGGAGTAAATAAAAGCGTAGCACACGTCGTCCGGTGGACGTTGGTAGATTGTTCGTGACATAACCGAAAGTCCACAATGGACCAAAATAAATGGACGATTCTCAAGGTGGGTACTATCTCCATAAATAGACAAACCTCAGTTGGAAGTTCACTTATGGACCGTAAATGAGCAATTTTCAATTGGTCCGAGGAACACATCACGCACAAAAGGCTCCTTACAATGATGCAAATGACCTGGGATAGAACAGTTGGGCCAAATTTTACCTAAGGTTCACGGAGACGCTTAGAAAGAACAATTTTTAGTGTTATCATAAAACCGAAATATTATTAAAGGTAGTTCTTAATCCTCTCGAGTTTCAAGTTTGGCCCAACTGTACGGTCCGATTATAACGGTATTAAAAATTTGGGCCAACTAAAAGTTCCCGAAATGACTATATTTTGGCTAGGAACGTTTAAATTAGAAATGAAGCCACAAAGATGGTTTGACGCCCAATTGACGAGATAAAAGAAAAGGTTAATTTTCCCAACTACGAGTAAGTAATATGTAAGAGCCCAACAGCTGTTGATTGTGGAAAGATTTTGAAGAATGTTAATTATTTGTGTACTTACGATCTAAATTTGGATACGGTGACGGTAGCGTACGATTTGTGGTATCTCCTAGTTTGTCGACTAAAATAAAAGGACAATCTTGATTAATTAATTCTACGGGATATTCTTTGTGTTTTCTCGCTTCTTTAGTTGCGGCTATAATTTTTTCTCTAACCTCGGGCGATCCCTTGATTTGTTCCACTAAAATAAAATAAACAATTTTAAATGTTTACAAATTACGCGTGGCAAAAACTTACGAACAAAATCGGCAGGATTATAATGCGGTTTAATCGAAAGTCCGATGTTAAAAAAAAAGTCTACAACTTTTGCAGTGTCGCCGTAATACGCAGGTTCGCCATTGCATAATAATAATAATTTGTCGCAAATGTGAAAAATTTGTGAAGAGGGTTGATGGAGCGTTACGACCACCGTCTTGCCTTCGGATACCGCGTACTTCTTTAAAGTCGACATTAGATGATAAGCCGAATATGAGTCTAAACCCGAGGTGGGTTCCTACAAAAAAAACAATAAATTTACAATAGGTCAAACCGTGTAAGACAATGTTTATTAAACTACGAGCGACTTTTAATTAATCAAGTTCTTGTTTTCGACAAAAGTTCATTATTTATTGGTAACTAAATACCTACGGTACAAATTATTGTGGGAGACAAAGAAATATATGCAAATCAAATTTGATCTATCGGCTGCGAGTTATAGAATTGTGTTTGCAATTAGGACATCCAAGTAGGCGTATCGTAGGGTAACGGTTCACCAGAGTTCAAAAATCACATGTTAGAAAATAGATCGACTAATGTCGCCTTTAAAATATCTAAATTAATTGTTTTACAGGTAAGAGAAAAGTGTCAGATGGAGGCCCGTTCAGACGAGAGACGTTTGAGTGAACGGAGGACGATCGTAGACCGAATGGAATGCTTTTTGGGATCGCTCCTTTATCGTCTCCATAAAGTGGACACAGATAGAGTATGGACTTTAGTCAGCTGTTGGGTTTTCTGTTCCGAATGCGATCAGTAACAGGTAATTTAGAAGGTTCAGTTCAAAACTCCAAATTACCGAAGGGTAGATCGGATGCCGTGTGAAGACGCACTTTAAAACGATGAAGACATTTCATCAAAAAACGTTAAAGAGTCGAACGGTTCAGATTTGGCAGCTTTTAACAACAAGCGGGGGTCGTTCGGTATTTGAAACAGACGGTAAAATTGAGAGTAGTTTATGGTAAAAATTCAGACAGACGTTTAGACGGTCAAACCGACATCGACGTCAGTTATAGAAGCGCCCAAATACGATCTTTCCGATCTTGGAAATCGTAAAAGTTATGAGAATGATTAAATTAACAAAATGTTGCATATTGTGATGACCTTTAAGAATTCGTAGAGAAAATTTCAAAATTCAAAATGGTTTCCGAGAAAACGCAAAACAACTGAAAATTTACAATTTCGTTTTTAGAGTGCAGGTAGTTTCAAAATGGTTTACTTTAGAAAAAAAAATCTCAAAGAAAATTTTTTGAGGTCAAAAAAGCCATCAAATGATACCGAACTCGACTTTTTATCACATCGACGCTATGCGTCGCGACGATCAACTTTTTGTTTTCTTATACTTATATAGCGGACATCATTTTTTTGCAAAAATTACTCAGCAAGCTTTTATAAATTCGGATGCTACACGAAAACTTCTACTTTTCTTGATTCACACAAATCCTTAGGTTATGCTAATGTTACGTTATGTCAATATGTTACTTTACGTTAGATTTTACGGTGAAAGATAACGACTAAAACTTAGTTTTTAAATTATTATTTATTAAATCTAGTAATGTAATTTTATTTGTTGATTACCTTACTTTTCTAAAACTCGAAAAACTAAGTTTTAGTCTTTATTTTTCATCGTAAAAAATAACGAAGTATGTAACATATTAACATAACGTAACATAACATATGCTGAAAAGTTGTGTAAATCAAGAAAACTACAAGATAGAAAGTTCTCGTTTGGTATTCGAATTTAGACAAGCCTATTGATTAATTTTTGCTAAAAAAATGATGTCTCCCATAAGAAAATTAAAAGTTGAACGTCGCGACGCCTAACGTCGATATGATAAAAAGTCGAGTTTGGTATCGGTTGGTAGCTTTTTTGACCTCCTGAAAATTTCTCCCGAGATTTCTCTTTCTAAAGTAAGCCATATTGAAACTACAGTAGAAAAACGAAATTGAAAATTTTCAAATTTTCCTGCGTTATGTCGGAAACCATTTCGAATTTTCAAATATTCTAAACGGATTCTTAAAGGTCATAAAAAGATGTAACTTTTTATTAATTTGACCGATCTCGTAACTCTACGATTTCCGAGATCCCAATGTTAGTACTTCTTAAAAAATCACCCTGTAGACCAACGAACGGTTCTGACAGATGGAAATGTCGGGAGTGAGAATATAGGCACTTGGAGCGTCGGAAGGAAAGGTTAGTTTGGTGTGACCCGAAAAGATAAATACAAATGCTGCGAAATAGTTGATACTTACATCTAATAACATGAGTGAAGGATTGGTTAAAAGTTCGCACGCAATATTGGCTCTCTTCTTCTCTCCACCACTTAAACCGCGTTTAAGATAATCACCAATAATTGTATGTTGGCAAGTGGATAATTCCAAAACTTCAATGATGTGATCGACATATTGCATTTTTAAGGTATGGCTCATTGTATCTGGTAATCGTAACCTCGCCGTAAATTCTAAAGTTTGTCGTAAGGTTAAATCCGCGAAAAATATATCTTGTTGTAAAACGTAACACATTCGTCTCTTCCATCTTTTACATAACGTATCCCTATTTAATAAAATTTGACCGGAATCTAATTTGAGACGACCACTTAAACAATTTAATAACGTAGTTTTGCCACATCCAGAGGGTCCTAAAACCGCCAAGACCTGTCCTGGACGTACTAAGCCATCAATGTCATTTAATATCTTTTTACCACCCGCACTCACTGTTAAACCACGAAACGCTAAATGAACCGGTAACGGCCGATGGTAATCCGGTATGAGACATGGAAAATGTAAAGTTGTGGCTTCTGACCTGCAAAAGGAAATAAATTATTAATGGAGCACTTTAAAAGAATTTTTGTCTGTGAGTCTGTGACTCTTTTTCTTCTCTCTTTTTTATATGTGTATAATGGGGTATAATTTTACTCCGAATTCAAGTTTCAATCGATACGCGGTCAGCCGCCACGTGACCCAAAACGACCTTTCGTGACCCTAAGTGCAACGTACTTACACCTGCACCCCATAGACTCATTTATTTACGCCACATTGTTATTTTTAGGACGTCGTGTCTTACAAAAACAAATAACGAGACACATAATAATAAACATCTACCTGTAAAAATTAATTTCTCCAGAGCAAAAAATTAACTCTTCATTAAAACCCCTTTTAAAAAACTTATTATTCCGAGCATACGAACGGCGCAACTTTTTTTATCATTCCTTCGACGTTTCATGATGGGAAGAAAAACTAATAAAAAGCTATTGTATCATTAAATTACTTTAGTTTTTAGAAAAAAAAACGCTACTTTTGTTGTAAATGAAGAGAAAAAAGAGTAGGTAATCTAAAAAATTTATTGGTCAAACACGCTACTATCGGTACCTCGTCGTCTCGAATTAATACTTTATTAAAAACAATTAATTCCAGAGTACATTTTTTTGGACGTCATTAAATTAAAAGCGTGGTGGGTTTATAAGGGATCAAGAGACAATAAAAAGTCACGAGAAATCGCCAATCGATGCTAAGAACGAAACATAAAGAACAAATCGAAGCCCAAATTGCTTAAAGAAAGGATAAGATTTTGAAACAGAGACAGGGCTGGGGAAATGCACCTATGATTTTACACATTAAATCCCTATGACTGAGAGCTCCGATCACCACTCTGTATAACCACACGCCTATAATTCTCTGATCGAATACTTTCTGCAGAGTTTATCGGTATATTTTGGAGGAAAAGTCATTTTTTCGATAAAAACTGTTAATTTGGCGAAATAAAAATTTGCAACTGTACCTACCTAAAATTATTCTAACTTCCGGAAACATCGCGGAAGCTTTATCACCACCCACGCCATCCCACAACCCAATTCAAAATCTACCACCGTAGGTAGTAAACCGATATCATAATTTACCTAAAATTAAATTTTCCTAGCTTTGAGGTATTAACTAACCAAATTTTCCGATTCAATAGCATTTTGAAAAGAAAAACTTTTGCGTACAGTAATTCAATTACGCAAATTAATTTCCAAAAGAATATCAAGTTTTCTTTCATTATATCAAATATCAAGTTAACCCCGTTTTTAGAAAATATAAGTACTACGAGGTATGTTTTGACAAAAAAAAAAGTTTTTGCTGAATATCGAATTTAATCGAAACCACAAAACCGTTTCCTTCATACACTTTGACTTTGTAAGTAAAGAGAATAGTATTTTTTACAACATGAGATGAAACATACGTTTTTTTCGTGAGATAGAATTTAATTCACAAGCCCCGTAGGGGCGAGTGAATTAATCTTTCGAACGAAAAAAACGGATTTCATCTCGAGTCGTAAATGCTATTTTTTCTACGACGATAATTAGTACATTTTAAAAAAATAATTCTTTTTACTAAAATGTGAACCGACCACAAAAAAACTGGTTTCACCTCATGTTGTAAATAACATCTGCTTGTAATAACACTTTTTCTCACTAGAGACGAAAATGCTATTTTCGTAACGAGTAAGTGATGACGAAATGCTTAGTTTCACATATGGGAGTAGAAAAAAATATTTTTCTGAACTCTTTATTTTACCTATAATTGAGTCGGCTGGAGAAGACAGCTTACGTGAAACAACCTGTATGTGTATTTACAGGTTAGTCGGTTTAAAAAAACTTGGGAATGGCCACTACTCATACTCAAAAACGTGACGTAGTAGCGCAAACCATGTCCACTTTTAGAAGATCGAAATAATCTGAGTGTAGGCGTTAATGTTCTGCGGACCTTTGTACTTGTTACTTTGCTCATAGTATAAGTATACATAGTATGCCTAGTATGCCTGATGTCTAGTGACGTCAGAAAAGGTCGAGAACGCGATGAGCGCAACTTCTACAGTACGTACTTGTATCCAACGCACCCTCCTGACGTTAAGCGCGGCCTACATCGATTTTCGTACACCTGGATAGCATACAATAGGTGCTTTCCATTTGTTGAAAAGTACAGCTTCGAACAGTTCCTATACTGTACCTGCCGAATATTTTGGTGTTCCATTTGAATTGGTACGACTAGTTTTGTGTTTTGAACTGTTCGGAATTATATTCCCCTGCCCCCTATCGTACCTACCTATTTTTTGGTACGACTAACTGTTCTACTGTTCTTTTTCGTTTGTCATTTAAAACATGGTATTTTAAGGTTATGTCACCAGTCCACAAACTTTTGTTAATTTTTGGGAACAATTCAGAAAATCAAATGGAAAGCACCTTATGTATACTTATACTATCACTTAGTCTACTTTGGACGTTTAGAGTACCTCTAGGAATATTTAGTGCGTCGTCAAAAATACTTTCTTAAGGGGTGAGGTCGAGATGCATTAGTAGGCTCATGGATCTAGCGACTATACCTCGAATAGCTATTTGGACCTGCTTGACCAATTTAAGCCTTTCGAGCAGTGACGCGGTGGGTTCTTCTCTATTGACTGGAGCTCTACCTACCTAGTTTAAAAAAAGTTTTGTTACGCCTCTGAATTACAAAATTAAAACCTTTACGTGACGTTATTTTTTAAATTTAAGTCTTAAGGGGATATTCAGCTATTCCATGCAGATACAGAGCAGAGTAATGGAGTGTTTTCTTTATTGTCGTTCGTTTTGATATTTTTCCGTACACAATAAAAAATAAAATACGACAAACGAGAAAAATATGTAACAATTGATATACAAAGGGTTGCAAATATAAAATAAAATAAGAGCAAAAATTGTTTCTTTCATAAGCTTAATAAGAAAGTTGAAAACAAAATTGCTGTCTAACAAGGAATTTTCCTCTTCGTTTCCTCGTCAACTGTTATTTTTCACATTTACATATCTTAATGTAAAAAAACAAGAAAAACTAACTAAGGATGAAAAATAAAAGCAAGTTTTAATACACACGACATCAGAAAAATACAATTTAGTCTCACGTTCACGGTTGGTAAACGCCGGAAATTTAAACTATAGTGAATATAAGGAGTATTAAGTATTTTTGGATTACGTGACCTTGAAACAACTCGATGGTTACCTACTAATTGCTAAATTATTTAAAAAATACACCCTCTTTCTATATGTATCCCAAAAATCAATTTAAAGAAAAACATTATTTTAGGTATGTACGCCACTGTTTAGGGAAAAAGTTGACCTTAAATTTTTTTTAACCCACCATTATAAAATTACATAAGCTTCTAATCCAATTTGCAAAAAGTTGCCCAAAAATTTTAATGACAAAGTTGAATGATCCCATCAATATTTATACCTATTCTTAAAACTTCTTTTATTTCGTTACTTTTTATAAGAGGAAGCTCTTTTTTCTTTCTCATTGTTTTAAAAATCGTATAGATCTATTATCCTAGACTAATATTAAGTAATCCAAGTAACGAAATAAATAGTACACACTCCAGTGGCGTGACTCCGAGATGATTATTTATACCCTATTTTGGAGGCTTAATGTGCCCTACGATCCTAATACGAAACACGGTCTGCTAAACGGTCTGATAATTATCTGGGCGGTCACCCATCGAGGTGCTAGTTTCAACCAAATACCATCTAGATGGTCTTTGGTTCAACAGAACATTGTTTAACTTGCGAAGAATTATTTTAGCAAAATTTGGTAAAAGTTTAAGATTCAATTTGGTGGTTATAAGTTTTTATCTTGCCCGAGTTGCCCAAAAAGACGATAATTAATTACTTTTCACAATCGATTATTTTTGCCTTGGCCTCTATCTCCTTTATTTTGACCGGCAATATTTTCTTCAATTTTATCTCTTGGTGCGATAGGTAGAAACAAAAAGAGAAAAGTGAAGAAACTTGATCCAAGGATCAAATCCGAGGAATAATCGAATCGTGGATTCGATAAATCGTATTGGCAATGGCAGCCATAAAACCGATAGACGAAGAGACACGAATCGTGCCTCTGGGAGTAGACTGGGCCCTGGCCGTAGCTAGACTGTGTTATCAGAGCAGACCTAAAAAATTTCAAGGAAGGATGAAAAGCTAAAACCAGGGTTTTCTCTCTTCTGGGTTTGTATAAATACGTTGAGCACTGTAATCTCTTCTGAGGATGGAAGTAAGCAAAAATTTGACTTTTTCTAAATCAATGTTTTCTTCTTTGGAACCAATTAGGAACTTATCGTTTTATTATTATTGCGAAATCCTGTGGCTATAGAACAGACTTAAAATTTCGGCTACCGTCCAGTTACGGCCCTGGAAGGGCTACTTCTTGTATAGACCTGTTACCTCCGGTTATAATTCAATCGAATAGTCGGAGGCTCTTTTTGTGTGAAAAGATACGCCCCTGATAGAATTTTGTTTAAAATAGACACATCGTAAATTAAACAACAATAATTGTGAATCTTTTATTTTGCAACGAGTACCTATCGACATTGTTGCTAAATATTATTGCTTTAAAAATTCGACATTTATTAGTCCTAACGTATAATTAGGTTGTATTTTTGTATAATTATAGTTTTCTTACTTTGTTACACGTGAGGTTATAGAGTTTATGAATAAATAACACTATTTAAATGAATTTATTATATGGGTAGTTTAATAATTGAACATAATTTACTTCAAAATGAGCCTTTCGTAATATTACCTTTTGAATTGTTAGTTTGCAACTATTATTTAACCGATACATCGACTCTTTTTGTTTTTTAATTTTTATTGAGGTTACACGTGGAGGTAAAAAGAGGAAAAACGCTTCCGCCGGAGTGTTGGCGTAGATTAACTAAAAGTATCGGGAATTTAAGTACTTCCTTATACAATAATTTATTGTATGTACCTACATGTGTACACATAGGTATAAAAGATTGTTGACCGATAGATAAATTTTGATTCGGAAAAAAACCTGTTTCCTAATGCACGACAACTCGACTGCTCAACCCAGTTTAATATCTCGCCCTTTTGAAAAGGCAGATCCGATTTCATTTTCTAACAAACATCGGAACCTGCTCGACGCTTTTTTTAAGCGATTGGCTTTTAAAGGTATAGTGCTGAACTTTTATAAACGATAGGGCAATGACGACTAGGGCTGGGAAAAATATCATATATCGATAATTTTATGGATATATCGATATATCGACTAGTCGAAATGTTTTAGAAAAATATTGATATATCGATATATGGATAAAAATATCGATATATCGATAAAAATATCGATATATCGATATTTTTCCCAGCCCTAGTCGTCATTGCCCTATCGTTTATAAAAGTTCAGCACTATACCTCGATGACAAATACACTCGTTTTCTGGTGTTATTTGTAAAGATGTCAAAAAATAAAATAAACTTTTGCAAAAGCCCGACTACAATACCTTTGGGCCCCAAAGTTTCACCACAAACGAAGTGATGCGATTAAACCTGAAAATGCTGCCACAAAGGGGGTTAATTGAGATAAGGTCCTTACCCTAAAGCCCGATCACAAAAGGATTGAATGCGATAGAGAATAGTACAGGATCGCGCTAATTAGAATAAAAGTGTGTGCAACAAAGCTAGTAGATGCCTATCCCTGCAACACTAACCTTTTTCATTAAAACAGACTATAGTAAATATTTTTTTTTGGGCTTATTGAACGCTAAAAATTATACATATAAAAAATACAGGTATGCTTACTTTTTCATGCTAATTCAATATAAAGGTGGGCACACACGTTCTCGACGTTTTATTCGGGCGAAAACTTACTTGGACGTCTTACGTATGCCTGGGGTAAGAAGCCAAATTGTCAAAAAATACAAAACAATTTTTTTCATTATGTTAACTAAAAATTTATGTTGATTTGATATTACTATCTAATAGTGTATTCTTTGAGGAATGAACACATTTTAAAATTAATCTAAATGCGTATGATAACGTTTTTACAAATTAAATAAAAAATGTTGGGTTTCTTCCGCCGACTTGCTTTATTTCAATCAAAAGCATAGTCGAAAAGCTGGTTTTTGATTTTTAAAGCTTGTGTCATCATAATATAACTTAATACTAGATCATGAATGCGCGCTACGCGCGCTCTCTGTCTCTGTCTCCCATAGATGACAGATGGGATGACAAATGACCCTCTGACATAAGAAATTATATAATTATGGTAATACAGATCCCCCACCCCCAACATATAAAATGACATATAGCACGACAGATCCCCCACCCCCAACGTATAAAATGATATGTGGCAATACAGATGAACCCATTCCCTTCCATCACTCTCTATACTTCTCTCTCTCTCTTACCTCTACCCCTCTATACCTCCCTCTTTCCCTCTCTTTCTTACCTCTACCCCTCTATACATCTCTCTATATTACTACCCCACTCTCTCTCTTTTTGTCATGTCACGAATGCTCGCATACTCATATTATGTCATTTCATTTTATCTGTTTGTCTCATCTATCAATCCCTTATCTCGAAAAACAATATTGGTATACACATACACTATACACAGTAAATCAGTTACAAGATACAGATAAAAACGTATTTTTTAATCGTAGTAGTTCAGGAATGCGCGCTACGCGCGCTCTGTGTCTCTCACTCTCTCATAGATGACAAATGACTCTCTAACATAAGAAATGATATGTGGCAATATAGATCCCCCACCCCAACATATGAAATGACATAATATGGCATGACAGATCCCCCTTACCCCCAGCGTATGAAATGACATTTGGGAATACAGATGACCCTATCCCCTTTCATCACTCTCTATACCTCTCTCACTCTCTCTTACCTGTACCCCTCCATACAGCTGTCTATTTTACTACCCCTATCCTCTCTATCTCTTTTTGTCATGTCCCGAATGCACGTATACTCATATGTCATTTCATTTCATCTGTTTGTCTCATCTATCAATCCCTTATGTCCTAGCAACAATATTTATATACACAGTGATACAGTTACAAGATGCAGATAAAAACGAATTTTTTAAACGCACTAGAACATAAATGCGCGCTACGCGCGCTCTTTGTTTTTCTCTCTCTCTCACTCCCTCCCTCTTTCTCTCTCTCACTCCCTCCCTCTTTCTCTCTCTCACTCCCTCCCTCTTTCTCTCTCTCTCATAGATGACAGATGGGATGACAAATGACTATCTGACATAAGAAATGATATGTGGCAATATAGATCCTCACCCCACAACATTTGAAATGACATATAGCATGACAGATCCCCCCACCCCCAACGTATGTAATGACATGTGGGAATACAGATGACCCCATGCCCTTCCATCACTCTCAATACCTTTCTCACTCTCTATTACCTCTACCCCTCCATACATCTCTCTACCTTACTACCCCCACTCTCTCTATCTCTTTTTGTCATGTCACGAATGCACGCATACTCATACTCATGTCATTTCATTTTATCTCTTTGTCTCATCTGTCAATCCCACCTATCAATCCCTAATGTCCTAGCAACAATATTTATATAGACAGTGATTCAGTTACAAGATAAAGATAAAAACGTATTTTTAAAACGTACTAGATCATGAACGCTCTATGCGCGTTCTCTGTCTCTCTTTTTCATAGATGGTAGGTGGGATGACAAATGATCCCCTGATATATGACAATATAGATCCCCCCATCCCTAACATATAAAATGACATATGGCATGACAGATCCCGACCTCTAATGTAAGAAATGATATATGGCATTATAAATGACCCAACCCTCTTTCTCCAGTCTCTATACCTCTTTCTCTCTCTCTCTTTCTTACTTCTACCTCTCTATACATCTCTCTATTCTATTAAACCCCACTCTCTTTATATGTTTTGGTCATGTCATGAATGCACGCATACGCATCTATCATTTCATCCTATCTGCTAGTGTCATCTATCAGTCCCACCTAACAATCTCATATGTCATATAATTTCATCTGTCAATTTAATTTGTCATTTCATCTGTCATCGCATCCTATCTGTCAATCTTATTCTCTATCTCTAATTGACAGATGAGAAGACAGATGGAATAACAGTTGGAATGACATATGAGATGACATAGGGGATGACAGATGGTAATGCAGATAAAAAAAATAGATGGAATGACATATAGGATGAGAGATTAAATGACATATGGGATGACAGATGAATTGACATTTGCATGACAAATGACAGAAAAGATGATAGATGAAATGACAGATGAAAAGATACCACTTAGCCCCCCTTCTCTTTCTCTCTCCTACCCTCCCGTTTTCCTTATCTCTGTTTTTTATTATACGACGAGCGGGCGCCCCCGTCGAAATTCGACGAAGTAGTTGTAGAGATGAATGTGTTAGAAAAATGAAATTTTCAAAAATTATTATAATGTACTTACTTCCTACACCGATGATTGTTTGTTAATTTATTATTTTAAAAAAATGTATGAAATTGGTAATTTGAAGAAAATAATTAGTGCTGACATATCTGGGGTCGACAGCTTCAATTTAAAAAAAAATAGCGGTCACCCCCGTCGAAATCGACGAAGTTTTTTAAGATATGAATGAGCTATGACTATTTTATAAAAAAAATAAGAAAACTAACCTTAAAGATAACTAAGCCAAAGACGGCAACATAAAAAACCGTCTCAAAAATCCAAAATTCGCAAAAGCTCGAAACGTAATTAAAAATGCACGCACCCAACCTGACCATATCGCGTATTAGAAACGTACTGGTCGAATAAAAGATGATAAAAAATATAAAAATAAAAAATATGCAAGTGTATGCTGTATTTTAAACCGCAAGAGAAATATCGAAGACACGCTCGTTGTAGGTACAGCATCACGCATGTAGTAAAAGTGTCAATATTCACAGAACAAGACTAACATAGGAATCAAAATTAGCTTATTTAATTTTTTTATTTTCTTAGTTTGTTTACTTCTATCAATATTTTTAGTACAATTTGTTTCATTTGTTCCTTGTTTTTATATTATTATCTTAGTAATTTTGTTTGTAAGTTAATCGTTTTCAATTTTTGTTAATTTGTTTACCTTACTCGCTTCCTGCATTTTCAACTATTTTTATACTTAAAATAATTGAAATACACGAGTAAATTGTTTAATTTGTTTTATTTAAATACCAATCATTTCTATTTGTTTAAACTTATTAAATTAGGTACCTAAGTGTATTGTTTCTTGTTAAAATTTCAATTGTTGTATAGATAGATAGGCACACAGTGGATCCATCATCAGAGTGATCAAGTTCATAACATAAAAAAAAATTTTTGATTTTGCAAAAACATGATATCAAACTTTTTCATTTCATCTTCAATTTGATAAACATTTTAGACTTAATTGAACCCTTTCTCATTTTGACAATATACTCGTACCTATACACGTTACAGTGTATAAGAACTGTTACTAAAAGGAAGTGGATCCTAAAAGTCAAATTCTGCATCAATTTGAATTACAAATGCTCTTTTGCAAACTAAATGAAATTGATCATGTTTACTAAAAAGAAGTCAAAGTTTGGTAACTTGCACAGGACCGTATTAGCATTTTTTTTAAATAAAAAGTTAATAAATCAAGTCTCAAAAGGTCAATTTAAATTTCTGACTTACATTAGCCCATTTTTATCATCATCATTTTCCAAGACAAAGCTTTTTCTATACTTGCCAGTTAGCAATTTCTCCAAATATTTGAAAATAAGGAGACGCTTTAACTAATGTGGATGCATAATAATTATTACCGATTAAGTAAATCAACCGAAAGAGCCTCTTATAGGGGGTCCAAAATTATTTTATAATTTTATTTCGATATTATTTTTTAGTCATATCCTGAAATAATTAAAAATAAATTTTAAATGCTTCAGCGTATCGCGAAAACCGTAACGATTTTATTAATAAATTTGCCCAAAAAAATTACGAGTTCGTTGAACTATTTATTATACATTATAATAACGTACGAAATGTACTCTCATTCCAGTAACGTTCAATTTGTATTTTCATGACCCATAACACTTTTAAATATTTTTGGTAATATTTAGTTCTAAATTTAATTAACCACCGACGTATCGTTAATTTAAATAATCGACGCTTTCCACGGATTAAAATTACGCAAAGGTTATATACAGGGTGGGCCATTTAAAAGTTTCCACCTCGACTAGTTTTAAACCGTGAAGCAGTTATTGGCCATGTCTTGCTTTGATCGTGGGCACTCGGTATACTTAAATAGCAGGTGTATCACTAAAATCCTATTCCAGAATATTACTGGGGTTCATTACGTTTCAAAAGATCCAGATACTTGGCAGGGACATCGTGTACTGTTAAATTTATTATCATTTCAGTTTTGAGCGAGAAATTTCATTTAGAAGGGTTTCAACGTACCGACTGTAGTGATTTTAAACGAGTTAGGGTTCTTGCACACGGGGCAGTGTTGATAACGTCACGTTATAAGTACGTGTGTTCTAAAAAATGTTTTCTACTGTAGCGGCGGTTGTTAAGTTCAAATTTTGCGAAATACCACTACTGTGGTATATCAACCCTTTGCCGTCAGGTTGCATCAACACCATCGGCATCCGACAGTTGGTTGTCGGTCTAGACATGGTTCTTCAAACGGTTACCGGGGTCCCGAGCCGTCCTAGTGAATTAATGTGAATATTGTAATCAGTAATTAATTATATATTTTTCAAACTACAAAAACCATGTTTTTATTTTCTTTAAACAAATTAACTTCACGTGCAGACCATGTCAAGACCTACGAACTGCCGGACGCCAATGGTGTTGATGCACCCTGACGGTAAAGGGTTGAAATATCGCGGTGGTGTAAAGGCGCGAAATTTGAACTTAAAACAACCGGCGCTTTACTATATTAAAATGAGAGTTTGGTATAAGGGAGTCCTTATAAATGATTTCTACGAAACGAACGATAAAGAAAACAGGTAGGTTAATATTGTGACGATTGGAGTGTTTAGCAAATATAGAAGAGAATGTGTTTTTTAATTTAATATAAGATATTTATAAATGTGATTAATAAATATATTTTGTATTCCTGTAAGTTCAATGAACCATATAATGTAGTTTGCTTTTAAAATATACTGATATTGTTATCTGGTCTTTAAACTAAAGCTAAAATGTATGTCATTTGATATATTCTGTGCTCAACTTGTTTTTCTTAGCAATTTATATTTAGCAATTTTTGTTTTAAAACATATGTTACATAAATTTAAATGAGTTAAGCCCGTTTCCTTTTTTTTTTAATTTTTTTAATTCTTCGAGTAGGTAAAGAGAGTCGCCGTAACAATTATTGTTTAATTTCCTGTAGATACAACACGAGAGTTATGGTATAGTCACACCTGAAAAATTTCGTTTACAACGTAGAATAATACAACAACGGAATATAATTCAAATGGCCCAAATTCGACTAACCTACTGACCTGATGAGTACCAAAGTCAATAACCTCTCGTACATTTTCGACCATCGCACCTGACGAATATCATCTTTGACACACGTAAACATTGCACGAAATGCACACACAAGGAAAGCAACTTCCTTTCTCTTCCACACATAAAAGGCAAAACGCCCAGAAAGAAAATTGTGCGATGAAAATTGGAAAAAAAGAGCAATTAATGTTTAATTCATTCTTTTTATCACAACAATCAAATTGCATATAAATAATATTTACACGCAACTTTATGTACATAATGTCCGCTAATTGTTTAAAACTTTCGCCGGATTGTGTGTGTAGAGTTCATAAGTTCAAAAGTCGTACAATGCACCGTAATAATTTAAATTTGGATTATACTGCAATATTGTCAGCTGTGCCCATTTTAATAAAAAATACGAAACTTAAATTCCTATAAAAAGGGGGTTGATCTCGGAAGAAATCAAGTGTCAATGCTCTCCTGTTCGTCGTGTATGCATACAGGGTCCACCGAACATTTCCACAACGTATACTTGGCACATTTCGTTCCTGTTTGGCCTTTTCAGAAACTCGACTCTTTATTTTCCATTTTAATAAGCCCTATCCTCGCTTTTGCAACTTGTGACAAACCCCGATGTACGACAATAACCGTATAACCTAAAGTGCATTTTGATTTTGTAAGACAAACATTGCACACGAGTTTAATGTACTTTAATTAAAATTTAAGTTGACATAACAAAATGGTAATTTGAGGGTTAAATGTTAAACTCAAACATATGCAATTCACCGATAACAAAAACGGAATTTCATATGCACGAGCTGCACAAGTAGTTCCTTAACTTGTAATAATTGGGATATTGAACTTTGTTGTTATAATAATAAAAATAATAGCAACAACAAAAAGTCAATTGTTTCATTATTTAGAAAGCCTCCTCCAAGTACCATTTATTTTAAATTTTATTATTCCGTAACACTTATTTTAACAATTGTTTAATTGATCGATAAAACGAAATACATAATAAGAAATAATTACGGCACGATGATTTTTCTATAAAAAAGCATAGCTTTGACCTAAAAAATTACAATGCTGTAGTTAATTCGCAAAGTTTAAAATCGCCGAGGTGAAAACTATCACAATGCGATGGTTTCATTTGCAAAAAGATGTGTTTGACAGGATAATAGAGAAATTTAATTTCAATGGAAAGGCGAGCCTGGAAGTTATTTTTGCCAAGGATTAATAGTAACAAAAATAGTTATTTCATTGTATTTAGCATTACAAGTCAACTGTTTTTACTGGCGCAAAGAGGATTGTGACTGGCGAGCCGCATAGCGAGCCCTGTGCCAAATAATACTTTACTTGTTATTCACTACAAACTAATTCTGTCAGTTGCGTCAAACATTGTCCTAAATTGTTTTTCGAAAGCTTTGAAAGTCAAACGTGTAAACATTGACTTTCAAAAGTTATAGACAGCTTGGTTAAATGACGTTTTACAGTTGAGTAGCAAATAAAATAAATTTTACATTTTTAACTACCTTTCTTTACCTATCTTTCATAATAATTTTTCTACATAAAAATTTTTTTAACAAAACTTTCGGACAACTGTATAAGCTACATTTGTTACTAAAATATTTTTTTCCGATCTTCATTAGTTTTCGAGTTTTCAAAGCGAAAAACCAAAGTGGTGGCGAAAATTTAATCTTTAAAATAATTTTTCTTCACTAAGGCATGTTACACTCACAGATATTAACTTTTAAACGTATGGAGAGTGATGATGTTTTTAAATGAAATTTTCGCAAATAGTGAAAATTTTTTATTGGAAAAGCGATGTTGACTTGATTTAATATTGATGCTAAAAGTCACAAAAAGCATTTCCTAGTTTTTTTCAACGAAAATTATTTTAGTGGTGAATTTTATCAATAACCAAGTGAAATATTTTTTTTGGAAAAACGATGAGATGCTTTTTGTGAGTTTTAGCATCAATATTTAAACCAAGTCAGCATCGTTTTTCCAATAAAAAATTTTCACTTTGCGAAAATTTCTTTTAAAAAAACACCACCACTCCTCACACATTTAAAAATGAACATCACGAAACTGTGAGTTTAAAAAGAGCAAACATGTGCATATTACTGAAATCAGAATTTCATAATCTATCCAAATATCTTATAAAAATAAAGGTTGAAATTTAAAAAAACCTTTGATGACGTCACTGCTCGAAAGAAGTGGGGGTAGAAAAATGAAAATTATCGGAAAATGTTTGTTTTAAAATAAATCAATTTGACGTGTCCAATCGTTTTTTGACATTCCCATCAGAAAAGAAAATAATTATTCCATACTTTACGAGCCTTCCGTATAAGTTTAAGTATTTATATTATACCTATTATTATAGGTTAAAACTAATTTTATTAATTGCAGTTTCCAACAATTTTGCCAATAAATTCTCTAATGGTAAGTATGTATTTTAAAACCTTTCATTTTCATGACCATATCAGAATTTATTTTTCAAAGGATAAACAAATTTCACACAAAAACGACAGAAGCAGGGGAAGAGTATGGGTTGGGAAGAAGAGACATTCATATAAGGCTAAAACGGCAATTACCACGGGATATTAAATGAAATTATTTATTTAAAATATATTGTATTTATTATTATTACCGCCTTGAATAGCCAAGTAAGACTGAACAGGCGTAGTGCTAAATTTAAAAAAAATCTTTTATTTAAAAGGCTTTTCTCCACCTTCTTTTGACTTGGACTTTTCACTAAAAATTAAGTTTTGTTTCAGAAAAAAATATTTGTTCAAAGGGGAAAATATATGTTCCGTTTGTTTGTATATCCTTCCACAAGCAAGTTTTTTTATTTATTTACATCAAGCAACTGTAATATGTATATCCATTTGTTCCCAAAGAGAGTATTGAGAACGTGATCTTTCTCATGCTCTTTCCAATTCAAAAAAATAAAAAAAATTTCAAAAAAATTATCGATTAATTATTATTAAGTACTTTATACATACAAAACGGCAATTTGGAGGAAACCGTTTTAACAGCTCAACATAGTTTTTAAAGTAGACAGGTTTTTAATACTTGGATGCGTCCAATGATCTAGGTATTTAAGTGCACGTGCCAATTTAAATAGTTCCTCGTCGCTTTTACCATTATTATTATTTATAATATTAGCCGAGTATCAATAACGTATTGCAAAAGGTGCGGTGGTACTTGAAAAGAATTATTATTTACAGTTACGATTAATTTCATCCTATATCTGCTCAAGGCCTCCACAATTCATCTTCCCAAAAAAATACATTTTTTCCACTAATTCTTATTTGAACTTTGAATTGGAGCTTAAAACGGAGGCACTCGATGCACTCTTCTCCCACAAAATGTTAGGAGAACGGTTTCGTTTTAAGTGTTTTTTACGAATATTGGGAAATATGAAAAAAAATTGAAAAATGCGTTATGTGGAAGTGGATTTGAAATGAAAAAGTGTTAACAATTAGTTGGGTGGTAGTCCCATAAGTTTATTAAGTTCCTATACACGCGAGTCAATGAACTGTTATGTTTTTAATAATATTCAAAAATGTAATATTAGGTATATATTTTTGAAATAAATTAATTAAACATGACTAGAGAAGGCGCTCGCAACAAAAAAATAACAAAGTTAACGATGCATAAATGAGATAAGATGCATTTCCTATAAAAGGAACACGTTTGGTTGTGCAACTTGAGGTAAGTTGGAAATTTAAAAAAATGAAAAAGAACTTACATTTTTAAAATTTTAATCCCACCACTACTACACATGTTAAAAGTTAAAACCTTTTAAAGTTCACCAAGCCCACTACGAGAACTAATGAAAAATTTAAACTGTTAGTTATTATATAAAAATGACGGGCTGATCACAGTCATCGTGTTTTAATAACTTCAAAAACTACACTTAGCAATTACGAGGACTATGTTTATTGCACTTCACCAAAACAAAGATAAATATTACGTACGTATCTGGAGCAACAAAATTTTTATTATAAACAATACATCGCTTATTACCATTACGGTTCATTTTCTACTTCTCACATTTAAAAATAAGTTTTTTAAAAAAGTTTATTTTTCTACTCCCATATGTGAAACTAAGCATTTCGTCATCACTTACTCGTTACGAAAATAGCATTTTCGTCTCTAGTGAGAAAAAGTGTTATTACAAGCAGATGTTATTTACAACATGAGGTGAAACCAGTTTTTTTGTGGTCGGTTCACATTTTAGTAAAAAGAATTATTTTTTTAAAATGTACTAATTATCGTCGTAGAAAAAATAGCATTTACGACTCGAGATGAAATCCGTTTTTTTCGTTCGAAAGATTAATTCACTCGCCCCTACGGGGCTTGTGAATTAAATTCTATCTCACGAAAAAAACGTATGTTTCATCTCATGTTGTAAAAAATACTATTACCTCTAATTTTGAATTACAAAAAATTCATTTTTTTAAGAAATCGTTTTGTAAACTTTCCGAATAACTTTCACAATCGTTTTGTCTCTCTATTAATATTTAAGTTATAAACAAATATTTAAACGTCTTCGTCGAATACTTTCCCGATAAAAACACAAAAATGTTACTAAACACTTACAAAGGGTGTTCCAAACGGTTTCAAAAGCCGTCAATTTTGCTGGTAAAAGCTGCCATATTTCAGAGCAGCTCTGTTTTTAATTTTCACCAAAAACTACCCGTTTTACAAAAAATTATAAGTAGGTAAATTATTTATAAAAAAAATATTGAAAATGGAATCTTTTAAAGAAACTAATGTAAAACATCCTGTATAATATGTAGAATGCGAATAAAAAACAATTTGAACATGTTCATCGGTTATTTTCTCGTTTTAATTTAAACAATTTTTTTAATTGTTCGATATTATTGTTAGAATGTCAATAAACGACTACCAACAACAAAATTGTGTCATCATAATTAAAATTCTAGTACAAAAGAATTAACAAGAAAAACTTTTAAAAAGTCGTTACTAATGAAAACGTCTAGCTCATCTCTTATGATCTTTAAATTATTTCGTCCATGTAATTTATAAAAAAAAATTTATTGTAAAAAAGGACGCAAAAAATCCAAGTTGTGGAGAAATTGTGAAATTTCAATATCATTACCATATGCGTCTTATTTGGTTGGTTTTTCGCTCGGTTCGTCTCAAGAGTATCTGTCAATTTCGTCTTGGTATTGAAGTCATGTGGGACTTACTCTCTTTTTTACTTCGACTTATTTAAAATCGATAGGTTTTCGAAGATGAAAGATGGAACGAATAGAATTCTTATTATGACGAAAATGTCGAGATGGGTCAATTTGATCGGGAGAAATGAATATTTGTCGGATAACGACCTAAAGAAGAAAAAGAGTTAACTTTGAAAAGTTTTTGTGTTCACATAGGAATAATACAATTTTATCTATCGAGGTACTTTACGTATAAGTACTTCTTTTATTGCCCAAGAAGTTGCAAAGAATTACAAAATTCAATTTTCACTACCTACTGGTGGCCTTTATGACGTCGGAGATTTCGGAGAGATTTCACTACATGACTTTTCCATCATATTTTCCTATTTTCGAACAATTCCACCAAAACCGCAAAAAAATATCTTAGAAAACGTCTGTCGGTCTGTACGTACAAGGTATGGTATGCCGGCATCTCGGTTAATGTAAGAGAGAAAACTCCACCCAGTAGTCCGGTGCACTCGGGTGCACTACTGAAATTTTACATAGTGAACCCGAGACTAATTGGCATAAAGCTGAAACCTTCGCGCTTGTGTAGTACTTATAGCCCTTATTATCATACGAAAAGTCCCCATCCTTCCGAGAGATGGAACACACCCCCAAAAATTGGGGTTGAATTTCAAAAATTACACTTATTATTATTTTTTTGCAATTATCTCGAAAAGTAGGTAGTATAGTAAACAAAAAATTATAGAGTCAAAAATTGAAGAAGAGAAAATTATACGAAATAAATCTCATTTGCGATTTTTCAAAATAATAAATACTTTTTGAGAAAAATGTTATTTTTCCCCCTTTTGTACGTATTGAAGTACCCATGGGTTGCGCGATCAAAGTGATACTGAGCGCCCTATTTTACGTTATTGGAAATTTCTCATTACGTATCAGATTTAGATAAAAACAAAAAATATGTGGTTGAAGAGGACATTTTCTGCTTTAAATTACATGCATAATATTTTAATCTTAAGTAATTTATCATGGAGAGAAAAAATAATAAATGCAAAATAACCTAATTTTTCTTAAAATGTAAAAATCTCGCAAAGTAATTGAGGAAATGTAAAATGCATATAGGATCACATCTTCATGATGTCCCATACGCAATAATGTCCTAATACGCAAAATTTTTTCCGAGTTTCTTTTTGAAAAAAATGTGGACTTTGAAATTCATAATAAAAAAAAATTTTTTGCACTCTTCAAAAGACTCTCAATTAATAAAGAAGAGATCCAAGGCCATAAATTTTATTTTGTAGAAAGCTTATATATATTATATATTTTACCAAGCCATCTTCAAAATTAACATTATTTAACGTTTTCACCAATAATGTTCATCACTATTAACAAAAGATCGAAATACGTAGTTTTTTTCCAAAATTGGTCATTATTTGCTTATTTTTGAGAATTCCAACTTACGCTTGTGCGAAAATAAAGGTACTACTCCAAATAATTTAAATCTGCTAATCACATCTTGATACGAATTCTACTTTAGAAGCGACAGAAGTTTGTATGATGAAGAAAATGAACAAAAAATTTGTAGTTCCCTGCAGTTACGAAATTTTACATAGTGAACCTGGAACAAAATTATCTAAAGCTGAAATCTTCGCTCTTGTTTAGTACTTATAGCTCTTATTATCATACTAAAACTTCCCACCCTTTCGGGAGGGGAAACCCCTAAAATTGCACATGGGGATTATCTGTGGTTATATAGGTTGAATACCTTCTCCGTGGTTCTTCTAGCCCCAATTTGTGGGAGATAATGGATTACCAATCCCAATTCTTGTATTTGGTGGTATACATGAAGGCTGTGGTAACCTGCAACATCAGATGTTGGGGATGTTTTCAAATAAGAAAAGAAGTGAGATGAAAAAGTTAATGAGATTTATTTCGTATAATTTTCTCCTCTTCAATTTTTGACTCTTTATAATTTTTCGTTTACTACCTAGTTTTCGAGATAATTGCAAAAAAATGATAAAAATTGTAATTTTTGAAATTCAGTGACATGAGAAATTTAACAAACAAAATCCAAAATAACGACTCCTTAACCAACTTTATGATGGGCCGATACATCGGGCGCATTCACCGGTCGTATAACAGTTACCAACTGCTACATCACTAGCACTACTACAGTATAGTGCGGTAGCTTTGTTAAGTGAGCAGGTATCAATGTAGTTCACCACAGCGCAAATTCAATGCGCTCGATAAAATGGCAACCGCTCCGCACACGTTTCCAAAGCAGAGCTAAGTCACCGAACGATTTGGTAGCTGCTCCACAATTGTTACGTCCAGTGAATGCACCCATTGTTTGAAACCGTGTTTTCGACATTTATGAATAAGATATTCGTGAAGCGATAACTATATACTTTTAGAAACCGGCAGTTAGTTAATCAAATTAAAAAATAGGTACAGCAACCGTTAATATCATTAAAAGATAAAAAAGTAATTTATCCAGTGACACCATTTTCCACTACTATAAGTAGGGAGGTACCCTTATTCAAAAAAATTTAAATTACATGCCGTATTTTGAAAATCCTTGCAAATAAAAGAAATTGAGCACGCCGCCACTGGATTAAAATTAGCAAAATGCCCTTAGAATGTAATTTTTGTTTTTTTCTATCTTCTTCAAGAACAAAAATACCTATATACAGCAAACCTGAAATCAGGAAAAATAAAAGGGCGAGTCCGGTTTTTACGGCAAAACTTTACAAAACGATAGAACAATATTAAATAAATAAATAAATAAAAAAATTGTACACAAAATCAATGTATAGTCTTCCATTGACTCATAATACATTAAATCAATGTTATTTTTTGTTAAACCAATGTAAGATACATTAACGAGAAAAATCAAATTGATCTACTTAACATTTATTCCACGTTTTAACGAACATAGAATTCGTCTGCAAACATTTTGGGGTCGATCGCACCACCGCTGAAGGGTTGAAGTGTCGGTGTTTAAATAGCAAATAAAAGTGATATGATGTTAAAATTGACGGGTCTCGCGGAATTTCAATATTTTATATTCAGGCAAAGATATTAGAGGTGGGAAGTTTTCAAATTCACACCCTGTATATTTATGTTGTTAATTATTATTAACTACTGTCACGAGGGAGTTCGTGACCCTGGATCCCTTCAGATTGTGCTAGGATTAATAATTACAACATCTCGCTTGTTTGCAGAGTCAGAGAATTATTGTTAAATGGAAGAAGACAATGACGATGGCTTACGTCGAACTAAAATCGAAAAACAAAATCTAGCCCCTAGTGATACGATCTGTTTTGGTTCACCAAACTTGACAATTTCTTATGAGCACCACTTTGAATATCAATATTATCGGATAAAGCAAAAAATCTCGATTTCAAAAATGTGTATCTACTATGTGCCCAAAAAAATAATAGCGTAAGGGTGACACCACACGAGCGTGAAAAACGATTAGCACATCAAATGTGGTTTTAAGAAAGACAGAAGAAAAACGTAATAATATTAATAGGGAAGTCTTCTAGTTCGATTCACTATCTGCTCGAAAACACTGCCAAAGTGTTATTAGTCCCATGAACGAAAACTTGTAGAGAAAACCTCTTATTGCAATTCGACTTTTATTTAAAAATTTCCTTATGTTTTATATCTCATTTTCCCCACAGAATTCCATTTGTTTTATACACTTTCTGTGTATTTCGTTATTTATTTTTGCTTCGCGTATAAGCTTTTGAAAAATCAACACAACAAATTAAGTACTTGTACCTTATAAAAACATTTGGGGCTAAATCGTCGCGCCAAAAAATGTTTCATTTATTAAAAAAAAACTTTCTTTTAATAAAAGTATCAATTAAAAAAATAGAATAAAATTTACGTTAGCTAACTAACGTGTTCTAAAAATTTTAGTGTTTATAGCTTTCCTCGCGTGTCATAAACATTTTAATGTGCATTTCGTTGCAATAAAAAAAATTAATAATTAATTAAGAATTGTAGTTCGTCAACCCCCAGGGCATTTATTCTCTTTTCATTAATAAAATGTATCTTTCCTAGATTGGTTTTTGTGAAAAAAATAATTTTTCGTACGTAGACACTTTAACATTTTGAAAATCGTGGGTCGAAGTAGCATTTGCATTTACGGCGCCTGCATATATCAAATATAGAAATAGAAACAGAGTGAAAACTTCCCGGGTCAAAAAACTACATCTGCCATACCTTTTTATTTATCAGCTCTGATCTAATTTCCAAAGAGATTTTATACATCTTTGCCAAAAATTTTTCGGCAGAATTAAAACACTTGTTAATTTGTTAATGGAGTAAAACATTCACTTTGTTATAAAGTAGGTACTTGTAAAAATTGTGCGAATAACGTAGGATGCACATAATTTGTAATTTACTCACTCATAAACTTATACTTAAATTAACATTAATTTTATATTTTTTCTTTCAACAAATTTAAAAGGAATATTTCGGCCTTTCAAATGTCATACAAAATAGGCGTACTTTAGGCATATCGAGTTCTTTATGATATAGCCAACATAATATAGCCTCCCTTGAAAGCAAATTATCTACGAATATATTAGCTGCCAATTAATATTGCAAGAAACCGTTGCGTATCACTCGAAGAAATATGTATCATCAAGATCACTATAAGCTTCCCACAAAAGTTTTCGTGAAAATTTCAAAAAAAACTGGGCAACTGCCAGATGTAGAAGTGTGGGATTTTCTGTACACGCGAGTGCGAAGATTTATCATAAACAAACGGCCTTAAACGGTCCAAGTTTGCAAAAACAATGTTTGGGAAGAAAATCATGGAAGTTAAATGCACCCGAAGCGCTCGTCGATTTCTCCGAGCGTCTCAAAGTCGATTCTAAACCAAACCTTATCGTTTTCCAAACATCCTTTTCGTCAAATTAGGAAGTGAAACTATGTAGTACAGAATATTTGAATACTTTAGTGAAAAGTATAAACAAATAAACACGAATTTGTAAGTAAGCAACCAAAATACTTTTTGTGATATTGCACACCGAGTCGTTGACCTGCCTTTTACTACTAGGACAGGCCTGCGCCTCGTCGGATTCAGGTCACTAATGGTGCCCAAGAATGTAATATGTCGTTTGTTTTGTTCTTCTGCAATCCGATCCTTTCCTATCTAATTAAACGAGAATAAAACGATTTACCATTGATAAAATCGCCGATATGATGTTTAGCGTACACACATTCGAGTTCCCCGGGGAAATTAGAAAAGTCAATACAAGGTTAGGCAGAAACCACCCTTTCGTAACAAATGTCGAGATTTGGTAATGTACGCGAAATTTAATTATCTTTCTTTACAAACAATTTAACTGAAATTATTTTAATCTGGGTCATGTGTTGAAGACTATTCACAGTTGCTATAATGCGTTTTGTTATTCTTGCAGTGTAAAATTAATTAATCACGAAAGACGTTCAAAAAACGCTAAATCCATTTGACTTAACATCCAGTTCATCCAAAAAGTAGAAATTGCATAGATTGCGATCTGCAAACTTCAAGAATTACGTGAGAAAATATTAAACGGCGATTTTAATTCAATTTGCGAGAAAACGACACAAAATTGTTCTGTTAATTTTTATTATTTATATTATAAAATCATTGACATGTCTGGATTGTTTACAAAATTAATCTCTACTCAAGTCATTTAAAAGGTCAATTTTATTTTGGTTTATTATAGAACTTTTTTGTAGCAATTAGTTTTGTTTATGATTACATTTCAATATAAAAATAATGTCTATATCAACTCGAAACTCCCGAGTTTCCGAATCCAAAAAAATAAAAAGATAATAACTCGAAACTCAAAATTTTACCTGCGACGGGTTAAAGGTAAACGTCCAAGTTTCCGATTTTAGTAGAACACTTTTTGATCTAGGTAGAGGGGTATCGATAGTATTTTCAATAAATCTATATCTGATGTGGGCAATAAGATTAACACAACTTACTCATGAAAAGTAAGAAAACTCTGGTGAAATTAGTAAAATGAAATGCTGCTAGCAAAATAAGAATAGGTATAGTCTGAAAATACATATAAGAACCCGACTTCTATAAGTTAACAGTTGCTCATCAGCTTGTGCTAATACACAAAAACCAACAATTAATATAGTTTTTTCACTTACGAAGTACTGTCACAATGAACATAAGAATGTCCTCTTTCCAAAAATGATTAAAACTGAATTTATGTAAAATTGTTACATACGACCTTCTGTCATTATGGTAACGAAACATAGATATACCTTAATGCAACAGGTTAAATTTTAGCAGTAATATATATTTATTTAAGTTATTAAAATGTTTTATAAGTAATTGTGTATTTTCGTTTCAAATACTTAGATAAAAATAAAAGATAATGAGTATTTTCGTCTACCTACCTACTTGGTAAATATCATCTAAAAGAGTACCTAACTTAACAATCGTCACAGTACAATGAGTTTGTATATCATTTACGATAGGGTTGTGTATTGGCATAAGCTGATGAGCAACTGTTGACTTATAGAAGTCGGGTTCTTATACAGTGTGTCGCATTTAAGATGAAGACACCCCCATATTTTCGCTATTTGAAGAAATACAGATTTGAATTTTTGCATAGTCATACAGGTTGATGGATCACATGTTTTAAGGTATTCAAATTAAATGTGAACTTTAAACCCAACCTACTACGACCTCGTAAACAGAGCCAATTCTCGATATTTTGTTTCGCATTGGAGATACGTAAAAAACTTATCAGGTAAAGTTGTTTGGAACTCAATTTTGGCCCTCATTACCAAGTTTCATTACAAAATTCGGATTTTTATTTTATTAATTATTCTCTGTAAAATACGGTAAAATGTTTTAATTTGAATATGGGGCAAATTAAAAATGCGAATTTTGTTATGAAACTCGGTGCTAATAACTTTTGCTAATAACTTTTTTCCGTATCTCTAACGCGAAGCAAAATATTGAAAACTGGCTCTGTTTGCGAGGTCTTAGTAGGCTGGGTTTAAAGTTTACATTTAAGTTGAATACTTTAAAACATGAGACCCATCAACCTGTATGACTATGCAAAAATTCAAATCTGTATTTCTTCAAATAGCGAAAATATGAGGGTGTCTTCATCTTAAATGCGACACACTGTATGTATTTTCGGACTATACCGGGTGATTAGCACCAAACCTGGCCATAGGGCAATTTAACATTATGCATATTTCCAAAAATATATGAATTGCCATGGTAACGTGCCATGGTTACCAAATCCGGCAATAGCGATTTTATTTATCATAGGAAATTTTAAACTGTCAGTGTGTAATTTAAAGAAATATATTTCATGGCAATTCATATATTTTTGGAAATTAGCGTAATGTTAAGTCGCCCTATGGCCAGGTTTGGTGCTAATCACCCGGTATAGTGCACTGCAATTTGTGATGAACTCGACACGAGACGAGACGAGACTTGAGGTAGTCTCGTCTCTATTCATTTGTAAGTAGTGTCGTCTCGAGCCTTTACAGTCTCGTCTCGTCTCGTCTCGAATTTTCTCGTCTTGTCTCGTATTTTTGTATATTAATTATAGAATAAAATAAACTAATTTAAATACGGTATGTTAAAAGCATCCAACGAATTTTGAGAAATTTTGATAGTTTGGTAAAGACCCAAAAATTATATTTGTCGCAATTACTGATTTATAAATTTCGACCCCTTATTTTGAAAACTTATTTCTCAAAAACTACAGGTACTCAAATGAATTCACGCGGATGGTATTTAAATTTTTTTAGACCTTCCTCCTTGTTTTTGTAATTAAACTCAATAAGCGAACAACGAAGTTGTTCCGGGAGGCACGGAGTGCCGACTTGATACCGTTTTTATAATCTTCTTTTTACGGCTTATCAGAATATGAGATCAAATTTTCAATTAAGTATAAGGGGGAGGCGCGGGGGGACTTTAAAAGTGAGAAAAACGCAAAGTTTTATATAAAAATTAGCAACTAAGCCGTCCTTGGATTGCAAGAGTTCAAATTTGGGAGGGACGTAAGACACACCCACAACTATCCCCTCTCAAAATTTCCGACGAATCCGAACGATCCAATTTTTTTTATAGGTTTACATTGGTCGAAAAATCAAAATGGCCGAATCCGTGCAAAAGTCGAGATTCGGATACTCTAGCGAGTCCCCATAAACTCACCGATATTAGTTTCCGAAAATGGCACGAGATGGCCGCGCAGCGGCCGATATTAAATTTCGAAAAATCGTCGTGCAACTTTGAAAAGCTGTAAAAAGAAATCTAAGCCAAAATTTAAAAATGTAGTTCACGGTTGAACGTTAGACGTCATCTGGCTATCGCCTCCGACACGATTTGGACCGATCCCTTCGGCAGTTACCGAACGTAAGGAAACCTCGGAATTTCGGCGTACAAAAATTTTTTTTTTTTCGGAGCGGATTTTAATTTCGGATCTGACGTCCCTAGGGGGTCTAGATCGTCGTTCCGGTATCGGTTCCTCGAGAGCTCTCACACCCGCCCCACGGAGGGGGGGACAAGAAATGGCCCTTGCGCCGAGAAGCCCATGGCTCTACCTATTGCACCTGCGGCTTTCGGATCGGTTCTGAAAGTTAGCTCGGACCTTCTACTAAAAATGACCACAAGATAATTTCTACGTTTCCCATACAGAGGGCGCTGCAATTTTCACAAAAAGTGTCGATTTTTAGCCACAATTTGGGGATAACGGGAGAACGCGGAGGCCTACGGCGTCCCGCCTTCTCTCAGAGAGGGAAAGCCCAATTTCGTAAAGTAGGCCGCCGGGAATTTTTCGAACCATCCATAGGGCGCCTCCAATTTGAAATGGCGCAGTCGGAAAAGACTAAAAATTCGAAAAATTCGTGAGCACGAACGAGAAAAAAAGTACCGACTTTTTCGCTTAATTATCGTTATTGGACCGAGTCCCCGTCGTTTGTCGCCGGCGGCAGGCCAAAAAGGCCTTAAACAAAATTTGACATAGTCCAGTAAGCAAGTTCGCTTATTGGGCCGAACCGATCTCTACACTATATCTTATGTATTCCGTTCGGGGTCGAAACTGACGAATTCGGCGTCAAAAATGAGCTACGGCCAAAAGGGCCCGAGTTGTGGAATTTTTTAGGTTTTAGACTTTGTCGCCAAAAATCGTAGCTGGGGCATAGGGCAAATCGTAGCGATGCCGAGCGGAGGTCTTTTCGACGACACCCCGGGCTACGTCGGTGCCGAGTCTGGGATCGATCGGGGATTCCCCTGATTTTTAAAGTCCGAAAAACAAACGAAAAAATTGAAAAAAATGAAAATTTTACCAATCGAGTTGAAATTCGGCATGGGTGTCGAGGAAGTGCCCCAGACCACATTTTCGTTTATTAAAAATCTAAAAGTTCAAAAACAAAAGAAATAGTCTTCTTTGAACATCGAAACTCAAAAATGTCTAAAATTTTTATTTATAACACGGTGATGTTGAAATTTGGCATGTGTGTAGTTTCTGTGGTCCGATTGACAATTCCGTCAAAAAATTTTCAATAAAAAAATTCGGACACCCCTTTTGGGGGCTTCAAAATTTTTCAAGTCTGATCGTCAAAATTTTTACGCCATTTTGTTTGGGTCGAGGTTCTATAACTTTTTTATTGGGGGACATTTTTTGACCCACGTGCCGTTTGGGCGCTAGGCACCAATTAAGGTAAAAATATTAAAATTTTCAAATTTAGACCTTTGCCGCAAACACAAAAGTCAAAAAGGTGGCACTAATTTGCTTCGGGAAGGTTGTTCGAACTCTCCCCTTTCGATATCACTCAAAGACAACCTCAAAAAATTTATAGGGGGGACGCAAGAAATTATTTTTTACCTTAAAATTTTCATAAATTTAATTTTACGTATAGGTAATTAACCAGCGGTCCGATCGGGCGGAATCCCCGATTGCATCCTCTTTGAATAAATGTTAAGAGCTATTATATAAATTAATTTGAGTTATAAAAACATTTATAACGTAGATTTTGTAGATTTCTGATTCCAAAACATTGAAAAATTACTTAAAAAAAACTTGAACCTAAATTATATAACTATTAGGTATCTACTTTCCATTTGTTGAAAAGTACAGCTCCGTTTTAATGTTTTGGAATCAGAAATCTACGTTATAAATGTTTTTATAACTCAAATTAATTTATATAATAGCTCTTAACATTTATTCAAAGAGGATGCAATCGGGGATTCCGCCCGATCGGACCACTGGTTCTGACATCAGCGTTATTTTTTTTATTTTGTATTATTACTTTATTATTTTTTTTGCAATGGTTTTAACTTGACCATAATTGTCAGGAAGGGTTGAAGGGCGAGAAATTTATGAATCCGCTAGTAGCTTCGCTTGTTCGGTTGAATTACTAATTTTATTACTTCCGCCTCACTATAATCAAGAGCACAAGATCAAGTTTAAGAAAAAACAGAATAGAAAAAAAAGTAGTTGAAAAATTACTCAAATTGCACAACAAACAAATTGATAGTAATTCTAAAACAAACTTAAAATATAAAGGAAACAAAATTTATAATATATAAATAAGTAATTTATCCTTAAAAATCGCATCATCAACAACGAAGCAATTAAATAAATGAAATTAATTTACTAAAATATCGAGTAAAATATGTACTTCATAGTAAATATCGTGTAACCGGTGTAACTACAAAAGTATTCACTTCAGCTCCAAGAATAAAAATTTATAAAAAAACATTTCCTTACTAATTTCATTTGAATTTAAAAAAAAAATTTTTCTCGAGACGAGATTAGATTTTTTTTTCATATTCTCGTCTCGTCTCGATTTTTTAACGGTCTCGTCTCGATTCTCGTCTCGTTTTCAAAAATTAATCACGTCTCGTCTCACGAGATTTTTCTCGTCTCGATTCTCCTCGTCTCGATTCTCGTCTCAAATTCGAGACGAGACGAGATTTTTCTCGTCTCGAATCCATCACTAACTGCAATTAGACTGAAAAGCCGTTAAATGCGTTAAAGTTTCCAGTACGAACCGATTTTTTATGAACCGGTGCATTTTTCGATGTACAGCCGGCCAAAAAGTTTTTAGCCACCCCCTGACAACATTTAAAAAGCAACCAACATTACACGCCGTTTAATTTACACGGCGTGTAATCTTGGTTGCTTTTTAAATGTTGTCAGGGGGTGGCTAAAAACTTTTTGGCCGGCTGTACCTACAGTGAAATCTCCCTTTACGAACACCTCCAATAAGTGGAAACCTCTCATAAACGGGCATTTTTTAGGAACCAACTATTGAAGTAGTTTATATTTATATCTCTATTTAGCGGACACCTCTTATAAGCGGACAATTAAAACCGACCAGTGTGCTGTCCGCTTAAGAGAGATTTCACTGTACTCGTAATTGCAAGAGGGGTAAATGTTTTGTCCCATGTTTTTATCCCAGGAACTCACTGTAGAAATTTGTCGGTTGTCTTCGAAAGTACGTTGATTAACCTTCCCCTAAGAGGTGGTTATTGTGGTACGATTTTCGTAAAATTTATACCACAGGGTGATTTTTTGTAAGATACACGAGTTGTAGAAAAATTATTAAAATATTTGTAGTACTTTCAAAGATATAGGTATTTCTTTATACTTTAATCCCAAACTTTAAGAGCTTAAAACTTTTTAGGGGTGTATTTTTTGATATAATTTTAAGAGGAACAATTACCTTATTTTTGTTCCAGAAACTCTCTGCAAACGTTTGCGGGCGATTTTCAGAGATTCGCTGTATAAAAAAAAATTTTCCGCGGGTTAAACTCGGCGGAATATCAAAAGCGCACAAATTAAAATTATAAACTTTGATTTAGACACCTTATAGAAGATATTGTAAAAGGTTTCAAAAAAATCGGTTCATACTGGAAACTTTAACGCATTAAAAGTTTATTGCAGTGCACTATAATAGAGATTGAATCGGATTGAATATTTCGAACTGGCACACATATACCTATACATTATAGGAGAAATTTTTTTAGATGAAATGTGTTCTTTATTCCTTCGTCTGTAAATTTCGTTTACTTGTTACTCAATTGTAAAACGTCATTTAACCAAACTGTCTATAACCTTTGAAAATCAATGTTTACAAGTTTGACTTTCAAAGCTTTCTAAAAACAATTTATGGACATTTTTGATGCTACTGACAGCTGACAGAAATTGTTTAATTATAATTTAATTAATTTGTAAGTAAATTAAGCATAAGTAACAAGTAAAGTATTATACATTACACGCCAGGTAACTGTTTTAACAGGCTCAAAGAAGTGACAGGCTCGCCAGTCATAAACCTCTTTGCGGCAGTTAAAACAGTTTTACCTGGCTTGTAATGTTAAATACTATAACAACATTTCTTTGTACAAGTTGCGGTTATCGAGTTAGAAATGACGAAACATCGAAATAGAACATTACCTACTATAGTTACAGGTACTACTGACTGATTTTCTGTACCTATAATGCTATACAAAAATTCAAAAGCACATCGGAGAAAAGTTTTATAACGAAAACTGAATCTCATTCAAACAATTGTCGAAAAAAATTATTTTTAGTTGCTTTTAATTGTGTCTTATAATCGCCTATTTCAGCTTCTTCGTAACAAACCCCAAAAAAACAAGAATTGGAAAATATTATTACAAAATCCTTTCCTCGAACTCTCACTAAATCGAAAAATTAAACTACCCTACAGTATATTGTAGCAAATCTGGCGCCAACTCTTACAAATTATGCCATTTTGTCGTGAATTGATTCAAAATTGTTGATCCGCGAGCTAACAAAATAATATAAAAAGTATATTTATTATAAATTATGTAGAATACAATGATACTACTCCTAATCTCGCATGTTGATACCTTATTAACCTTAATCGTATCTGTTGTAAATTATTCTCTTATAACTGATTTTGAGCACAAAATTGAAATTTTTGAAAAATATTTATCCAAAAGAGAAAGTATGTGGCACCTATACGCCGTTAATTTTTCTCCAAGCTTTAATTAAATTTTTTCTTAATTTAATTTGATATTTCACAAGAAAATATGAGCTTTCATGTTGTAAGTTAACCGTATGTGAAATACATATTTAAAAAAACTTCCGTATTTAGGACAATAACAAATAGTTGTATCACGAATAAGAATAACGGTACTTGCAAGACTTGTGCAACAAATTAAAGAGGCACCGAAGTAAAAGTTCGGGATATTTAAGTTATTTAACGACAAGGCCGTTCAAACAAAATTATTACTTATTTACCTTCGAGGAAATACAACTGCCACAGAGCTTTTATATTTAAAAAAACATGGCTAGTTTCTTCTAAAAGCTCTGGGCGAAATGAAAAATTATATTTCTTAATCGTACACAGTACACTGTGTTAATAAGATATACATCGCCATAACAATTTGCTATTAAAATACAAAGGTTAGAAAAAGTATATAAAGTACATCGATGAACATTAAACAAATAAAATGTATGTAATTGAGCTAACGATGTAACATTACAACATTAATTTAGTTATAAATGAAATAAAATTTGTTCAAGGTATTTCCTACGGTTTATGTTCCATTCAGAATTTATTTTTAATTCCAATGGAGCCAACAAAATTTATTGCTAAGCACTCAAACGTATACTCCTTCACCCTCCTCACTTTCCTTTATTTAAATTAGTAAATAACACTGTTTTCTCAATTCTCTTAAACACAACGCTCTGGTATGTGTATTCTTTCATATTTAGAGTCTTCTGCATATTCGATATAACACCAGATACCCATTCCTACACACAGAGAGTTTGCAGTTTTTAGCTCAAGAGGACTCGATACGTCGACGAAAAATTGAAAATCTTATAATAGAAAGCTCGCGACCCTTTCTACGCGAGGAAATTTTTTCGAGAAACCTTCACTTTTCTTACAAACTTTTCATATAATTCAAATTACGTTTCGTAATTATAATCCATTTTATAACGACACCAATTAAGCTTAAAAATTAATAGCGTGTAAAGCAACTCACTCGCAACATCCTTAACACAAAAATTGCTCAAACAAATGTTACATTACGTAACACTTAATTTTTGTATCCTACAAAAAATGCAAGACTCGACTATGTATTTGCAACATTTTCCAAACTTTGGAGGAAATTTTTTGTACCAAGTTCGGCCTTGCTCCGAGCGATGAAAAGCAGATGTTTCCGAAATTTTAAAACGCAATTTTCCGATCGACAGTCTTAAATATTTTTTTTAATCAATTGGCCAACATTAAATGGCACATGGTATAAATTTTTTTCCTACACTTTTCTCTATTTACCACATTGTTTCAGCATTGAAGAGAAATTAAGAGCTATTTCGTTGTATTTAAATTGTAGATACTTAAAAACTATAGTTCTGTCTACAAGTCTACAGGGTCATTTAAATTATTAAAACTTATGAAATCAATGAGTAAGGTTATATTGTAACCTACAATTATTAAATTGTTTATATTTGAACACTAAAAAATAATGAACCAGGAACAAAATGTGTGTCAATTCAATTTAAAATGGACAATTCATCAGTTATTCCCAAAAATAATATCGTTCGTTGACACGTAAATTGTGGAAGATTTCGATTTCGAAAAATACATTGCTTTTCAAAAATTAATAAAAATTGTAACTGTTTATTATACTGTAGGGTTAACACGAGTAAAACCGTATTTGTGCCGAAGGTGAAAGTTTTGGAATGACTACGCAGTTGAATGATTTCGATCTCTAGGTCTTGGGGTCGTTGCTTCCTCCTTTACGGACGCCATCTTATCGTGGTCCGATGTTAACATAAAATGGCAGTCACGCAGAACAAACAACCGTTACAACCTATAATTTTACTTTTCGAAAGTTTTTTTTATCGTTTACATTACGTACCAACAATCAAAAACAATTTATACCCAAAAAAAATCAAAAAGGGGGGGTTAGATTTTCTTTTCCACACTTGTAAATGAAGCAAAATGCAAAAACGTAACGTGAGATTATTTATATCTCAAATGTTGCAATTTTAAAGTAATCGTAGAAGAAAAACAGTCCGAAACTATCCCCTTTCAGAAAAAAAACTTTTTTTTGACCTACATTTATGAAACGTACCACCTGTATAATAATTTTTAATAAAATTTTGAAACTCAAGCTAGTTGTAGTTATTAAAAAATCGATTTTCAAACAAACCTGTTAGTAATTTACGTTTTATAATGGAAAATTAGTTCACGAGTTGACTAGGTTAAACGCTCATTGTTGTTGTATTGATAAAATGTATGTCTTCAGACACCGTCAAGATTGATAATGGGTTTTAAAAGGAGTATCTTTTAACGTTTTAACCACCCCTAATTATAAACCAAGTCGGCCGCAGTTAATTTCCTTCGAATTGAGGTTAGAATTACTTTTTTTAGGTCTTTTAGATCTAATAAAAATTATACCCTATGATAATGATCCCATGTTAAAAACATCAGCTCTGTTTTGATTTTGAAGATTTGTGAAATGGATCGTAAATTGTTGGATTATTTTAAAGAAACTTAAATTTAGATGATAATCGTTGTTCGCAGTAAATATTAAGCCAAGACTTATATTTTATTGTTAAGCTTAAAAAAACTACTATTTCTAATAGTGGCCGTTAGGTGCGCTGTTAGATTAAAAAAATAAAAAATTAGCATCGATTCGAAAAAAAAAAAAGAATTTGTGTGGTGTAATAACCTGTTATGTAATATTTATTATGCGGACACATTTTGTTTTGCTCTCACTTAAAATTGGAAAAAAAATAAAGTGGTGGTGTGTAATTTCGCCTAATTTATAGAAAGAAATAATTTTTTTGGATGGAAATTAATTTATAAATTGTTTCGAGATTTATTGCGGGTCGTTTTTAAAACAAATTGCGATTTTGTTGGATGGCACCAAAGTGTTCGGTTGTATAAAATGTCACGGGTATCTGGGATCGCAGGCTCTGCTGCTAAACAGCCAACTTTCGCGTGAGGGTATTGACCCGCGGCCCACTTCTCCTCACTCAGTCACTAAGGCGGCGCCATTTTACCACACATCCCGTATGTTCGACAACTACGTTATACAGCTGGACCCGCAATAAGTAGAAAATTTAAAAAAAACTTAATAATATTTGCGCTATGAATGAAAGGTGCGGATCAAATGGTACGATGGCAAATTCAAAACAAAATTCGCGATAACTCGCAACAAATTGGAACAAGAGTTCAACGAACCACCTCGTCATGCTCGTGACTATCTCCGTGTATAATATAAAACCTAAACATACTCCTGTAAATAATCTATGAATCACACAATTTAAAAAATGTGCGAATAATTACGATTTATCAATCTCAAAATGAAAGGTAGGTACCTACTTAAGGTAGGAACTCGAGGGTAAAGCAACAACAACCGGTAATTGATTTACTCGATCAATTATTAACTACGTGATTGTCGACATGCATCCGACGTATAGAAATCGAACGGCGCACGTGGATGGACGGTGAAAAGACGTAGGCGCGTACCTTTAGAACCGCAATCCAAGTTTTGCAACACAAAGCAATAAAAAATTATTTCCTGTTTGTTAATTTAAAAGAAAAGAAAAAAATTAAAATCCTTCGAAATTGTTCCAACTATTAAAAGTTCGGCCCTGGATAGAGTGCAACGTCCTTTCGGGACGGCCAGGAGGCAGGCGCACACGTCGACTCGAAACGAACTTTCTCTCTCCTGTTGCGAGTCTCTTATAAACCAGCACTCGGAATTTTTACTCGTGTCCTCTTTCCTTTATTAGTTTTTCGTTTACGTTTAGTTTTATACGTCCGTTTCGACAACAAATTTTAATTTACTTCAAACATATAGCAATTAATTTTAAGCGATAAACAACCCCTTTTTTTCTCTGTTAAAAGAAGAAAAACTTTTTTAATCAAAAGAAAACGCCATAAAAGACATAAATAAAAATAAATTAAAAAAATAATTAATTAAGAGTTTAAAAAAAAGTTTTAAATTGCATTTGAGTTAAATAACAAAATTTTCCTTTCAAGTTTTCCAAACACTATAATTGCCCAAGTTAAACTACCCCTTTTGGTATAAAAACTTATTTTTTAAAAGAACTCTCCTCCTGCTCCAAATATCAAAACTTTAAATTATTTGTTTACTACAAATAGGCGCTCCAAACAAAATTCAATAAGAGAAACTTTTTTCCCTTTTCATAAACAGCCTTTCCTAGAAGATTAAAAAAATTCAAGAGCCCGGATTATTACGCAAAAAAGTTAATTATAACGCGTATTAACATGCGCATAAATAATTTAATTTTTTTAATTTATAAAGTTTTCCGCCCCCTTCTTATATTTTAAAAGTAATTGCCGATTATTGGACCTTTCGTATTGTTGTATCCCCAAGCAAACAAATAAATTAAATTGGAGAGTGATTTATAACTGTAAAAGTAAATGTCTTGAAATTGCACACACACAACTTGATTAAAGTAAACAATAATAATAATAAGTGTAAGAGTGCTTAAAACACGTACGCAATATTAAATTATTTTTAAAACCCACTCACGGATAAATTAAATAAATAGGATTAATTTTTCTTTTGGCGGAGGTCTCGAATCCCGATTGAAATATTAAGTTGGAATTGTTTTAAATTTGGTTAGTTTTTTAATTTATATTTTTGTCGTTAACAAAATTTCAAGTGGTGGAAGACTTTCTGCTAAATGTAGTAACGGAATATTTTATTGAAGAATGTTAGTAGAAGAAAAATTTAGTTAAAAAATTCCATCATATTCCACCCAATAGGGGGGACTTGACAGTTGACACTCACAATGTCACAATCGGTGGTTTGCACGTGGCTCTCCACGGCCTTCCGAACGGAAAAGAAGCCGGAAAATATTAAAAGAATACTATTAGTAAAATTACAAAGCCAACTAAGACCGAATTTTATAATACACATTTATCTTTAGGATTTAATTTTAGTCTCGGTATAAAGAGGTTTTAACAATAGTTTGAACCGGTTTATACTGAGACTAAAATTAAATCCTGAGGATAAATGTGTAATGTAGAATTGGGCCTAAGACAAATTATACTTAGACCCCCTTTTGAAAAATTTCTAGATCGTCACTGGTGATAGGGAAATGTTAAAAAATTTGTTCTCGTCGAGCATCACCGTTTTAGTGTACAAACAAACAATAATACAGTAGATTTAAATTAAACCTTTCCCCTTTACAATTCAATTACATTTTTCAATTTTGTTAATTATTCCAATTTATTTTTTTTAATTTGTACCAAGTTCAACGGCCTTAATAAGTACCTAACCAAATTAACAACCAAGTTAGCCCTTCTTTTTTTAATACTCTTTGAATATTAAAGCTTTTCCATTGTAAGCTCTTTATGGTTTTTCTTACCTTAAAAATGTATAAAATTAAGTATACAATACACCCTCGAATAGAAACTGAAAGGAAGCCTTACTTAAAGCTATTAAAGAGAGGGAAAAAAACGCGAATTAATTCATTATGCCTTACAAAATTATAACCATAAATATTCATCACTGGCTTAACGACATCCATGTGCGTCCCACCACAAAAATTAGTAAGGGGTTCCAAATTAATAGGCTACCTTAAGCCGCGTTTACATTGGTGCAATAGATGGGACAGTAATACTTTGTATACCGGGTGACACAGGGGACTAGAACACTTTTATAGCTTCGTTATTTACCAACATATTAAAAGGAAATTTACTACGGATTATATTCACATAATTTGCAATTTTTTAAGGACTTTTGAAAATGCCGTCGCTTCCGATTTCACCGGATGTGAAGTACACTTTTGATTTTCAAATGGAATACCGTGTTACTTATTATTTACTTATTCATTTTGATATGTTTTGAGCTGTTGGGATCCGTGTCACCTGGTACAATAGTAGTGGCTACTCTCTGATGGATAGATTAGCAACTAAAAATAAGCTACTTTTACATACGTCACAAACGAATTGTAGAAAAAGCTTCTTCCTTAACATTCAATTTATAGCATGCGTATATAAAAAATTTTGGTAAAAATTATATATAGATGAATAAGTAAGCCGTGTCTTGCTTTCACATATATTTCTACACTCTAAAAAAAATTGCAAAAAAATTTGAATTGCAACTAAAAATGTGTAAGAATAATAGATCAAGATCGTGGACAGATAGAGCCCAATTGGTTTTAAAAAAATTATTACTTCCGTTAGTATGTATAAGCAAGTGCCAATAGGGACTACCGTACACCATAAGTAAGTAAATGAGGGAAAAACTAGGCAAAGTACTTTGTACTAGTTGAAAACATTTTCCGTTATGTTTTCGTAATACAATTTTTTTAAGGCCTTGTGTTTAATGAATAATTAAATAATTATTGCAAAAATAAAGGATATGCATCAAATTTATTTATACAGTCAATGGGTTTTAAACACAATAAAACTTCCTATGGTAATTAATTTTATGGATTAAACCTTGCTAAATATAAACAATTGTCAAACGGTTCCATACGAAAAATTCTTATTGGTGCGGACGTTACTTAGTACACGCTTTTACCGTTGAACTCTCTTCAAGAGAGAAGCCAACGTGCAAAAACGATTAGGCCGCCATTTTTCAAAATGGCGGGCGAATGGGGTGTTACTATAGCTAAGTTTCATACGTCCATAAGTGAAAAAAGTCAGATTTAAGTGAGTTTAGCAGAAACAACAATTATTACCAAAAAATATTGTCTACAAATTATTACCTCGTCCTCCTCGTTCATTCGAGCATAAACAGAAGAACAGGCAAAACCCTTAGGTTTTACTTACGTCCTAATTCCTAATATACCTAGTGTCGGTTTCGAGAGAGGTATCCGAATGTCGTTATTTTTCGTTTACTCACCTGTAACAAAAAAAAACAATTAAAATATATCCCAACTTTTAGGAACTTCAATTTAACTTTCACAACTATGTAACTATAAAAGATAATAAAATTTTGCGTTCAAAAACCTTCTATAATGTATCTAATTAAAGACTAATAATTTGATTTCATAACGAGCTCTAGCCACGGCCATATTATACACTAAGGCTGACTAGGCTAAAGCCTAGGGCCTTTGCTGCAAAAAGCACTAATCTTTAACATTACTTCTTATATGTGCCAAAATAGCCCTAAATGTTAACAGTTTGCACCAAATATTCAAAAAAATTTCCTCCAAACCCCACAGCGACGATGATGGCACGCCACGATCCAACAAAATTCTCAGGTGGTAATAAAATTGGCTTCAAATCTGTATTAGCCTAGGACGTAATCCGGTCCTGACTCTAGCTAAACCGCAAGTCAAAATATACAGGGTTATTCAAATTCGACGGGGCCCATCGGGAACTCGCTTAGTTGAAGAGATATAGAAAAACCGTTAAATTAGGGCAAAGTTGCGGAATCATCGAACATCTAATCTAACTTTAAGAACTTTCAAAATATGTAAAAATATACAGGTTATTCCTAAAAACTCATATCTTTCTTAGGGCCGGTTTAGACCCCTAGTGCCTACATATTCAGCCTTAAGAAAAATAAAATTTAACAATAAAAATTCAATATTTTTCTTTTCTCCTCTTCCTCCACCGACCATGGACCGATTTACTCCACTTGCTTTTCTTCTTTTTATCTTACAGAATCTCTTCTTATCTTCAATATCCATTGTTACGAAATAAAACACCATCAGAGATAAAGATCTCTCTCTACAGTTCGAAAACGATCAAATTGATATTCAGAAAGCAAAATACAAAGTTATTCAAATTCGAGGGCCAACATGGGGATCTTGGAAACTGTAAGAGATAAGTTGGCTAAATGGGGACAAAGTTGTGTAATTGGGTGGCCAATAATATTTAAAAAAGAAAATGAAAAAATTTCTATTAGGTCCCGAGACATTTATGAAAAAAAAATAATTTTCGGAAAATCTTATTTATTTTTTTCTCAAGTTATTTTCAAAGATATCAGAAAACTAAAAACACATTTTCATTGCACCTATTTTGTCTCTACAAGATGCCAATTTTAGATTTTCGAAATAACGTTTCGGTTTTGAATTACCATCATCAACTCAAAATGTGGACATGCATTTTAAAAAATTTTTTTTTGAGTAAATTTTATATTATAAATGCAATAACGTGCCAACAAAATTATTTTTATTTAAAATTTTTGAGTTGATGGTAATTCAAAATGGAAACGTGTTTTTGAAAACTAAAAATTGCCATCTTGTAGAGACATAAAAGGTGCAATGAAAATGTGGTTTTAGTTTTCTGATATCTTTGAAAATAACTTCAAAAAAAATAAATTAGATTTCTGGAAGTTTCGAACTTTGTATCTCGTAACAGTTTCCGAGATCCTCATGTTGACCCTCGAAATTGAATAACCCTGTATATTGTTACATCCACGCGTTTTCACGTAGAACATTTATCCTCTCTTCTTCTCTTAAAAGGTCAAAAGTTCTATTTTTTCCAATTTCATAGGTAACATATAAAATTACCGATCTTTCGCAGCGAGTCCTAGCGAGTTGCTAGGACGACGTCCCCATAACATAACCCATGTTTCATGACACTAATGTTTGAGGTATGAAATAATTGGAGAAAGATCATTAAGTTGCGACAAGTTCGGCTAAGATATTCACGAAAAATAATGCCACCTTTCAAGGAACGAATTTTGAAATAGGAAATATGCAAGTTTAACCCTGAGCTTTTTTTCATTTTAATAGACGGTCCATGATTCGCGAATTTTCTTTTTTGGAAAAGCTCTTTGGAAGTTTAAAATTACAGATAATAATAATAAAGCTAATAAAATACAAACATAGAACGAGCGGTAGTCTAAACAAATTTGCAAAAGTGTAATTTAAAGCCGAAAAAACTGTATCCAACATTTGAACCAACACTCAAAACAAAACCGTCCTCATAAAGAATCTAACGCGGGAGCTCAAAATTTAAAATGGACGGCATAATAACAAACAGTTGAAACATTAACACCGTATATATTTGATCGTGGCTTAACCTTGAAACTCGATCTACATTGATAAGGTCACATTAATTGTTTCATTATGTTCAATTTTCTCCTCCTTCTTAAAACCCCCCAAATTATTTACGCATCGTTTAAACCTCAAATCATTTCAATCTCATCCTCCAAGCGGCCATGAAAACAAATCCTGGTAGGGTTCGGTTTCTAATTTTGCGTGCTGAGGACCTCGCACATCTCATACTTTCCATAAATATTACGCATTAGGAGTAGCTGTTCTTACTTTGACGGAAAACCGCAACTTTTATTCCGTTTCATGTAAAGAAACTAAAACTGAAAAGTAATGCGTAAGGGCCGTTTTATATTGACTTAATGTCGTGCTAACTTGTTCGTACTAAATCAACTCAAAGAGCAGAAGCACGGGAATCTCAGCTTTAACATCGTGCGTGGAAATTTTGACGCACGACCGTGCACGACGTTAAAGCTTGGATTCTCGTGCTTTTGCTCCTTCAGTTGATTCAGAACCAACAAGTTAGTACGATATTTAGTCCATGTAAAACGGCCCTAACACACGCTATACCATAGTCTGCCATAGTGGCATAGCCATATGATGGGTCGCTATACCTCGACGTCAGATAAGTCTTACATCTTGAGGTTCTAATAAAAAATAACTCTTTGGGTACCATCGTGCTTTCCTCGTTTTTGAGGCCCACCATCGGAAAATGTTGCCTTATCACGAGATACGAACAATACTTTTTAATACTAATAGAACAAAAAAAACACTTTGCGAGGAAAATTATTACGTCAACGTTTAAAAAAGACGACGAATTTATAGACTAACGACCCCTACAAGATTAAAAAATCTAAACTATAACGTATCGTTATTATTAAACCACCTACAACACTTGAACGTATATACCGAGATATATACACACACACAGACACCATCAACTTTAAATTCATAAATCTAATAAGACTTAATAAACTAATTGCAATAAATTTGGATAAGGCCTTTAAAGAAAATGTTTTCAAACTGTTTGTATTAGACATAAATTGTTTAAATTCTATTCCAGAATTAGGGTAGCGAAGGTTCGTCGACCTCGCCGCTAGATGACGATCAATAAGTAAAGTACATACTTCAAAAACTTCCTTGCTTTGTCTACCTTCGTTTTTTAATAAGGAAATACTCCAAATTTGGCATGCGCCCAAAAAAAACTTTTTTTATGCCTAAATTATTCAATTTAAGGGTTAATATTCTTATTACTTATCGCGTCTTTTTCAAGTAATTAATGCAAGTTGATGGAAGTTACTTTTAAAAAACGAATCAAGTTTAGATTAAGTTTCTAATAACTTCAAAGTGACTATTTAAAGATTTAAATCTTTTAAGAAGCATTTAAGGACTGGGAAGACGTCTTAGTTTGAAACTAATCCAAAATGTGTACCTATGTAAGAGAATACTCGTTCTGTTTTACTAGAAGCTCCTCTTAATTTCACAAGTTTAAATGAAGCCACAAATGTTGCATTTTCAACATGAAAGAGAACATCAAAATAATGGTACGAGCCATCGCATTTTGTTGTCAAACTGAAAAATTATCTAGGAGGCTTAGAAAATACATATTTCAAGATATGGTAAAACTTGTAACATTAGGGAAAATACATTCCATTATCTGAAATTGGCTATAGGAAGGTCAATTGCCCATATTCTGTTAACTTCCAACCTTTCCGAATCAAGCTGGCTTGGCAATAAATTGGAAAGGGTTGAAATTTTTTTGCTTACAGCGAAAATGTTTTATAAGTAATTGTGTATTTTCATTTCGAATACTTGGAGTATTTTCGTCTACCTACTTACTTCGGTAAATATCATCTAAAAGAGTACTTAACTTAACAATCGTCGCAGTACAATGAGTTTGTATATCATTCACGATAGGGTTGTGTATTGGCATAAGCTGATGAGCAACTGTTAACTTCTTGAAGTCGGGTTCTTATATCTATTTTTACACTATACTTTATACAATTAAATAATATTTACAAGTGTCGAATAATAATAGAAAATCCTCTGTAAAAACTTTTGATTACGTTTTAAAACCGACCATCATTAATGGTTGGGTTGATGGTTGGTATACTTTTATTGTATAAATAAGGCGTTTCCTAAGCCACGCACATTTTTTATTTCTATTGTTCTAAAATGCTGTTTTAGAAACAATAATTTTTTTCATTCATCACATTTTAGCCTTCCAACTTCATCATCAAGGTTTTTTAAAACAAACAATTACCTACGACAAATTAAAGGCTAGGTTTTTTGGTTTTAACAAATTAATTTAGCATCTCTGCGATATGATCTTATACAAAAGGTCCCTTATTACATCAATGTCTGTTCTTTCAACTCGAGTTTGAATTAACTTAAAAGCACCCCTTGGGGAGTTGTTTGTTTTTTGTTACAAAATTCCTCTTATCACAGTCTCTTTCATTTTACGTTCATTCACCACTCATTAATTTGAATACCCAAGTAAAATTTTCCCTTTCAAGAAGTTAATAAAATGGAAGATTTTGCTTGTATAAAGAGTTTGTAAATAAATTTCTTTGTTATAAAAATAACAAAAACTTGGATCTGTATAAAAATGACATGTGACCAGATGCTGATGTAAAAAGATTTCAGAATAAATAGGAAAGAAATAAATTAAAATCTGTTCAGAAGAAACTAGAATGTTCTTTCTCGTACTGAAGATCATTCCGACAAGAATCTACTTTAGTAACTGTCATGAGGTTTTTGGACAGATATAAGACCTCGTATACCTAGGACATAGGAAGCAATTCTAGCTTTTCGTTCTGATTGCTAAAACACCGATCTTCGATACTTAAAAAAGCCGAGAAGGACAAGAGACACACAATAAAAAAAATTCAGATGCGAAGAGAACCTCGATAAGCGTCGATAATATACCTTTTTAATTACCTTCTACAGATCACGTGAAAATAATTCCAAAATTTTTAAGTAATCGGTCTGTCGGAGGAGGCTCACAATAATGATGGTCAACTATATCGCTCCCAGGAACCTCGGGGGGTTCTTCCATTCATTTCTTTATTGTTCCCAAGGCTAAATTGCATTCACATAGTTAATCAAAAAGCAAAGTCAGTTTAATTATGTGCAAAAGAATTACTATACTATGATCGACACTTTAATTCTTCCGAGCTAACCGCGATAAGATATTAATCCTGTAACCTTTTAACATCTTGATACCTAATTAATGACAATACATTTTTCGACCTTTTTAAGACAAAATATTCCTTTGTTGTTCAATCATCCATTATAAAAATAATCTCTAAGTATAGTGATATCATCAAAACAACTACTCTGCAAATTTCACTATCTCGAAATCAAACGAAAGAGGCAAAAGCAAAAAAGAGCGTTCCACATAGAGCGAAAAAAAGACTGGGACAATTAAAAAGGTGTCTGTTTTGGTAAAAAAAAATTAGTTTTTGACGGGTCGTCAAAACATCTTCATGTTGCAACTTTTTCGTCGAGAAAACAATGACATGCAAAATAACGCCCGTTCGATAGGAATTGAATGTGTCGTGGTGCGGAGTCTAAAAAATGTTAATTACAATTTAAATTGAATTAAGATTAAATCCAACATCCAAAGTAAGTAAAGGACGACGAGTACAACGTAGTTGTTGGAATTTTATGCAACAACAAAACAATGTTGTCCAGGTCGGGATAATTTTACGTTAGCAGGTTTATTTACATGCAGCAGTTTTGTGCCTGTAAGGCTAGATTAATAAAAAGTACAAGAACCGAGGACGATAGTATGCAAGAGGTGAAACTTTTTTTAAACGCGAGTTTCCCGCAATAATCAAGTCACTGGCCGCACTTGGACACACCGACACCTCCGAGGTGTGTGTTATGTGCATGAGTTAAATAGTCATTAACATTAAATCGATGTATAAATTTACAATAGGTATAGGTACGCGTGGTTTATGTTTTGTGCGTTCTTAACATAAAGTTGGGGTGATTACGATCGTTGAGGATAAAATTCCAGTGGCGTAACGTTAAAAAATGTTGAGCAAATTTTAAATTCGTGTCGGTGAAATGTTTCCATGTCGTCGTACCATCCTCCATCCTGGTCAATGAACGTTTCTAGAAATCTCGTAAAGAAAATTATACTTCTTATACACATACCTACGTACAAGAAAAAATGAGCGAAATTTAGGTTAGTTGGACAGGAAGATGTCGAATCGACCGATTATAATAATCTCTTTTTTTTAAACTTATTTTAATTTTTTTTAAATTATTATTTATTCACGATGCGATAATCATCAGGTAAAATCGTCAGAGAACAATGCAGATGTATGCATTTTCCTCACGTCATTGGGCGTTTGTTGCTTGACCTATCCTAACAATATGTTGACATGCATAGCGCATATAAAGAGAGTGAATAAACTAATTTTTTCCGTATTTCTATTGTCTTATACAAAAAACAAAACAACCACCGAACTATCAAATTCTAGTGTCGTTGTTAAAACATTAACCAACAGCAAATAGTATCTATACATACACAATCGCTCAAACGTGTTTTCTCCAACTTGTTTTACTTTTGTAAATAAATCCATTAAGTTAAGGTAACAAACAACAAGAGATGAAGACGAGAAGAAGAGATACGTTACTTCGAATAAGATTAAATTGACAAAAAACGTGAAATTTTTACTATTTTTTTCCATTTCATAATCGAGAGTAACCAGGTACATTAAAATTAGAGAGATAGTCGAAAAAATTTCTAATTAACAAAAATAGAAAAGACATTGAACTTTACATTATTCTAATTTTAGAGACGTCACATACACACAGTCGTAAGTACAAAGCACTTGATGCTACATTATCAACATTTAAACGACGTAATAAATTTTAAACTTTTATTTCGTTTTATTTCTTTTAAAGTAACTCGGGTAAAAACTAATCAATAATAATCGTCTTAAATTAATCGCCTCCGTCCAAGATTCCACCTCTCAAGTGGCTCTTGAGACCAACAAAAATTTCCACGAGAATTGGATGCAAATCGAGTGCTCGAGATTTCTAATATTACCACCAAGATGGACAATGGTTTTTGCAAGCAACACCTCGTCTAGGCTCGTCTCATCGGCTACCTAAAATAATACTGCACTGGGTAAGCGTTCAATTTTCTCGACGTTTCCCACACCTTTTTTTAGTAATAAAATTACGAAAATTGTAGGAACTCTTTGAACAGTGCACTTCAAAGAGTAGAGTATTTAGTAGACTACTTTCCAATAGAGAAGATCCTATTGCGTCACTGCGCTAAAGTCTTAAATTGGTCGGACGGGTTGAAATTGCTATTCGAAGTAAGGTCACTAGACGCACGAGCGTCCTGATGCATCTCGACCGCCTGACCCCTTAAAAAAGTATATTTATCGGCGCTTCTAAATGAGCGTTCCACCATTTTCTGTGCGCATTGACGTCAGCAGATGGGTCCAACTCTATTGGAAACCAGTCTATTCACGACATCGTGGAACGATTTAAGAAATATTTGCTTTAAATAGTTAGTAAGCACTCGAAATTTAATAAACAAGTTGTGTAAGCATATTTTCAATGTCTCAATAAAGCACAATGTCAACTATCCAAAAAATATTTATTTACCAACAAATTATGAATGCGTAAGGTTGCATACAGCTTTTTGGCCCTTGAACTACTTGGCTCCCAGAAAATATTTTTCAATGCGACTATGTACCTACCCAAAAAATTAATTACATTATTGTTATTATTATTTGCACAAAAATATCAAAAGAAAGCGCCTATAGGTACTACTATACTGAATGACATTGAGTTAAAAAAATTATTGACCTTTATAAACAGTTACATAAAATAATTTATCACGACTTACGATGATGTGATATTACCGATCTACTACCGTGCAATTTAACTTTCGCCACACCGATTTTCTTCAATGAAACACGTTGACTCGAATTTACAGAAAAGGAAAAATTAAAAAACTAAATAAAAGAAGAAGACTGTCTTCAGTGGTGAAATTATAAAACAACACAAGAAGAAACAAAAAATAAAATTCATTAAGTTCGTTCTGGTCTGCTTTGTTACTAAAAGAATTTGGTTTTGGGAGTAATTTAGGACGAGGTGCATCGCACTAACTGAAACACATCGTCGCCTCGCGCTCGTCCCCAGAACAAATCCATCAGACTGTGAGAACAAAATACAAAAGATTAATGCAGCTCTTTTTTTTCCTGGATCATTTTCTCCAATTTTTTTACTTTTAGACAAAAGGGGTAGATCGTTACAAACGCAGTGGATTAGAAAAGGATACAATTATTGTGACGTTTTAACAATTGTCAAAAAAATGCACAATCATTGGTCGAATTCGCAAATTTTATTTCGGTTAAACAAAAATGAATAAAAAAATTATAAAAGTTGATGCATTTTTTTTATTATTTATTTATACGATACAGTCGGAATTTCGCAGTTGGTTGCATTTCGAATAAAAATATTTTTGTTGCAGACAACACACAATCAAATTAACCAATGCAGAACGAAACGATAACAAATTACCAAAAATATAACAATTACCACTTAAATTTTATCGATAAAAAGTTAATAACGAAATTATTGTTCAAATAAAAAGTATTAACGTATGTCTAAAGGGCTGTCAAACCCACTTTGTTATTTCTTTTTTACAAAGTTTAATGAGCTAATTATTAGTTCATGGCCTAACAATCAACAATTCTTTCTGTAAGGTGAAAATTTTGTTTTATTTTTTTGCTTTTCCTTCTGATGGATTCTCTAGAAAAGTTTACGACTCACTCGGACCCACTTAAATATAATAATATAGAGAACTTGACGAATATAATATAAATAATATTTGTGAATTGCCATCTCGATAAAACCGCCGTCTTTTCAATTGTTTTTACAATATAACACCCTGTATATTTTTATATACAAGGTGTCTATAAATATATGTCAAGATGAGTAAAAAAATTCAAGTGTAATTCTTTTAACTAATTTTCATCAGCACAGTTCAGATTTCAGATGAACACATGCCCAAATCGGCATAGTTTTCAAAGTTATTATACATGCTATTTAACAATAGTAATAAAAAATGCAGAAAAAAATTTTTTTTGATAAAAATAAAACCACTCCTTTAAGTGCACTCTTAAAGAAAAGAAGAACAACTGTTCTTTTTGAAGAAGGTCATCAAGTATATGGATGTGCATGTGATGGTGGTTTATACAATAAAGCAACAAATTTTAGGTTCTTTTTTAATACTATACGGCTACCAAGTTGCATTAGTGCAGCTGCAAATAAAGTGCAGGTGTAAGAAGTGCAATTTAACCCAAATTTTAGAAAAGAGCATTATACAAAAAAAACACAATTTTGGACACTTTATGCAACTCTCTTACATAGTAAATAAATACCGTCACGAAACAGACACATTAGGAGAAATTCTTGGAAAAATATGCAAAAAAACAATTAGGTCTGTCTGGTAAATCAATCATAACAACCGGCAAAAAAATAGTTTCAAATAAAAATATGTAATTATAATTTAAGAGTTTACCAAAAGATTGGAGATAATTTCCTGAACTTTTATCCTTCGCCTAATTATTTTTGGCTTACCTACTTATAAAATACCGTGGTTATTAATGAACTATAGGTTTTTAGAAGATTTGGTCAAAAACAAGACGTTTAGACAAATTCTGGCTACGTCTACAAAGCCAAGAGACATTAGTTTTTCGCTACGATTATTCTACAATTTAATATTGGAAAGATGTTCTAAATTGTCTTCCAAAATATCCTCCAAACGTATCTAATTCTGAAACCTCAAGGAAACACTTAGTTTCGAACAACAACGATTTTTCACTACAAAATGTTTTTTCGATGTTTTTGGAAGTATACGTATTTATTAATTACTCGACTCCAGGTCTTCTCCTATAGAAGACCAGACTCCCAGATCCATCTCTCTTCGTGAGAAGACTCGGGATCTGGTGAACCAAGTCCCCATTCCTCTATCAGGACCATGTGACCTTTCTTCGTGAGAAGACTCGGGATCTATAGTGAACGAAGTCCCCATTCCTCTATCAGGACCCTGTGACCTTTCTTCGTGAGAGGACTCGGGATCTGGTGGATGACGTCCTTGTTCCTTCAATCATCGGGTCTTCTGTGGGAGACCTCGAGTATAGAGAAAAGTTTGCGGTCTTTTGAATAAAAAAAGTTAATACATCAGTTCGGTGAAATACCATAATTTCGGAGTCTTTGCAATTTGGTAAGGCTACCTAATGTCAAAACTACTGCAAAAGCGGAGAAACGGGCCAATGAAAGTCGTACTAGATGATTCTACATTCCCAAGCAAGGAAGCAAGAGGGCTGTTTCCAAATATGCGCTACCATGAGTTCTAGTCCTAATATACTTAAAGACGACGTAAAAGATTTTCATGTCGCTAAACACGATCCATGAAGCGTCGTTATTCTTCAGTAAAATTTCTCCATGACGCTTTAATAAAAATATGTTCCCTAATAAGATGTCCCAATAAGTGCTCAAAAATGTCTTTCTTCGCATAGAGGAAATTACAGTCCACAACAAATAGTGTAAGACTAAAAATACCTCATCTCTACCTACTTTATGAAGAAGTATTACGCCAAAGACAAACTTTTTAAATTCCCACCTATTTGCAGAATGTTTCGAAATGCCCATTTATACTTTAATACTGCCATTATAGTGATGCTATTTGAGATCTGGCTCGGTGATATTGTGTAAGAACATTTAATGGGGAGCTTATTTAACTAAAATGTTAACCTTTTTGTACCCCCGACCATAATGCAATTTAATAAAAATTTTTGTTGCAGTTATATTATTTAAAGTATTTTTGTAGAATTGTTTTCAATAACATTAAGTCTATGTTAATGTCATTGTTCGTTGTTATACCAAATTACAGTTCAGGGTCTTAAAAATTCATTCATATGACGCATTGAGAGTCAAATTATCAAAATTGCCGTACTTCAAAATTGTACGAAAATTTTTGGGTTTTTCGTTAAAAAGGGCGGTTTATGTATAAAGAACATATCAAATAAATTATTGTTTTTTTATTAACGATCGGATAATTAAATTGACGATTGTCACCTTGTAGAAACCAACGTGACGTCTGCAAAACAGGAAACATCATCAACCTTTTAATACCACACTAATAGTACATTACATACGAACACACCACCCATACACATAAAATAGAAAACCACCACATTACCACAACCACACATTCCTTCACTCGAAATAAATTAAATTACAAACTAATAAATTTCAAGAGGTCCTTCCACTTTAGTATACCTTTTGTTGTTAATTCTCTTTTGGATACCAAAAAAATTAATTATTAATGTGAAACAATTAAAATAGCAAATAAGCCTCGATAGACTTTGTCCATTATAATCGTGGGTTAAAGGTACGCACTAATAATAAATAAAATAAAATCCCACACATTGTTTTTACTTGATATAAATATATACACGTAATATAAATGATTAAACAAAACGATAACATTTTTCAATGTCAGACACCTATTTATAATGCATAAAAATCCGGATCATTTAAATGTATTATTATTATTAGTCACCATTAAATTTCTTTCTTGAAAAATTAAAAAAAAACGATTAATAAATTCCTCGTCGACTTCTTTAATTTAAAAAAAATAGTGTTTCTAGTATTTTTGTAGGTATACTTCTTCGTAGGGCCAAAGTACAAAAATAGCTCTTTTCATTCAAGAAAAAACTACATGGTTCTAAAGAATTGACAAGAGAGAAACATCAGAGAAAATGTTATTCTGTGAAAGTTTTTCTTGCTTTCAATCCCCGTAATATCTATTACCTTTTCAATAACGTTAATAACGCCATTTTTGTGAAAATTTGTACTACTATTGTAGTTACATCATAAATGACTCATGTTAAGTACATGAACAAAATCAAAAAATACGTCGACGATCTCATCGAAAAATTATATAAACTAACCTTTGTCAAATTGGTGAACTCGGAGCACCATCTCAAAAATCCAAAAGGTACAAATCACAGTTAACACGTCATACAACTCAATTAACTCGCCCGCATTCAAAACTATACTGAGACAATTAGAAAATTTTACGAAAATTACCAAATGTGCGCATCTTATCGCTTTAAACTTAAACCGAATACGTTTAATTTAATTTATCATTTCTGAAATGGAATTATCTATTTAAAATAATCAAATATTTAATACGACAAAATAAATACAATATTCTACAGGGTAATTTAAAAATTGCAGATATGCATTATTAGCAGAACACGAAAAGATATAAATTATAAATAACAGTACATAATTGCTTTTAGGGCTGTGATTATAAACGACAAATAAAGTTTATCTTGAGAATAAAATTTATCTTTTGTAGACATGGCAACGTAGCAACGTTACAATGTCAGAGTTTGACGTTTGAATATAAACAAACCCAAAAAGAACTTAACCTCAAATTTTAATATTTATATTTAAATGTCAAACTTTGCGATTGTAACGTTGCTACATTGCTATGTCTACAAAACATAAATTTTATTCTCGAGATAAACTTTTTTTGTCATTTATAATCACGACCCTTAGTCGTTAGGAGAACTAACCCTTGTTTTTGATTTTAAAACAATCGACTTGTTGCACCACAAATTTTTTGGCTACAATGTTCGGTAAAAAAATTTGACCAAACGAAACCTATAAGCTACATGAGGAATGAAAGTAAGTTCGTTTAAAGCTACCGATTCAATTATTGAAAATCGAAAAGGTTTGATGATAGCAAACGTCTTTTGCAAATACCTTTGTTACGAAACAACTCGGAACGGTAACGAGAACTGCTGAAAACGATGAATTGCTGTCGAGCTAGATTTGGTTCAACAGGTGTCACAACGCAGTGCCAATGGATTAATAAAGTTCTATTGAAGTGCATTTCCTAGGCACGTAATTTCTTAAACTCGTTAGTACTGAATCAACTCAAAGAGAAAAAGCACAAAGATCTAAGTTTCAACGTCATGCGTAGAAATTTAGACGCACGTTAAAGCTTAGATTCCCGTGCTTTTGTTCCTTGGGTCGATTCAATACTAACAAGTTAGTACGATATTTAGTCCGTGTAAAACGGCCCTTAAAACGCTTCCTTGATGTATTGGTTACCAACTACTTCCTGTGGGGTTACCTCAACTCTAATGTGTGCTAACAAAGCAAGCCTACTTTTTGTATTCCCACCTTTTGTGAGAAATGCACTTTTAGTTATATGATCTATTTCGATGGGTGAAATTGCCATTTTAAACTACCCTGTATAGTAGAACCAAAAATAAATTATTAAACCACAGTAGACTGATTGATCGTTTTAACTCTTAAAAACTAGCAATATTAATCATCGTTTTGAAACTTGACGTCTTTATTATCAACTCCATAGATGGTTTTGGTGAAAAAAATGATCTATTTTTGTAAATTCCATGTTTTAAATCTAGAAAATTAGTGTTAACTAACTAAAGAAATAATTTATTTTTGCAAAAATTTACCGTTTTGATCCAAGGGGTTTAATAAATAATAAATTTAATATCCCATGTGAGTTTTGTATTCTACGCCATATTTGAAGATAGACGTGTGGAAAAACAGGTTTTAGCAGATATTGTATTTCCCGTTAGTTTTAGGGTAAACAACGTTGTAATCAAACGCTCTTAAAAAAGCTGAATTTTCTGCAAATGTTCTGAAACGTTGCCTTTTAAGGAGCAAAATTTTTCCGACGACCTTGAAAAGTGCAGAAAGGAATTTCTCATTTAAATGTAAATAAAATAATCCTTTCTTAACGAAATAAATGACATTATTTCAAGCTAGTAGGCATGGCATTAACAAAAAAATAATAATTTGTTCTTCCTCATGTATAAATGTTAATAATTAAGCTCTTCTAACTACATATAATAAATTATTTTCGTTTCAAATGAACTTAAATATTGCAGCCCTAAACTAATTTAGTAACCCCCTTTCGCTCGTACAAAAAACCTACATTGCATTTTGTGCTATACAGGGTGGTGACTTGCAGGAAATAACATAGGAATTGCAATGAAACTCTGTTCAATTATTGGCTTGCAAATTATTTTAGAGCTAAAGCGTATTGAGGTTTTTTGTCGAGTAAATAATACTGCAACTGAAGATATTATTGTTTCCAGTTTACCATTTTCCGGAACGGTGAAAACGATACCATTTATATACGGTAGTGTGTAGTTATAGATAATTCTAAGTCAACTATTATTTATAACAATTGCATTAATTTCGTTTAAAGTTGGAAAATTATAAACGAATGTTCAGATGCAATATTTTTTCTTTACAAAAAATTTAAATACACTCTAAATACAGCCCTAAAATAATTTGGGGAGCAAATAATTGAACATTAAGAATGCATAAACCCCTATGGCGCGTCGCGCAAAGCAAAATAGTGCGAGCATTTCGCAAAGTGCTCTAAGTGTCTATATAATTATTTCTGATATTCGACGTTTAACAATTTATTTTCCTAGATTAGTCCTTTTACCCCCTCCCCTTCCTTCTATTCTCTACAAATTGGGTATATTTACCTTTTAAATATTTGGGCAACCAAAACAAATTAGTCACTTATTCCTGTGTCAAGGACGGCTTCAGAAAGCGTTTCTGATGGCGGGATTAGTGGGGAAAGCTCCTTGAATTTGTTTATTTCATATCGTTCTACAAATTTTAATTTAAAATCTTGTTCAACGCAACTCTTTGAATTTTGTAATGAAATTTACATGACATTTGTTTAGTATTTACAAACTTAGCATAAACAATATAAACATGCTCACTAGCCTCTATTACATGTCGATCACCTTAAAATCCGGACAGTGTGAAAATATGCAAAAACAAATTTTTGAGTAGGTATCTAGATCTCCAAATGGGCAGCTATCGAGCTATAGGCTGGCTCGGCAAAGCCTTCAGCAGTTGAAGATATGAACATAAACCATTTTCTACCTCTTGTTAATATAGCCTGTTCATCATTTACTCGTGAGTTACCCCGAGTACTACCACTTCTTAAAGATATTAGTTAAACAGGGGGAGAGCAGTCCAGAATTTTTAAAAACTGCCAAACCGACTTCTAGCAACAGAAGATTAATAGCTTTTCGTCCCCTACGCTGTGTGGAAAAATACAGATAAATAGTTATTGATTTACCCTACCACACTCATGCTGGAGTCGAATCGTGTTTTCCTAACAAAAAAATTTTATGTTCGAAATCTCGATGGTTTAACTAACTATGAGGACTATATGGCTGATCAAAAGAAAAAGTCGTAGTGATAACGTGCTCATAAACGTAAGCCCATCATATACTTTGGGAATTTCTACTCAGTATGCAAACGTTCTAAATTTACTAAGGTCGGATTCTACATTACACATCTATCACCAGGATTTAATTTTAGTCTCAGTATAAAAAGGTTTGAACAATAGCTGGAACCGGTTTATACTGAGACTAAAATTAAATCCTAATGATAAATGTGTATTGTAAAATCCACACTAAGGTACATTTGTAGAGAAGTATTTTTATAAGAAATTAATATTTTTTTATTGAACAAAGAATTGTAATGAAATATCGGAAATTTCCTAAAACAATATGTCGAACTTTGCCCTTTAGGATGGAAGTTGAAAAAAAATTAAAAAAACTTTGAAGCAGGCTAGTAAACAACTAAAGAAAATGAAACGTAGTTTGGAAAAATGTGCAAAAATTATATTACCTAGGTACACTATTTTATTCAGTTTCTTATTCTAATCAATCAATCAAAAACCTAAATCATTATATCATTAATTATTAATTTAAATCGTAACAAATAAATTAGTTGCCCATATCGTGTGACATAATTACGATTAATCACTACAAAAATTAAATAACACATTAATATTTCTGGGAATTAATAAATAAGTGAAAATTCTGAACTTTCACAAATTAAAACTTCTCCAAATTAAATTGAAAAAAAAGCTTTTTGTCTGGATGATTATAAATTTATGGAAAAAATAATGGACGTCATTGATTCGCTCGATAAAAAAGTGTTCGTAACTGATGAAAAACCTAATTAAATCCCCAAATCGACGCCAATGATTTTCTTTTTCAAAGAGCAAAACATTTGTGAAGAATGTTGTGACTTGAGGTAAATACTAATAATCTTAAGAGGGCGATATTTTTCAAATGGGCGGGGAAGGTGATATTTAGACATTCCGCTCTTAAGCTTTAGCGACTTTAATATCCGGTTGATATCACTAATATTTACAATTCCTGATAGGGTAAAGTTCAAGGAAGGCACTAAAGTATTTGTATATAAAAAATAAGAGCCTAATTAGTGAGAAAAATGCAGTTGAACTTGGTGAAATTTAAAAAAAGACAGGATGTTGTTTCTACCCAACATCCGTTGTTTTTTTTGAATTTCACCAAGTTCAACTGCATTTTTCTCACTAATTAGGCTCTTATTTTTTAAATACAAATACTTTAGTGCCTTCTTTGAACTTTATCCTATCAGAAATTGTAAATATTAGTGATATCAACCGGATATTAAAGTCGCTAAAGCTTAAGAGCGGAATGTCTAAATATCACCTTCCCCGCCCATTTGAAAAATATCGCCCTCTTAAGTAAAGTTCTGAAAAAATCCATGCAGATCAGATCATACTTTTTCCTGATAAAACTGGCACATGTATTTTATTTTACGATGAAAAATCTATTCCAAAAGTTATGCTAGACATTTTTATTTTGTTTAATGTTTGCGAAATAATGTATGCGAAATAAAAAGACAACCCTTAATTGAATAACATCTCCGATTCCTCCTACCGTTTCCCATTTATATGTAAATGTAATAAAATGTAACATTTTATAGAAAAAAATTCTAATTTAAATTTCAAACAACTTAAAACGATTTTAACAATTTAGAAATTCTTTCACGTATAGACGGCGTTGAATCTTAAATTACTATTACAAAAGCAAAACACACCACACACACAACATAGCTTAGGCAAGGGTTATGTCCGACAGTAGAGAGGCATTTCCGGAAATAACGACTCTTTCTTCTTTTACTTTTTTTCTTCGGCTACCGTAAGAGTTTAAAAAATGTGGAGGAAGATGAAGAAGACACATCTTATAAAAAATCCACACCGGGGAGTTATATAAAAGCTCAAGTTTATTCCAACCTAACTAGTAAAAAGGTCGAAGACCTATGATTAGATGCTGCTTGATCTTAAAAGTATCGAGTTAGACCACCAATTTCTATTACCGGCATCATTATATTTATCAAATTTAGAGTCCCAATGTGTTGTTAGGGACTTCAAAAAATCTTTTTAAGGGGAACACAATTATATGGTTCAATGTCCTTAAGGACAAATAATTTATACCTACTAAATAAAATGACAAAAAAACAATAAAATATTAGAAAGGCTCTAAAAATAATTATTTGATCTTATTAATAAACAAAATTTCGAAACTTTTGCTAATTTTAAAAATAGAACGACACTGTAAAAGAGAACGATTTCGTAAAATTTTTGCATTTCTTTAAACATCGGAAGTCCGTATACCACGCTGAGGTAAAAGATTATTGGTATTTTGAAAATATTCCACAAGTTTAATAGGAATCTTTATGAGGGTGCAAAAAAGGCACACTTCTATCTATTTTATTTCATAACTTGGGATATTAAGAACATCAAATTGAACAGTATTTAAAAATGAATATTTTAATCTAATAATATACATCAGGATGTTATATCAAAAACGTAAGATTGCTACGGATGCATATTTTTTAAGCCACGTATATTACGCCAGGAAGGCGTACTACTGTTTATTTTCGCTATGGTTGGCCATGTTAGGGTGACAGATTCCACCCTGTATAAATTATTAAAAAATCATTTTAATAATTTTTTCTTTCATTCAATTGTGTTAATAGTTGGTCTGTCAATGGTCTGTCATTTTTTTGGTACTGTCAAGAGCTATCAGTGAACTTAGTAGGGACTTTTTATATTGGCAAACTAAAAAACAAAAGTTCATAACCATAGCGCAAATAAATAGTGAATGGATTATAAATGAAAGTACTTTTTTTAAATTTGTCTTTTGACTTCTGAAAATCGACTAAATTATTTTAAGTGATTCCTTTGAAAAAATCAGAACTAATTACAGTTAATACAAAAATAAACAAACTTAATGTAAAGTTATGAAAGCAATAATTTGAGTAAATATTATTACACAACGAAATAAAAAGTTGCATCAAATGTAATTTTGGAATTTTCTTGATAGGTAGGTACGAGGGGAGATTTTTAAGTTCGCGGAATGAGACAGAAGGAGGCGGCCATTTTTATTTCTTTTTTGTAATTAATGCCCTTTTTTATTTACAAGCATACACTAAAAATTGTATGCAATTATATCAAGTAGTTTAGTCGTAATCAACAAAATAATAATTTTGAATTTTGGATTTTTGAATTTTGTCGAATTTTTTTTTGTAATTCCACCTATTATCAACCAAATAGTCACAGGAGATGAATCTTGGGTTCACTTTTATGATTTTAATCGAAGCAGGGGTCTATGGAGTGACATTTTAAGGGTGGTTCATCATACAAAAAAATTGAATTTGAAAAAAGTTTCGTCTTCTGCTGGAAAAGTGATGACAACAATCTTTTGGGATTCTGAGGGAATTCTTTTAATTGATTGCGAAAATAAAGGTACCACAATAACAGGCGCATACTACGCTGATAGTTTACATCGATTAATAGAAAAAATTAAATCAAAAAGGGGAGGAAAATTGGCCAAATTTAAGAGTTACTGAAAAACAATGCACCTGTTCACAAGGTAAACAATTGCGATGAGTGCCGTGACTTCATGCAGTTTCGAAGAAATTGTTCATCCACCCTAAAGTACAGATTTGGCACTAAATTATTATTACCCATTTCCAAATTTGAAATAAAAACTTCATAGAAGGCATTTCGACATCGATGAATCGCATTTTACAAGCATTTTAAAAGCAAAAATAAAATAATTTTTTTGAAGGTTTACAAAAATTAATTCACAGAATTAACAAATGCATTCATATTCGAGAAGATTTTATTGTACAATAAAATTATAAAAAAAAAATATTTACGTTTCTTTCTACCCCATTCCGCGAACTTAAAAATCTCCCCTCGTACCTACCTACTTTTGATAAAGTTTTTGAAGCAATTTAAAAGTTTGTTGTACGATGGAAAAAGTTACCTTTATGATTAATTTTTTATTACCCAGAACGAAAATACTTTTCTCCACATGGATTTTACGACATATTTTTGCTTTTACACAAAAAATTTTCTTCTATTAACTTTAATTGAAAATTATATCGAGATTAATTTATGACCCCATTTTTAGTTCATTTCCGGACACATACTTATAAACAACATTAAACTAGAAATCACAGAAATATACAGGGTGCGATCGTTGCTTTAGTGATATTCTACTATTAGGTCATTCTTATACAAACCGCACACCAATTTAAACTTGACATTTTAGAATCGTCCAAAATTTTTTTTACATCCTATATTCTTAAAATTACTAGACCCGTATTTCAGGATTTTGCTGAAAAAAAATGTTTTCGAAAATATTCACATAAGAATTTTCGATAATTTGCTGAATTTTCTCCAATCTTCTCATACTTGAAATTTATTATCTCCAGTTGTACTGATCGGATCAATGTCGTTTTTTTTTATTTTACACTTTATTACGTTAGCTTTCAATGTGTATTAAAAAAATTTTTCTTTACTGTGAACAAATGAAAAATAATAACAATTTAAATAGTATTAACATGCTCGTCCCCTAACTTGAATTAATTGGAAAAAATATCACTTTGTTCCTTATTCTTTTATCTATAAAACTCATTTTACAAAAAAGTGGAGTCACTATTAGATCGGAAGTTATTAAATAATTATTTTCGACCGTAAGGACTTGTAATCGTGCAATTGTTGCTTCAGAGATCTCTGACGATCCTGCATGTGGAGCGCGCTGGGTGACTTCCGCTCGGAAATATTTAATAACTTCCGATCTAATAGAGACTCCAGTTTTTTGTAAATGGAGTTTTATAGATAAGAGAATAAAGAACAAAATGATATTTTTTCCAATTAATTCAAGTTGAGCGGCGAGCATGTTAAAACTATTTAAACAATTAAATTGTTATTATTTTTCATTTGTTTACAATAAAGAAAATTTTTTTAATACACTTCGAAAGCTAACGTATTAAAGTGTAAAATTAAAAAAAATAGACATTGATCCGATCAGTACAACTGGAGATAATAAATTTCAAGTAGGAAAAGATTGGAGAAAATCCAGCAAATTATCAAAAATTCATAATAATGTGAATATTTACGAAAAAAACTTTTTTCAGCAAAATCCTGAAATACGGGTCAATTAAATTTGTTGAAAGATGCAGAAATTTTTTTTATTGCATTTGAAGAAGTCAAATTTATTTTTCCTGAAATCCAGTTTGTAAAAGAATGACCCTATTGTGTTATCTATGAACGAAATTTTCAATTCTCCTAATTTCAAGTTGAAGAAGTCATTATGCTAGTTGGTACGACCTACACTTCGAAGTTTCGTATCAAGAGAAGTTTATAATCATATGATCAGTGACAGTTCCAACAAAATATTGGACAGAGAAGAGACACACGTTAAAGGGTTTGATAAAGGGGAAAATGTCAATATGAATGTATAGATAAGAGATCAAACAAAATTAAGCCACGTCATAAAACTGATAGCATCTCTAAAATGAAGCTGGCATGAGTAATTGGGCATATGATCAGAGAATGTAAAAAAGAGCAAGACCAAAACTTAGAGAAAAATTCTAATTTGACCCATTAAAAGAGACTTTCTCATATGCTGTAAATTTAACTAAAAAATACTATGAAATGCTTGTTTTTTAAAAATACTCAAAAACAAGAAGTAAGTGTTGGTGTGTGATTCGAGATCATGTTAATCAGACAATGAGACTAGACAAAAAATAATCTTTATACACTTACGTTTAAATTAAACGATACGATTATCAAAACGTATCCAAATGTCGTTATGATCGGTTTTACTCACCTGTAAAAAAAAAAAAAATCAAAATGTATTCGATTTTACACAACTAAATTAGTTAATCAATAATTCATCTATTAATCGATTTAAATCAATTAAACTTCAAGTGGAGAATAATAATTTGTGTTACAAAATTACTAAAAAAAGACTAAATAATTTCATTTCCTAATCAACTTCGGTTAAACCGGAAGTAGAAATATGAAATGTTTGGTACCCATGGACAGCTAATTTTATGAGCTTTTAAACTATTTAAAAACACCAAAAACACCTAGATATTCGTAGGATTAACATAATACGCCATCTAGCAAATTGCATATGAATTACAAAGAATTGACCGATTTTTTAAATTCTCAAAATAAAATTCTGACCCTAGAAAATTATAACAAATAAAACCAATGTCGTTCCATTAAGAAGCATTATGTCTATACTATACAGGGTGATCTGAAATACATGTATACATAGATATTGATCCACACCGTAGATTGCAACAAGTTCAACGTTTCTGCAAAAAAAAATTTCAGGAAAATGTTGTCCAGTTCACACGGTTAAGACAATTTTGAGAAAATCAATTGAAAATGATGATTTTTAATTTTGGTCCCTTATAAAGGTAAGGAATTTTGAATAAATTTTAAAAATTGATTAGATAATGACTAAAGTCTTATATTTCGGCCATACAATGCCGTTTTAGATTTCCATTATAAAAATCATCGACTAGAACCTGATCAAAGTCTAAATGTGCCAAAATTTGTGAAAAACTGAATTTTTTTACTAAATGTATGTGAACATAAAAAAGAGGTTCTAAAACAATTTATTTAAATTTATTTTTCTCATTTACAAGTAAATATTTTCTCAACATAGATTTTAGGATTAAATCGTAGCTAACATATATTAAGTACGGTAAATATACAATGTAATAGGTAATTTTTTATGGTAAGTTATGTTAAATTTCAAATTAGATTTCATTTTGTAATGAACTATCTACTTTAGCTTTACTAATTTACATAAAAACCATAAAACCTTTAATAACCTCCAATTACACGCAACTTTACGATTTTATAAGTGCTCGTTGCCTAGACTAAAAATAGGAGAAAAAAATCATATTATAACATTAAAGCCTAAAGGAATGTAAAAACTAACGGAAACGTAATAATTCGTCTCCAAATCGTTTTTCCTTTTTTTTTAAATTAAAATTAGGAAAAAATGAGTAAAAAGGAGCAATATCCGACGAACAGTTTAAACAGCTGAGTCAAGATCAGATCGATTTAATTCCTACCGACATTACGTCTAAGCACATAGCATAAATATAGTGTCATTCAATCTTAAGGTATTACTGTAATGATTACTTTGGCAAACTTTATGTGCTATTTGGTGCATGATTACGACCTAACTCACTCTCACTATTGGCCAAGTGTCTCACTTTATCTCATTCTACTGCCCCTGCTTCGTACGTACATACAAACCTCATCTTCTCTTTTCACTTTCAGCATCGGTCGTTGAACTTAACTTTATATATTTCATGTTGTGTATGTGTGTGTTGTCTCTTGCCTCTTCTCCCTCGAACTGTGTACGAACCGACACATTTCAAATTGCAGCACAACACGACGGTGCACCGCGTCCAAATATAAACCCCAATACGTTACATACATACCATCTTAATATTTTCTTTATTAACTCATAACTTGACCAACTCTAATATTTAATAGTTTAAGAACTTGTTAGAGAAACATCATTATTTGTTAGGAAAAAATATTTGTAGATACTACAAAATAAAAATAATAATTTTTTCTTCCAACGTTAGACAGTGGCGTAACGTTTGTCTCGTAGTTTTTTTATAAATATTTGTTAGGGCCCAATTTTGAGAAAAAGAGCCATCGTGTGATGCGCTCTATACCAACGCTTAATCTTTGGTCTCACGTTTAAGAGATGAAAATAAATGAGCAAAATATTTCATTCCAGATTTCAAAAACTTCATCATCCACGAGCTGCTGGGCTATTACCAATTCTTTTCCGATTTGGACCAAGAGTCCATCTATTCTGTGTTTCTTGTGTCCAGTGTCCGTTCGATGTACCTAACTGTTTTTTCCGAGAGTAGCGTCCTCTCAATAGTTCATCCTTTTGTCCGATAGGTAGTATGTTCCTTATGGTGGATAGACTCGTATGCCTTTTTGGTCGCAGTCACATGTATATCTTCCCTAGGTTGGAATATAAATGTAAAAAAGAGTAGGAGATTTATAACCTAATGAACTTCCGAACAAAACTCGACACTCTTGTGTACAAAGGCATCTGAAAGTATAGAAGAAAGGGTTCGTTTCGACACGCTCGAGCCATAGTTTGAATGAATTTGATTCTATTATGAATCCATAAATGAGAACCAAGTACTAATGATCACATAGGGTTTTTAGAAGGATAATAGGTAAACCTGAATTAAACTGGACTTAAAACACATTTTCTTGAAGACCAGGAATTTCGAGTTGTCCTAATTAAAATGCGTAATTATTACGCATAAAATAAACACACAAAACATCTGACCATAATGGAATTTTTATTTTCTAAAACCAATTCGTGTCGTACATATCAATTAATGTTAAAAAGGAAGGTAGTGTTTTAGGTGCTAAAATTTTCAACAATCGCTCGATGTATTTAATTAAAAACAAAAATTTTAAATTTTGTGGTTAGTGTTAAAAATGTATTTAAAGAGGACTCTTTAGTCGTCAAAACAAGAACTATAGAGAATCGAAACCGAGGATGTTTAGATGTCAATTAACAACGGGCAAGGTGCTAAGTCAAGGTCGACGCTACCTACGCCTTCAGGGGCAAGTATTGCGAACCTCGTTTCTTGCTTTTTAAAACCATCGGCATGTTGAATTAACCAAACAAGAAAAGATGATGTAGTGTCTTATTCTAAAAAGTTAAAAAACCATAACATATACACACAAAATAATTATTTTGGTAACACTCGAAACGCTAGAAAGATGGATATTTACGAGAACTTGTGTGTTTAGTTAAAGTGGAGATTATAAACAGCTGAAGAAGTCGTTAGCCAACCGAAAGCAAACTATATAACCAACAACATATTTTCGGACCTAACACGAACAACGAGTTCATTTCTGTAAGGTCCGCATACCTAAAAACCATCAAACAGTTTAACATGTAAAAATTTGACCCAACATTAAAAGATCGTAGACGGGGAAAAAAGTCATCAAACAATCGTTATGTACATTAAAATATCGAAACATTAAGACAACAGATAGGCAATAATGTATGGGTGCAGGATAAATACAAACTTATGTATAGTATTATACTGCTAAGTTGGTTGTAACTTGTAAATGCTTAAAATTATTGGGCGCACTGTGGAATTACATTTGACCTTATTAAGGTTATTCCAAAACAATTTCTCATCACTACTTCCTTTTTTAGTCAAGATTAATTTATTTTTGTATAGTTTTAGAGCTATTTATAAATTTTACATAAAGCCGTTAAAGAACAAACACAGACACAATATAAAAAACTATATCTACTTGTTATACTAAAAATATAAATATAGTGAATTTTTCAAAATTCTCCAACTAAAGAAGGTTATACACGAGTGTGTAATCTAAGGCAAAAAAGCGGCCCTAATTTGGAATTATCCAGTATTAAAAGGACATAGAAAAAGGTGCGAAAAAATGTATCACCTCCATGAGTGCATATTATGGAATAAAGGTGACCTAAACATTTGAAAAATGCTAACTCGAAAAGTAATAGGAATTTCGTTCAACCATTTGATGGAGCATCTAATTCTGAACAATTTATGTATTATAAATTTTCCTATAAAAGTACAACTTTTCCTAAAAAACGCGATTAAGAAAAGCACGCATGCATAACCGTTCGAAATCTGGGAATTTGAAAATTCCAAAACGTAAAATTCCAGTTTTTAATTAATCATCCCATCATTAGGTATGTAGTAAGAATTTTCGAAAAGATGAAGGTTTTAGCTTGAAATTAATGAGATTACTTTTAATTAATTTATTATCATCCATGAAATAGCTATTAAGATTTCTTTTTCAATTTTAGGTTTAGGGGAGGGCAGAATTACTCCACGATGAACACCCTTGGAGGTGGTAAATTTTTGGATCTTTTCCTACAGCATTAATATTAATACCAACCTACTAGCTAATTCCAAATTTTCAGCCACGTATCGTCGCCTTTAGAAGAAAATCATGTATATCAACTTCTGTAAATTTTATACATACCAGGAAAACTATATCAACATTTTTCGAGAAATTCAAATGGGAAAAATATACAGGATGATATTACTCCGATGTAATAGATATAGCAGTAATAGCACTATGCTTTTTCGCTAAGTTAACAGCGTATTTTCTAATTGGACTATAATTATCGATAGTCGGTGTTAGGAACACATATTTTAAGAATCTCTATTTCGACATTAAAGTGATAATATCTCCAGAACAGTTACATAGTATGGTACTATGGCGTACTATGACAAGTACATATAAAACCTTATCCAATTTTGGTTCTAAACATCACGGGGATCCGAATATGCAAAAATCAACGTGTTCCGTTTGAAAAAAAAAAAAATTGAAGTCGGCTCTCTTTTGAGAATCACCCTGTATGAACCTATCTAAATAATTTTTTAAATGAAACCATGCAGAAATTGGTTTTGCTATCTTTAATAGTTACGGAGCAATCATCTGCCCAGCACACAGTATATAGGTAAACATCCCGACTTTGTTAACTAATTTTAAATAAAATAGTATTGGTAATTAGTGCACAATGCACATTTTTTTGATTTTATCAAAATGAACCGCGAGCACATTAAAATAGATATTTTATTAATAACCTAAAAACTTTAACGCAGACTACAAAAAAAACACATCAAAATTAATATAAATGAACATAAAAACGAGACTCGAAATATTTTATAACCCATTTCGTTATTAATAAAAATTTTTATTAAATTTTTACTACATTTAAATAGCCCAAAATGATAATTCGTTACACCCATTGGCTACTAAAATTTCATATAAGGCGTGGTTTAAATAATTTAAAACAAACAAATTCGACATTATAATAAGTAACGAGTATTTTAATTATAATTACTATCATTTACCTTCTTTATTTGAAAGAAAAAAGAAGTTTATTGATCGAATTAAAGAAAAGGGTAAATAAACACCAATGACAACTTGATTTTTCTCAATAACTAACACTTGAACTAACATTGGTTTAAAAAAAAAAAACACTCGATTAAAAGACACTAAATGACTATGTGAAATTTTTTAAGAGGGCTCTTTCTGATACAAAATGGGAGTCAATTTCTAATTTTAGGTATTTCACGACCGCTTCAAATCGTCCATCGTAATGGCGTCAATTTTTTGCCTCTCTTCATTACAACCATTACATTAATATAATAATAATATAATAATAACATTTATGGTTATGGTTTCCATAACTTCAAAAATTTATTAAGTACGCATTTTGAGCCTCCTTTGTTTTTAAAATAGTTTCCTTTTATTTGTAAAACGTACAAATATGGAAATAATAATCGTTGAATTGTCGTCATTTTAATATTTCGTCCACAAGTACCCTCTTAATAGACGGCGACTCTCGTGTAAAAACAGAATAATTACTTAAGGCAAACGCTAAAGAAGAAAAATTATAATTAACTTGTTGTAAAGACATTGTTGTACGAGTTTAAGTTGACTTAGTAACTACTTAATAATTGAGTATGATAAATAAGTAACTATACTTGATAGATGGAAGGTCGTTCGTTCTATTTATTATTAGTAAAAGTTCTATCTCGGTTCTATATCGGACGAGTTAAGTTTGGTGTTTGATCAACCTCTCTCTCTCTCTCTCTCTCTCTATTTTGTGGATAGTTAGTTAATTATCTTATCGATTTTAAGATGATAAAGGCTTTTACTAATAAAACTTAATCCGTAACACGCTGCAGATCTCACAAACACCAACCCTTTGTTGATTTAATCAAACTTAATCCAACAAAATATCAATGTAAACTTATATACCTAGTTATATAATTCATATAAAAATATATTGCTATTATGTATCTACAAGAATAATTATATAACACGGTATAAAATATTGTAGGTAGGGGTAGGTCGCGGTGGTTCAAAAACAGACCAGATCCAGATCGGTCAACAGAAAACGGGCAGACATACCGAAGCATAAATTAACAATACTGGCGAAAAGAAACGTACTATCAGGGGCCGAAAAATTTGGTACGTTATAACCGGAAAAACACAATAAATAAACAAAATATTAAAATGGGACCAAAGATTTAGTCCGTTATATCCCCGGAAAAACGTTATAAAGGGGTACTTTATAACGGGGTTCTACTGTATTTGTTATGTATCTATAGAAACGGAAAAGTACAAACGGATAACCCAACAAGCAACCAGCAAGACATACAGACCAACGGAAAACGGAATTACTGGTGGTGGGACTGGCAGATTAAAAAAAATCAAAAGACATCCAATAGGTGAACGATCGGATCACGAATCTTCCAAGTACTTATATCTAGGTTGACAACCAACGGTCGATGATAGTAATTTGCAAAACAGACTTATCTCATCACGACAGATCATAACGAAAGATCAGCTACGAACTCGGCTACGAAGGTACGAAAATCATGATTTTCCACAATAAAAAATTTACTTACATTTCCACCAATCTCATTTTGAATTCAGATGACGTCATATTCGGACGTTCGGACGGATAAAGTTCTCTTTACCTCTACGATATTTATTTATCCATCCCTTAAATTTTAAAGGCGCTTAACATTAACTGAGAGCAGTTATAATTTATTTCTAAAATTTAATTTTTCTTATAGGTACTTACATGTATTTGAATACTAAAAAAACTAATTATCATCGATACAACAAGGACATTCTACAATTTTTAAGCCAAGACAATAATTATTATTTGTTAAAATTGCTTGGCTTTGGGAAGTTCCCTCTTTTGACGACTTTTCTGGTTGAATAGGTTCAAGTAATGAGTACCTATACGCCGGTATATGAATCATTATTTGCAATGATTCATTCATTACTTAACTATTATGAATAATTTTGCCTAAATAAATAGAAATTAAAATTCACCCTCGTAAAAATATCTCCACCTAAATAACAATTGTGCTTTTGCGTCACTTTTATTTTTGTAACATTTTCATGTAATAAGCCGAATGTCATTTCGAACAACGTCAGCGCAGAAATATTTCACAGTAGCTACCATAGCAACCGTATTAAAAAGTTAGTAGGTATTTAATCACAATAGGTACAAAAGGGGTAGTAAATTCATCCACGTTCCATTGGAAAGGATCAAATGGTGTCGAAAACGCCCTTTCAAAATATTTCGATATAAAAACAAATACATCAACTGTTTTGTCGACTGTCCAATTTTCAAGATATAATTTAACCCCTTAGTCGATAGGAAACAAGGCGTATGTTAAATTATCAAGGGCGTCTATATATGCTCTCATTATTATCAGTAAAGGTAAACTAATAAATATTCTAGGGTTACACTATATACAAATTATGTAACGAATTTCAGACTTATTAAGTCTTCGCGTCATTAAATTTACGTCAAATGTTTAAATCGATTTAATGTCGTAATCAATGCTTTAGCTACATAAAGACAGACGTGCCCTTATCTTATTATGCTCATGCACAACATCATCAGCAACTTTTCTAAAAAAAATTAATTTCGACGGCATCTATTAGGTACAGTCAGCCTCACAATTATTGGCCACCCTGGTTATACGCCAGGGTGGTTATTAGCTAACAACGACAGAAACAGAGGTTGTTGATTTACTACTTGTTGGCAAAATAAAGTTAACCCTCAATTTAAGTAGGGGCACTCGCTACCTCCGCTAATGTTTGTAATTTTCAACTTAAGTTTCTGGCGTTATAAAGCATCCAAAATTAATTTCGTTTATTGATTTAGATGCAGAATGTTATGTTCGAAAACTATTATTTGAAGATTTTTTTCATAAAAATCAATTAGAAAGCAGGAAAGTCCAAAAGTATGATTTTACATGTTAAATCTGTGACCGAGAGGTCCGGTCACCACTCACCACTCTGTATTTTTTATGGAATTTGTAATTCGTGTCCTATTTAACTCTGATATTGGAAGCACATAAAAATTAAAAACCCCAATTTGAAGATTTGTATTGTGAATAAATTTTGACACCAACTTTCACTGTCACTTAGGCACTTGCGTACCATAAATATATCTCTTACACTTTAGTCAAACAGTAACAGAAAAGACTTCATCTAAACGCTTTTAGCGCAAAATCCAAGGTTTTTCTACGAAAGCAAAGCGTTTGTGGTTATAGAAAATATCCAAAAATAATCATTCACGGCCGATGACATCCCAATAGATGAGTTTAGTTTTAAACGAAGCTTATCAAAATGAAAAATTCCATCGCATTCCGTTTGGTTTAGAAAAAATATTTAAATATTAATTTTCAATTTGGTTTGTAGTTTGTAAAATATACCCGAGTTGTAATACCTATAGAGCTAGAATTAGTTTTATTAATAAATGGTAGCATTTTAATTAAAATAACAAATAAACACTTTCTCTAAAAAATCAGCTAATAAACTTGAGTAAAAGAAATTTTGCGTTTCAAAACGTTTAAGAAAAATATTCCATTAAACGTTTAGGTGCTTTTTGAACGATTTATAATAATTTAATTTGGGAAAAAATTTAAAATAAATCTGAAACGACTCATTACTTAATGTATTTATTTTGGCACGGTTTTTGAAATAAAAAAGAAAATTTTCGGTTAGTCATTTAAAGTTCGCACGTTGGGTCTTGAAAAAAATTAGTTCTCCAACAAACTTCAAAGATGAGAAAATTCATCCTTCAAATTTTTCTTTTATTTTAGTTATCAAAATTTTAATAAACAAATACGTTGGGTAAACAGTTCAATTATTATTTGTTTTTAAAATTTCATTGTTTCGTGACCTACTAAGAGACCACTTATGTGCATAGGTAGTTATAAAGAGGAAAAACACCGAGTATAAGATCGACAAAACAAAACAAAATATTACGTACCCTAATTTTCTCCAATCAAACATTGCACACCAACTCGACAGTTTTATCGACAACCTTCAAATTACGACGATTTAAATTTTTCTTTTCCTACCTATTGGTAAAGAGATATAATATTTTGCGTATACACGCACCGACACGCACTTACGCAGTTTCCTTTCTAACTTGTGCAATTATGATGTAAATGGCTCTAAACTACATACATTTCGAAAATTAGAAATTATTCTTTTTAAGCTTCTATTGTTTTAACTTGTTGATAAACAAAAAAATTTTAAAATTGTGTAGATAAATATGTAATAGCAGCCAAGTTCCTTTTCAATGTACAACAAACAAGGACACTACTTATACTATTAATGCAACAAAATTAATTATATTTCAAGTCTAGAAGATAGCAAATTAAACAACAAAATTTTATCTATTGTTCAAAATTTAATTTCACAGCCAAATAGCGACATAGGTTCATAGTAAATAATTTATATGTAACTAGTACCCATCGACTTGAACAATAAATAAATAAGTTTGAATTACTAAAGTTTGATGTCAAGTACCTATACTAAAATCAAAATATTTATAAGTTTATCGAGTTTTATATGGAAGATTAATTTTATTAATTATTAATTTATATAATAATTTATATAATAATTAATTTTTCATTTAAAGTAATGTTAGCGCATAAAATTCCTAAAATGATGTCTCCTCTGCTCATGGACATTTTATTTGTTGGATTTATTACATGCATAGGTATAGTTCAGTCAGGTTTAACTTGTGACTCATCGCTCTAAAGTGTAAGCATCAATCTGTATAGTAAACGTATGTCCATTCTTAATACACAATGTCAGAAACGTCAAAATTAAGTTAATTCCTTTTTTGTCCGTGGTGACGAGATAGTATGTTGCGCTGTGCATTTTAAGAGCGAATTTTAAATTAAATAAAGTTGTACTGCTGCAGTTTACTTTGTTTTAAGTTATTTTCAATTATTTCCGTCCTAAAATATGAAATACATTCCTAGAAACGCTTTAAACGAAGAATGAAACGTAACAACAGATTGCAGAGCAATTTATCTATTGACAGGAGGTTCAATAGTCGAGATTTTTAAAAAATATCTACTTTGAACTTGCTGAAAGTGGAAGACTGTACTACAGTATTGTCACGCGTAGAAATATTACGCAACTTATTAAATGCAATTATAAAGTTACAATACGTGAATATTGTAATGAACCAGAAATGTGAGATTCAATCGCCAGTGTTAGTAGTCACGTAGACCGAGGTTATAAAAGACTCTGGATGAGGTCAGGAAATCAGTTAGTGTTGGAGTCCTGGAGTTAGTCTTGGAGGAGTCGTGTAGTTAGCTTTAAAATGCGTTTGAATGATGAATTAATGATCGGTTGGAAATTAGTGATATGTTAAGTTTTATATTACAATTAAAAGGATTATGTTAAGGATTATTCTTTACTCTTTTGGTAAGTTTAATTATTAATAAAATAACGTTACAATGTGTCTCTGAATTTTATTTGTAAATTAATATTCCGGTATACCTGAAATTATTATTCAGGAGTCACGACCCCCCCCCTCGTGACAATATATACTTTCAGGATACATCCTGATGCACACGGTGGAATGTAAACCTGCGTTTTAGGACATAGGGAAGCTCGATGATCAATGATCTAGTATAAACGCTATTTTGCTTTTATACTAAATAAAATAATTAAATAATTAAAATATTTTATATTTTATACTGACATTTCTTATTACATACTACGATGAGTCACAAGGGACTTTAAGTTTACCGAACTATACCTATAGGTATTCACGATATTTAAAAAAGATGTAAAGTGCTTTAAGAGCACATTAGAAGAACCAACAATAAATCCAAGTCTTAATAAACATTTACTCCATATAATTAGAGCTGAGATTTTAGGATTTTTAACTTTTCACACAAGGAAGTTATAGGTAACGACAAAATCCGTTTCCAAACATTTCCTTTCATATGACCATATGAGCCTAATTGTTTTTACCTTTTTTCGTTTATAGAACCTTTTTTAACCTAAAATCTCAGTTCTACATATTACTTACTACTGTATTACTGTACTACATACACTTAAAAGCACTTTTAGCAACTTATTGATGAGAAACAGAGAAAACAACATTCTCACAAGCGCACTTTTTATTCCTAGAGATTTTTAAAACCAGTGGCTGGTTCTATTGCCAAAATTCAAAAAATATTTTAAAGGCAAACTTAGATAGATACTTGCCGCTGATTTAGAATTTAAAAATTTTTCGTATTAGTTGCTGATCTTATTACTAAAACATGATTAATTTTTTCCTATTTTACAAGCCCTTTTTCGAAGCATAACATCCAAAAGTTTCAAATTAAAAAATTACCAGCATGTTCATTGTTCAACCTTTACTTTAATGTATTTTTTTAATTTTTTGCATTTTCTCTAACTATTTCTCTCGCTATTTCTTAACCTATTTCTTAGGTCGAGTATTTCAACCGATCCTAAATTTAAGTGTAACGTTAAGCCGAGTTTTACTACAATTTTGCGTATTTCTATTGGTTCAAGGTTAGTTTAAACCTACACTTAAGTTTAAGTGAACGATTGCAATACTTTGCCTTAGGGCCGATTTTACAATTGAGGCTCAACAGCGGTTTAAATTAAACTTCAGTTGAACCTGAGTTCAAGGCAAATTCGTATTGTAAAATTAGGTTCAATCGTAGTTTAGCGTAGTAACTCAAGTTTTGTTAAACTCTTAACTTAAGTTGTGTTATTAAAAGCGGCCCTTAGAGTTTCCGAGATCCCCATCTTGAGCCAAATACAACGGGATTCGCTTTTGGTCCGACCCTTGAACAGGCTACTGAGATCGGTTTTAGAGCAACGAATTGAGTTGAAGTTTCATGACAAAATTCTGGAGGTTTTCACGTCTATTAGAAATTATCAAAACACAATCGAAAAGTCTTTACAGCCATTGAAATATTCAGAAACGTCTTGGTCGCCGAATCGCTTTATAGTTCTAATTGATTTAATTATTCTACACTATCTATTATTTATTCTGACTAATATTTTCTTCGCCAGGAAGTGACTAATACAAAAACCTTACTTGAAAAATATAAGCAATAGTCAGTTTAATTTAATTCTCTATACAAGTTATTTTTTTAGTCAAATTTTGATTTTATTAGCCGTTTTCCAGTTATGTTGAAGAAACCAAGTCGAATTAATTTTCTGCAATCGCTTTTAGTTATGGTGCATATACTATTCTCAAAAAGTAACTTTGGGCTATTTCTGAAGTAAATTACCTATTCAAAGATAAGTATATATTTTATAGGGGTTTTCTAAGATGTTAATTATTACTAGTTGAGATTCGTTATCAAAGTTTTTTTTATAAAAGTTAAGGCGGGCACTTGAAAAATTTCAATTTTATACTATTATAATGATTTAAATTTTGAGCTATACACACAATGCTCAAATAAAATTTATCGAACAGAACTTTAATTGGCTTCTACTTGCTAACCGATTTCGTCCGTTCTCGCGTTATGAACTATCAGAAATCATTAATTTATAACTTCTCCCGGAACCGGATTGAAGTAGTACCACACGACAAAATTATATCATCCATCTTTATTTCCTAAATATTGCAAACTTCCGCTCTCGAGTCTCTTTTCGAGCGTACGGACGATGTGTGATGTTATTTTATAGCAACAAGCGAGCAGAAGGGGGACAAGGGGGTGCTATTTGTTGTTTTCTTGGAACTCTATTAAATTTCTTCTAAAAATGATGTAACTGAGATCATTTAGATTTAGAGTATGGTAATTGGGACAAATTCCACGCTTTTGAGTTTGTAAAAAAATAAACGGAATTCCGATCCCACCCATTTTTAATATTTTCGGTATTTTTTCATAAAATAGAAGCGAGCCTAATCGAATACGATATTTAATATCTTGTCATGTGTGTTCTATTTCCTGTCAGTAAGAACCATAAGTAGTTTTGCACGAGACCTTAATTCCTTTTTTTTTTATTTTATCGAGGGCACAGGCGGGCGGCCGATCTAAAGAATTTTTTTGTAATAGAAAAGACATTTCGAAGTACTAATTATAACGTATCTCGTGTCTTTTTTTAAAAGCGTTTCTTCATAAACATCAAATAAAACTTAAAAGTGCTATAAAAGTATCAAAACTTTTAAAAGCGAACCGAGGAATATTTTGGGAGGAGTACGAGGAATTTCGAACACGTCAAATTTACTAATGTAAGAAAATTGACCATGGAAGATGACTTAAAAAATAAAACTCGTACGTACCGTTGTGGTTTAACGACGGGTCTAATCATAGTTGTCCTCTTTTCGTCCTTATTAGGGAGTCTCAAGTAATCTTGGTCTCCCAGCAAGAACAAATCTTTTGAAATAATCATGGCAACGGCAAAAGTCGCCCACTATACAAACACACTTTATTTTTAATATAAATTTAAAATAAATAAATTTAAAACCGAACAAAAATTTCACAAAGTTAACAAAAAATCACGTCAAGAAAACATTTTTTTTTCAAAAACTCAACCGGCAACCGTAATCGTCATAACCGATATCCTGCATCGTGTAAATTAATTATAATTAATGTAAACTTAATTCGTTACAAAATTTTTTTTCTTTCTTGTTAATCGAACATGTGCGTAAAATTAAAAACTTTTGGTATTAAAAAAATTCGTACCAACGCGCTAAACGGTCGGACTGAAACTGAAAATAAGAGACTTGAAGCAGCCGCGCGATACGAGCACTTGTCGCGCCTCCCGCACTTGCTTTACGTTCATAGGATATTGACACCTACTATACGCGAATTAGTGTAAATTTGTTAATTTATATAAAAAAATTTAACAAAAAATATACTTTGTTTAAATTTATTATTATTAATATAAAATACGATTATTTTTTTGGAATTTCGACTATTTACCTAACTGTAGTTAAATTTTAAATTAATGTTGGCTTAAATCTAATAAATTAAACACTACAATTTTGCATTATGCTCCATAAACTCCAGTAGGTAAGTGAGTACATATTTTTAGCTAAATCATAACGAGTTGCTTAATTATCACAAATTATTTCTTCCCTACAGAAGAAAACAAGAAAATAAAAAATGCTTAATTTCTCATACAAAAAATTAGTTTAAGGAACGAAATTTTGGCAAAAAATTTCTTTGATTTTTGCTGCATAGATTGATATAATTTCCAACATAGGTAGGTAAACTAGGTAGAGGTAAATTTATTAATCTATAAGCTACTAGAAATATTATTTCTTCTCTTCAATTTTTGACTCTTTTAATTTTAATAAATTTTCGTTTACTACCTATACAGGGTGGTTGGTTTTTTACTGCCAGCTAATATCTGCTGAAATATTGAAGATACAAAAAAAAGTTAAATTAGAAACTTTTCAAACAACACCTCATCTACAAAATAGCGGAAACAATTTTTTTCCATGGCCTACTTGTTTTGCGGAAAAATATGTAACTTTGATTTTTTAAATAGAACACCCTGTATATTTTTAGAGAATCGTATTCTAAATCAATTTCTCTTTACAACGATGTATCACAAGTACCATTTTGCTTTCTAATTATTTCCAATATTTAAAATTTTTTTAGGATAAGTGTTGCAGAAAACAGAGGGCCAAAAATTGTTGAATTCCATGGTGGACAATCTGAACAATCATTATAATACATTACGTGTTCAAGTTTGTTCCGAAATTTCTTAGTTTGTTAAAAAGTAAATAAATTAATGTTAATCAAGGGTCACTTCAACCCTCATATTGTTCCTTTTTTTGAAATATTGGGCATAATTATTAGAAAGCAAATTAGTACTTGTGATACATCGTTGTAAAGAGAAATTGATTTAGAATACGATTCTCTAAAACTATACAGGGTGTTCTATTTAAAAAACCAAAGTTACATATTTTCCAGCCAAACAAGTAGGCCATGGAAAAAAATTGTTTAGGCTATTTTGTAGATGAGGTGTTGTTTGAAAGGTTTCTAATTTAACTTTTTTAAGTATCTTCAATATTTCAGCAGATATTAGCTGGACAGTAAAAAATCAACCACTCTGTATAGTTTTCGATATATTTACATAATAATTGCAAAAATATGAAAAAGTGTAATTTTAGAAATTAAAACCTAATTTTGAGGATGTTCCCCCCTCGGAGGGGTGGGAAACGAAAATTTATATTTTTAAGCATTTGTAATGGGTAATTCCACGTCAGATCGGCCACGTTTGACAGGTCTTCGGATTGTGACGAAATTTAGTGTGTCGGTTAGAAATATGTTCAAACTTAGTGTAAAATAGTTGAAAATAGTATATTATCCAACGAGCGGGTAATGAAGCTCATTACTCACAAGAATGAATTAGCGACCCGAGCCGTACGCGAGTCGTTAGAGTGAGTAATGAGCATTACCCGCGAGTAGGATACTATACTTTATCAACGACTGTAAATATTAAAACCAAATATAAATTGAATAAACAGGTATTTTTATTTTAAAAAAAAAAATTTTTATTTTAAAAAATTATTTTTTTATGGAAATGTATTTAAAAATTAATGTAGAATTCAAATATATAAAAATATATATGATGTTGCATTTAAAAATAAAAAGTTTACTTCATTTCCGGCGAAATAGGAAGGATGTTTAAATGAAAAAATTCAAAACTACACGATCTTATAGAAGAGTGGAAATAAAAAAATTTTGAGTAAAGATTGGGGATAGCAATTTTTCAGGAAATGCTTGATATTGAGTCCCTAATTATGGGAGAGATTTTTCTGGATCAGAGGCGTGCGGGAACAGGTTAAAAATTACATTTTTTCTTAGCAACTGCAACTGCAACAGCAATTAGCAACTGCTAATTGTGGAAATATCTTCGATCACATTGAAGACTGCAAAAAAATACATCATAAATAATTTGTAATGTATAAAATTACCAAGAGAATGAGACCAGTCCGAGCCCAAACGGATAATTCGTATACAGGGTGTCCCACTTAGCATGCTCACCATGGGGATCTCGTAAACTGTAAGAGATACGAATTCGGTTAACTGACACCAAATGTAGCCTCTTGTATGGCCAACTCGATCCTACTTTTGTTTTTTGAAAAATATTATTAGCACTCTAGATATTTACAAAAAACTGAAAAAGGTGATTTTCTTTAAATGCCTATAACTTTTTTATTAATCAAAATAATTTCTATTTTCAAAAAAGGGCTAATAGGCACTACTAAAACCAATAAATTTAATAAACAAAAGAATTTTTTTATAAGGCCGTTTTGGAGATATGATGCAAAGTTACATTTTTTTAAATGCAACCCTAACCTCAATTTTATGTTGTTGCAAAGCTAATTTCTTTCTCTTTTCAAAAACGAACATTTTTAAATTTTTTATATTTATTAGTATTTTTTTATGATTTTTTTTACACTTTTTTTTTGATATTCTTATGTTTAATTTCAATTGTTTTTTTATTCGATTGTTTCAAGGGATATTTGATTATAAAAATTTTTAACTTTAAATAACAAATTTATTATTTAATTTTATGTTACCAAATAAGAATTTGAAAAATTAAGCCCATCAACTTTTATATTTTTGAAAAGAGAAAAAAATTAGATATGCAATAACCTAATATTAATACTAGGTTTGTATTTAAAAAAATATAACTTTGCATCATATCTCCAAAACGGCCAAATAAAAAAATTCTTTTGTATATTACATTTATAGGTTTTAGTAGTGCCTATTATCCTTTTTTTAAAAATTAAAATTATTTGATTAATAAAAAAGTTATAGGCATTTAAAGAAAATGAACTTTTTCAGTTTTTTCCAAATATCTAGAGTGCTAATATTATTTTTCTAAAAACAAAAGTACGATCGAGTTGGCTATGAAAGAGGCTATATTTGGTGTCATTTAACCGACTTCGTATCTCTTGCAGTTTACGAGATACCCATGGTGAGCATGCTAAGTGGGACACCCGGTATACAGAAAAAAATAAAAACCACGGAAAGTTGAGTAATGTTTAATCCTAGTATTAAATTAATGTTCAAATGAAAGTGTACAAAAAACACCCTCTTCTATTTTTGCAATTTTTTTATGACTTAGGTTTAAGTAAAAAAATTCAAAACCGTGGGCACTCGTCAACTCTTGATACTACACGGCCTCAACCCTCACACCTCAACCTAAAACCCTAACTGAAGCTTGAGGCTGTGTAGTAGCCCACGGTTTTGAATTTTTCTACTTAAACCTAAGTCATAAAAAAACATATAAAAAAATTGCAAAAATAGAAGAGGGTTTTTTTTGTACACTTCGACTTGAAAATTACTTTAATACTGGGATTCGATTAAACATTACTCAACTGAGTAATTACTGTTACTAAGTAACTCTACTGGCCAAAAATTAATTTGACCGTCGATAGGTCAAAAATAATTTTTTTGCAAAACCGCTTTGTACACTTAATTTTGAGCAAATTTCCAACCGACACACCAAATTTCGTCAAAATCTGAAGACCTAAGGGTCAAACGTGGCCGATCTGACGTGGAATAATTGTCCTAATGTAAAATAAAAAGGTAATGTTTTTATAAATTTTCTGTTGTAATTTGCTCGTTGCGTTTAATAATTAGCTTCTTTTTACAAGTTAAAGTTAATTTTCTTAAATATTTGACAATTGAACTACAAATAATTTTCAAGAGATGGTGCTTTTTCAAAAAGTTTTATTTTTGGTTTTTACGTTTGAAGAAAAAATTAAATGTTTCATTCGGAATAAACGTACATTTTTTGGCTAGTCAGTATTTGTCAGACTCAACTTCGTTTCGTCTGATAATAAAACAAACTACTATCATCTTTAAAAAATTTTTTGAGTTGCATATTATGTATTTGGTCCACCCAAACAAAATTGTGGCCAACAAGTGTCCACTTCGTTTCGTCTGATACGCCGAAAAAAGTGACACTTTTACTCTTTATACAACAATATACTATTTTTCTAAAATAAACTGGGAAGCAGAAATTACTAAAGTACGATTTTACATTTTAGTTAAATCCTTATGACCGAAAGGTCCGGTCACCTTATATGTAGGTATACATAAGAAATAAATTGTACTTCGGCCATAAATTAAATAAACAAATACACTTTGTTATTATTACTCCAATTTGGTGAAAAATACATAGAGTATTCACAGATAGTCACACAACAACAAATTTAAAGATTACATTCGATACTTTTACAACATTATAACCAAAATTGAATATACACAATTTCATAATATTATCTACAAACAAAAATTATTATTTTTGTTTTAATGAACAGAGTCGGTAATACATATTTTAATCCATTGTATACTATAAAAAAGAGTAACAAAACTTCTCGCTTAAAAGAGAGTTGTCAACTCAACTATGAAATGAAAATTAATGATTTTTTTAATACCACTCAAAAAGACCTAACGATAATAACAAAAATGAAGGTCAACAATCATACCTTGATAATAATAAATAATAAGGAACCACTTATCTCATTTGGATAATACTATGGGACTTATAAAAATTAGGAGGTGGCTAAAGAGAAATCTCGAGAGCTTTTAATTTTTCAGTAGGTATAACCGTCAGTACGTACTACTCGTTAGGAAAAATGCATCGGAGAAAGTTTCCCATTAGAAGAAAAAATCGATAGGATCGATTCAAACACTCCTCTTTCTTACAACAATGAAAAATGCGATTAACTTCTTTTTATTTTAAAGTTCAAAACATTACCTTCCTAGTAGATACACCAGATTACATAAGCAATAAAAATATCTTCCATCTTAAGACTTGTGACGTGTGTTTTATGGTTTAAGAAAAAATCGAGTTATGTGATAAGGATAATTTTGAAATTAATGATGACTTTGCCAACCTCTCTCTAAAACAATGATTTTCAAGCTAACAAGGCTTCAATTGCCAAGTTGGATTAAAACGGGAAAAATGAAAAGAACTCTAATCAGTCTAAGCTTAACCTTATTCTGCTGTGCTGAACGAAATGTGTGAGCACTAGTCAGAGTCGGACTGCTCGGTTCCCCTTTTTATGTATAATCAAGTTTGGACCTTACCAACTATAGTTATCGTTGTAAAGTGGCTTTGATAGGGAATTTAAATACGTAACACTAAAAACAGAATGTTAGATTTAAAAATGTCGAGTAATAACATGCCGACAAGACCAAATGAAGCCAATCCGACCCTGAGTACCTACCTCCGTAGAAAATTCTAAATTTGGCACCCTTGTACCCACAACCCTTTATAGTTGCCATGGTCATTTTACTTAAGAACCAAAAGCCTTCCTTGGTGACTGCTTTAGAGTTGGAAGATTCACGTTAAAAATCCTCGATTTTCAATGCATAGAAACGAACTACGAAAAGAGTGTGTAGAACGACGAACGTGCACCAAGCGATGTAAACCCTCAATGTTTCCTTTGAAGTTCAATTACCTTTTCATTTTAGTTATTGTTATTAATAATAATAATAATAAATAAAACAATAACACTCCTCCACTGAGTAAAAGAAATGCCACTCTATTGCACAATCTAAATTGATCTTATTTTTAGCTTCAGTTCATCCAAGCAATATTCAATCTCGAGCTTTATCTTTTTATTTGTTTTATAGCTTTACTATATGTCTAATCTTAATTAGTTTTTAGAGCATTTACGAAACTTCCTCATATTAAGAAAAATGAAAAAAGTTTTTCTTTCAAACAAAACATTTAACTTTTTAAAGATTATTTAAATAAATAATGACAAAAATTGCAGTTGTAACAAATTTAGGTTGAGGGCGTTGAGGCTAAAATAGAAGCCAAGGTTTTAAACCACCATTTTCAGGGTCAACCAAATATTATTATGAGGTCAAAACCTTTAAAAATATTCTTTTTTCTTAATTGAGTCACTTGTTTTGTTTCTACAACGTTACCTGTTTGAATTAACCAATTATTTATTAAATAATTAGTTGACTAATTATAAGAGAAAGTGAAGGAGATTACACTTTTTTTATTTACAATTATACGACCTAATTTGTTTAAAATTAGAATAAATTACATATAAAACACCCTTTCGTGATGTGTGATTTATGCTATTTGTTTCTTTAATCGTATAAAACAATCTTGGGTATAGTTTTGCAGCAAATGTGGAATTACGTGCAAAATTTAAAAAAAATTTGCTATTTTGTTTTCAGTGGCGTACTTTTTATGGATTAGAAATGTGCATCCCATACTCCTGATAGCAACACCAATAACAGTTAAAAAGACAAACAGATATCGATAAAAGAAGGAAGGAAAAAAGAAAGAAACAAACAAGAAAATTACCTAATCGTTTACAAAAGAAGCAATTGGAGCATAAACTAATAAAATTGAGCATCACATGACAGGTTCGAGACCCAACTCAACTCCATGGAACAATTTTTTAGATCTCCTAGAGTTCACAATTTTTTTCTCATTTACCTATATTTACCCAACCCCAACAGCTTAAAATAATTTTTTTTACCTTTTAATCAAACCTTCCATAATCGCCCAGGACAAAAAGAATCACAAACTTCACAAAATAAAGTAAAATATTGTCGAATGTTTGTAAACTGCTACGTACTAGTAACATTTAAAACTAAAATCTAAAATAAACATTGAATTTTTCAAGCACCTCCACCAACTCCATCGATACGATTCTATATTAAAGAATAAAAAAGCTTACAATTTCCAAAGTAAATACAACAATAGCCTAATTTCTTATATAAAAGTTCGATAACCTTTGATAAAATAATTTTTAAATCGAAATAAACAAATATTACTATACTACAACATTATACGTATTTATAATCGGACAATGAAGTTTGGTTAGTTTACTTTATCCAATTTTTAATTTAATATATTCTCATCCACAATATACTTACATCTAATGTTTTATTTATACCCCCATTATAACAACGTGTATTTTATATTTACTTTATTGATTATTAAGTAAAAAAGGTAAACGTATTAAATTAGTTTAATTAATGAAGTACCTTGAGTAACTTAATTATCTTTATTCATGCTGTAATTTATTGTGCGAATAAGTATGAAATTGATTAAACAAAAACAATAAAATAACCCAACTTGAGTTTATCGAACTGTATAAATATCAGCACAATTTTTTTAAAGGGGAAACTCGCAATTTTATAATAGAAAATTTAAATATCAAGGTCGCGAAATCATACCGTGTCGCTCAAAAATATACCATCTAATGGGAAAACTTTTCGAGTTATCCGAGTTATTTCGAGTTGTCCGATATATCGATATATATTTTTTTAATATCGTTATTCAAAATTTCGATAGATCGGAAGTAGCCCAGACCCCAGGCAAAGCTTTGCTTCCTTGTCGTCTAATAAAATTTTCTAGTCAACTATCAAAATATGCCGCACTGTAACGAAATGTTTGGGGTTACCGTGATCCGTGAAAACGCGTGCTGGAGGCTGTAGCTAACTAGACACTCTATACCAAATTTACTGCCCGATTAGTGGTCTTTTAAGACCACCAAATGTAAGATTCCTGATATTTCTTATTGCTATACATATATCGATATATCGGAATATCGATATATCGATAATATCGATATTTTTTTTAATATCGAAAATATCGATATTTTTTTAATATCGCCCAGCCCTAATACCCATTCCCACCAAATTTACATACTATAGAAAGAAAATACTTTAAGAGAATTATTAATAGATTGATTCTTATTATAGGTAAATGTATAGGGAGATAAAGGTTGAATTATAGGTACAGTTCCGAAATATGTCTTATATCTGGAGAGGAGACAAGTCAAAAAACCAAAAGACAATTTTTGCCGGTCGAATTTGAATAACCCTGTATAGGTCGGGGAAAAGCTCGTGGGCTGCACGTGACCGAGTCGTAAAGAGCTAAAACTTGTCGAAATTTCAAGTAAATTTCAAAATTTTATTTTTAAAAGGATTTAGTATCACATTTAATTCATTTCAAAGTACGTAGTCAATGTTTTCAGAGTCCATTGTTAACAAAATTTATAGTTATGGCTCATGCTAAGCGCAGGATTCCTCAAGGACACAGCCCATGAGGTTTGCCTTTGCCTCTACCTATATCCATTTTCAAGTTTTCACTTTAACCTTTAACTACAAAAGAAATTAAAAATTTTTGAAGTTTCGACATTCAAAAAATCATTACTCTAAAAGGGCTCTAGCGATTTTGATAAAAATTTATATTTCGATAGAGAATTACGTTGTCTGTAACATATCCAAAAAAGAAAATATATGGCAGAGGAAATTTTGAGAAAATCCATTTCAAAATTTTGACCTACTTTGGCCCCTTAAAGGTAGCCAATTTTAAATTAATTTTAAAAATTGAATTGGTTAGGACGAAAGCCCTATATTTGGCTGTACAATGCCGTTTTGAAATTTTTATAATAATAATTACCGGCCAAGTTATAAGAGAAAAACCACAAAATGGGACAATCGTTCTATTAGCCGCCATTTTGAATAAAAAATTTGAAATTTTTATTTCAATTGGGGCTCACATCTCACACGTACTATCTTATAGCCAAGTAGAAATGAATTTGGCCCGAATTTGCAAATATGCACCCAAAATATAACTACTTTATTTTTGGACATCCTGTATAGATTTCTTATTAAAGCTATTTTTACCGATGAAATAATTTTAAAATGGTAAAAATCAAATTTCATCAAAATCGGTTCAGCGGTTTTTGCTCTGGGGGGGGGGCATACGTATATCCAGACATTTTTGGTTAAAAAAATCGAAAAAAAATTCGGGAGGACTCAAAACGTGAAGAAATGCAATAAAAAAAATTAATATTATTTTTTTTCTCAATTATAACAACTTTTTCTTGGATTGGAAAAAGTTAAAACAATAATAAAATGAAAATATAGAGAAGACAAGGGCGGTGCAAGTGCTGGGACATAACGTAGAAACGAGAAAGACTCACAGGCAGCGACAGGCGACAGTTGGGCAGAAAGGCTGACAAAATAAAACGAGAAAATTCTAAACACAAAATACAATATCGAAAAGATTGCAAAATCTTTCCTCAAACCTTAAAAACAGAATTGTGATTTTTCTATTGAAGAGAAGCTACAATAAAGGCGGTCGTAAAACGAATTTAAAATTTAAACAATTGATTACATCAACGGTTACAAAAGGGTTATTTAAATAATGATACTTCAACAAAAATCTGAGATCATTTCGTTATTGTTCTATTTAATTATCAATTTTTATAACGTAATACGCCATTTTACAAACAACTCATTTGAATAAATTTTATGGAAATATCTTTTATGTGAGACTTTTTTTAAATATTTTTTAAGATCTTTTCATTTTCTAAAGAAAAGTAAAAATTTAGCAGCTATTCCTCTTTATTCAGGGTCGTGCGGAACTGTTAAATATACAGCGTGTCTCATAAACAAGCACCTTTTGAAACTCAAAGGAACGCATTGTAGCGCAAGAGAGTCATCCCTCAAACTTAGTCGACACAACACATACTTACCTCAAACAGGTTGACATAGGCAAGACTAATTCGCGAAAAATAAAAAACAACAAACCACAAACGTTCTCGTAAGTTCTTTACCACAAAATAGTTTGAGAAATTAAAACGACAATAAAAATTTTATCATTCTGACCTTTTCGATGATCCAACGACAGCCTTTATAACCAAATATTGCAGCTCGAGCCATCTAAAACAAGGGAAAATTGAAAACATTTTATTTAAACAGCTTTAAAAGTATTCGCAAATTCAACAATCAAACTGATGTATTATCATCAAAAATGATAGTATCTTTTCATTCTTTGCCCACCAATACAAAAATGTTTCCCAAACCCCCTTTTTAAATTTTAAAAGGTAATTGAATGTGTCCTTCCGATTGAAGTTAAATTTTTTGTTTAAAAATATGAAATGTTCATCCTTACCAGTTGATTGTTTCTTATTACACCTTTTTGAAGCTTCCATCACTAACACTAATAATATTATACACTTTTAAATTTAAATCACCAACCTTTTGTCTATTAAGTGCAATGCAATTAGACAATTTGATTAAGATAAAACAAATTTGTAAACGTAATTAAAACTCTTTACACAAGAAAACTAAACCTACTAAGCTAACTGAAAAGTCTTATTTAATAAGATTTATTGAGAAAGTAGCAATTCGGCACCTATAAACAATTTAACAATTTGAAGCTTCGGAAGAAGAATCTTAAGAAACTTTAACCTAACCCTATTAAATAAAGTAATTTAAAACCGATCCTCGACTTGTAAATTAACCAACTAACGTAAAAGAGCTGATTAAGCTATTAAAAAATGAAATTTTATTACCATCACTTAGGTAGGTACTTGGGTTACTGCAATTTGAAATTTACCAAAATTTGTAAGTCTTACACCCTAACTTAAAGGATAGAAATGAAAACCTATAAAGGCTAACATTAATAAACATGCAAGTAATATGTAAATTGTGATTTTAACTAACAGTTTCAACTTTAATATTTTAGAGATCTTTACCGAAGCACAAACCATCCCATTACGTTACACCAATATTTTAACCTTAATTAAAATTTTTAAACGTTTAGATGACTTCAATCGGTTAAATTATCTTTGTATTGTCTTAAACATCCTACATGGTATAATTTCAAGCAGATATTAATTTTATTTGAACTGTACAAAATTTTTTCCTGGAACGATAGGAGTTTTGTCATCTATTCCTAACAAAAGTATCAACTGACTAATCTAAAAATTTTAATTTAATAATTTATTATTTTAATAAATAAAACGATTACTGTTAGTTTATTAGTTTAATTGTTGTTAGAATCGATTAAAACCTGTTAAAAATTGTTTAAAGCCACCTACGATGTCAAAAACGGGGGTTGTGAAATAAATGATTATAAAAGTTTTTTAATAGACGTTCACAAACTTGCATCACTTGAAATTAATACTTGAATATGTTATTATTAATTTGGAATACTTTTTTTTATTACATTGCACTTTTTAATTTAGAAAATATAATAATTTGGAAGCGCGTAATTTCCGACACAAATTTCACCGCCAACTAGCTGGGAACTGTCAAAAATTAGTTATCTTTAATGCCTTTTGATAGAAATAAGAATCGCATTACCTCAAATTAGCACAAATAATATTTTCATAACTAATTAAAGTTTCGATTAAACGTCAAATTGTAATATTTCTGATATTAATTTACTTTTAAATTAAAAATTCTTACTACCCGTAAGCTAATCTGGTGGCGCCATCTATTGTAAATAAAATTTTTTATTATTTAAAAATAATTTATTTTAATAACTTTTTAGCTTGTTTATTAATTACTGGTTATTAAAAATGATTGTTATTGATTTAATTGTTATTAGAATTGTTTAAAACTTTTAAAAACCACCTACGATATCAATAAGTAAATAATTGTCAAAAATAGAATAGAAGATGTGAAGTAAATGATTAGATACCTACCTAGCTATACAATATACCTAAACATCAATCTATTAAAACATCTTCATTGAAATAATTTTATATAGTTACAACCAGGACTTATCGTAGCTCTGCTAGAGACTTCCCTAAGCAATATTTAAAAATACCTCCTCCAGCATCAAGGCAAGCTTGATATTGACGAATTGTTGGACTGCTGGGGATAATTAAATTGGAAATTATCGTTCTGGATTTTTGTGAAAACAAAATAAATTCTTTGTAGGAGCCGTTCGTCTGTATGAATTTCGGCTATGTTATGGTTATGATAACCTTTATTTTAATAAAAGAAACAAGTAGCAACAACAAACGCTTGTACTAAATAAACAAATCAAAATCGTACCAGATATAAAAAAAAGTTAAATGTTTTATTCCCTACAATGTTTTTCATACACCCTGTGTATAAGTGTCAAATAATAAAAATGGACCAATAGGATCGCGCCGTTACCGATACACAATTAAAGAATATCAACATATTAAAAAACAAAATTAAATGATTTGGTCTTGGACTATTTTGAGCTATGCGATTCTTAATTTTGGTTCAAAAGGCATTAACGATTATTATTAATATAATATTTTATGGACTTCGATTAAAGCTAATAAATTTTTGACAGTTTCCCGCCAGTTGGCGGTTGGGTGGCGGTCAAATTCGTGTCGTATTTTACGCGCTTCTAAATTATTCTGTTTTATAAATTAAAAAGTGCAATGTAATCAAAAAAATTATTTTAAACTAATAATAACATATTCAACTATTAATTTCAAGTGATACAAGTTTGTGAACGTCTATTAAAAAACTTTTATAAGCATTTATTTCACAACCCCCGTTTTTGACATCGTAGGTGGCTTTTAACAAATCTTTAAACCTTTTTTTAACAATTGTTAATCGATTCTAAAAGCAGTTATTAAATTAACAACAATCATTTTTAAGAACCATAAATTAAATAAGCCACAGATTTAATTAAATTAAAAAATTTAAATTAGCTGATACTTTTTTAAACAATAGATGGCGTTACTTCTGCACTTCAGCAACTTCAGTAAGAATTTTTGTAAAGTTCAAAATAAATTAATATCTGCTTGAATTTTAATATATAAATGTAGGATGTTTAAGACAAGACAAAGCTAATTTAACCAACTGAAGTCATCGAAATGTTTAAAAATTTTAATGAAGTTGGTGTACTGTTGGTGTAACGTAATGGGATGGTTTGTGCTTCGGTGAAGATCTTTTGTTGAAACTGTTAGTTAAAACCACAGTTTACGTATTACTTACATGTTTATTCATGTTAGCTTTTATTGATTTTCATTTCTATCCTTTAAGTTAGGGTGTAAGACTTACAAATTAGGTAAATTTCAAATTGCAGTAACCGAAGTGTACCTACCTAAGTGATGGTAATAAAATTTCATTTTTTAATAGCTTAATCAGCTCTTTTACTTTGGTTGGTTAATTTACAAGTCGAGGATCGGTTTTAAATTACTTTATTTAATAGGGTTAGGTTAAAGTTTCTTAAGATTCTTCCGAAACCTTCAAATTGTTAAATTGTTTATAGGTGCCGAATTGCTACTTTCTCAATAAATCTTATGAAACAAGACTTTTCAGTTAGCTTAGAACGTTTAGTTTTATTTATAAATTTGTTTTATCCTAATCAAATTGTCTAATTGCATTGCACTCATTAAACGGGCCTTCGATTAATGGACAAGGTTTGTGATTTATAGTGAGTTTTAGTCCTTATTGGGAGTTTTAGTGATGGAAGGTTCGAAAACATCTGTAATAGCAATCAACTGGTAAGGATTAATATTTTTGTAGTTTTCTAAAATAAAATTTAGCTTCATTGGAGGGATTTTTTATCTCACTTGTTGATAATACGGACAATACACCTACATGAGTATACCGAATTGGAACATTGGAAGATGCAAGTTTTTATAGTCACTGTGTAATTTTGAATTCTTCTAAAAGAGTTCAACGATTTAAAAAAAATTTGACGCATCTTAAAATGTTGTTTTAGAATCTTTTGAGTATCTCTACTCTATATAGATCTTGATTTTTTCAAATTTTTCTTGTTATTATATTTCATAACATTTTGGCTTAACTCTTCCGATTAAACAAGAAATTTGAGAAACATCAAGTTTTAAGGAACACTGTATAATTTCGAACACCTGAGCGCTTTTTATTCGGACGTAAAAATTAATGCGAAAAAGCCAGTAAAAGTACAGGTGATGCGTTTAAAATAAGATAGCAATAAAAAAGTGTAATGAACTTTGCAATAATTAAAGATAAAAATAAGTATAAACATTTTAATAACTTTAGATATAACAAAATTATTATTTAATCTTAAACAGAGACATATAAATTTGAAATATTTCCAACTTGTTATTGTTGGAATAATAAAAAGAAAATCTTTCATGTCGTTTAGCATTATAATTTAAAAGTAAAGTTCAAGACACTGTTGCAAATTCTATTTAGTGCATCGATAAAGTAGCAATATAGATAACAAAATGTGGACCAAGAAATAAAAACACTCCAGTTATGTTTTTTCCGTTTTCTGTCTTTCTCAATCAAACGAGAGATGAGGCAATAAATTAAAAACTACTAAATAATGCATAATTTCAGCTACTCCGTGTCTGTAGTAGGTAACTATTTAGTAGTAGCCTTGCGAGCAAACGTCTAGTCTTTTTCAAGTTTTTCAATTGAAACATATTGTATTAAAAAAAAAGATAAGTAGAGAAAATATAATTATTTATTTATAAAATTTAGGGCACCGATAAAGTGAAATTCTTTTTGTTTCAAAATTTTTTTTATTCCAATGTCAACGTCATTGTCCAATACTACTGATAGTGATAATAGAAGACTTGATAAGTTAAGTGTTAATTGTAGTCGTCGCCCTTCAAAGATTAGGTCATTGATCTATTCGGAACAATCTTTGATATCCTAATGATAAACGTACTATATTATTTACTTAACGATACGCTAAAATTAAATTTCATAATTTAATCCGAAAGCGCTTAAATAAAAAAGCGATTTTAAAAAAAAAAACTTTTATTTAATTACCAAGTGTTTAATTAATGCAAAATGAAACTTAAGGAACACAGGAAGTAACTGGAATGTAACCGATTAGTGATTATATCCTGAAAAAATTTAAAAATGACTCAATTTATTAAAAATTTGATATAACAAAATATAGTGGAAGATTTACTCAAAATTGTGTTATTATAACTACTCAAATTATTACCTCACATGTGAAACGTACCTATTTAGAAATTAAATTATTAATTTTACACATATTTCGATTACTACCTCCACAAAAACTTTAAACAAATTAATAATTCTTTTAATAGCCGAAAAACGTTTAAATATAAAATTTTAAGAATAAAAACGGTAACTTGTTGTAAAATAATTTTTATATTTTAATCGCAATCGTCAAACGCATCCAGATCTATGTCTCCTAGATCTTCACTCGTAATAAGTTCAGTTACGGCTCTAAAAATATAATCATTAGTACCTGTAAGTGATTTAAATTATTTTATTACCTCAATATTGACGTTTCTGCATTATCGACGTTCCAATTTACGACGCCGGGATTCGAAACCTTATACTCCAACAACCAATTAAGTCTATCTCTTAATTCTTTAATAATTGTACTAGTACTTTCCGAACATTTAAATTTTAATCTTTCTAAACCCAAATAAATGTTGGAAAACTTTCCGTCGTTGACGTATTCGTAACTATCCCCAAAAAATACTAAAGGCAAAGGATGAACGCAAGTTCCGTCGTGAATAAAACTACAAGACGAACGTAATTTTAAAAAGTAAACTAAAAGTTGCGAATCGAAACTGCGTTCGTTGCACAATATCGATTTTGGATGAAATTCCGCTCGTCTTTCGTCCATCGTATGAAGAATTGCTTTTCGCCGTTTTGTAAGCCTAAAACAAAATATTAACGTTCTCCCATATTCGATTCGGTTAAAATTAAATGTAACTTACTTAATAGTAGCAATATTCGGATACAAACCGCTACAAATTATGGCCTTAACTAGACTAACGTTCTCAGAGTTAATATTGCAATCGTCGCTTTTTGGATTACAGTCGTTGACAAACTTCATATCGTACAAATGTTCCATAAACTGATCTTTCATTTTTTGTAATTGGTTTAAAGTTCTTCCGCTAACAAAAAAGTCCCAACAAAATTTTCTCGCTTTGGAATAATCCAATTCTTCGAATCGTCGAAAAACTTGATGTAAAAGCAAGTGGTCGCTCTTCAAACCGTCGGATAATTCGCGCTTCTTTTCGTCCACCATCTTTTCTAATCCTAAAGGTATTTGAAAGGCGTCTTTGTGATCCAAAGACGCCGCTATCGATAAAATTGGATCCAGACAACTAAAAATTGCGCCCATTAAAATCATTTTGCCTAACTGCACGTTCATCGGTAGTCGAGCTAAATGATAACCTAAAGGAGTGAGATTTTCGTCTTCGTCTAAAGCGTTCAGTCTCTTCAATAAGTTAATAGATAACGAAACTGCTTCGGGTTCGGGCGAATCCATCAGACGCCCCAGAAAAGCTTCTATGTTGCCCAATTGTAATACTTTTAACGTGAGTAAGGTATTTTCTAAGCGCGTGCGAAGAATTTCGGGCTTCTGATACTGCTCCAATAACATATTCCTAGCTTTGGTAAAAAGATGAAAGCAAACACCTTTTTGAACGCGTCCGGCACGTCCTTTACGTTGACTTGCGTTGGCCAACGACACCCATTCGGCTTGTAACGTTTGCGTGTTAGTCTCCACGTCAAAATTGCTAATCTTAATTCTACCGCAATCGACGACATATACGACGTCGTCGATTGTAATCGAAGTTTCGGCGATGTTTGTCGCGATTACGATTTTTCTAACGCCCGCAGGTGGTCTTTCGAACACTTCTCTTTGGTTTACGGTAGGCATTTGAGAATGCAAAGGTATGATCAGAAATTTATACTGCGGAAACTTACCGGATGTTTCCATCAATTTATGTAAATCGGTTATTTGAGCTAGCCCCGGCAGGAAGACTAAAATAGCGCCCCGATTGGGCTCTTTCGCACAAATATCGATTAATAAAGCTAAAACGAGATCTAAATTCATATCTTCGGCTTCCGGACACCTCAATTCATTTATAACGTTAACGCTATACCCTTCGTGCTTTAATTGACGTAAGTGAGGTTGTATAAAATTACTATACTCTAGTCTTTGTTCGTTGGATTTAAAACTTTTACGTCGCCTAATTGCGCCACTTTTGTTAAATTGAAAGTTGGTGCGTTTGATAACATCTTCTAAATAATATTCTTCTACCGGAAAGGTAAAACCGGGTATATTTAAATGGGGGCAATTATTGAAGTATTTTGAAAATTTTTCTGCATTAAGTGTAGCGCTCATAAGTATTAACTTTAAATCTGTTCGTTTGGTTATTACTTGCTTTATGAGAGCAATTAAAAAATCAGATACGACGTCGCGTTCGTGTATTTCGTCTAAAATTATGTGAGAAACGTTTGATAGACAGGGATCTCTTTCCATTTGTCTAAGAATAACTCCGGTTGTACAGAATATAACGGATCCTTTATTGCGCGGTAAGACATTTTCTAAACGGATTTGATAACCTACACTGGAACCTAATTTTTCTACTCTTTCTGCGGCGACTCTTTCGGCGACAGAAATTGCACTAATTCTTCTCGGTTGTGTACAAATAATATGACATAAAGAACCTTTTCCATTTTCTATAAAATCGTCTAAAACGAATTGGGCAACTTGAGTTGTTTTACCACAACCCGTTTCTCCACTTATTACTATAATTTGGTTGTCACAAATTGTTTGTAAAATTTCAGACTTTTTATCATAACTTGGAAGTTGTTTTCGTTTGGTTAACATATTCTGATATTGCTGGGTGTTCAATTTACTTAAGTGTTGATTAAATAATGTATCGTCAACGGCGGGATCTCTTTTTATATCGCAACCTTCATTTAGCTTTTCTTCAATTGTACCTTGTATAATTGCGGTAAATTTTCTTTTAAAATGGGTATCGTTATCCTTCTCAACTCTCACAGATTCGGCAGTACTTTCTAACAATTGACTAATTTGAGTTTTTTTAGCATCGGATAACAATACTTCGCCGAGCTACAATTAAACTTTCTAGAAAAATATCGTTCGACAAGTACATACTTACAATTCGTTTTTCTCTTTTTTCGGCAATGAGCTGTTCTCTGTACTCGGGGGTGTCGGGTTCTCGACGTTTACTTAATGCGGCATAAAATAAACCAATTTCTCTACCTTTTAAATGAGGCGGATGACGAATACGATTTGGTCTATCTTCGTTCCCATCATCGTCGTCACGTTTGGAACGTTTTCCATAACGCCTTCTGAGTCTTTTATTCATTATTGAACAATAAAAAATTAATTTACATTTGTAGAAAAAAGTTAACCAAACTTAAAAATTTGAGGTTATGTTATTTCGGTGACGGTTCGGGAAAAGAGTTCTGTAATAATAAGATTTTACTAAAATAAACAAATTTTAAACTCGTAAATTGTATCATACCTCATTGTTTAAAAGATTAAAATTAATTAATTTAAATAATAAGCTCAAATCGATTAATTTCACCATGTTTAGTTTTACTATTCGATACTAGATGGCAGCAGTTGTAAAATTTGAATATTATTTTATGCTTTTGGCGCTTTTTTTGAATTTTTAAAATGTAAAATTCGTTTTATTATACTGACTAGTTTGTACGCGTTTTCTCAATTAGAAAAATTATTAAAATAAAACAGGTACGTTCAATTTGAAGACGTTACCACCTATTCCAAAACGAATTGTGTCATTAACCATTTTAACATGAATTAACGTAACAATTACAAAAAAGAAATACCTAGTTAAAAACTAACTCATAATTTAATGGTAAATGTACTTTTTATAAAATTAAATCGATTTAAATTGTTATTTAACTTTTCAATGTCTCTTTATCTAAGTTTAATTATTGGAAAAGCATTAACAAGTTTTGAACTATAAAATGGCGTTAAAAATGGTAGTAAAATGTATCTTGACGTTATCGTTTTACCTGCACTTTAATACTTAGAGAAATCAATACTACTACCACAAATTTACTTGACATTCTTACCTACCTCCTCTTATAATACACAACCACATTTATCAATACGTAACGTTCAATTTCTTGAATAAAACTCTTATAAATTTAAAGAACACCCGACTGATTTTATAAATGTTTTCACGTTTTGACCAATTGATCGAAATAATCTTATAAGTGTGTTTTAGTGTTTGATTACGAGAAAATTCTTTCTTAAACCTGCTGGCAGTATACTGCAGTAGATAAACAGAAAGAGATAAGAATTGTTTAGATTAACAGCGAAAATAAAGTTTGCTAGATACTTACCTACTTGAGATCACATACAGTGTGTTTGCTCCCTTAACGATATTCTAAATATGTATTAGATAAATAGATTAAAATTCGCCACGATGAAAAGTTAACCTCTCTTTAGAAGGGCGTTTTTAGAGATAAAAAAAGTAAATTTAAATATTTAATATTGGAACTAAATATAAATAATTGGGGGAACTCAAATAAACATTTCAATGTAAATTCAAAGGCAAATTTACCAAGATGGCTTCATCAAAAATGGCGACTGATTTAAAGTTTTTAAAACTTTTTGTTTATATACCTACCATCTATACATATTTGCTTATTGAATCGTTTTTTGACAATTTAAATAAATTTTTAGTATCGATCGAAAATACATAGTAAATGCTTTTACAATAATTATGATCGTGACTCGAAGCTGTATATGATACACGCGTCATGTTTACTGCCAATTATGTGTAGGTACCTTGATATACGTACGCTTAACCTGACAGGAAATTTACATTTTTTCTTGTTATTGTTACCCCTAACTTGATGGAATATTAAAATAATTTTAATCCGAATCAAAATTGTTTAACTCGCTAACTCACAGCTTTTGGTTAACAACGATAATCAATTTATTTGCGTATTTTACGCAACGAGCTTTTTCGACTTTTTTGATAATTCCTCTACCTACTTAATCTTTTTGGCAGTTATAAATGTGTAAGTTGTCAATATTGTGAAAGAAAGCGCTCAAGCTGTGGTGATGTGATGGTATATGTAAAATCTCAATCACTTCACCAAAAACTATAACGAGCGGTAATTTAAATTTGGATTTTTTTAGTTATAAATCATGAAGATACCTAAACAATTTGTTTAAATTAAAATTTGGTGTCTGTGGAAGAATTTTGAGTTAGATATAGGTTTTCTTAAAATTTATGTTAGATGAGCTAAAAGTAGGGGAGTTTCTAATATATTATAACACAAGGCATGTATTTGCCCTACAACATGAGCTAAAATTTATCTTTTCTTGTAAGGGTACAAAATATTAGCGATAAAATTAAAACGAACGTTTTTTTGACCACAAAAAGCTAAAATATGAAAATATGTAGTTCTCTTTCTTATTTGTAACGTAGGGCCCATGTAGGGCCGTTTGACATGTGCTAAATGTCATACTAAAATTTATTCTTGAATCGACGCAAAAGCATTTTTTACAACTTTTTAGTACGTTGGGTAATAGGTACTACCTTACGCCCCCAAAAGTGGGCATAAAGTGAGTCTTTTTTTTCTAGGTCAAAAAAGTGTTACTAAAATCAAAGTAAAAAGACAAACTTGATTTATTAAATTTTTATACTAAACGTCAACTTGACAACTGAATTAATTGATCAAATAATTTAAAAATTGGAGATATTCGGTCGTACAAGAAATATTGTTTGCACCACTGTCTTAAAATTAAATTTTAACCCTAGTGTAGGTGTTTTCTTCAGCTCTCTCACACTATATCGGCCAATATTTAAAATTTTACGCTCTTGATACAAAAATAACTATTGCTCCGATTCAGTAGGTATACTAAAAGTTTAGTTCATTTAGCACTTGTCAAACGGTCCTTACAAATGAAATTCATCATCAGATACAAAAGTTGGCCCAGAATAGTAATTTTTGAATTGAACACAAAATACACTTTCAAAATCGATTTTTTAAAATGCAGATAAAACTCTGATGCAACTGAATAAGATTTTTTTTAGATGAAATTTATTAATGTTAGCCTCTGGGAAATCTCCTAAAATGTAAAAAAATAATAAAAAATTGAGTTAATTTTGCGATAATTGATTGATTAATGTAACGTTACGTATCAGCTGTCAATTTTAATTAAAAGTCAATAATAAACCAGAGTTAAAATGTACCCAATTAATATTCATATAAAAATAAATATTTTTGTGAAAAAGAATTTGTCGTTAAATATAAAAATAAAAATAATAAAGTTTAAAATACCATTCTACCATTACATTAAATTTTTAATATTTAAATTTTATACAACCCTCTTTTAAAGTTAATGATCCGCCAAGTATAAGGATTTATGGAATCTTCCAAGATAAATGTAAAATAAACTGACAACTTACTGGCATAAAAGTGTACAAAGTTAAAGAAAATTAATAATTTTTCTGCAATACATCATCATACAAAGAAGAGTTTGCGTGATTTATAAATAAATATTAAAAAAAACGAGGGGAAAAATACCGCCCTTTTGTATTACTAAATTCTGTTTTATTAGATAATTTAAAGCTAATATTATTGTCATACATACTCATTTTCGTATTCTTTTGTATAACCATCAAGCATAACCAAACAGTCGGATTTATAAATAATAAAACAGCCACGAACGCGCTTAATAATTTTATGAAAATTGATAAAATGTCGGCTATCAAACACGGTAATTGAATTTCACTGTTTATTATATTTTTATGTGTCTCCAATATTTCACTATAAAAGCGATATTGAGTCAAACCGAATATATGTTTAATGTTACAATAAAAGAGGAGAAAGAATTATTTAATATGTTTTCTGTTAGAAATTAAATCCACATCAAAGACGTTCAAAGAATTTTACATAAATTATTAATAAGAACTATATATCACATTGCTTATAAGAAATTTTTTAAAGATGTTTTCTCACAAAATTGTAGTGACAAGCCCCAACGATTGATAGAAATAGAAGAAAATCATTCGTTAGAATTTAAATCTTAAAAAACTTTTTAAACTGCTACTAAACTTCATCTTATAGTTCTTTAGTTAGTAGGTATAGTCATCAGTCTCACAATTATTGGCTACCCTGGCTATACGCCAACAACAACGAAAGGACAGAAGAGGAAGTTGTTGATTTACTACTTGTTGGCAAAATAAAGTTACCCCTTCATTTGAGTAGGAGTGTTATGATGGTTTCATCCACAGTTCTTGCCAAACGTATAACTAGGGTGGCCATTAATTGTGAGGCTGACTGTACATCAACTTTACAAAAGCTTGCATTTATTATGCAATATTATGCATTTATCTAGCGTGGCTAAGCCACTATGCCCTGATGATTCTATAGCGCTGGCTCTGAAACTATTTTTAAATTTTTATGTATATTTGTGGTTGTCTACTTGTTGCAAGGATGGATATAATTACTGTACTCATAAGAATTATTGAATATATTATGAACACTTTTATATATCAGCATGTGATTTAACCAACTCCAAATAATCCTGGGTGCAACCTGGAAATATGCAGGACGTCACGGACCCCCACGTGACAGTATATCTCTACACCTATTATAAAAGTAATTCACACCCAGTAGATACATATATTAGAGCTTTTTCTATTTTTATTAGGAGAAAGTAATTAATAAGTCGATAATAAGTATTTTTATAATAATAAGTCATCAAGGAGCAATTTTATATGAGTAACGGATCTATTGTAATGATCATAATTACGAACCATTAGGAACAAACAAACAAAATTTATGTGTTGATAGCGTTATCTAGTATCATAATGAACTATAGGAAATCCATTGTCTACTTTCACTTATTAATAATTAAATATTATATTGTTAAGTTATTCTAATAATTTTTAATAATATTGGTGTCCTAATAACTGTGTTTGCACGAGCACGGATGATTATGCCTCTATGATCATAATCACGAAAACTTTGGGGTTGGATTGACGTTATTGGTCAGTATATTTGAAAAATACGCTCAAACTAACAATCTTATTATTGGACACCCTGTACAGATTTCTTATAAAAGCTTAGTTTGCTAATGAAATAATTTTAAAGTGGCTAAAATCAAATTTCGTCAAGATTGGTTTAATAGTTTTTGCATCCATTCATTCGGACAGACGGCGGTCCTCAGTAAAGAACTGAAAATTTTTTATTCGAGTTTTGGAATTAGGAGAACTCAAAACGTCGAGAAATGAAATAATTTTTTTTTGATTTTCCTCATTATAACAGTTAAAACGCACCTACAATTAGGCTTTTCAATTATTAGAAAAGTTTGAACTTCATTGAATGCGAAAATTTTCATCAAGTGTAAATATGCTTTTACTTTTAGATAAAAAAAACTAAAGTTTTTATCAGTAACACAATGGTAGACACAAAAGCAGCCAGTAAGAGTGAATCATCTACAAAATGATGAAGTCAAACAATGCAGACAATCAACGAGAATGCATTTTCTCGTGTTCATTTCTTTCTTTGCCTCGCTCAAATCATAGTCGTTATTGAAAAAGAGGGGTTTTGTAACTGTCAGTTGAATTCATGCAAAAATTTAAATATTACCCGAACGACTCCCATCAGATAACGTCGTTAATTTTTTTTTACTTTTCGACTTTTGCTATTTCGTGAGTGTGCCGGAGACATGTAAGGATAGTTAAAAAATAGAGAGAGGGGGGATTAAAAGGACCAGATAACAAATTGTTTGAGCATTTAAAACAATCGTTACTGGTCCCATCTCCCTACACATCGATGTCCCTCGAGTCACGTCCGTGACTCCCTTGTTTCTAAAACAGCCTTCTCTTTATGAGCCATAAATTTTAGAAGCATTTAATTTTATAATTGGTGTGTAGACTTATTTACATACATATCCACTCTTACTTATACTATGATAGGTATAAAAGGTAATAAATTAAACCTAAATCGATGTAATTTTTAATGGTTCGAAATGTAAAAACGAGAGCGGGAGCTTTGTTTATTTTACAACCCTTAAAACTCAATTTGCAGATACATATTTTTAGTTACGAATTACCCTTTCGAGTTAAGAAAATTATTTCCAATCCTTCAGTTTATAAAACGTATCTAAGCTTTTCTTCTTTCCTTAATTGGATTTTAGATTTAATTCTATATACAACTGGGTACAACAAATAAAATATCTTTGTGAGTGGTAAAAGAAAAGGAACAAATAAAATTTAGATTTTAAGTTTATAAGATACTCTTAACTGAATTTAAGGGCGTAAAGTTGAGTCTTTATACTTATTTTACGACATCTTTAATTCTTACAATTACATATAAGTATTCCTTTATTGGAACTGATGAAAAACCAGCTTAGTGCACAATTTAAAGTTTTATTCAATTTTCTTTATTTCATTATTGTAGCGTTGCTAAACTATTTTCATTTTTAACGCCTTTATTATTATTGTACCATATTTTATAATCTTCCAGGAAAAACAATTTCCATAATGTAGAATTTTTATTTCTGGATTTTATTAATTACTTTTTGTACAATTATTTGATTGTAATTTTCTTTAACTATTTTAGGAAGTGACGAGAAACCATTTTAGTACCGTAAAATGGGGTCACTTTGATCAATTTAAATTATATTTCGCATATATTAGTTTTGATTGTTTATAACTTTTAAAATTAAAAAATACCAAACGATTGGTGATGGCATGCAGAGACTATTTTATGCTGAAGAGAAATTAATTTTTTGTAATACGCGCAGTAAAAAAGCTTGCTGATCAACTTTACTTAATTTTTACCTTTTGATTTGATTTTTTACAATGGGGAATTAGACTGTCTTTTTTTTATTTTATTTTATGAAAATAGAGATAAAAAGAATACTTTTGGCTATTTTAATTTTTCTCGATCTTCAATATTAAGCCCAAAAATAATTCTTAAAAGTGCTTGTATGGAAAATCGTCGTTTTTATTCATGTTGCAACTGCGCCTACAAAGCGAGTGAGATATAATACAATCGAAAGTAGTTAGACAGAGATAGGCAATATGGTAGTGTTTTTCAAAAATGTAATTAAAAGAGATGTGTAAAATCGAATTTTGTTATTTTCTTATTCAAGTTGTCAGAAAACTGACGAAAGTCATAACATAGGTTATGATTTTTCTGACAGTTTTCAGAAAAAATGCAATTTTCCACTGTTTTTTCGAATTTGGTTATAAAGAGACATATGTAAAACCGTATTTTTTATTAAAAGTGTCAGAAAAATCATAACCTACGTAACACTACCGTCAGTTTTCTGACAACTTGAATAAAAAAATAACAAAATTCGATTTTACACATCTCTTTTAATTACATTTTTGAAAAAAACTACCATATTGCCTATCTCTGTCTAACTACTTTCGATTGTATTATATCTCACTCGCTTTGTAGGCGCAGTTGCAACATGAATAAAAACGACGATTTTCCATACAAGCACTTTTAAGAATTATTTCTGAGCTTAATTTACGAGTTATAGAAAAATTAAAAAAACAGAATTAATCGCTTTTACTTGCTCTATACATTGGTATTGTCAAAAATTAAAAATTCAGATACAGTCTAATTCCCCATTACCTAACTAATTATTTAATTTATTTACATATTAATTATTAAGAAAAACAGTTATAAACGTCAAAAATAACTCGAGTCGATCGTATACTTGCAAAAAGTATGTTCACTTCAACTTTAAATGGATATAAACTTCTAATGATGACCCTACTAAAGCAAAAAAATTAAAGCCATTACAACCAACTTCTTTAGACTTATTTTAAAAAGAATGTCTATAAACTTCAATTATTACTTTCGAGCAATTTTCCAAGTGTAACTTGATACTGGTGAAAAGGCCAGGCATACTTTCAAAATTTAAAAAGTTTTTAGGACCTAAAAAAATAATACGATGGAAAAGTAATTTTATAACAATTGGTTTATGAATGAGCAATTAAAAATAAAGTTGATCAGCAAAAATTAAACTTAAAAAATAAGGAAACGCGTAAAAGAGCTCGTTCACGTTCTGACAGCTTTCCAATATAGCTCTTAAAAGCCACCCTTAATGATTTTACACGCGGCGCGTCGTTCGGTAGCTCGATAGGATACTGTAGAAGTAAAATATGTCGATGTAGGTATTTCGTGTGGTCTCGAAATTTTTGCATAGGTATATGCAGAACTTTTAATTGATTCAAGGCAAGAAAAAGTCGTGTGACTTTACTACTGAAGAAACTGTTTTTCGTGGACGTCAAGAACTCGGGCATCAGTTTTTGATTGATTTAAAAAAGATCTTTTCATCTTTTCAAGTGGTAGTATGTCAACTAAGCATCCATTATCTTTTTCGTGTTTTTTATTCTTGTAAAAGGACACTCGAAGAATCTAGCGACTTGGGGTGGAAATGGTTTGTGGCGAATCTAGTGTGTTTCACTTTAGGCGAGAACACTTGCAGAACTTTTTTGGTTTAAAAGCAATCGGAATAAAATTTTTATCTGTTATGTGGTCCATTAAAATCTATCTTAGAATATAATATAATTTTTTCAAAAGTTAAAATCTAGCCAACTAGCATGAACATAAAAGTGGCAATTGAGCAATTGAGATAGAGCAAAAATGAATTCTAGAATTCTGATGCAGGTGTTCTCATCTAAAGCGAAACACACTGTATACGAATCTATGCTCATCTTAAAAATATAGAATATCTTGAAATTCTCTGTGTTGAGTTAGTACCGTAAAACTTTGACATAGTTTTGATAGTTTTTACAACGAAACTTTTTTTGTGTATGAAAAAATAATGCAAATCATAGTGGACTATTACACTTGATTCTTCCACTATGAATTTACTAAAGAACGACCTTTTTGCTTCTATAATAACAGAAAAAAATAAATAAGAAAACCGGTGTCGAAGTAACGTGTGGACATGGGGCTACTTTGACATAATTTTATTTTTATTTTTTAGAAAGACAAAAAGTGGCTTTTTTTATTATGTCTATATTTATTATTTATTTATTAACGTTTTGCTTTATATGTATTAAGCTTCTTCATAAAATAAATAAAAAATAATCATTTAATTTGCATTAAAAGTTGAAGTCGCTTGACGAGCCGTTACACTTCCACATATAAGTATTTAGCGTTCGTTTGGTATCAAACGTTTACGCCGTGAAATTCCACCTTTTCTTTTTACTGGACCAAAAATACTCACGTCCAGTGACTGAAGATATAACCACCTGTAATTTTAATTTCAAACGAATCACGCAACTTCAACATATTATTATCAGTGTTGTCAAAGTAGCCCCACTACCTGTCAAAGTAGACCCCAAAGTCAAAGTAGCCCCGGTTTACGGTATAAAGTCTGTAGAAAGCTTTGATATGTGTGTGAATCGTGTAGATAAGCTACTCCGGTAGTTTAATTGGCCTTCTTAGAAAGAGCTATGGAGTGAAACATGGAAATAAGAATTAATCGATCCACTCGACTCCATTACGATCAATAAATGAGATTTTGATCTAATCAATCGATGAACTTAATATGTGGTTATAAATTTTACAAAATGTAAACTATAATTAAAGTTAAGCGTCGCCATAATTTACAAAGTTTTCGTTAAAATCCTCCTTTTACATAGGTAATTGAATGTTAGATAAACATCTCGACTTACTTATTCAATTTAAATTTCTACATGTCTGGGTATAATTCTGTCAACAATGTGATATAATAACGTTAACAATTCTCTTTGAAAATGTTAGAGAGCGTGACACATTATCAACCAATTTGTCCGACATCAAAATTAAATTAACTCCACGCATTGGTTCGCGTCTACACGTCTACCAACTGTTGTTTTTTGTTTATTATTTTAAGGAAAAATTGCACTTTAATTTTGATCGCCTTTTATTATTACGAATAAAAATAATACAAGTGTTGTTAAATTAATGTTTCTTTTGAGTATAAAACATTTTTACACACGATTTCAAAAAGCACAACTGAAATCAATTTAGTACAATGTACTCATAATTGCTTCATCAATTGCTTGCCTGCTGTGATAAAAATCTTCCATTTCCAATATTTATGTTTGAGTCGCTTTTAAGTAATAAAGATCAATACCGACCTTTTTTTGCATAGAAAGATTAATTTTCTCTTCTATTATTGCGCGAGTGAAAAAATATTCCCATTTGCGTAGAATACGCACTCTCTTTTTGAGTGTGGCTCATCATCTGCGAGTTATTGTTCATAAACGAAGTGTAAGATATTAACGTATGAGATTGGGGTGAATGTTGTACAAAGCAAAACCTCAACCAAATTTATCTTTCTGCCTTGAATAATTCGTTCTATTTATCTTTACGTAAATTATTTGTTCATTACACATATAACAAAACATTCGGTTATCTACTATTACGTGTCAAAAACAAATGTCATCTGTAATACGTTAGGTTTCGACTTTGTTTTTTTGCCAAATTTAAATCCGAAATAAATTATCGGGAGACGGTATTAAATGTAAAACGTAAAACTAACATGTAAAAGTGTATAAATCGACTGGAATTTAAAAAAAATTGCCAAGACGCGGAGGTTCGAACGAGGAGGGTGGTGATAGATGCGTTCGAGGGTCGTACTTCTGCACCGTGTATAGCTGAAACAAACCGACCACAATAATGACCGCTGCATTCGTCACGTCGTACGTCACAGAACTATACGATCCCCTACACGCACTCTAACCGAAAATTACACTAAATATTCCAGACGTTTATTGCCTTTATTACCGGTAGCTGAGGAATTTAAAACGAAGACGAAAAGCATCTGTTAGTAAAACTCGAACGATCTTAAACAAGACGCACAAGTTAAAATCGCTAAGGGGGTTAAATGTCAAGTATGAAAGGCGACGACAGGTAAAGGGGGCCTCACTGTCATTTATTAAAGTCGTTACTAAAACGACTTCCGAATTATTAAAGCCGCCGGCGTCGTTTTATAAAAGGGAAAAAACTAGCGTCTATTGTACTATTATAAATTAGTAATCTTAAAATAAATTAAAAGGCTTAAGTTAAAGGGCAAGAAGGGCAATTGATGCGAGTGGCGTCGGCGTCGCAGCTTCGCCCTTTAATTAAACAATAGTTTATGCAAACCACTATGCATCTACTAAGCTTACGCGATCGCAAGGATGAATATTAATCGAACGGAGATATAACACCTCCGTGCAAATAACACAATAGTACGAAAGGTGATATCCGTTTGTTAATATCCAACTATTTCTATCTTTATCTTTATGATTGCACTTTCACAGGTAACTGGATCACAACAATTAAGGAAATTTCAGTGGAATTTTACTTATTTAATCAAATAATAAAGAAGCGAGGAGGGCGTCGGCTGTATATTGCAATGGAAAAACTCGAGAAGGTTATAAAATTACATGTATAGGTACCTATAATAGTAGCTGTTAAGAAGTAGCGTTAAGTTAAAAGTTTAATTTTATCATCCCAACACTTTTACTTTATAAAATATTTTCTAAGATAAACCGGCGAATTATAATAATAAAAGAAATTGTTGGGAATAGATGAAATGGCTTTTCACCACTTCAAATCATTTTGTGTTAAATAAAATTTTCTTGGCATCGTATCATATGGTATGTTCTTTTTACAAAATGACAAAAGTGCGGGCAATGAGAAAAATGGCACCGTCTAGTTGAAAACGGTCAATTTGGTCGCTAAAGCGGCTGTCAGACAGACGTTTTGCAGCGACTGTCATAGACCGACCAACATTTTCGACATATGATTTTGAATATTATTAGGCATCTGTCAGACAGACGATCAATCGTTAGCGAGTGGGCGACATCGACCATTATCGAATCATCGATTCGATCTAATGATATTCAAAGCCATGTGTTGAAAATTTTGGTCGGTCTATGACGGTCGCTGCAAACCGTCTGTCTGACAGCCGCCTAAGGTTGCTGCCTCTTGCTTTCTATACGAATCACTATGTTACCCTTATAGACTTATACTTTCGCTTCTTCTTCAAATGCTTAAGATGTTAATTGATGTTAAAATAAATTTCGATCAAATTTATTATAAAATCGTTTAAATAGGCAGAACCGCGTACAGAATAAGAATTTAACTATGGTTACAAGTTAATACCGCCATTATTACAAATATTGATCTTGAGGACTATAGAGGTGCACTTATTGTATAAATTAAGATTAAGGTCCTAGTTGAACAATCTACTTAAACTTATGGTAAACAATCGTAACCCCTAAATTTAACTAATGAATTGTTTGAAATGCTTAGTTAAAGTGATTTTCAACTATTACTTCCACTTTACGTCTTGATGCCTACTATTATTTGTAAATATTTTATTAACACAAACATCAATGTACAGGGTAAGTCAAAATCTTAATTAAGACATTTGAAAATCTGAAACTGAGTAAAATTTATTTTGAGCGCACTTTTGGCTATACTCCTGTATAGATGATAGTTCCATTTTATTACATAAACATTAGTGTATGAAAGGCGCTTTAATTTAATGAATCCGATAATCGATAGTAATACATATTCTCATATAGAGGAATTTTATTAGTATTAGTATTTTCAATTAATTTCTTGATTAATTGTCGATAAATTAGTCATAATGCGAAAAGCCGACTATCAATTTTTAGTTGATGACTTAGCGGTCGATTTTAATTTGAATTGATATAGGTCGTAAAAAGTGACATATACATAAAATGGCTTTACATAGCACTCTATGCCGTATTTCCATCTAATATCTTGGGTTTTATAATTTCAACCAATTTGTCTTCCATCCGGATCAGGTGTTCGAACTATCTCAAACCGATATACAAGTTGTTGCACAATAAGACTTGGCACACACTATAACGTTTTAGTCGACTGAGTAAGAACTATTGCAACTTATCTATACCTTATAAACCTTATAAGATAACTTATCTTATCTAGTACACGAAAGTTCGCGCATTTATCGACAAACCAGCAGTTGATTCAAATTCAACCGACTAAGGGCCATTTGCACCAGTTCAGTTAAATTTAAGTTGTAGTTAAACTATAGTCGTTGCTTAGGATACGCCCGTTAACAAGTCTACTGGAGAATAAATTTATGTTGTAGTTAGTAGTTAAGGGGAACCGGTGCAAACGGGCCTAAACCGTTGGGCGACAAAAAGTTAATAGTGTGCGCTAGCTCTAAGCCACACAAGATCGTCTAGTCTAGAGATTCACCTCACTTTGTTTTTCTCCGATTTAAGGATTTTAGGGGCTGTAGTGCATCGTAAGAGCCTAAAATTGATGATTTACCAAAGTTTAATCAAACTTAGATCGGTAATAATTATCAATAATAATTATTGCGATAGTTTCCGTGCTTCTCGTGCTCGTGTACAACCTACCTAAGTAGAGAGATATCATGAGGTTTTCTGCACTGTTTCAGTTTTCTTTTTCGAGACACTTTTTCTACTCCTTATTTTACTAAATAATTATGTTTCTAAATTTCTCAATAAACGATATTATTATTATTATTATTATTACTAATTCTGTCGCTATCCCTCCGAAACTAAGACACCGGCGTCGGGTTTTCGCAATTCCAATAACTCTTGCTCTTTCTTTTAAAAGAGATAAAAGAGATTTGGAGACCGATCCTTCACATATGAAACTACAAGTCGATATAATAATATAAATTGATATTTTTAGAATAATTTAATGTGACTGGCATGTTAAAAAGTAATTTAACGAATATAATCTTCTAATTTAATTTTATTGCTTACCATTCTCTTCGACTTTCTGCTATATCTAACTTTCATTGTATGAAAACTGAAATTACTAGAAAAGTTTCTGCGGAGTGTAATTTATCAATTAATAATGTAACCTCTTTAAATATGGAACTATAACTTTTGCAACCCTCGTGTATTGTAAAATTGCGGTTAGGTATGTAACTTCAAGTAGATATACAGCGCTTTTTTCATTTTTCTTCTACTCCAAGTCGTACAAATATTTTTAGTTTGTAACTCTTTACGTAATGTATTAACTATATAGAATATTTTATTCATCAACAATAAGCATCTCTACCATATACCTACTGCAAGACAAATTTAAGTTAGCGAGCGATGGGAATGCGCAGATACCTAAATTGCTATTTATCCCCACCAAAACTCAGTAGTCAACGTATTTAGCTTATTAAAGGGGCGTGGCTAAATCTACGCGAACTTATCCCTACCGCTTGCTATCAAGAATCTCTGTTGCAGTACCTATACACTCGAATTAATCAAAAGATAGTTTTGTTTTATGATTTTGGATTTCATACTACTTTGTCTCTAATAATCTGCCTGAAAGCACCAAATCACAGCAAAATCAAACCGTTTAATAAAAACCAATTTCTGTAAAAATAAATAAGTAAATTGCCCATCAATTTTTTAAAGACCCTTTTTTTATACAAGGCGCATTAAAAAAGTTACGCTTACGTTTTCTCTATTCTGTATAGGTACAGTCGGACTCGCAATTAATGGCCACTCTGGCTATACGTCTAGCACGAATTGTGAATGCATTCATCATAACACCCCCTACTTAAATTGAGGGGTAACTTTATTTTGCCGACAAGTAGTAAAGCAACAACGTCCCTTTCTGTCCTCTTGTCGTTGTTGACTAATACCCACCCTAGCGTATAAATATCCAGGGTGGCCAATAATTGTGAGGCTGACTGTACCTAATAATATCCACACTTTTAAACTTCAAACTTAATATTTTTACGAATTTAATTAAATGAAAAATAATTTTTTTATTTACCTACCTATACATTTTAAGCCACTCACCATCGTACCCTCTTTTGTTAATTATAATAAAGTAATTGTGATGTTTTCTTTCACTTTCTTTACTAAATAAGATTTTCCTCATTAGTACTAATGAAAACAAAGTACCCTTAATAGCTAAACATTAAGGTTAATATTTATAGCATCGTTTCGTGTCACAAAATCAAGAAGTTGTACCTAAGTTGGTATATTTAAAAATGCTTATTTAAACAAAGCTATCTACTTATTTCAATTTAAAAAAAAATTAATTTAAACAATTATGCATAAGTTTCTCTATTAAAAATAATTCCAATTTGTATAAAAACACAAAGAGAAAAATGTCTATGCATTTACTTTAGGTATAAAGAGTGTTTTAAGCCTTCTCTATAATTTAATTTTGATAGCCGTGTTAAATTTTCTTTCTAAGCCACGTAATAATGAAAATATTTCTTATTATAATATAAACTCGACTATATCCTAACTCGGTATATCATATTAAGATCAGAAGTTTAAAATTGTTACGGATATGAAAGTTCTAATAACCTGGAAGATTTATTTCTTACCTCCTCATAATCTGCAGAAATTAATCTTAAAGTGCGTAATTTTCAGTTTATAAAGTGAAAAGTTTTCAGTTTAAATTTTATGCACCTATTGTGCAATTTTACTTTTAATTTGTAGATGATATTGAAATGTTCGAGGAAATGTTGATATTTCTTTTTTTAGTTCTGATTTGTAAAACGTACGAAACTGTAATAATTTTTTATTTTCTCGCTTCGCATACCGGGTGCTTGATTAGCATATTTTTGAACCGTACCTTGTATAATGTACCTATAATGCAAACTATGTTTAAAATTTGCTTCTTTTAAAATAATTCTCTATTATGTATGTACAACCCTGTAACAAAATAGTTGAATAGTTTTAAAATATGAATGTATACCTTCGCATCCTTGGTTAACTTCTGGTAGATACATCCCCTGTTGTACGGACATTTTATTTGAAAATTTAGCCACAATTTTCATCAGAGGCCACTTTAAACGAGGGAAAATTGAAAGCTTTATTTACAATAATTATCGCAGTCACATATTTTAGCAACCCATCCGACCCCAATTTCGACCCCAATTATAAGCTAAAATATACAATTATAAAATCAATTTTGCTTCAAAGTCTTTTTTTCTTTCCTAAAAATATCTAATACAATTTTATAAAAAGAAGTCTCTAGCGAAGTCAATTTAATAATTTTTATAAAAATAAAGTTTACTTTTGTTATGTGTGACAACAAACTCACGTCCGTAACTGAATTAAGTAAAAGAAAAGAAATATGTCGAAATTTTTTTTTGCTAAACTTGGCTAAAAGTTAGTAACCACCACCACACCGCCATACGGTCGGCAACATTTTGTTTTTGTTTTAAAAAAAACAATTTAATTTATTCTCGGCGCTCTTTTATTTTTTAAGTTTTAAAATTAAACTACGACCCTTGTACACCTACTATAGCAACAAACAGAGGGGGATAAGTTAAAACACACGTAACACATTTTGAAATTTTAGTTCACGCTTACGAATGGGATTTAATAACAGCAAGTGTTTGTAAAGGCATCATATGAATGCAAACAAAAACGTGTTGTACAAAATGTTGTTCTAATTACTTAAATAATGATTTACATTTTTAACCCCTTTTAATGAAATTTACCAATTTTAATAATAAATTTAAACGGCCCAAATACATAGTTTGACACTGCGCCTTTTATACTCTTGAAATTTTTCTATGTTACCCCACTATTTTAATCCCGATGAAAATCCCACCACCCTGTCTATACAGGGTGTCTCACTTGAGCTGTCTCACCATGGGTAACTCGCTTATTTGAAGAGATAGAAAGTGGGTTAAATGGGGACAAAGTTGCTAAATATAGTTATTAACAATCATCTGCTACGAAAATGAGCCTACTTTTCTTATCTTCGCAATTACTTAAAAAAAACTGAAATTTGTGAATTTCGTTTTTGGTCTATAACTTTCTTATTTTTTGCAATATTAAAAATCTAAAAACACATTCTTTAAACAACTTTTTATGATGCACATTAATCCATAGATTAATATTTTGTATAACGTTTCAGTTTTTCGTAACCATCATCAACTTTGTTTTTTCTTATGAACGCCATATTTGGTTTTTACATAAAAAGATAGACAAAATATTACTGAATCCAACCATATAAAATACTTTATACTTTAGATTATTTTAAAGTGGACGAAATTACGATATTATTAATTTGGAGTGCATTTTGTACATTATCAAAGTTGGCTTTGGAAAATAATTATTTTTGTAAAATAAAATGATTTAACCCATTGCAGAAATATTAAATAAAAATATAATTTTTAATTAATATAACTTTTTTGAGAGAAATACTCGCTACTTCATAAAAACATAAAAACTCAAAATTCAAAACTAACATTAAAATCTTATTATTCTTGTAAATTCGATTAGTAAAAGTTTGATCTGCTAAATTTCAATTTTCTGATAACAATATTATATTTTTATTTAATATTTCTTCAATGGGATAATAGTATATTATAATACATGTGTATAAGAAAGACTTTATCGCATTAGCGACGAAAATTACAAGCGCGAGCTTGCGAGTGCTTGTAACGGCGCGTATGCGATAAAGTCTACTTATACACGAGTATTATACGCTATTTTTTATTATAATTGCAACTAAAACCTCTATAAAAGAGAAAAAATCTGTATTTAAAATTTGAAAATTAAGCGTGCCGATTTTGGATATATTTGTTGCCACAGAGATGCTTTGTGTTTACATTGCAGAACGGCAGAACAACAGTCGCACAATAGTTAATATTATTGTTGTTACCTAGACGACTTTATAGAGCACTTGTGCTATAAAGACGATTTTATGAACGCTTTTTAGTGTGAAATTGGCAGATTATAATGCAAGTATAATAAAAATCATTTTTTATTATACTTGCATTATAATCTGCCAATTTCACACTAAAAAGCGTTCATAAAATCGTCTTTATTGCACAAGTGCTCTATCTAGGTAACAACAATAATATTAACTGTTGTGTGACTGTTGTTCTCCTATATAAACACAAAACATCTCTGTGGCAACAAATATATTCAAAATCGGCACGCTTAATTTTCAAATTTTAAATACAGATTTTTCCTCTTTTATAGAGGTTTTAGTTGCAATTATAATAAAAAATAGCGTATAATACTTGTGTATAAGTAGACTTTATCGCATACGCGCCATTACAAGCACTCGCAAGCTCGCGCTTGTAATTTTCGTCGCTAATGCGATAAAGTCTTTCTTATACACATGTATTATAATATACTATTATTTTACAAAAATCTATGGATTAATGTGCATCATAAAAAGTTGTTTAAAGAATTGCGAAGATAAGAAAAGTAGGCTAATTTTCGTAGCAGATTATTGTTAGTAACTATATTTAGCAACTTTGTCCCCATTTAACCCACTTTCTATCTCTTCAAATAAGCGAGTTACCCATGGTGAGACAGCTCAAGTGAGACACCCTGTATAGGTACAGACAGGGTTCAATTACTGATGCAGGTCGTTTTTTGATCTGAATAGAACATCTTATATATTTTTACATGTGATAGGACATGAGCACTTTTAATTTGTAATTTGACCGTTACGTTCAATCGAAAAAAATTTTTTGGGAAAAAATGTTTAACGCAGGAGTTGCTTAATTGTATTGAATTATACTCAGGGGTCGATTGGCTTCTAAGACTTACAGAACTGCAACTAGTCAATCTTTCGTTCATAATCCTACTCGTATTTATGTTCTCAGGAATTCAATCTTGCCAGCGAAGCATATAATGTTCCTGAGAAGTTTGCTTTTCACTTCCTCAGGCGTCAATGGAGCTCTTCCTAAGTGTTTCAGCCTAAGCCGAGCCAATGCATCGCAATTGCAGAGAACGTGTTCGGAGGATTTGATCACAGATTTAGAGAATCCATATATGTTACTATCCTCCTGTCCCAGTTTCTTGAGGTGGTACCTCACTGGGCAGTGTCCAGTAAACAGACCCGTGATGAGTCTGATTTCGTTCTTTGATAATAGAAGAAGCTTTTTAGCATTTGAGTACTCAATGAATTTCTTTGACTGCTTTTGTCCTGGTAAGAATTTTTGTGGTCAGTTTCACATTTTTGGATCTACGACCTTCTATGTCTTCTAGATAGTCCACGGAATGGTTCGGGTCCGATCGGGAGAGCTTTTGAGTCTGTTCTAGCTAATTCATCAGGTATTTCGTTTTCTTCAATTCTCTCGTGACCCGGCATCCAATGAAGGGCAACTTTGTTGTCCTTTGCCAGAGTTTTGAGGGATTATCTGCATTCCCAAGTGGATAAGGACTCAAAGTTATTGTCTTTGAGTACTTTTATCGCAGCTTGGCTGTCAGACATTATGTAGACTTTTTTGCCCTCTAAATTTCTTCATAGGCATTCTCGGACACATAGATCTATTGCAAGAGCTTGCATAATTGTGGTGTGGGATCTTAAGGCTATTTATGCCCTATATTTTGGGCCATATATGCCTATATTTGTTCTCTGTTTTAGATCCATCTCATTTCCAGATAGAGGAGTTTTGTTTCAGTTGTATTGATTGCCTTCTAGCCGTGTTGTTGTGCTGAATGACCACCTCGAACGGAGCCTGGAAGTCAAACATTCTTGGAATGACAGTCAAAGGTTTTTCAAACAAATCTGGCTGTAGAAAGTCCAAGATCTTTAGGTGACCGTTCTGTCACCCAGTTTGAATTTCTTGCTCTGTGAATTTTTTATGGCTGTTTGGAGACCCTCCCTCTTCACCTGTAGGTGAAAGAGTTGTAGGTTTAAAAGTGCCTCCATAGCTGTAGTCGGGGTTGAGCTCATAGCACACGCTAGGCGTTGCAATTTCTGCAACTCGCCTTGTGTTGTGAGTTTGTTCTATATGAGGTTTCCAGTTGATTTAGCATCTAGAGTTACCCCTAGATACTTTACCTCTTTGGAAAACTGTATCGATACAGGAGTTGCTTAAGAAATCGCAGGGTGCTTGTTTTTGAAAATTAATAAAAGATTTTTGCTGTCGTATGGTTTCTCCTCAACGAAAATTGATTTGATTTAATTACAGGGTGTTATTTTCAGAGGAGAAAACTTTGTTATTTTCAAGTGAGGAAGACTTAATTTTTTTAAATGTGACACCCGGTATATTACTATACAGTATGATAAAGAACTGAATCAAATTCAACCTAAATCTAGTACCTGCAGCTAATTTATTTTTTTATAGAATGCTTTAGGTCTTAGGACACTTTTTAATTACGAATCGAAAAAAATTTAGCTTTAGTAGTTGTTGCTGTTTTAAAAAATTCATATTGAAAATTTTAATATATTTTTAAAATAAACTTGCAATTATAGACAAAATATTAAAATAATCAAAATATTAGTAAATGCATAGATATTGTTTGGTTGAAGGCCGGCGTTATCATCATCCATCAGGTGTCCTAACAAATTCGATTCAATTTGTAAAATTTTTAAACAATAAAATTGATAAAGCAACTCGTCAATTTAATTTCATTTTAACTTTGTCGTGTGTGTGTGATTGTTCGTGTTTCTAGATTTTTACGCCCTTTGGATTTTTAGAAGTTAAATTTCGAATCCCCATTTTGAACTATTTGATATCTAAAGGTTAGTTTTATTTTATTTGTTTTAAAACACGTCTAAGCTTGCATCGATTGTTAAAAGTGATTTTAATCAATTTAAATGAAATTATTCGTTTGACGCTTTAATTCTCGCCGCTTGCTTAAAGAAAATTAACTCATTTAAATTTACAAATTTAATAAATTGATATTTTGCAATACAAATGAATAGGCCCATTTTGTCAAGAAATAAAGAATATTTTTCTAAGAATTAATTTTCTTTAAAGTGCAAACAATTTTCATTTGTAGGTATTACGTAGTGCTAATTTTAAGATTGTCGTGCAAAGGGCGGTGTTACAATTTTAATTTTTTCAACATTGATCACCAGAATGATTTAAGTTCCAAGAGAAAAAGTATCGCTTTGCACGACCCCACAAGAACTAGAGCATTTTTCGGTCTCTCAAATTTCTTTTTCTTGTCCAAAAGCAACAGATTATTGATTCCGCATAAATTATTTATACCCTTTTATTCGTAGGCCATTGTTAAATTTTTTTGTTACCTCTACATCCGTTGAGTATTTAAATTCATTTTTCACCACAACTTAACATAAAATAATGTCATTTGTTAACCCTTTTGTAAACGCCAAGTGCAAATTGATACGCATTAGTTTCTAAGACGTTGTCGAACGTAAGGCTCTTGCCGTATAATTTTTAACAACAAAAATGCCTTACTGTTAAAGTGAGGCAATTTACTTTAAGATTGATTGTTGGACCGGATGCTTAAATTCTTATAAGGCTTATGATATATATTTTTAAAAGTTGAAATTTTAAAGCTCCCAGAGCGATCGCCGGCATCAGAGTCCTTCTATCATCATGGGGATGCTAGATTTTTTTTTAAATGTAACCTACTGTATATTTTTACAAACAGATTTGTTGGATGTAAAGGAAATTGTTTTTGAAAAATTATTGCTTCAGTTTCGAAAAACTTGAAAATTAACACAAAGCGTTTGCCAAACTCAATATTTTTTTATTCATTTAAGAAGTATTTCTAATAAAATCTACTAAAGTTAACATCAAAAGTTCATTAACTCTAGCAACTTAACAACAACATTTTGATTGATATAAAAATCTATGATTTACCAAAGCAAAACTTAACAAAAATTGCTTTAAAAGCGAATTAATTTCTTGAACTTGTTAAAGCTAAGACAAATTAACAATCTGTGTCTGTAACAGAAGCAGGAAAAAAACCCTTTATAATTTGGCATCAGAGAGAGATCTGTGAAAGAGCATAGTGATTTACGCGACCCTGCAGCATCCGTTGTAACGCATACCAATTGTTCTTCTCAACCAAAAGACGACTTGATTTCAATGTTATTATGATCTACTGCAGAAGCTTCTTTTTGCATAGAAAATAATATCATTATATACAGTGTGGCTCACTAAATGTTTCTTATTTTGTCTTTTTTTTTTAATTTCTATTTCAAGTCTTGAGTTTTGATTGATCAACTAGGTACCACCTATAAATAGTACTATAGTTCCTATTTCCTTTTTTATGGCGTTCGATGGACTATACATACGAGATGAGGTTAGCTTGTTCCATTTTAGAGTTAATTACTGAGATGTTAATTTCTACTGATGTATAGCGAAAGAATAGATCCGTGCCTCACGAAGTGGTTTAGGCTAACGCTTCACGTCAGCTTTCTTACTATGTAAGTGAGCACATTATTTAGGACACACTGTATATATCTTTTATGCTGTCCGTCCCAGAGAGTAGTAGATTTCCAAATAATATAAAAAATTTTATGACTTTACAAGCTCTAGTTTATAAGACGTGCTAGAATGAAACGTTTATTATGGATGTTAATCTTGTATATAAGGGGGTAGAGCAGACAGCCCGAGTACGGTTAATAAAGTACAAATTTTTTTATTAAACTAGTAAAATGAATAGCGACTTGTAATGAAGTTTTTATCGCCGAGTCGACATTTTTAAGATTACGATAATGTGGCGTGCTTTAGAGATCGCGATTACAAAAATTATGTTTTGTTGTAATACTGTTGCAAAGACGACATTGCACGCGATATATTACGTAAAAGAACCAGTTGTTACATTAGGAAATTAACCCCGTTACTTTATGCTGTTTACAGGAAATATTACTATTTAATATTTTCTAATTATATTTTCAACGAATGGCTTTTATTATTAATTCGTTGGCCTTTTCAACACGTTTTTGGAAAATTGGAAATTTTATTTTAGATTTCCACCGCACTGTGTGCATATGGCGTATAATATGGGTTGAAGTTTAATTTGCCTCGAACTAGGCCACAACAAGACACTACTGCGTGGCGCTCGGTTTCAGTAATTTGGTACGTGCCAAGACAGACGTGATTGATAGCTTTGGTCATTGATTGTCTATTGTCCGGACTAATAGAGATCCCTCGAAACGAGGAAATCGTTAGAACTTGTCTCTCTGACCATTCAACTCGATGAAAGGACACGGATAAAATTATTTTTCTAATTTAACAATTTTTTTTTCGCGAGAAAACATTCGAGGAAATCGTTATCTACAAAGAAAATTATATACTTTCATTAGAGCTTTAATGTGGTTAGAATTTATGACATGAGAAAAAGTTTGAAAACTTTAAGTGAGAGGAGCTGAAACATTTTTTCTTTTTCAATACAAAGGGTTTCCTCTACTCTTAGAGTAGGTAATAAAAAGCAATTATATAATTGAACCGTTTAACTGGAAAATTTTCTACAAACTTTTCTTTAAAATAGCTTTTATTTTGTTATTGTTTACTTCCACTTTAAAAAAACTTCTTTCTATTTTGATGAAGTTTCGCTTCGTTTTTTAATAAAGTTTAAAATTGAAAACAATCGCTATGCAATAAGAAAGCACCTTTTTTGTGTTTAAGGGTTGAATTAAAAACTTTCAAGCGTACCCCCAAATATTTTTATATATAAATCATTACCATTGTTGTCGATATGATGCCGCATAGGGCTTCTCACAACGTTCATAACAAAAAACGTCATTCAAAAGCATTAATGGTTTGCTCGATGCTGCCTTTTTAGTTCATCGATATTTTTTTCAACTTGAAATTGCTCCAAGATGAAAATATCTGAGAAGGAAATGTTTTTAATAATTATTAAATAATTTATATAAACTGCTGTTTTATTTGGATTAATAAAAACGTATTAGTTTTTATTTGTTGTGTAAGTTAACGCAAAATTTATGGAATTTCATTTACCAACTGTGACAAAAATTGAAGAAATTCTTTAATTCAGTTGAGAGGTTGATTATTAAATTTCGCTTCGATAAATGAAATTTTTTAATTAGTGGTTCTATTGCTAAAATTAAAAAAAAATGTTAAAGACAAAGGCTACCGTAGATACTGGCGGTTTTTAAAACTTTTGGCATTATGTTTCATAAAAGGGCTTGCAAAATAGGAAAAATAGAAAATAATTTATCACATTTAAGTGTTGATTTTATTAAATATAATAAAATCAACAAGAGGTAATACCGAGGTAATACGAAAAAAAATTAAATTTCAAAACCACCAGTATCTAAGTTCAGCGTTTGCCTTTAATATATTTGCCACTGGTTTTAAAGATCGCAGAGAATAAAAATATGTCTGAACACCGTGTATAGTGTATTTTTAATGGAAAAATGCAAAATTAAAAACATGTTTGAATTTGTAAATCGATAGCACCGGAGGATCAACCCATCAGCGATGATGGAGTTATAACAACGAGACTTTTAGGTACACTAATATTTAATTTTCATTTCAATCCACTCCACATTGGAGTCTCCAATATTGCAAATGAATTGTAAAAGATTTCCAAAACATCGATTATTGTATGCAAGACTTTTTGGAAATTAGTATAGCTATAAACAATTTATTTGCATTAGTAGAAAAATTTAGGAAGATTGCATTCGCAATTTATGAGTAGGGTAAGTCGGGGATAGATGGCGAAGGAAAATTCAAGATCATGTATCTCACTCATTTTTCATTTCTAAAAGATAATTTTTTAAATATAACATCTGATACTTAGATACTATCATAGGATAACACAAAAATGACATCAAATATTATTATAAAGGAAATATAACCTCTTTCTTTTTTGCTCGCATTCGTCAACTATCCCATACTGGTATGGGAGAGATGACGAATGACCATAGGGAATGTTGGCGAAGATTAAATTAAGATAAAACCCGGCAAAACTCAACAAAAAGAACAAATTAAACTTTATTTAAAACTCATATTATGTTAACGAATAAACAAAAACAATATAACATTATTATAATACTAGAAAACGACAAAATAAACTTTTATTTCTCACAGTTATGGTAGAAAACAAAATTATTTTTTTTGTTCTGAAATTTACCACAAAGATCACAACAATTTTCATATTTGGTGCAATCCTTGTGGACCCACCTGTTACAGTTAATGCATTGCTGAAAAATTAGAAAAAAATTGAAAACACGTGTTCGCCATCTATCCTTTATTTAAAGTTCGTCATTTATCCTTTTATACAGGGATATATGACGAAGTGTATTGCCACTTTACTACCGAATGTTTTTAAAAAGTACGACCTAATAATATAACCTCACATAACAAGCATCAAAGATAATTATTAAAAACTTTAAAAAAATCACTTAAAACAACATTTACACATAATTTTATTGAAACGTAAAAAAATTTCTAAGGTGTGAAAAACATTTTTTTGCTCTACTTCCCGTAAATTTAATCCTAAATGCACCGATAAAATATTAAATAAAATAGATTCAAACACCATACGTCTAAAATACTAAGCCAAGTGACTTTACTATTCTGCATAAAAGAGTTACCCGCTTCGTCATCAAACCCGTATTCGTCATACATCCCGGACTTACCCTATAGCTTACAAATGTCCAGTAAATGATATCGGTTGCACTTTTAAATTTTTCAAGTCATTTTTATAGAAGTCTCAAGTCCCATCCGGTCTAAATACGAGACTTAAGGTCCGTATTCATGTGACTTTTCGTCATGACTTTTTAATGTCGTGACAATGTGACAGTTTTTAAAAGGCGTCTTCACGTAAATAATGTCATGGAATATATTTGTGTAATAATAACCTCTCACTATACACAACCATTCAACATAAAAAGGTAAACACTGCCACGACAATGTGACGATATCGTCTTCACGGAGTACTGAACGTGACATTTTTACAAAAGTCGCAAAAATATCAAAGTTGGTTTGATTCTCGATATGGTGTCGCGACAATTGATACAAAGTCATGAAAACACGACTTTTTTAGTCTTCACGAAGAAAACTGTCATGGCATTTAACTTTCACGACATTAAAAGTCATGACGAAAAGTCACATGAATACGGGCCTTTACAAAGCCAAAAAAAATTTTTTCATTTAATTAATTTCCCAATAACTTTTTCAACTTAAATAAATATTTAAAGGGCAAAAAAAAAGTTTTAAGCAGCTTCATTCCTACACTGTTAAAAAACACACTTCTTTTATCTCATATGCAATAAAGTAAACTTCAAGTAGCTTTAAAAACTTTCCTAATTTCTTTTCAGTAGCATCAAAAACTTCTTATATAAATGTTTAAGTTACAGCTAAATTGCTGATGTTGAAAACAATTACGTAATAAAGAGTGCTTCCCAACGTGGGCCCCACGCCCCACAGGGGAAAAATTTTATTGTTAAGGAGGGCAATTCGAAAATGGACTCGTTCTAAGTTTCTTCAGTGAACAATTCAATTATTGAATATTAAAAATAATGTGAGTATACTTACACTTACATGTTACTTAAATTTTTTAGAAAGGCTTAGGTGGGGCATAGCAGAAAAAGGTTGGGAAACACTGGTTTAGACAATGTGAAAATGTCGTCGGTCAGATTGACAAACCGGCAATTTACGACGAAACCAAACGTTTTTCACGGGGCCAAAATTTCATGAATTACATAAGTTTTTCGTCTTTCTTGAAAACACACTTTCAATTGTTTCTATATACAGTATCTAATGGATTTACAGACGAGTAAACAATCTTTTGCCACCGGTTTCTAAGATACAAGCGTTTTTCAAGACGATAGACGACTGACGCTTCTGAGGAAGTGGAGACTTTTTGATGTTTAATCGGGATATTCTTAATAACGTACCAAAATTCTCTTTTATAATTCCATATTCACGAAAAAATTAATTTCTTTCGAGTGAGGTTATAGTAGTAGCGTGATGTAAATCTTGTAGCGAGATTTCTCCGCGTAGTCGAGTCTTCTTTTCTTTGTGAATGTGGCATAAAATACCGAAGCTTTTTATATTTGTGGGTTGCCCTGTATTTTAAGTTATTTCATCTCACTTAAAAACAATTATGTCGAAAGAATTTCCTCAACAATTTTAACCCCTTATTTAAAAATATTTGTAAAAAATTTTAAATTCTTCTTCAACTATTCGATATCTTGCTATATTAATTTAGTCGCTCAAATAAAATTTGCACTCAAACGAATTACTATATTAGGAAATCTCTATTTTTGAATAAAATTATTATTATCGTACCTATAATAAATATTATAATAAGCTGGTATTTTTATCCCTTATTTTTTATTTTAGAAATATTCATTTTTAATAAAAACTTTCCGAGATCTTTCAAAAGTGTAACACATATCGTCGAAGAGCTTTTGTTATACAATATTGCTTATACTATACGTATGCATATACCTATTCTCTTCTTATTTTTCTATCCTTACACAATGAAAATGCTTTTGCTATTCGTCGAATAACTTGGAAATATTGTTTCATATTTCAGTTAAGATTAAACATCAAGTAGATACTTAATCGTATATTATGCGAGTATAAATTCGTATATTAAATGTATATTGCTTTACTGGTTTGTTTGTTTCTAAGATTCTAATCACAGTGAGCTTTGCAACTTTAATTAATCAAATTTAATGAAATCTAAATAATATCATGTTTGAAATAATTATGACGACACTCGACGGTAGCATCTCGAAGCACGCTATAAATTCCAGAGCTTACAGAGGTGAAGGAGTTAGTTATACATAACCTCTAATGTAGAAAAAAATGAGTTAACTTAGACGATGTTGAAGTACTTAATACTCGAAGATTAACGCTTTTATTTTGAATTCAACACAAGTTCTGTAATCACATGTAGAGTGATCTAGTCTTTGGTTACATTTTTTTAGAGGCGATGGTTGTGAAATTCGTCCAAAACATCGTGAAATAGATAAATAGGAATATAAAACTTACTCCAGTTTGAACTATGAATTTAAAAAGAATTGCAATGGGAAAACTATTTGTCTGAAAAACTATAAAAAAGTTCAAAAATAGAAAAACTTTTTACCCTTAAATATAGTAGACGCCTATACAGGGTGTCTGTAAAAACACCTTACAACGCTTTAGGGTGAACTTATAGGATAATATTAGACCGATATAACCCAATTTACCTATATGCAAAAGTGCACCATTACCAAGTTACGTCTCTTCAAAGTTGGCGTTTTAAAAACGTATTTTTTTTATAGCGGAAGAACTGTTTTGCATAGGAATTCAAATTATGAACTATGTATTTCACTAATGGAAAGCTATAATTCTACAAAGTTTAATGGAAAAAGACACACCGGAAATAGACCAATCACTAAATCGTTAACACTAACAGTTGAATATCTCTTGAATCTGTCAATGAATTCTAAAATTGACTGCACGAGATGCAACGAAATTTAAAAATTAGTAACTTTTGCCTCTTGAGATTTTATCGTAAGGCTTTTGGTTTTCTAGATAATAGGAAAAATGTTTCTAATAAAAGCTATTAATTTCAATAAAAATCAACAAATTATCTAGTCGCCATAAAATAAAAGCAAATTAGAAAATGTGTTGAATTTTATTGCATTTAATAGCTTTTATTAGAAACATTTTTCCTTATATCTAGAAAACCAAAAGGCTTACGATAAAATCTCAAGAGGCAAAAATTACTAATTTTTAAATTTCGTTTCATCTTGTGTAGTCAATTTTACAATTCATTAACAAATTAAAAAGATATTTAACTGTTAGTATTAACGATTCAGTGATTGGTCTATTTCCCGTGCATCTTTTTCCTCTAAACTTTGTAAAATTATAGCTTCCTATAAGTGAAAAACGTTGTCCATAATTTGAACTTTTATCCGAAACGGTTCTTTCGATATAAAGAAAATACGTTTTTAAAACGTCAACTTTGAAGAGCCGTAACTTGGTAATGGTGCACTTTTGCATATAGGTAAATTGGGTTATATCGGTCTAATATTATCCTATAAGTTCACCCTAAAGCGTTGTAAGGTGTTTTTACAGACACCCTGTATAATAGTAAAGGAAAGGGATTATTAAAGAACGTCTAAAATAATTCTTTTTTACTGTATAAATATTCGTTATTTTGTTTAGGGGATGTTTTGCTTTTGAGAGTAATAATTTTTCATTTTCAAACAAAATGGAATGAGGCTATTGGTTTAAATTATTAAGTAAATTTTTTTTATAAAGTACAATAACTTTTACTATAATCGTTTTGCTTGAGGTTTAAAAAAAGCCCCATGTGTCTTAGAACATTCTCGTTTATATCGGGTGTCCCAACGATGTGTTCTCGGAAGATTGTGCTTTTGCTAATATAATTTTCATAAAATATATTTTTACGTACAGAGTGTTAAGAAAAAGGTGTTCAATACTTACAGCGTCTAATTACACAAGCTTTTCGCATCTTCCAATAAAATTTCTTCAATAAAAAATTTCTAAGTTACTCTTTCAAAAATACAAGATTTATTACCAATAGCTTAAGAGCAATTTTCTACTAGCTTTTGTAATTTATTATTGGACTAAATCATGAATAATTAAACCAAAGATTGGAATTATGTCCAAACAAAATTCAGTGGTGTTAAGTCGGGAGTCTTTGGAGACCATGTATTGGGAGCAATCGAAAGCAGTTCATATCTTTGAAACTATTAACTTTTGGACCTACGTTCATGAAACTTTTAACATTTTTTTACTTATTTTGATACATGCTATACACGCTCTATGGACAGTAGTGGATACTTTTTTCTTAACACCCTGTATACAGCCATTTAAAAGAATCAAATTTTTGTATTTTTTTAAAAGAGACCTTACCCTCTATATCTTTTCGCATTTTAGATTTCCGAAACCGAATAGATTTTGTTCGAAAAGTAATTTCATTTGAGAAGACCGAAATGTATCGAGACGGCTATTTTGATACGATATGACATGACACGAGGTGTATTTAACAAGGTTTGGAAATGTGTCTATTACTTTATGACAAGACACCATGCTCTCAAGCCACGCATCAACTTCCCGGTTCCTTCTTTTCCTAATCTATAAAAAAAATCTAACATAATGCAAACCTTCTCGATACCTTTTTATTTTAATAGCTCTTAATAATTAAATCACGTTTTTAAATGAAGTTTTAGTAAAATGTAAAATTAACCCCGAAAATATATTTTACGTTTATAAAAAAAAGCTTAAAAGTTATAATTTGATATCGTACATCTAATGTTACTAATTTCTGGATGTTTTACGTCGTATTTCAGTAAGTTGACCGGCACTGAGGCAACGTAATGCGCGTAGTGTACCGTCTCTCGAGAGCAGTCAGGGTGCAAAGCTCGCATTCCGCGTCGAGACGCCACAAAGCAAGCGTCTTCCGTGTTTGATATTGTAGACTTAAGATCGCGTTTGTTTTATACGTTATTATCACTTTGGGAATTCAAAAGAATATTTATATATTTGTAGCCAACGCGATTTTTTTTTATATAGATTTATAATAGTTGAGAATAAAAGTTCATATCACGTACTAAATTAATTAATTAATTAACGCACTAATTGTCGTCATATCAGTCTGCGCACTTTTTAAATAATTTTTGCATATCATCTTTAAAGAGGTTCAAGACTTGACTTTTTGCACGTCCAAATCTTATCGATATTAAACTTTTAATGTGTTCAGTGAATTTTTAATAACATGCAATAAGTGATTATTTTAACAGTGTATCTAAAACTTAATTATAAAAAAAAATGTCCGAAAGTGCTTATAATTCGCCGTTATTTAATCGTCGTTTCACCGAATCGTGTTGTAGTTCACCTGCAAGAAGTATCGGCCAACAAACGCCCGAAGTTTTGACCGATTCTGATGGTGACGGTGATACCATACTTGAAACGGAAGTACCAGGAGTTCCAGAGCAAACCATTATTTCTGGTTGGTTAAAATTTCGAGACAACAAAAAAGTAAGAGAAGAAAAAAAAATACAAAAACACGAATCGATTTTTGTTTTTCTCCTATAATCGCTTCTATACCCTCTCAAATCAACAGCAGTAAAGCTAAAGTTGCAAATCCTCTTTGAAGATATCTTATATAGGATTCTTTGTTTTGAAGCCCTAAATGAGTGTTCTCGGTTTCGATGTCTTAAGATTAACTTTTAAGGATAAGTCGAAATAAAATTGTAATTTACTACTAAATTCCGCTACTTCTTTTTCGATTTAAACCCCTTTGGAAAATAATTTTTTTTAAATTAATCCAATTAAATTAGGACTTTACGAGCTTGTTTTTTTAAATTCCCCCATCTCGACTCATCAATATTCTAATTGAGCACTTTTTTCTCCTTTTTAAAGACCTTAAAAAAGTTGCGTGTTTGCTTTTCATAAGGTTACGAATAATAATATAATTTTGATTTTCACACACTTTAGCATTAATTTGTCTTAGTTAATTTAGAGTTTAAAACTATTTTAACACATACGTGAAGGTTTTATGCTAATTATGTTATTTCAGCTTAGAAGCTTTGATTATATGAATTTAAATGAGAAATGTGCATTTATAGAACTACTACTACAACTGGTATGTTACATGCAAAGATTTTATTCAAATAGATCTTTTGCAATGGGTAACTAAAGGGATGAAAATTTGCGATAAATAGATAGTTTTAGTTTGCGATGAGAAATCAAGAGACAGTTGATTATGCAAAACTCTCTTCCAAATACGAGTAGAGGTTTCGTATTTTTAAAATTTTTCGCTTTTTGGAGAACTCATCGGCCCTCTCTCTTACATCTGGACATTAGTTCACAGACTTGTCATGCCAAAACTATATTATCAACAATAATTTTTTAAATTTATAGGTTTTTGCAACTATAGATATTGGCCTCGACTGAGCTCGTGACTCCTGAGAGCCTCTCAGGTTGTACCAAGATAATTTAGGGTTTATAAATATACGCCAAGAGTTCCAATAAAATAAATTCTTACTCATTCTGCTATTATTATACATTATACTTAATTATGAGTTAAATTCGTTAACTAGGGCTCCTCGCCCTCTCAATCCCAACTGATCGTCTAACTGTAAACTTAGCCAGTTAGCCACTGACTCTCGTGTCCTCATTCTAGACTTTTTATTAATTCTTAACTTCCTATTTACAACTGTCGTAAATGCTATTTTGTATACATACCTCGCATTCCATTCCTTGTTTTGATCTTGCATTAACTCAAACTACCGTTCTAGTTATTGGAATCTTTGTTACTTACTTCCTAGTAACCTATTAATGAAATAGCACATAATTTTATATGTGTGACAATATTATTTATAAGAGCAAAGGTCTAAAGTGTCGGTTTCTTGAGAAGTCATCGTATAGGTCGCTCGTTCTACCTGCAGCCAGGTTCCTAAAATTATGTTTTCTTCTGACCCAAGAGTTGGAGAACTCGAAACACATTTTCTGGAAGTCGTTTTCTGGAGTTATCGGGTCCCATTCTTTACTCTATTACTTTATGTTTTCAGCATATTGCTAGAGTAATTAATGCTTTATAGTTTAAAACTTCGATAGATCTGGTGGCCATCTATTCAACTGTGAATTAATCGTACTTTAGAGAATGCCAATGGTTATTGCTGCAGTAAACTTATTTGGCATTTTGTTTCCACTTATACCTATTATACATGGCTATGGACGAAGCCACAAATATAGTAGGGACACACCTTACTGCGTTCTACTAAGGTACTAGTAGTAGTACCTTACCTAGTAGTAGAAAAATTAGTTTGGGACCAATTCATTTTTTTTTCAGATTAACTAACAACGACCTAAACTATAACTTTTCAAGTCATAATAACACTTTCCTATAAAACCTTGCGTTATCGGAAAGCAAAATTCTAACACTAGTATAATAGCGAATATGTGGCTAAAAAGCGGAAATCGACCAAAAAATCGATTTTTTTATACACGGCAACATAAACGCCATTAATTTACGGCTCTACATAATGACATATTATTTTGTGATTTATTTTCCATAAAATGTAGGTACGTTTTCTTTTTTAAAATAAATGCGGTGTCAATAACTTAAAGAAGTATAATTTTGTTTGTACACAACTTAATTTATTTATTTGTATTCGAAAACTCTCTCAAAACAAACTTTTAGTTGAGACAGAAGTTTCGAAATTGCGGTTCTGTACAACTACAATAATTACAAATTAAAACAAAATAAAGTTTCTTTTCGTCAAATTGCTCTTAATGAAGAAATAACTTGCGATTGTAAACTTGGGTGGTGTTCAAAATTACTTTTCGTTTAAAAAAATGAAATTTTCTATATCACATATCGATAGTCATCACTCATCAGTCATCACAAATACGCTAGTAAACCATTTGGGAAGTAGAAAGATAGACGGACAGATGTACAAACCGTACTGAACAAATCTACATAGATAGACATCAGACGAAGAGACAAATACACACACACTAGGGCTGGGCGATACCTCGAATCAGGTATCAAGTATCGATACCACGACGGTATCGATACTATTCAAAAGTATCGAAGTATATCGAAAGTATCGAGGTATCGAAAGTATCGAGGTATCGAAAGTATCGAGGTATCGAAAGTATCGAGGTATCGAAAGTATCGAGGTATCGAAAGTATCGAGGTATCGAAAGTATCGAGGTATCGAAAGTATCGAGGTATCGAAAGTATCGAGGTATCGAAAGTATCGAGGTATCGAAAGTATCGAGGTATCGAAAGTATCCAGGTATCGAAAGTATCGAGGTATCGAAAGTATCGAGGTATCGAAAGTATCGAAAGTATCGAGGTATCGAAAGTATCGAGGTATCGAAAGTATCGAGGTATCGAAAGTATCGAAAGTATCGAAGTATCGAAAGTATCGAGGTATCGAAAGTATCGAGGTATCGAAAGTATCGAGGTATCGAAAGTATCGAGGTATCGAAAGTATCGAGGTATTGAAAGTATCGAGAATAAGTTGTATACGTTGTATAAGTTGAAATATCTCTATATTTCTTATTAACTATACCAAAACTATCATTATTTTGCAGTATTTTAGATGCTAAAAAATGTCGAAGTTTGTGATTTTTTTTGGGTACTTAGAGAATCTTAAGGACTTTGAAAAAACATGCAATAGGTAGATAATTTTATCTAATTTATGATAGAATTTTTTCAACTTGATCGTTTAAAAAATGCGGAAGATTAACTCATTTTACTGACCGCATGTTTCCCTATATACTCAGTATAGGCAGGATATGCACCTTAAGAAATTATATTGTTGATGTTGCGTCTCGCGACAGCACTGTGTTGTTTCACTTTAATCTTTCGTTACTTTTGATACCTCGATACTTTCGATACCTCGATACTTTCGATACCTCGATACTTTCGATACCTCGATACTTTCGATACCTCGATACTTTCGATACCTCGATACTTTCGATACCTCGATACTTTCGATACCTCGATACTTTCGATACCTCGATACTTTCGATACCTCGATACTTTCGATACCTCGATACTTTCGATACTTCGATACTTTCGACCCTCGGTATCGGTATTCGATACCACCTAAGGTATCGATACTTCGAATAAGTATCGATACTTTGCCCAGCCCTAACACACACACGTGCGCTTGACGCACCACTAGAAACTCTTCCTTACATTTTACTATAATTCTAACCCTACTTTTAATCTCGAACAAAAAAATTAAATTAGGTTAAAAGGAGGAATATAATAAAAGAAACGAATACGTTGCAATTGAATACAAAGAAGGGGGAGATTATCAAAGGAGATAAAGACAAAAACAAAGCAGTGATGTAGAAACAGTAAGATATACTGTGTATTAATAATTTAATAATAGTATTTTTTACAACATGAGATGAAACATACGTTTTTTTCGTGAGATAGAATTTAATTCACAAGCCCCGTAGGGGCGAGTGAATTAATCTTTCGAACGAAAAAAACGGATTTCATCTCGAGTCGTAAATGCTATTTTTTCTACGACGATAATTAGTACATTTTAAAAAAATAATTCTTTTTACTAAAATGTGAACCGACCACAAAAAAACTGGTTTCACCTCATGTTGTAAATAACATCTGCTTGTAATAACACTTTTTCTCACTAGAGACGAAAATGCTATTTTCGTAACGAGTAAGTGATGACGAAATGCTTAGTTTCACATATGGGAGTAGAAAAAATATTTAAAGACCTTTTCTTCAAAAGATTTGTTTACAAATTGAATAATTTTAAAATTAAAGGCGAGAAAAAGGAGACAAGGAAAGTAAAATTAACTTCTTTATAATAATTAAGGGGTATGCTTCCACAGTCCTTATTTTCTACTTGGCTGATTTCAGATCAATTGGGCATCTTTGTAGTAAAAGTGGTGTAAATAAAAGATTATAAAGTACAATTATAAAGTTTGGAAAATAAATACTTTTTGTAAATTTTTTCGTAGACTTGGTTTACTTTTGAAAATTTTTAATTGCGTTTTTTTTGTTACAGGTGAGTAGCTACATTTGGATACGTTGATACGAACACTTAATTTATAATGTAAGTGCAAAAAGTCGGCAACTTATGAGAAGAATAGGGCGGAGCCAATTAACACGTCTGGCAGCATCTGGTCACATCAGTTTTAGAGATATAGAGAGAGAGAGCACTCGCTCCCTCCATCTCTACTTCGCCAAATATTGGCTGCGCCCTATTCTTCTTATAAGTTTCGGATTATACTAAAGATTTTGTTGCCTGTTCGAATTGTCTAAACTAATGATTGTGAGTTCGAATCACATCAAGGCCTACTTTTTCTTCATTATTAATTTTAACGAGTTCAATGCGAATTATTATAAAACAATGTAATACGCACGAAAAGTGCTGTTATCAGAGTATGGCCACATCAGAGTTTTCTAAATATTCCATTGACTAAAGGTAGGGATTTAATTGCACTTTTCATAAATTGCCTAAGTTGTTGTTATCAAACAATACATTTCCATTCCATCGATCGCTTAAGTGACGTTCCTGAAGGTCTTTTGCTGTCAAGATTCTGATTAAATCTTATTACTTAATAAAAATATAGTCACTTTTTGGTTAATATTTAAAGTTCGAATAACAGTCCACTTTAAGTGTCAATTCCATCTTCACTGTAGGTAATACAGAGTAGAGCAATCAATGGACACTATTTGAATTAATTATAAATTCATAAATAATAGGGCTGTATTATTGGACCCCCACGACGCGACGCGATGCGACGCGACGGCTCAAAATATTACGAAAAATAATAGTTGTATGAGCATTTGGTTTTCATAACGAAAATTCTTTGAAACGTCTCGGCAGTTTTTGCTACAATTTGTTATAAAAATGGCATTAAATTTAGTTACTTTTGAGAGACAGTGTACAAATGTACGATGTTAACAGATTAAACAATAAGTAGTAATATGTATCTGCTCTTATCATTTATCCCTTTGTCAATTTTGACGTTCATAATCGAGCTTCGTCTGTTTCTCTCAACCGACGAAATAATTTCGTCTTTCAAATCCGATATAACTAAGCTCCAGTCCTCCAGTAATAATTATAAAAAAAAGCAACAAAGCAAAATTAATTTAAGGTGTAAATATAAAAAGAGAGCTCTCTTTTTTGTAATTTAATTGGATTTAACAGGGGTTGATCGTATGTTCCACGCTAACTAGACAACTGAGTGATGTATTGTAAAAGAAAATTAGTGAAAATATTCACTATCTAACCGCAAGTAATTTAATTAGAGACATGAGTGTTGGGAAATAAAATTAGTATAAGACCATCTGCCTCTCTCGCCCGAAATCTAAACTAAAATTCGCTTTTGAAAGTTTTTCATTACCAATTTCTCAAACACAAATTGTAGTTAAAACGTATTAAAATCCATTTATCAAATTTTTCGACAAAAAGTTAAATTGAACTTTCAACTAGTTTGAAATTCAAGATACACAGTTTAACTGTACAAAAACTATAATATCTCTAAGGTGTAAGTAAGGACTCGGGGAGTCGAGTAAAAAACGAAATTGTTAAAAGTGACAACATGTTTTAAAGTTATTATAGGAGATTTAAGGAACGAAAAATGGATTTTTCATGAGCGATAATTCAGCTCTCGAGCGTTGTTAACGATTTCTAAGACAGAATGGTTTTAAGAATAAGAATAAGTAATTTCGTCGACAAATAAAAATTTGTACAACTTTTATTACAATTTTTAACTTCTAATTTATGAATTATTGGATGCAAGACATAGGGAAAATGTCGTAAGATTTTCTTAGTGTAACAACAATAAAAATAAAGCTTTTACAACAAAAAGTAAAATCTGTCATCAATATTGTACAGTACGTACAGTACACCACACGTTTTTGTTGTAAAGGATTTGCAACTGACATAATAAGAGAGGTATCAAATTTGCTAAACGAACTTTGAATTTCAAGTTGGAAATGTCTCTGGTAATTTCTTCTAATTTGACTTCTCTCTGTCTGGAATTTTACATGGCTGTATTCATAATGTGCGAGACATTTCTGAATACTTTAGTTCGTTGCACTACCTGCAAGACTGGAAACCTCTCTTAAAAAATTTATTCGTGCCAATAGAGACTTGATTTTGGATTTTCACCGATTTTCACCTTGTATAGGGTAATGTTTTTAAGTGGTACTAACATTGGGCTCTCGGAAACCGTAAGAGTTACGAATTTGTTAAATTAACAAAAAGTTGCATAACCTTTAAGACCTCGTTTAGAAAATTTAAAAATTCCAAATGGTTTCAGAGATAACGCAGAAAAACTGAAAATTGTCAATTTCATTTTTCGATTATAGTTTCAAAATGACTTAATTTAAAAAATGACGGGAAAAGTTTCCAGGAGGTAAAAAAAGCTATTAAACGATACCAAACTCGACATTGTATCACATCGACGCTCGGCGTCGCGACGTTCAACTTTTAATTTTCTTAAATTGGACCTATTGGTTTTTTTGCCCAGTTGGCTTATGTTAATTCGAATACGAAACGAGAATCTTTTACTTGTATTTTTCTCAATTTACAAAACTTTTGAAAAAGTTATGTTATGTTACGTTATGTTAGTACGTTACTTTATGTTATTTTTTACGATGAAAAATAACCAGTAATTAGTTTTTAAAGCTTCAGAAAAACAATAATTTGATTTAATTTTTTCTAAAGTTTCGAAAACTAAGTTTAAGTCGTTATTTTTCATCGTAAAAAATAACAAGTATCATTTTTTGCAAAAACTACTCAGTTAGCTTGTCTAAATTCGGAGACTAAACGAGAACTTTATATCTTGTACTTTTCTTGATTTACACAACTTTTCAGGTTCTATTACACAAGGCGACAAATTTAGAATTGATAATTTTTTTATGGATTAAACTGTACTTAATCGAAAGGGTATGCATATTGAAGCTCAAAAATAAAAAAATAAAAATTTTTTTACGAGTTGTTTTTGAGATAATCCACAATTTGTGATTTTTTTACCATTTTTTACCATTTGTTTTTCTCAAAAACTACTAAAGGATGCTAAAAAATTCAAAGTTTATGTTAAAGAAAACATTTCAATCTTTCCAAAAAATATTTTTGAATTTTTGAAAAAAGTTCCAAAAGTTCAAAAAAAAAGTTCTAAAATTTTATTTTTAATTTTTTTAGAACTTTTTGAACTTTTTTTTTTGTTTTTTTACTTTACCTGAAAAGAGCAATTTTTTTTACACAAAATAGTTAAAAATTAGGAAAATCCTACGAGTCAATAAAATATGAAGCTTAAGATTAAAAACAAAAGAAAGATTTGTATACAGGGTGTCCGGCATAAACCTCCGTTCCTTGAAGTGGGTGATTTGTGAGCTCAAAATAGAGTGATAAAACCGAATTTACCTTAGTCCAAAGTTGTTTGCCTACCAAGTTACAGCGCTTTGAAGTTCTTAAAAAAAAATCGATAAATAAGCGTAACTTTGGAATTAAAAGTGATGGAACAACGAAATTTATGGAATATGCTTTTCTTGATGAGAGGAAAAACTTGGTAATTAGTAAAAGTTAAAAACAAAAAGTTAAGGGTGCGTTAACATCGAGGGAGGGGCAACTAACCACCTCAGAAGAATCATATCGATTTTTACTGATTACCAAGTTTTTCCTCTCATCAAGAAAAGCATATTCCATAAATTTCGTTGTTCCATCACTTTTAATTCCAAAGTTACGCTTATTTATCGATTTTTTTTTAAGAACTTCAAAGCGCTGTAACTTGGTAGGCAAACAACTTTGGACTAAGGTAAATTCGGTTTTATCACTCTATTTTGAGCTCACAAATCACCCACTTCAAGGAACGGAGGTTTATGCCGGACACCCTGTATACAAATCTTTCTTTTGTTTTTAATCTTAAGCTTCATAAAGGACGCTTGTCCTTTAAAAACCAAATGTAAGACATGGGCCAGAAAATTTGACAACTGGTATGATGATACCTTGAGGAAGCAGAGAAACTACGTAAATGCTCTCTATACGATAAGTTGTGTTAAAAAGGATCAAGCATCCAAAGATCTGTACAATAAATATAAAACATTGTACAAGAAAGAAGTTATAAAGACAAAAAGGCGATCGGTAGCTAAATACATAGAAGGGTCAAGCAATAAAACGAAGGCTATCTGGAAACTAATAAATAGTGTCAGTAAAGCTTCTACAAACCAAGAGGTGGTTTTGGACGCGAATCTTTTAAATTCGTATTTTACTGGAATTGGTGAGGAGACAGCTAATAAAATAGGAAAAGGAAGGAATAATTTCATACATTACCTAAAGCAGACTAAAAAGCAAGCGGCATCTTCTCTTTTCTTAAGGCCAACATCTGAAGATGAGTTGCTTGAAGTGGTCGCAGCTTTTACATCATCTGGATCTAAAGATATTTATGCACTGGACAGTCAAATACTGAAGAAGACGATAAACTTTGTGGTCGAACCGCTGGCTTTTGTTCTGAACAGGTGTATCAGTGAGGGGGTGTTTCCGAGGGCGTTGCAAGTAGCTAGAGTGGTTCCAATACCTAAAAACAAAAATCCTAAAGCACCGCAAGACTACAGGCCGATAAGTGTTCTTCCAATTTTCTCTAAAGTCTTTGAGACCGCTCTGAGAAAAAGACTAATTGAATTTTTGAATAGATATGATTTGCTGAGCTGTAAACAACATGCTTATAAGGAGGGCAAATCTACGATAACGGCACTAATACAGCTTGTTGAATCGATTGGAACCGCTTTCGACAACAAGCTCCTGGCTGAGGCAGCGTGTTGTGATCTTAGTAAGGCTTTTGACACGGTGCAGCACAGTATTCTTCTGCAAAAGCTTGAGTTTTTTGGAGTTAGAGGAGTGTCGTTGGATATATTTAAATCTTATCTTGAACATCGACGGCAAGCGGTACATGTACACAACGAGTATTCAAAAATGAAAGGACTTACCACCGGCGTGCCTCAGGGTTCTGTGCTGGGGCCCTTGTTGTTTTCAATTTACATCAACGACATGGAGTGGTGTATCGCGGCCACGGAGATGGTCCTATATGCGGATGATACCACGTTCATAAATATTGCAAAAAATGATGAGGACCTTACTGATGTGGGCTTGGCGACACTTGTGGAAGCTGAGGACTGGTTTTCTGCAAATAAATTGTGTATGAACAGTGACAAAACACAAAAATTACGATTTACAACTAAATCACTTACGGGTAACAGTGTAAAGTTTCTTGGAATCTCCATTGAAGAGGGTTTAAAGTGGAAAACCCACATAATTTCCTTAACTAAAAAGTTGTCTTCGGTTATTTATACAATCAGGAGATTGATGCAGATCAGTACAGTGGAAGCAGCCAAGACATGCTATTTTGCAAATTTTAATTCTGTAGCCACCTATGGCATACTGGTGTGGGGTGGCTCATCGGACCTTTCGTTGTTGTTGCGTCAGCAAAAGACGGTTGTGCGGGTGTTATGTAACAGGAAACCTAGAGACAGTTGTAGGGAGTTATTTAAAAAACTAAAAATACTTACGATAGTGTCAAGTTTTATACGTGCTTGTTTAGTCCATGTACACGAAAATAAACAATTGTTCTTCACAAATGAGCATTTCCACAGCTATTCAACGCGAAACAAAAATCAAATAGTGATCCCGTATCATCGAGTGAAGGCGAGCCAAAATGTTACCACTTATACGTGCTTAAAATTATATAATAAACTTCCGGATGAAATAAAGACACTAAATTATAAAAGGTTTAGAATACAAGTCAAGTCTTTACTATTGCTGCGACCTTACTATAATATCAATGAATATCTGTGTGATACATTTTAATCTGTTGTTTATTTATTGTTGAATGTGTAAACATATATTTTATGTGACGTGTCAAACATTTTTTTAAATAATTTGTAACTGACGAAATAAATCTATATCTATATCATATTTTATTGACTCGTAGGATTTTCCTAATTTTTAACTATTTTGTGTAAAAAAAATTGCTCTTTTCAGGTAAAGTAAAAAAACAAAAAAAAAAGTTCAAAAAGTTCTAAAAAAATTAAAAATAAAATTTTAGAACTTTTTTTTTGAACTTTTGGAACTTTTTTCAAAAATTCAAAAATATTTTTTGGAAAGATTGAAATGTTTTCTTTAACATAAACTTTGAATTTTTTAGCATCCTTTAGTAGTTTTTGAGAAAAACAAATGGTAAAAAATGGTAAAAAAATCACAAATTGTGGATTATCTCAAAAACAACTCGTAAAAAAATTTTTATTTTTTTATTTTTGAGCTTCAATATGCATACCCTTTCGATTAAGTACAGTTTAATCCATAAAAAAATAGCAGTGTTGCCTTGTGTTATGTTACGTTGTGTTAATATGTTCCTTTGTGTTATTGTTTACGATGGAGAATAACGACTAAAACATAGTTATTAAAGTTTTAGAAACATAAGTTGATCAGGAAAAAAATAAATCAAATTATTATTTATTAAATCTTATTATAATTTTATTTCCTGATTAACTTACTTTTCTAAGGCTTCAGAAACTAAGTTCTAGCCGTTATTTTTTTACGTAAAAAATAACACAAAGTAACATATTAACATAACCTGAAAAGTTGAGGAAATGAAGAAAAGTACAAGATTAAAAGTTCTCGTTTGGTATCCGAATATAGACAAGCCTTTTGCATAAAAAAGATATATCTCCCGTAAGAAAATGAAGAATTGAACGTCTCTATGCCTAGCGTCGATGTGATGAAAAGTCGAGTTTGGTATCGTTTGATAGATTTTTTCGAAATCATACTGTAAAAAAAAACACAAAATATATTTATAAAAATTTTGATAAAACTCGGCTATATTTACGAAGTTCTTATAAAAACTGTATTTATGATATTATGCGACTGCACGTAAATATTTTGACGTGACGTCACATCAATAAAAAGGGTTCTATTTTTTTTTTATGAAAAGACGAGTTCCATTGGTTGTTGATGCGAGCGTGCGCTGTGCTTTGTTGTCTGGTAGCAGATGTTTTGTATTTAAATGTATTTCTTGGACCTTGGAGTTTTGCAGCTTATGCAACACATTTCTACAATCCGTAAATTTCCGAAATCCGAAAAAGGTCATAAAAACATGCATATTTTTGGTAATTCAACCAATCTCGCAACTCTTACGGTTTCCGAGATCCCAATGTTAGTACCACTTAAACAAATAACTCGTATAAATTGATAATTACCCAGGTTCTGAGATTACGATGACGCTAGGGTGGCTATAGCATTCATTCAAGGACTTTTGTTTTGTTGACAGTCTGTATAGTGAACAAAGTTATTGTTTGCAAATTTCATAATAAAACCTTTGATAGTACATAAAAGTCCCTTAAGATTTTCTCCAAAACTTCTTTAGGGTTACACCTGTCATAATCGAAGAACCCTTCTGCGTTTGTTTGTCAGAATAATTAATAGGGTTACATAAGTCAATAAACACCGCGTTTAATACTCGAGTTAAACTTAAACATTGTTGAATCTACACTAAAAAATTTGATATAATATAAGATTTGTGAAGGGAAGATTTTTAAAATTTGGTAAAACGTTGGTTTTATTTATTTTTCACAGCTCACGTTGTTAGATAATTTTTGATGTAATGTTTACATTTGAATTTTGACCATCGAATAAGTAAACATTTAATTTACACGCTATATTGTATGGGAAAATTCAAAGAGGTTCACAGGATGCATAACGGTGGAAATAGAGGGATGAAATTTTACAAAAAGTTTATTCGTGAACCAAATCTTTTTTAACTAAAATAAGTCAAAAACAATATAGCTTTTAATATAAAATTAAACTCTCTTAAGAAAATTGTAAGTTTTTTTTACAAAATATAGGGAACACGCACTATTTATAAATTAATGATCTTGACGGTCGAAATTTTCCAACTAACTTATACTTATACATAATTTATGTATATATGGAGGGAAAATTCGTGAATCGAAATGTAACTCATACGACATAATTTAAAAAATTTATAATTACGAGTCAATAAAATAAAACAATGTAACGGGGGATAGTTCTTTTAAACTTTCGTTCAATTCTTATAGGAAAAAAGTTTTGTACGTAGAGGGTTTAACATTTCATAAGCGACACAGCCTTTAGCATTTCCACTACTAAAATATGCAATAGGCCGGGGTTGATATTGCAGCCGCAGTCTCGTCTTCGATCCGCTGCAATTCAACCCCCACAACGGTTCTGCTATTATACGGATGTTGGTTACGAATGTGCCGGTTACCATTGCTGATTGAGTATCACTATATGTATAGTAAAATCCACTAATTCACCCCTTCTTTCCCAACTCATACATTGCATGCGGTAGTCGGTGGTTACAATTTTCGTGTTGCTTTTTAGACAACCCCAATTAAGGTCGCGACTTTTATTGTCTCTAAGTAATTATCAAATTCATTAATCATCTACTCATTAGCATTACGTACCTATTATAATCCAATAATTATTTGTATAATTATTTTTCTATATTTTTTCCAACTCTTATTAATTATCCACAAAAACGAAAAACACTCGAATATATTTATTGAACGAACAAGACTTTTGTTGTTTTACAACTTTATCACTCCCTCTACTCTTAAATTTGTTCGAAATTGAACCAAGTTTTTTCCTATTTAAGTCGTGGAAAAAAAATGTGATTGATTTCTAAGCTAAATGGTCGGGTTCTCTTAATTTTGGAACGGGAAAAGATTTATGTGCAGTAATTTTTCTATTATATCTCATGAGTGAGTTCGTTTGGCTGTGTAATTATCGCATCATTGATAATAATTACTAGCTCTTCTCTTTAACTTCAACATTTCATGTTTCCTTTTAACCCTTTTGAATGATTTTTTGCTTTTAAATAGTACTAAAAAGTTGCTTTTGAAAAGATAAAGTTAATGAAAGTGAGTTTTTATATTTAAAATTTAATGGATGCTGCCGCCATTGCGACTTTAGCTGTCTCGATTAATTGCGATACTTAATATTTAATAGTTTTATTAATTACCTTCACATAAATTTGTCCACTGAAGTATTTACGAATTATTGGAATAGTTCTAAAATTTGAATTTGGGCCATCCTGTATAACACTCATTACGATGTAAAGGATAAATACCTTTTTAACACGAGATTGAACATATCGATTATTCAAAAATTATATGCTGCATAAGAATTTCTACTTTTCCCTTTAAATCTGCATAAATAGGAAAATAATTATTTCATTTTCTAAATAAGTTTAAAAGCTAATTATATCAAATGACGTATTATTAGAATAATAAAAGAATTTTTTTTGAGTAGGTAATAAACGGGCACTATAAAAACTCCTATACTTATTGACATCACGTGAGGTTATAAACATAGTGTACAATTTAAATATTAATTAACCTAACATCACAAGGGGCTTTTAGTTCTAAACTAACATAAAAATACTATAAAGAAAAGAGTAGGTATAGTTTGTTTCAACATAATTTGAAGTCGTAAATCAAAAGCGGCACATATCATTAAGAATATAGCATTACACTGATAATCTCAACTTATCGCTTTATGGAACGACCAGGGAAAACATTGCAATTAAAATTTTAGAAACTCATTAAGAACAATAAGACTACTGCCTCCTACCTGATAGTCATTAATTAGCAAATAAGTCTGTATCACTAGCACTTTATTTATGTTAATGTTTCAGGAACTTAGTGGATAAGATAATCAAATCAATTGCTTATTTTTAAATTTCAACAATACCTAAACTAAGCATTTATATGTTATTCATAGACATAATTAATTTAATTTCTGTTTAAGAGTTGAAATTATGTTATATTAATAATAATATTAAAGAATTCTTTTAATACGCTTTTGAAATGGTGGCATCGCTTTGCTTTGCGATAAGTTGAAATTAGGTTATTAGTGTAATGTCATATTCTTAATCATACATGCAGCACTTGATTTACGACTTCAAATTATGTTGAAACAAACTATACATGGGTACCGAATGTATACTGAACTTTTAAAAAACGTCTTCTTTTTATACCTTTACTATGTCTAGATGATTTCGATTACAAAAATATGAGCACTGTCACGTTTGGGAGACGTTCATGCCTGTGTTGTCAAGTAGATAGTTCTCAAATGTGACGTAGTAATTTAGCTACGCCTATATTTTTAAAATCCAAGTTAAAAAGTGTTAACTAGCAACTTTAACCTTTCAGTTAAGGTTTAAACAATTATAACAATAATCGAAAATGGTTTAGTTTATATACAGTAGGTACAATTAACTTTTGAAACGAAATTTTACTTTCAAGTTAAATTAAAAGTTGCACATGCTTCAATTTAATATCAATTAAAGATGATGTTATTTAAGTAGATTTGCTTGCTCTCGAAAAGTTTTTATTTATTTTATATTATTATAAGATTTTAAAGAGTTTTAGAAGCGTGCAAGATGAAAATAAGAAGAAGAAGAATAAAAATTAAACGAAGCATGATCAATCATTTAAGACTAATAAAGAAATCTTGGTTATTCGCTGCCATTTCACAGACAAAATTAAATTTACGGTTGAATTTATAAGGGCTATGATTTTTCCTTGGCAAAATTTTCAATTATAAATAAATTGAATTTTCAATTGAGAATTTGAAATTTATAACATCATTAATGATTTAAGTTGGAGTTTTATAATATTTAAATAAACAAAATTTAATTCAATTACTTAGAAGACTTAATTAAAGGAACTTATACTCAAAACGACGTAATAAATACATACTTAACAGTCTGATATTTGGAAATACAGTTCAGCCAAACAGATGGACAGATACATAAATTGACACACTGATAAATAAACAAATTAGCCGAAATTAGCATATAGATAGCTAGACAAATAGACAGACAGACATATCTACAGGCATAAGCATTCATAGAAGTGGTAGTTTAGTGGTGGTAGTGGTAGTTTTTAGACCAATTTTTTTGACGTTTTGAGTCTTACAGTCCAAAATTTCTGTCTGTTTATCTGTAGATACGTGAGATATTAAAAAAATCAATTTTAATACGTACGAAAAATTCTGTTGACCACATCAGAGTTTTTATCGTACGATCAAGTGTATGCAAAGTTATATTTTGATAGAAATATTTTGATATAAGTACTTACCACTTGAAAAAATAAGACTCAATTTGGAAGACCATTAAAGTTGTTATTATAGTTTTCGTGTCGACCACAATAAAAATCTTTTTATTCGTGTCAAACATTATCAATAAATTGAGTAACTAAAACATCAAACTTTTTTTATTACTTTTTCATTAAGCGAATAAAAAAAGGCAACGAATTCGAATTAAAATAAAAATATTTTTAACGAAATAGTAAGCAAAGAAATATTTTATACGGTCTGCGAGTTTACAAATGTAAAAGTTTAAAATTTTTGAGGTTAGGTTTTCTTTTATTTTTATTCCCCAAGTCTAAAACTTTTACCACTTTTGCCGACGCTCGTTCGTGTGTGCGTCAAGTTTTATTCTTTTAATTTAAATAAACAATAATTTATGTTACGGGCCTTGTAAGCACTTAGTTAAATCAAATAAAACAAGATAGTAAAAGAGATAATTAAATCGATATTATGCTACCTCTACTATACCTATTACTTGCTATATTACCTCTCGTCCATAATATAATACGTAACTTTAATGCATGTTGTTTAGCAATTCTCAACTTTAATTTTCTACAAATTACAAACTAATCTCCAATTTAATATTTTAATGTTATTTTAATATTTATGAGTGCTATTCTGTATGTTCAATAACTTTCTAAATTAATTTAAAACTTTACTTTTAAATATAAATTTTCTTACCCGACAACTTTTTTTTGCAATGCTGGCACGACGACTTGAAGTATTTATTTTTATCGATAAAAGTGATAAAACGCCAATTTGACATTTTGTGCAGTATTTAAAAGAGACAAAAATTGACAACTTCTCATTGTATTGTATTGATGATGATATTTAGTGTTCGAGTAATGCACTTGGCGATTATTCTCACAGGCTTAGAAAGAAACATGAATTTTTATTGTAGAAACCATCAGGAACTATGTAGCAAAAAAGGTATATTACATACCTACGTTATACAAATGCTATAGGTTTTTAATCTTTTAAAACTGTTTGTTTGTTTTAACCCCCTCGATTGATTAAATCTTTTTATTAAAGAAACACGCCATTAGTCAATTGAAACGTTTATCCTCTGCAGTTACTTAAAATTGCAGTTATTGGCGTTACCATGGCTATTTTTACTTCATATTTCGTTACTTAAAAAAGTTTAAAACGACCGACGTGTGAAACTTATTATAAATACAGTCCGTTTTCATAAAAAGGACCCTAAGTATCAATTTATGAATGCAATCAAATTTTTTATGTACCTTTTGCTTTACTTTAAGTACAGTCCATTATACTATAATTTTTATTTTTCTGTTTAATGGAATAAAAATGATTTTTTGAACTTCGTTATGCACTGTTATACGCTTCTATAGTAATTTGTAACTCTTTTATTTGTGCTTTATGAATTACAAAAGAGTCTTCTCAAGACAATTTTAAATTGACGTTTTTCTCATTTTTCGGATTTTTAGAAAAAAATTATACTAAAAAATATTTTAGATTTGTCATGGGAAAAGGGGAGAAAAAACGACGTAATTAGGTTTAAAGGTTTAATAAAAGTAAAGAGAAAAAGAATTATTTTTTAAGAGACGGGGATGTAAACATATTAAGTGTTTTGCGATGTGTCCCATAGCGAAAATGAAAAAAAAGTTACGTTTCCTTAAATTTCAATCGATTGGTTACAAAATGTATCATCAACTAGTACCACCTCTTGTTCTTTTTAATACGATTAGGCTGTTTCTTCGAATTTTTCGGTATCTCCGTGAACCTTTCTATCCATTTTTTTGAGATTCTTCTGATACAAATCAGTGATATCTAATTTAAGAGCCTCGATCACTTACATTGGATTTTTACTATAAAATTTTGACGAGTAAATGAAAGTCAAAATTTTGCTTTTTATCCCACCGAAATACTCGAATGCGATTATAACAAAATAATAAAGTACTTTTCCACACGACAAAAATGTTAAAAGTAAAATTATAGCTTCTGTCACATTCTCATAATTTTCTCTATAGTTCTTATCATGCACTATAGTGCAGTGGTTTGGCACTCCAATTAACACAGCACGCGTCGAGTCTCAACCACACACGTAAAAAATGACTTTCATTTCTCTTTATAAAAATTTTGTTTGTACTATTCGAATTAAAATTAAGTTAACCTATAAGCTACAAATTACTTCGAGTTAGAGCATCGAAGCAATTTTGTGTTTAAATATTTAACATTTACTAAATGCCGCTCTTTCAACTTACCTATATTACTGTTAATATGGATCTGGAAGTTAGAAATTTTGCAATTGGTGTATTTATAGACATTTAAGTGTACAGGGTGATTTTTTTAAGCGGGATTGGGATCTCAGAGGCCGTAAGAGTTACGAGATTAGTTAAATTAGCAAAAAGGTACATGTATTGATGACCTGAAAATGTTTTTTTGACTGTAGTTCAAAAATGGCTTACTTCACTCAAAAAAATGTTGATCATAATTCTAATGAATGGCTTTCATAAACTTTATTTTCATTGGTGCAATGAAATTTTCATTTATCCAATGTACAGAAAAGTGTTAATATGATTAGTCGATAACCACCGATCATACATATAAAGTATAGGGCTTCATTAAGTTATGAACCTGTCGTACATTAAACTTTTCAGAAAAGTTCATTGGTAAAATGAAATTATTTCATTGATAAAAAGAAAATGTACTTGATGTGAAAGAACAGATTCATTAACAGAGCTTTTGCCAGACGTACATATCATTAATGTATTGGTACTTTAATCAAAATCTAATGGTTATTCTTTTATGAACACTATTCATTTACCTAATGTACCTACTACTCTTTTGAAGAAAATATATTCATAATAACAAAGATGTGTTTATTAAATAATGATTTGACATTGCGACAATGAAACAATTCATTATAGCAATGTTTAAAAATGCTAAAGATAATGCAGAATATATCGTGAAACTGAATTTTTGTAACATAATCGTGTTGTGTCTTCAGATCAGTAACGGTCGTGATCAGTGTTAGTAGGTAATAATAATTGTAATTATAGTGTTTGAAAAACATATACTGGCGTGTTAGAAGTAGGCCGTTGGAAGCTTCTTGGATTTGGATAAAGGTAAGTGATTAGCTTTGGGAACTATTTTGAAAATTACCAGAGAGGTAATTTGAAAACAGACAATTCATTTAGCCTTTCTCTTCAGATTGGATTTTGACGCACTTCATAATACTGGCGATGGCTTCCTTTCCAAATGGGCAACAACGCAGGAAACTTGATTAGGATTGTTATCGTCAGAGAAAAGTGAGAAAGACACAACTATTAAAGGATTCTTAGCGCACATTCACAGCCACGAAGTTAGGGAAAGTCGGTAAGTGATAACATCAGATCGTAATAAGCATCTTGTAACATATTTTCTTTTAGTCGTAATGCAACAACTTTATGGAACATCCTAGTCTCTCTACAAACAGATCTGTCTAGAAAGACCAGGAAAGACTAAACAGGAAAGAGAAGCGTAATTAAATAGGATCACAACAGTCCTTCATATTATTGGGCAGATGAGGTACCTACTCAAGCTATTGAAGATCATTTGGCATATTTAAAAACTAGAAACACCAACATTCAACCTTTCTTTCTGCTGGTGGGGGAAGATTTAACTTTGGTCACAGAAATATATCCATATTTTGATGATTTGAAGTACGTATGCGTTTTCCAATTTGTTACGGGCAATTAATATTGCTTTAAAACTTTTTTATGTTTAATCTAAACTTTATGGAAGCGTCCTCGACATTCTGGACTTTTATTCAAAACTTTTATTGTTCTAAGGTGCACATATTATGTAATGACATGAAAGAAAATTAAAAAACCATAAGTATATTATATATTGTCTTTTATCTATTTTTTTATTTAACAGTAATGATCGTATTACTTGTATTACTTTCAGAGCAGTGCCATTCTCAAATTTTAATTATTAAATAATTATAATTTGATGATAAAGTTGGTGAACTAAATTCATTAATAGTTAATAACAAATTGAAGATCATAGTCAAGAAATTTGGTAAATGCCAAAAAAGATTTCCTTAGAAAGCTGTTTGATGACATAAAACATCTTTTTAAGAAAAAAATTTTTTGGTACTTAAACATTTTTCTGAGCTATGGTATTCAATTTGTAATTAAGTGTTAATGAATTTAGTTCATTAAAACTCATTAACATAATTTATTAAAGCAATGATTGAGATCATTAATTAAAAATCTAATTCTTCAAGTCAATGAATAGAATTCATTTAAGCAATGTATTAACGATCATCAAGTCTATGAAATACGTTATCAACTAATGAAACATATACATTGTCATTAAGAACGGTATAATTGATACAAGGAAACAGTTACCAAATTCAACGTATGAATCAGTTCATAGACACAATGAAACCAGTAGTCACTCAAGAAATCGTTTTTACTTTAATGTTATCAGATTCACTTCCGCAATGAATTAGTTCTTTGGACCGATTTTAATGAATTTTTCATTCTCAGAATGATGGCTTTCTTTGTATTTATGCCACTATTTGGTTCAGTGTTTAGAAAAAAAACTTTTGGAAAAATTTCCAGGAAGTCAAAAAAGCTATCAAACGATACCAAACTCTACTTTTTATCACACCGACGCTAGCCGTCGCGACGTTCAACATTTCATTTTCGTAAGGGATCATTTGTTTGCATAAATTACTCAGAAGGCTTGTCTAAATTAGGAAACCAAACGAACTTTCTGTCTTGTACTTTTCTTGATTTATACAACTTCTTAGGTAATGTTATGTTACGTTATGTTAATATCTTACTTACTTACTTTTTTACGATGAACAATAAGGACTAAAACCTAGTTATTAAAGTTTTAGAAACGTAAGTTGATCAGGAAAATACATCAAATTATTATTTATTAAATAGTAATGTAATTTTATTAACTTACTTCCCTATAACTCTCAAAACTCTATCGACAAAAAGTTATAGTCGATATTTTTCATCGTAAAAAATAACATAAAGTAACATAACGTAATATAACATAACCTGAAAGTTGTGTAAATCAAGAAAAGTTCAAGATAGAAAGTTCTCGTTTGGTATCCAACTTTAGAAAAGTCTGCTGAATAATTTTGACAAAAAAACGTGATAGGTTCCCCGGGGTTCCCCATAAGAAAATGAAAAGTTGAACGTCGTGACGCCTAGCGTCAATGTGATAAAAAGTCGAGTTTGGTATCATTTGATAGCTTTTTTGACCTTCTGAAATTTTTTCCTAATTTTTTTTAAGTAAGCCATTTTTAAACTACAGTCGAAAAACTAAATTTTAAATTTTTTGTTTTTCTGCGAAAACTATTTTGAATTTCGAAATTTTTTAAACGGATTCTTAAAGGTCATCAAAATATGCAACATTTGACTATTTTAACCAATCTCGTAACTCTTACGGTTTCTAAGATCCCAATGTTAGTACCACTTGAAAAAATCACCCTGTAGTTTGATATTGAGTTTATTTTGTGTTGAAAGAAAGTTTTTTTCTTTAGGCCACGCATAACAATGAATATATAAAAAACTTATTTTTCGTCGTAAGCTTAGCGAACTAACAAGGAATAAAAAATTGATGTGCCGTTAATTAGGTATCCTCTCTTGACAATTTCGATAGTATCATAACAAATCAATACAAAGTTAGAAGAGAACAAATTCTTAACGTCAGTAAAATGAAACTTTCCGAAACGATCAAGGACATACTCATATTTAATTTTTTTCGTTTGCGCTTTTCTCTTACCACTCTTCTTCTCTTACTGTATGCTTTCGATGTGAGGTTTCTCGCTTCAAAGTTTTTAGTTAGCAACTCCTGAAACTTTTGGCTTTTTCGTTGTTGATCTTTACTTCTATTGAAGTTTTTCCTGGATTCTATAATTTTTGTTTCGTGTCTGCATCCTATGAAAACTGTAGAATATTCAAGATTGTAAATGGTCAGCTTCTTTTCTTCCTTTATTTGTGCGTTTGATTTTCGTATCAGTAAAGACTTGAAGGAAATTACATCTTTAATGTTCAGTGTTTCGATTTATTTTGGTTTTTATTTCTTGCGAATTTCACTAGCTCTTCAACCATCAAGGATGATATTCCCAAGACGAATCCTTTAAATGTATTCTGATGAGGTGATGGTCTCCCGGTTCACATCGTTGACAATCTTACGATTACTTGGAGCTTGCTTCAGCCAATAACTCATTTACCAATTCGTTTCTTTTTATTCTTGAGCGAGTGGAAAAGGATTGGACACAGTTGCAACAACAATTAATTTCATCATCATCCCGACGTTCTCACATGTAATACGACAGCTAACTTATCCTGTAAATGCGTGGGTTAAATTTTCTATTTTGCTATATCACCAACAGTCGTAATTTAGAACGTTTGTTTAAAAATGCGTTTCTGGAACAACCGACACAGGAGTTAGTAAGAGTTAAATTAAGGTTTCTTTAGCACCTCTCGACAATACATTTTCCTTCCCTTGGTGGTTAACTTAATGTCGAGAACGAGAGACCATCATGAATTAAAGTGAACTAGTGGGGTTTTTGATGCTTAAAAAATATTATTTATATCTTCGTTTAATTTTTGTGTCGTGTAAATAATAATAATAAGGAAAAAAAAGCTTCTCTCGCCCCGAATAATTTGACTTTTTTGTTATAATTTAAATTTTAAAATTCGAGACATTTATTTTGATTTAGTTCAAACTTGAACTAATTTTGAGATGGTTAAGTTGAGAATTCACAATCTTTCAGCGTCAGCAAGTTACTATTATTATGAAGCCGAGCTTCGATAAAGTCACGTACAAGATAAACGTATTTAATTGCTTGTACTTTATAATAATTTTCAGCTTGGAATAGAAAAGCTTTATTTTGTTCTTTAATTTTCGAGCGTTTAACATTATTTCGACGCTCCACTTTCGAGTGAGAGATTTCACTTTATTAAAATATTTTCATTACAAATTGGATCGTTTAAATAAAAAAGTCGCTAATGACTTTCTTTCTATTAAATACAAAATATGGTGGACTTATTACTTATGGTGGACTGAATTAAAGAAATGGTATTTCATGACCTGAAAAATTCAGGCGATCAAACTCTGTTGGTGGAAATTTATAATTCAAACATTAGCATTTAAAAAAAATAATTTTCCTATTTAATCGAAATTTAAACATTTGAAAGGGTGTAAAGTTTTTGCGTTAACAAACTGAAGCCGATTTCGATGTAAAAGTTGAATAAAGTGTCTCAATAATGATTGTAACAGCTTCGAAATAGTTTTTTGCTTATACCTTACAAATCGTTCGACTGTTAGATATAAAAAACAAATTCAATAAAAAGTTTTTCAAACATGAAAATTTTCTACCCAATTCTTAGTAAGTTTTCTAAAAAAAACATTGAATTTTGATATAAAATAAATATGAGAGAACAGTTTTGTAGCTGATACTTTCAAAAACTCATTTCGTTGCAGCATTTGATTATAACAATAATTGAAAATGTTAATAAATTGTTGTGTATGATATTTGTGTCGTATGATCCTTGGGACCCGGTTTGTTTGGGTTTTCGACTTCGAGGTTTTCCCAATGGCTATGTTATGGCTTGGAGTGTCATAACATAAGAAAATAGGTTCTCTCTAGTATCACTGGAATATAACTACAATAAACGCTACTATAAAAACGTAGGTACACATTTATGTTCGTTCTTCTAGTAAGTTGATTTTCCGTTTGAAAATCTTAAAGAGCACTAAATTTAAACAGGACAAATTTACCAAACTTAATCGCTCGGTAAAAGTTTTGCTTATACTTTTCTACACGGTGAGTGCTCATTTTATAAAAATTTGCATTTGAACATTTTGTTTTAAGCCATCTTCAAGTTTGGCTGTTCTCCTTAAATATTTTTTTGCTACTTGCAATATCGAATTATTTGGTTTCAGTTTGCATCGATCGTTAAATTTTATTCTGCTACCTTCTTTTATTACAATTTTCACTTTGTTTTCTCTAAAAATTCTTTCACAATTCACCCTCTTGACTTAATAACTTCGCCATTCCTTTTATTTTGTCTTCGTATTGGTATAAACGTATATAAGTATAGGATCTCCCCCTAAATGATGTGGGTAATTATTTTGATATGTGTGGGGCTATATTTATTTAGGAAATTTAGATTTGTTCGAGATTGTTAAACTGGAGTTTTTCTGTTCCTTCAATTCTATGAAATAACCCTAAAAATAGTTGCTATATCAACACAAATAGTTTTTCGACTTTCCCTTTTGATTAGTTCCACTCGTACGTATTTTTTTCACTCACTTTTTATATTTTCGCTTGTGTGTGATACATCTCGTACGCTATACATTTTCATTAATTCGCTAAGAAAAAAATTCACTTCTAAAGTAATTAACTATTGTATAGAGTTGCTCTAATTTAATTACATATCAAAAAGATCAAAGTAAAAAATTTTCACCTACCTTCTTCAAATTTCAAAGAAAACTCGAATATACCCTCCTCTACTACTACCTTACTTTTTCTTTTTATTACCGATTCATTGCGAGTATAAAGATTTAGAGAAAAAGAAAGAAAAATAAATTTAAACATAAAATATAGTAAAGATGGAGTTGAATAGAAAAAAGATATTGGCTAAAACAAAATACATAGAAATTACAAGTCGGATCAAAAATAAAAAAGGCATATTTTTATGACTTGTTTTAAAAGAAATTATTTTTTCTTCGAGTGTACTTATAGGAAAAATACACTTTTCGTGGGTTTCGACTTTTCGAGAACATACAAAAGTATTATTCTTTAAGATAACAAATTTTCACACCGCCTTAAAGCAGCCCTGCGGTGCTAAGAAGAAAATAAAGTTATAGTCATAGCTGATTAAGCTGCTCGGTGTTAGTTTTTGTGTCAAAAAATTTTTTTTAAAGAAAATTCTTCGTCCAAGCGTAAAATCGATTTAACGGTTTTGTTTTTGTAAATAATTTATATTATTAAAAAAACTCTTCGTAGCAGATGGTTTTCGGTGATGATACCTATAACACCTATTAAAATAAAAAATTATTATAGGTTGGAGTGCCACGTGGCAATTTTTCGAGCGTGAAAACGCAATTAATTTAAATTTGGCTAAAAAATTTCTCTTCCGCTTCCTCTTTTTTGAATAATAAAAAAAATTGTTACATTTAAATTATTGAACGTTTGTTATTTGCATTCCACTTTCGTAAAGTTCTAAAGTATTTGTCTAAATTGTCTTTTTCCTGGACAAGAAAATTGCATTTTACAAGTACAATAAAAATTTTTAAAATTTAACAAGATATAAAGCGGAAAATGTTTTGTTACCCATTTTTCGTTTAAAATCACAAGAAATTGACAAAACAATGCTTTTCCTATATTATACCTACCTAATTGTTACTACACGTTGGATTTTATGGAAAATTTAGTTGTTTTCGGATAGATAAAATAAAGTAATAAAATATTGATTATTGTTAAAAATGAAAAGTGAAGATACGTACAGAAAGATGCACAAATAAAAACGACTAACGAACAGACAATTATATTATGCAAACATAATTTCTTCGATTTACTTCAAGTGAAGTGAAGCCGACTTTACACTGTTACACATTACAGCGAATTAATAAACTTTTCTTTAAAGAAAACTATTTTTCTTTTTCTAAAAACTTGTGTTAGAGAAGAAAAAAAAAAATAACATAAAGGATTAACGTAAATTTCAAGTTTTGATGAGAATAACTTTATTCATTAAAGTTGTTTTCTTTTCATTAAATAAAACGAGCCAAAATTGATTCAGCTTTATGGTTACTGTAATTAGATGAACGTTAAGTTCAAAAGTTTTTATTTGGTTCTCTTCTATCAACAAAACTATGAAATAATCTCATAGACCATAATTTCTAACAATTCACGTAAAAAGAATTAAATTACGAGTTGTATGTCCTGTGTCTACTCGCAATGACGCAGTTCAAGGATACGTAATGAGAAGCACTTCCAGCCTAATAACTTTTGTTTAAAACCCAATTTTGTTGTAAAATCGTCATAGCCGTGTTGTCTTACCTTTTCCTCATCTTTATGTGTGAACGGGTGTGTTAATGCAGCCAGATCTAACAACCGGACAGGAATTGGTAGTAGAAACGTACACAATAGAGAATTGTGTCTGCGCTTTTATAAACAATTCAAACAACGTTGCTGTGGAGATGCAACATGCTAATAGAGCATATTAATGCATCTTCCATCTTCTCTTCTTTCCATTTGAATTGTGTTAAACATTTCTTTATTACATTTATTATATCTTCGATTTTCCTTTGATTTGTTAAATTAAAATTGACTCGAAAAGTTTTCTCACGGCAGACGAAATTAATAGTTTTGAAAACTGTAAGTAATGAAAAGCGATTTTTCTTAATTGGAAAACTGTACTTTTAAAATTTGTTAAACTTCTCGACACTTTTTGTTGCAAACAAACAATAACTTTTAATATTATTATTAAATATTTTAAGATCCAGCTGTGAGAAACTGACGACTACGTACTTAATTCCGTTTCATTATGTTGAAGAGAACAAGGATTAGAATTAAGCCATCTTAGCGGTTGTAGGCATTATTTTAGGTACTACTTGTACATTTTCCTAAAGTACACGTTAAGTTTATAATAATGTTAACGCTCGTACATGTTGAAAATGTCTTTATATTTTAGTGCTAAAATAAGTACAGTTAGAAGTAAATAATAGTTACACGTATGAAAAGTTTTCAAAAGTAAATAAATGACTTTTGCGGGATTTATTTTACATAAAGGAAGATTGTCTAGAAGAGATACATCGCTGTTGTACTTTCATAAACAAAAAAAATATATTTTATATTAAAAACTTGCATGGTTTTAATGCAAATTTATGTCCGCCAACCACGTTAAGTATAGCTACTAGCAAATAAATTAAAATTATAAACAGGAATTAAGTAAAATAAGTGTATAGGTACGAAACCTATAATAATTCTTGAAATCTTGAAATAAAATCGATCTATATAACGACGGAATGCGACTTAATTGCACCAAAGTTTTGTTACGTTTCATAGAAGCACCTAGTATAATACGAACTTGATATCCTAATACAAGATAACGAGAACATAGGCACTTAAAAACAATTATAAATAAGGTAGTGTGGTTAGCACTCTGAGTCTACTTATATCAGTACTTCAATTTCTAATACATCAATGCTAAAAGAAGAAAAAATTAAAGATATAATTTTTCTAAAATTGCGTGGAACCCATTTGTTGGTTTAATCTTTCATGTGAGACAAATATCGAACCTCTGCAGTATTGTTGCAGTATAGTAGGAACAAATTTAAATTTCAAATACCTTAGAGATTATCTCTTCAGGCTCTACATATGCTAATTAACTTCTTTAGTCTTAAAATTAATGCCCGGTTAATTAAATTGAGATTAGTTAAATTAAAATGTTTATAAGTGGAAAGAAAAATAATTTGTAAAAGTGTTTCTGGATACTTTATTCTTGTTTTTGCATTTTTAGAGTTCCTAAAAATAAGTTTAAATAACAAAAAAATTAAAATAGAGGTCCTCAGTATGTACTCTACATTTGGTTACTCAAGTTCGGAGTTCGGAGCCTTTAGTTTGTGCCAATGAAACGCTTTTAGGTACCTCTCGTAGCTCCCACCAGAATTTTCAGGTCCGAGATCTCGACGAGCACCATTACGATTCCGATACTTAGTTCCGGAACAGGAACCGGGTTTCATTTCACCTACGAAACGTATAAAAATATACACATCTTGGAGAGACCCCCGGAGAGAAGCTATACGTATTGCTTTATAGATAGCTTTTCTTACGAAGAACTTTGTACCACCTAAAAGTTTTTCTTCTCTAGAACCAACAACCGCCGTGGTAATTCCACTTTAATCTAACAATCAACTTTTGTCTGAGCTTTTCACGCCATTTTCATTCATTTCGATAAGTGGTCTGAGACGACATTATCCAATGCTAACGAGGAAGCTTCATAGGTCATTAATAAAATTTTATTTAGCCCAATACAAGTGATTTCTTTTATTTAAGTTTATTTCTATGGTTTCGTTTTGAATATTATTATAAAATAATGATCAAAATAGCTCATATTGGATAATATAAGTCAACCATCACCTTCAAACGAAAACTGCTTTATAAATAGCACCAACAACTGAGAATATTTTATAACTAATTAACAAAATAGGCACTTCTTTCTCTAAATTATACAGCCTCTCCGAGGGTGTATTCAAAAAGTAGGAGTAGGTGCAGTAAATTAAATAGAAATATGTAAACAATAGGAAGCGATGCAGCTATTGTTATTGCCGATAGTGAAAGAAAATCGATATTTAATTTATTATTGTTTGTTATATCGAACCTTCAAAACCGTATTATATTAACAATTAGGTGTAATATATCTCGTTAAACGATAAACGAGATCGGTATACACGTTACACGTACAGTTAAAGTTTTCCTTTTCGTAATGCTAGTTTCCAGATCCTACCTTAACACTTATTTACATTTAGTTACAAAAAATCAACAAATCGTATTTACACGAACTCAAAACGGTCTATCCAATAATCGATTTAAAAATAACAATAAAAGAACCAAGTGTGTGTCTGTTATTTTTCTTTATCCTTTAATTTTTTATTTTACAAAAATATCCTTCTTCTCTTTCGACATATTTCATATTGGCACAAGGTGAGAAACTTTTCCATGTTACTCAAGTCTTGATGAAAGCTGCGAGCGTCAACTGATAGAAACGAACACATACAAGAATTTAATAATTATAGGCGTAGAAAAAATACTATTTACTATTCACTATTTCAAAATTTCTAGTCGATAAGTCAATGGGCGGAGTAATCTTTGTGCCGAATTCTAAGTTTCGTATTTTCAAATTGTAAATAGTAGGCTTGTAAAGCTCTCCGTTGATACGTTTACGTTGATACGTTGGCCAATCAAAGTAGAGTATTTTTCAAATTCATACTACGCGCGAAAAGCGACGGAAAAGTTAGTTGAAGTTGAATTTTATCCATCAAGTTTATCCGTTGTAGCTGTCAATTGTCAAAAGTTGATATTATATCTGTTTATTATTATTATTAACGGATAGCTGAAACGTATCAACGGAGAGCTATGAACCTAGCTTATATCTATTTAATTAATAGGTATAGTTTGTTTCAACATAATTTGAAGTTGTAAATCAAGTGTGGCAGATACGATTAAGAATTTTATTACACTGGTAATCTAATCTGAACTTATAGCAAAGGAAAGCAGCGACGTCACCATTTCAGAAGCGTGTTAAAAGAATTCTTTTATATTATTAAATTATACTTACTTTAACATAATTTCAACTCTTAAACAGAATATCATCAAATTAATTATGTCTATGAATAGTATGAATGCTTGGTTTTAAGTATTTTAGAAATTTAAAAATAAGCAACTGATATGATTATCTTATCCACTAAGTTCTTGAAATTGTTATTAACATAAATGAAGTGATAGTGATACAGACTTATTTGGTAATTAATGACTGTTAGGGAGGAGGCAGTTATATTATTTTTCTTAGTGAGTTTCGAAATTTTTCTAGTACGCTCCTGAAGCAATGTTTTTCCTGGTTGTTCCATAAAGCGATAATTTAAGGTTAGATTATCAGTGTAATGTTATATTCTTAATCATATCTGTCGCACTTGATTTACGACTTCAAATTATGTTGAAACAAACTATACCATAAACAAATCCGAAAATTTCAAATGCAATATTGCTTTCAAAAAAAAGAAGAATTTGCATAAATTACAAAGTAAATCAACACACGGTTGTTGGAAATTTAATCAACAACGTGTAAAATGTACACTTTAAAAAAATATTAAAACATTGATCTAATTAAAAGCAAACGACAATAATAAATTAATAATGTTATGTCCCTAAACTTGTACACTAATTTTCAAATTCGATAATGAAAACACGAATCGTTTACAAAAAATAATCGCTTATAATTTATTTTACTAAATTGGTCTTTCTAACAGCTGATGTGTATTTAAGATCGATCAACTATAATGAATCAAATGAAAATCGGCTTTACTGCCATTAAATTGTCACGTGTCAGTTGAGGATTATCAGGGATCAAGTTAATGAAAGCTTCGACAAAATAGATAGTACTTTTAACTTGTTTATCATCACAATTTACACAATTATTGTGCAATGAAAAATAGAATTTTCTCAAATGTAGAGAAGGTTTAGGAAAAATTCCGTTGGAAAATTTATCCCAATTTACGTGAACGAATAAGTTCTGTACAACGTTACATGTGGTCTGTGATCGAACGTAGTGGTGCTAATGATCGAGTGGTTTTTAATGTGGAGGTTAAAAAGGAGAAAAAAGGCGCACATTAGAAACTATTTTTTTTAAAAAAACCTATATAAATTATGGAACTTCCTCATTTACACATTAATTTAAACTTTAATGTAGTTAATTATCGACAATTGACTTAAATTTTATTGCTAAAATCCAAACTTTTATACCTACCTCTTTTTGTTTAGAGTCACGAAATGTTGGGAAAATTATAGCTTTACTGCATTAAAATTATTTCAAACATTATAAATCAATAATTTTTTTACTTTTAAAATGTATCAAAATACATGACATGCTATTCGTGTGCTGGAGAGCTTTTTTCTTGCAGTTTGATACGAAAACAAAATTTCTCTAATCGTAAAAGTTTAGAAATTATAGATAAATTCTATAAAAAGCTTTAAACATTACAGATTACAATAATGTTTATTTCAAGTATTTCATAACATTCGCTATTGCTGCTAATTAACGAAATTTTTAAAATTATATTTTTGAAGTCATAAAGCATTCAAAATTAATATTGTTCATTGATTTAGATGCAGAATTTTATGCCCTAAAACTTTTGTTTTAAAATATTTGTTCTAAAATAAATCGGGAAGCATTAGGAAATCACCAAAATACGATTTTACATGTTAAATCGCTATGACCGAGAGAAAACTTCTTTTTTATCTTTTAAATGTCTTCACTTCTGTAATCATCCTATTGTGCGAATCCTGGGAGAATCATCAAAATTCAACTATATCGGTCAATGCGGTTTAGTCCTTTCCAATCGAGTTTGACACTTTAGGAACATGAATTTTTCAACAGATAGGAAACCGTAAGGGTATTTGTCTTTAAAATATTGTCTATTACTTAAAGAAGAACTGTTTGATAGGTATAGTGATTGATTATAATCGATCACCCTAAATATTGAAGGAAAACACGCATTTTATTTAATGCGTATAAAAATAAAAAAGTAAATCTTTAAAACCCAAAATTATTAAATTATAAACAATAAGAGGTTTATAACTTTGCATTTGTGTGATATCGAGCGATGAGGTACATTGCTGCACCTATTACTTTATTTTAATGTAACGACTTAATAATAATGAGATTCGTGGAATTATGCCGGTGCAGTAAGTGGATGCAATTATAATGCATAATAGTAAAACGTAAAATATAAACGATGTCTAGTTTAATTTTCGTAATTAATAAGCTCAAAGGTAAATTCAAATTGACTCAATAGAGGGGATTCCCAAGGGTGGCTTCTTTAAATGCCGAGTGCTCTATTATCTCAATCGATAGTTGTGTCGACTTGCAACCCTTAGTCAAAAAAGTTTATTGTCAAAGTAGTGTCAATTAACAATTAAAAAGCATTTACTAATCCTTTATACTGTTGGGCGTTACAAGCCAACCGAATTAATTATTATTTGATTATCTTATTAACGTTTCTGGTATGAAACGATCGAGGTCTTAAGTATGTTTATTGTTAACAATATTATCCTTTTTGAAGATTTTCATAGACGTGCGTCATTGTGGTATTAAAAATGGCATTCAAATGAAGTTTTCTGACGTACGTGAAGGTCGTGGGATCGGCACTGCTAAAATGCTTTAAGTCGGGATAAAAGAGCGTCTTTTGATATTATAAAAATGAAAATATTGTATTTTTCTCTTGTGATACGCATTCTAATAACTTAAAGCACTTTACCGACTTGTAGGTAAAGTTTTTCTTTTATTTCGGTCTTAGGAATAGATACTATATGTAGATCGTAAAATAGCGAAAGGCATATTGAATAATATGCTGCTTCGAATTTTTGGGGCATATTTCTCACTTATTTCTACACGGAATCGCATTTTTTACTAATCATTTCTAGAAAAGTTTACCGCGCACTCCTTTACTCATGTTTAAAGTAACTTTTTCTTCTATAGCTTAAAATAGTTATTAAAGTTACTTACACCGTTCTAATTTTATATAAAGATTCTTTTCTTTAACGCCAAATCTGCATTAAAACCGTCATTCTTCTTAGTTCGCGACTAATAGAGTTAGGAGCGCGCTATAACTTCAACTTTCGGGCACTCGTAAACGTGTTACGAAAATGAAAAAAAATTGGCTAAAACTTAAAGTAACTTTAATTAGTTTAATTTTTACACTTTTCAACTTTTTGCTAAAGGTAAATCCTATCCGTTGCAGAAACGATTTTCTTTAAAATAGTTTCTCAAATGCAAAACACGAATATGACGCAAAGTTTCTCTTAAGAAGAACTGTCGGAAGGGATTACGTAATAAGTAAAGTTTTATCATTTTCTAAATTACGTTTTAAATTTACAACATTACTCGAGTATAATATTAAAATAATAAAAATTGGCTCTCGGCATAAAAATGTAATAGAGCGAAATCTAACGGCTTTAGAGTACGTCTAACTCAAAGAGAGGGGTTTTAACTATATACGTTTAGTGGAGAGATTCCGCCGACCGGTCAAAGTAACTTGTTAGATGGAAAGTTTCGTTCGGATACTACGAGATTACAAGTTTGGTCATCAATAGAACCACCACCATCATCATCATCATCGCATAGCAGCAACATCGCGTTCAACTCACTTTTATATTTCATCTAAAACTTTGGCATGTTAGGAATCTTTAGTTATATCTAAAACGTATAGGAGAGTACTCAAAGATGACTGCCGTCGAAGAACATTCATCGTATTTATGGTAGAATTAATTTGTATTTAAATCAAGATCCGGGAGAAGAGTGAAGTGTGTTCTCGTCGGATTTGCGGGCCCACAATGCGTTCGAACCGCTAAGTCTCCCCCTCGAGCTTATGTTTGGTTATTCCTTCTCGCTTTTACTATTTTCCATTGTCTTACAAATGGCAAGTTGTATAATTTACTCAAATCATTCTCCTCTCACTGCTGTATAATATACCGTCTCTTTCTGTCAGTTATTAAAATGAAAACAGCCAGTCATTTCGTCTGTTCATTCGTTAACATAATTGTATTGTTCCAGACGAATAATCGTGTACAGGAATGTAGCAAAGTTGTAATAAGTACCTAATGCGTTTTCACTAGGTCGATCGACACAACCGATCGAGTAACTTAATTGGTTTTAACAAGTTTCTAATAGACATTGAGATGTCTACCAATCGATTACTACATTTTCTCTTATAATTCAAGTTATATCTACCTAAAAACTATTAATAGATATAATGCAAGGTCCATCCGTGAAGTTCCTGACAATTTTTAAATGTAAATTCTATAAAATTATCGTGTTCAAGCGCGTTATCTTCGTTTTGACATCTTAAAATTACAGTTTGAGGTAAATTGAGTTATAGCAACCGTTTCTCATAGAAGAAAGTGCGACGGAAATAGCCATTTTGTACTTCCATTCCGGTCACATATCATTGGCTGCAGTTACTCTTGACGGAGTAGAAACGACCATTTCTATAGGATAAAATGACCGGAAATCACCGTTGTCTGCTTCTATCGCATTGACATATTATTAGCTTCCTACGGTAATTTTAATTCCGTGGGCAAACCAACCTAATTTAACATAACCTAAATGTGCATAAACGAGACTAGAGACTATTAACTTCATCACTGTAGTTAAGAGTTGGTGATACGATGAAATGTTAAGATAGTTTGTTTATTACTGCAATAGCTATGATTTTTATTCCCGGCGCCTCCACCATATGTTACGTTTGAATTGGTCACGCTCTGGATGATTTCAGTGTGTTTCAGGATTATTTGGGGTTGGTTAGATAACATGCTGATATATAAAAGAGTTCATAATATAGAACACACTGTAGAAATAGGGATATGTACCGAGTGAGTTGAAAAATTTCGTTTTTAATAAAAATAGCCCATTTTGTTTTTGTTGATAGATATTGAAAAGCAGAATGTAAAAAGAATTTATGTCGATACTCTGCTCTATACATTTACATATAAATATGCAAAGCTAGATTTACATTTGTATCGAGTATATAACTCTTTTTGATGTCTTTTGCACACCAAACTTGGTACGGAAAAGCCGCTCACAAACTAACTTAACTTTATTATATTCTTTTATATTATTCATATTAAATTTTAACATTTTTTTCGGGAGTCCAATTTTTATTTTTTTGAAGCTTAAGATAAAGGAAAAAATTTGGAAAAGACTTTTATATTTCAAATTCCTAGTAACGGAAATAAGGGTTTAAAAGCGTTTTATGTGTTACTCGTAAATTTTGTCATATTGTGTTACTTTTCATTTGTGGCGTATACCTTATATCTGCGGTATAAAAGTTGCTTTATATTATTTCTTTATTTTTAAAACTTTATTTTTAATATACTCGTGACTTGTATAAAGTAGAGTTTTAGAGTTTTGTTCAAATGTCCAAATATTATTATTTAAATGATTAATTTTTATATTTCGTCTTGTTGTAGATTTCAGTTGGAAAACCGTCAAGTCCGACTTTAAAATTCGCAGACTTTAAAAAAAGTTTCATTTTTAAATATAAAGTCAATTACCTAGTGCAACTTTAGTGAAGCTTCTCGTTACATACTGAGACATGAGCTTTAATGATACAGCTTCAAGTTAATGTTACGAGTAGTTGCAGTATAAGCAATTTACTGCATTTTTCTTCAAAAAGAAGCGAATCTCATTATAATTTTAGGTAAATCGATGCTTAAAAACGTAAGGTTTGAGCAGCGTTTCCCAACTGTCGGTATTTGCAAGTAGCTATTATAGTTTGTTAAATTGTTCTTCCCCTTTTGCTCTATCGTCAAGGGTTAAGAACCAAAAGCCAAACCTGCGTGACCAATTGTGGTCAAACTTTTGATACTGCTATTTAATGGTGAATTCTATTTCGATCTGTTGTCCATTGGTAGTCTGCTTGAAATTACCGAACAGAAAAGATTTTTTTTTATTAATTACGTCGTATGACTTCATCGTGAATAGATTCCTCCACGCCAGTTTAGGTGGAGGTTAAACTCTGATTACATGCATAAGTTCTAGAACCAGGATAAGGTAGTTCTTCTTAACCTATAAGTTGCTATAATTGCTCTATGGAGTAAATTCTGTGCTTAAATGTTGTTTCGATGTTAGTTTAATCTTAAAGAATTTTTGCGTCACGAAACTACTATAAGTCTTCCAGCACCGTAATTTCATCATCGATCAACACCTTTGAGTTAATCGACTCCTGCGGTGTACGAGGCTCATCCTTGCTATAAATAATTGCGACGTTGTGCAAGTTAAATAAAAATAAAGCAATCGAAAATCAAAGTGGTTACATCTTCGATAAAGAACCAAAACACGTAACTCACTACCGTCGAAAATACCCGGCGAGTTCTAATGTATATGTCGAACATATACTATACACAATAATAATAATGCTACATATGTCACTAAGGGGAATTGATACTTTAAAGCAGCCGTAGTTTGTAGTTTGCTGAATCGAATCTTTTAAAGAAAAATCGTGAGCCATTTATTCGACTTAAACGTATCACGTTCTTTATAATTCTTTTTTCTTTAATTTCCTATACGTTCTTTCGCTAGGTACTTATGTACGATACTTATTTATTTCTCCTTATCGTTTACGATGCTTTGTTTATATTAAATTATTATTTATAAAGAGTAATCGAAACTCGAGAGGTTTCCAGATCACTATGCAATCTGAACTGTAATTACAGAACAAAATAAAAATACGACTGCTGTCAGTTTGTGCTTATCCGACTAGGACACTACCTCTCTCAGATCCGATTGAAAATGCTCTCGATTTATTTGTAAATAGTTGAATCAGCTATAATGGGATAATGTAGTACATAGGTACCATCTAATAGGTTATGAGAAACTTCCTTCATGAATACAGAGTTTCTATGACTTTCAACGATATTGAAGTAACAAACATTGGATACGTTTGCTCTTTAATGTTTGTAATTACTGAAGCTCATCGATTAAAAGTAATTTATTTTTATTTTACTATCTACCACAAAAATTAAATAATTATAGTGTAAAGAAGAATTTGGAAATTAAGTAACCGAACAAAGAGTCGATTGAATAGAAAAGAGCCTCCTTACGAGTCCAAGAACATGAAATATGTATTTGGCTCAAGTAATCGCTCGTACAATCGATAAATCTTTATTTAGTGGGAAAAAAGAAACAATTTCCAGGTGAACTTGAAAATTTGACAGGTCAAGTTGAAGGACCGACGAATGATTTATATGTTCAAATATCAAGTATGTCATGAAAACACGAGTTTTATAAGTTGGAAAAATTTAAATTGGGACAATTTCTAATAGCCTTTCAATTTTCTAAAATTTACAGTGACAATAATAGGTACTAATAATTTCAATCGCCCTTATAATCCAATTTGTATGTGAAAATTGCTTTGTAAGCCTAAATAATATCTGATGTGTAGTTTGTAATACCCGATAATATCGCATGTGCATTTATCTATAATATAAAGGGTATTTATGTAACGTGTTATATAAATTATATTATAACATACAACTAATTTCCCTAATGTTGTTGCAGTGGAAGCAACGATGGGGAGTCGTCACCAAATTGTCTCCTGCTGCCGGTAAGTTTTTTCATTCATTATTTAAAATTTTTTTATACTTATATTTTTTTAATTCTTGCATACCGGGTGATTTTTAAAATACCCTAAAATAATATTAGGCAAACTTGGAGTAACTTCAGAATTTTTCCATTTTTTTATTTATAGAAATATAACTATCTAGATTTAATAGACTCTCTAATGATATTATTTATTATTTGGCTAGTAAAAAATCGTCAGGTGCTACAAGTTTCGTGAGCCACACTGTATAATTTATCAGTATTTGTATAAGTGGCTGTTTATTAATTTACATAAATCGTCTGAGATTTACTTACAGGTAGTATATAAATACCATAATTTAAACTACTTACTTGAAGAAAACGCTTATTTAAGGAGGTAAATAGGTACATTTACATAGTTATTTGAGGAAATTACAATAATTTTTAGTTAAACGTAACTCGTTTAACTTCTCCCTCGCATAAAAATATTTTTGGAAGAATGAAAGATACAAATAAATATTCTTTTACATTTTGAGGTAAAGCCACAAGATTTCCATTAAAAAAGCAATTTGAATTTAGAAGTGAAATCTAATAAGTGTACTAGAAAATATTTATTCTACGGGCTATTTGTATCCCAACGAGTTCAATATAAATAGAGTGCTTTTAACTCGGATCACGCAAAATGTTGACTTGTACAAAGTTCGTTTTAGGTACGATAGTTCACTACCTAACTATTAATATTCCGTTTTAAAGGGGGAAACTTACTTATATCCTTAGAGGAGTACGTATCTAGTGCCTTAGTCAAATTTACACCTAATTAATTAACTCCGTGTAAATTTAACACTAGACAGTTGTAAAATTAGTTTAACTTTATTTTGTTATTTCATACTATAATTACATACGTGCGCCCTTTTTTGAACATAAATTTACCTTCATGAGCTAATTGAGAACGAGTAGTAAAATTACTTAGTCATATAAACAGCGAATTATGCGTTAGTTTTAGATATGCTTTGAAAGTTATTTCATTAATGGAAATCCAAAGGAGACCTCGATCGTAATGACAATTTTTATTAATAAAAGACACATGTTTATATCCCCTTCTACAACCCGTTCACTTTCGGCTCGACTTATGAAACACCCTGTATATTTTGCTAGAATATTATTGCACTAATAGGATTTTATTAATTTTCCATCTTTATTTCATTTCTTAATTAATTTTATCTATTTATAGCTACATTTTAATATAAAATCTTTTTTTTTTCGTTTATTTGAATTTACATCGTACATGTAATGCACGTTACAAAATAAATATGCTAATGTAATTTAGTTAAAATGTGAGCTTTTATAAACACCTGAAAGATTTGCCAAACTTTTCATTCGGTTGAGTTGGATAGCTGATGGTCTTTTTCAAATTTTTGAAATTCGGTTTTTCTTACTTTACCGACACGTGACTTTTAAAATATTCAATAAATAATTAATTTAATTATAAATTTTTTAAATAAATAATTAACAATAAATACATAGGTATATTAACTAAATTATATAATTAAACTCACTAAATCTTTATTTTCTTTATTTATACACATTAAGGTGATCACGTGACGGTAAAGTAAGAAAAATCGAACTATAAGTACCTATTGATGTAGTATTTTCTCCGAAATACTTTTTTGTCAACCACGTTTTAAGTTCTAATAATAGTTTCGTATAGCAATACAAATCGAATTGATCGGGAAAAAACTATGAATTTTTGTGACGTTGTTTTTAATTCTGTTTCAGAGGAAATTTTAGGCAATAAATTTATATTTTATTACGCAAAACTATATTTTACATTAAAGAACATAAATTATTTTTTATTTCCCACATACAAAAATATAAAATTGATGAAAAATCGCAAACATTCAATCGTAGGAATTTATTAATAACATTTTCAAAGTTATAGTCTTATCTAAAAGGCGTCAATTATACGGTGTAAATTTGACGTAACGTTATATGTTTTATTTATTTTTGATCAATTCGAAAAGTTAAACTCCAGTAGTAGGGTAGTAGTAGAAATAGTAGAGGGTCGTAGTAGAAGAAAACCTTAATACGTAACAGGAACTGACAGAGATATAATACCCGACATAAGCTCGACGTTGCTAACATCTTTTCGCTGTCATTCGAAAGTTTTCCTTTCGTCTTTATCGAGAAAAATTTTTCGTGCGATGTTCATTTTATGCGGGTAGAGGATGCAATGAATCAGTGCGTTTTTATGACACGCACCTTAAGATGTGAAAATGATGTTGTAGTAGTGCAGGGGATATTTCTTGTTCTTAAGAGAAAAGAGGGCGTCCATTACAAATAAGACTTTTTCTTTTTCGTCTATATTTTAGATATTTTTTCAAAAGAAAATATCCGGATGTATACATTTTGACAAAAAAGTCGAAATCCGAGCAGCACGAACCAATATATAAACTGGAAATCTATATGTGTATTTTTGAATCGGAAGAAAAAGGTCATACGTAAATCCTTTGTTACTATGAAAAACCAATATTGGGCTGAGTTTTCTTCAACTTTTATTGAATTTCTATTTTCATTTTTCTTATTATCTATAAGCGACAGTGACGGCTCGTTTTGTTCTTCCATCACATCACTACATTAAGTTTAGTTCGATAGAAAGAGAAGCGCCGAAATCAGTTTTCATTTTCATACTATAAAGCTCTCGATTAAGTTAGTTTGAAATTACATTTTATGTTTTAGTTTGCTTTTCTAATTAATAATTAATTTTGATTGGTTAAAATCAGTTGTTTGTATAGTAGCGGCAACGTTCGTTCCGCTTTATCACACGACTTTTGTGCTTGGGAGGCTAAAGTTCTAAGAGCACAAGCCGTCACTGCTTAAATCTTTCGCAAACATGAAAGTTAATAAGAGATAGTTGGTTTTACATTTTTCATGATTCGTGTAGCAATAGCGACAAGCTACTATCATTAAAGAAGCACTTGCGTGTACATGATTACAATCGATTACACCATGTAAAATAGATCAAATGGTATTTAAAGAGCCGCGTTCGTACATTTTCTTCTTTTTAATACTAAATTCCACGATAAGCTTTGGATTTTGTTCATATAATGTTATATGGATTTTCCGAAACGTTTAGTAATGTCAAGTATCGTAGTGTCACTCTGCATGGGTGCTACAATATAGAGGAATTGAACGACCGAATTCAGTTTTATTTCGCATTCGTCGACACCGTCTGCGACTTACAAAGTTTCCTTATTTATTTTAAAATGTTAAGATATCTTTCATTTTACGACAACTACCACATAAAATAGGTATTACAAGGTTTAATATTTTCCTACATTAATTTTCCGATTAAAACTTTATTAATTAAAGAAAAAAATGTGTTTTTTTCCTCTTAAGTACCCCACATTATGGTTAATGGAATTTAGTTTTTTTCCCTCTCGGCCCGTTAACTTACACAAAAATAATCAAAGTCATGCTATTTTAGTAATTAATTGATCAAATTGATTCTATACCCTTAGGAGAAAATTAATTTGAACACAATTAGTTTTCTTCATTTTCTAGTTTGATTGTTTCTCACCCTTGCGTGTGTATACGAAATGAAGTAAAATTATTTCTAACAAAGGAAATACGTTTATTGAGGATTCTGCTAATTTTTATCATTTAAGTGTTTTCTTAGTATAGTTATTTCAGGTAGGAAATTCGATTTGCGACTTCATCGGTGGTGGACAGATTTTAAGGTTTTGATTCTTTTTTGCATTATTAACCGTTTTAATATTTGCAGCCAAATTTACTTTTTTTTTAAACCGGGGATTTCGCATGCGGTTCTGTGTGGCCTATTGTGCTTCCTTAGAGAGAGTGTGGCGTAATTTACACTTAAAAATCCCAAAACAAACTAAATTTAACAAAATGAGGGTGCCAGCTAACTTAAGGAGATGGCGTGGATTAGGATGGTAAAAATAATAGGGCGCCACACGATTTCCCTCAAAATGTCCAATAATCCTAAAATCGTGAAAAGGAGAATAATAATAAAATAAAAAAACAACAACAATCACACCAGTATCTCGTATACTTAAACAACTTTAACCCAAAATGTACAAATAAGAAAAATTGTAACTATTACACAAGTTATCAGTCTTTGCAGATCAAATTGATAATATATAATTAATGTAATGGTAAGTACGAAAATGATAAATCAATAAAATGTACCAAAATTTGAATAAATGTAAAATGGTTTAACTGTACCTGGTGCACCTGTACTAATCAACAACCTTCAACGAAATAATTAAATGTACTATTTAAATTGAAACTTTTAAATTAAATAAAAAAATTGTTTATCAAATTGTATTACTCAACCAAAAATACGTCTTCACTGATAACGATGATGCACGCTAGACAAAATCTTGCATCAGTGTCCTAACGTGATGATTACCGGATGCAATCTTGCGCTAATCTCAGTAATAAGGAAAATTAAAGATAGTGCGTCGATAGTGCGAAAATATGTACAAAATATTTACAAAACTTGATCGTAAATTAAATTTGAATCGTACGAAAAAACCCTGAAAAGAAAGATAAAATAGAAAGAAGAAAAATTACACATGAACAAACATACCTTATCGATAAGGGCTTAATAACTGACTTGAATCAATCCCCAAACGAGTGGATAATTACTTTCCAATAATTAATCTTCTAAACACAAATCCCAAAAATGGTTTAAAAAAAAACTTCAACTTCACTTCAATTCAATTTTTCTTTAAATATAATTTAGAAGATTTAAACAACCAGCAATTTGTACGACTTTTAATTAACAATTGAATAAAATGACCTCTTATCAATAAAGGTATGGGTAGGAGAAGAACACAGAACATTTTAGTATTAAAGGTAACAATAATAAAGGTACAATAAACAAACTACAGAGGGTACGACTAGTAACAAAAGTAGGAAATAATAAGAAAATACATAGAAGCAAAATAAAAACGTTACAAGAGTTACAGGATAATTCGCAATCCTTTTTGCTCGAAGAAGATTACGAGCTTGCAAAAATGGACACTTTGTATCTGATCTTGTTTCCATTATTTGAATCCTTTAGATTAACCAATTACACGTTAACGAGCTACTTTATTTGTCCCCCGAAGCTCGGGGTCCTCTTTCAAAAACTTCGTGTTTGTGTAAAACTCTACGTTTGTGCAACTTCAATCGAGCTATTAATTTATTTATGATTTAGGCTTATGCTCCGTTTCCACTAAAAATTATTACGGCGTACGACATACATTATTATACATTTTTTTGTTTCTTTAAAATTCCACATATAGCTTGCAATAAGTTTTTCCTTACTAATCGAAATATTTGCATTTTTAGTGCACTTTTCAATTTGAGAAAGTTAGGTGAAAACTTTTTCCAATTCTTCTCATATAAGTTTGAAACTTATAGCAAACAACTGGAAAGCTGTCCAAATTCCCAGATTTACACTAACCGAGTATTGAAATTCATACAACATTATGATTTAGTATTATTCGTTTTATTCCAACACCAAAATCAAAAAGTTTTTTTTTTGGTTAACATAGGTAGGTGGCTAACTGAAATAATAGGCAAGCTATAAATACAACTGAAATGTAAATTGGGTTCTAAACAAGTAGGACGCACGTATGTAAAACTGTTTGGGATAAACCTAATCTGTGAGAGGATTCTATCGAACTTTACGGAATACATTTTGTAGAATCGTGAGCAATCGGCGAAATGCGAAAAGTTCACTTGTTGTAAACTACACAAATGGCGACTAAAACTAGGGAAAAAGTTGTAAATGGCGATTGTATAATATTATATGACTGAACGGGTAGTCGTTTCAAAAAGGATCAGAATGAAAGGAACTCGGAATTATCTTTTAAATTTAACTTCCTTCATATTTGTATGAGAGAAAAGCATTGTTTCTTTTTAGTAATTTTAGAAAAAAGGTCATTTTCGATAAATTCTTTAAATATCTAAATCCTTTATCAATTTCTTTCTCGTAGTAAGCAATTTATTTCGTCCCTTTTATAAGTCCTTTTTTGTACAATAACTACGACAAATTTGCAGACAGCACAGTTTTGTAATAGTAGTAAATTGATTTTCATTATACGGGGTGCAACGAAAACGTGGACAATCCTGTGTAATACCATAGAGGACTACTATATTGTAATAATTAAAAAAAAACACACGAGATAGAGGGGTTTCTTTAAAAGTAAATAATTTAGTAAATGGTAATTCGTAATGCACGAACGAAGAACGTTTATGTTTTGACGGAAGCAGAAAATCGCGTTAGCGCCATGCCGTAAACGTAAAAATAAAGGAGAAAAAATTATTTGAATAAAGTTGCTGAAGGATTAAGAGAATTAAATTTTGTAAAAAAATTCAATACTAAGAGCTACACGAAGAGCTTCTATACGACTACATAGTTTGTCGGTAAATTTATTCTACCTACAAGTTTTAGTTTGTTTTACCTTAGGTAACGTTTGTACGTAAAGTAAATCCCTTTACACCACTACAAGAGTCGTTAAGTAATTATGTTGTCATTTGAGTAGGTTCGATTAAACCTCGCACATGCACTAAAAATAATATACTTTTCAAATTTCCCCTTTTGTGCTTCGGAGGGCACGTAAAGCTATCGGTTCCAGTTAGTATCGAGATGACGTGTTTTAAAGAGTGCGAATGTCGGTTTTTTAACCATTAAAAACTTTATGAAAGCTCTCTGTGTTAAAATTTTCAGTCGAACAAAAATTATTTTTAGGTAGTAAGATAGTTGTAGCAAAATTGCAACATTTATGAGAATTTTTAAAGAAGAGTAAACTCCCTGAAGGTCTTCCATAAATTTTTAAGTCAAAACAAAAAATTTAAAGCTTCTTAGAGCCACTAAACGACTCCTTAAGGATATCGAAATAACTTTGACATGCTCATAATTCCATAAAGTTAAGAGTTCTCTTACTGTACACTTTTTTTATTGTTTTTGGATCGAAACAAATATAAATTAATGATACGTTTGCGTTTTCTGTTACCTCACAGATCTTAAACTACCAATGCAGGTTTAATGGGTTTCTTATGTGCGGTATAAACTTTCAAAAATGAAAACTTTGTCGTTCGTTGTGCCAAGGGGAAGAATCGATTGTAGCACTTGCAGAATTTTATATTCACACACTAAATTGCTAAATTAAAGAAATAATAGATATAGTCGTAATCACGAAAGCTTTTAGGTGGGGGATTGTGTTATGAATTGAAAATCGAAATAGTCAAATATATTTATTTTATTTTAATAGTGGAGTACGAATCTATCAAACGTCGTATCGGCTTTACGATTCAAATATACTTGCACATAACGTGCACCAGGAATTTCTTAGCTGCTTCCCACCCCAAAGTTTTCGGGATTTTGACTATGGTACTTTTCACATTAAGCAACAATTTGGAGTATTTAATTTATTTACGTTAGAAAAACTTTTTTTTTATTTAAATAAATCTAATTTTACAAATCTTGTGTCTTTTTAAACAAAACATGAGAGGGTTGTGATGAGAAAAAGTTTTGGAAACTTTCCTCGTTGAGAAATTAATTAAAATATTTATATCGAGCTTTCATTTTCGGATTTCGTCGTATGTTTAAATAATACTTAAGAAGGGATAATATTACACTTCGCACGTACTTAATTTAAGTTAAAAATAATTTTATTTTGGACTTTTTGGGGTATCGTATTACAAAAGATGATCACAAAAGAAAGTAACGCTTTTCCTGGTTAAAATTTAAATGTTGTAAAACTCTACTTTTCCAATTTCCCACGAGGTTACGATGTCTAGTCCAGGACGAAGAAAATATATTGTTTTTGTTGCCATTTCTTTTCTTATAAAGGAAGAATCGATTTCAACAGCATAGTCGTGTCTGAGACGTTTATCTTGCTACTTATTATCCTATCTATATTATTTTAGCACTTCGTTTTCATCCAATCATATTGTTTACACTATATTTTTCTTGTAGGATAGAAAATTTAACTCTCGTGTGACACGGCCAAAAAAAAGGAAGCAAAAAAAAACAATTTTAAGTTCGTCAAGGGAAAATATGTCGATTTTGTTTTATTTTTAAGAAACAAAATGTCACTCAAGTTGACAAGGAAGGATTTTAGATTTAAAATCCTTTATACAATAAGACGGTTTTGTTTTAAGTATAATGTTTAATGTAGATTTCCCATTTATAATGTATCCATTTCTTATCTTTAATGAAGGTTCGCTATCAAAAATTGATTAAAGAAAATTCGTTTTGAGACTATCTTCAATTACCTAGAGCACAAAATTTCCAATGCGTTCATCTTAAATTTACTTACACTTTACACTTACACTGAGTAGTGTTGTGTACTTCGTACGGAACGGACGTGTTTTGCAAGCACATGAATGTGCTTGTAAAGCATTGCATTTGTTGCTGTTTTTCAAGTTCAAGTTTGTTGATGACTTGTAAAATATTTAATCATGGAAAATTGTGGTAAATGTGATATAGAACTTAAAAGAACTGATAAATCAATACTGTGCAAAGGTCTTTGTGACAAGAAATTTCACATTGGATGCGTTAATGTAAAAGGGGATGAATTTATATTTTACCAACACAGACCAAATCTTTTGTGGGTGTGTGAGCGGTGCCTGAAAGTGTTAGAAAACGGGATGTTAGATTGTATGAAAACTCTAAATAGAGCATTTGAAAATGAGAAACATGTAAGCGGACTGCAAGAATCTATAAAAGAACTTAAAAAAGATTTTGAAGAAAATAAAGGTAGTAATACTTATACTAATGAGGCGTGCAGCAGTACGAGTTATGCTGAAAAATTGAAACTAAAGAAACATGAACCAGTAATAATTGTGAAACCTAAAAATCATAATCAGAAAAGTATAGAAACTAAGAATGAGGTGAAGAAATCAATTGACCCGACAGAACTGCAAATCTCAGGATTACGAAACGTAAGCAATGGAGGAATTTTGATTGAGTGCAAAAATAAAGAGGCAATGAATAAAGTAAAAGATACGGCTATTAAAAAACTTGGTGAAAATTACGAGGTAACTATTCCCAAAAAAAGGACACCTAGGGTTAAAATTGTCGGCCTATCCGAGAAATTATCTTTTGAGGAGATAGAAATGAAAATCTGGGCACAAAATACTTATCTAAAATTGGACCAAGCAAGTATAAAAATTGTACATATTAAAGAAGCAAGAAATAAAAAAAATGGTTATACAGCAATTGCAGAAGTCAGTGCAAATATTTATAGGTCAATGATGATTCAGGAAAAACTAAATATAAACTGGGATAGATGTAAAATATATGACGCCATTGAGGTCACAAGATGTTTTAAATGTAATGGATTCAATCATAAGGCAAGTCAGTGCAAAGCAAATATAGCGTGTCCAAAATGTGCCGGACCTCATGATGTAACTCAGTGCAAAGAAACCAAGGACAACCTTAAATGTATAAATTGCTTGAATACTATTGAGAAATTAAAAATTGAATTGGATACAACTCATGCAGCTTGGAGTTTTGACTGTCCAGTTTATAAAAGAAAAGTGGATCAATTGAGAAATCAAATTGATTTTTTAGAGTAAACGAAAAAAAAAAAGATGAAGATATTATCTATTCAAATATTTCAAAATACAAGGAAATTACATGACGAAATGAAGAATGCGTTACAAGAAAACTGACCTTCTAAACAAAATATGCAAGACTGGAATAAAAATAAAAACAATTTAAAAATGAAAACAATTTAAAAATGTGTGTCAGCAACCTTCAGAATGTGCAACCTGTAGTAAACAAATGGTATAATACTTTCAAAGGAATTTAAGTGAATATGTATAACAACACTACTAATCAGGAAATTATAATTGTGTACTTATATCTAGAATTAAGATTTAAATAATAATTATTGTAAATTTTCAAAATAGTTCTATTACTAAATAAAGTTACTTATTTATTTATTTATTTACTATACTTCCACGACGACCGTTTAAGTTCCAAAACGCAAACACAAAATTTTGGAGAACGTCTGTCTGTCTGGCTGTCTGATTGCCTGTATCTATGTACGGTATGTACTGTATTGTATTTAGGGGTCTATTGGCTTCTAAGCCTTCATCATGGACCAGGGAGATGAGAGTAAGAAAAAACATAGAGAATACATTACGGAATTGTCATTGTATTGTCCTCAGGGGTCGATTGGCTTCTAAACCTTGCAGAAAAGCATACTAGTATTGATCTTTTGTTCATAACCCTACTCGTAGTTATATTCTCAGGAATTCAATCTTGCCAGTGTAGCATAGCTCTGAGAAGTTTGCTTTTCCCTTCTTCTAGAGTCAGTTGAGCTCTCCCTAAGTGTTTCAGCATAAGCTGAGCCAATGCATCGCAATTGCAGAGAATGTGTTTGGCTGATTCGATCTCCGATTCACAGAATCTGCATATGTCACTATCCTCCAGTTCCAATTTCTTAAGGTGGTACGTGACTGGGCATCAGTGTCTAGTAAACAGACCCGTGATAAGTCTGATTTCGTCCTTTGACAGTAGAAGACGCTTTTTAGCATTTGTGATCGAGTACACAGTGAATTTCTTCGACTGTCTTTGTTCTGGTTTTTCAGTTTTCTATTTTTGGATATCCCCCCTTCTATTTATTCTAGATAGTCCACAGAATGGTTTGGGTACGGTCGGGAGGGCTTTTGAGCTTGTTCTAGCTAATTCATCAGGTATTTCGTTTCCTTCAATTTCGTCATGTCTTGGCATCCAATGAAGGACAACTTTGTTGTTCCTTGTCAGTTTTGAGGAATTGTCTGCATTTCCAAGTGTTTTTTTGTAACTTTTTTGCCCTTTAAATTCCTTCGTAGGCATTCTCGGGCACATAGATCTATTGCAAGAGTTTCAGCTTAGATAATTGTGGGGTAGGTTCCTAAGGCTATTGATGCCCTATATTTTGGGCCATATACAGTGTGATTGAAAAAACGTGATAATGGAGATTTCTTGGTTATTATTAAAGATAGAAAAAAAAATCGTTCAGGTAACTTATAGTACTCAAGAAGCTTGTTATTTTGATCAATTCAAAAGTACCAGTGGAATTAAAACAAAAGAGTAACGTTACTTAGGTTCATTTTTTTAAATGGAACGTGTAGATTTTTTCTAGGTATTCTTCAAGACTATCAAATTCTCTTTACAGTGATACTAAATAACATTAAAATATTTAAAAAAATAAAGTCGTAATAAGGTTTTAAAAAATGAATCTAGTAACCCTTATAACCATAGCATAACAATCGATAACAATCGAAACAGTCGTTATTTATTTGTTTTAATACTTATGCAACTTGATAGTAGATGTTTTTGTATTTTTGATTGTTATCGATTGTTGTGCTATGGTTATAAGGGTTGCTAGATTCATTTTTTAAAACCTTATTACGACTTTATTTTTTCAAATATTGTATTGTTATTTAGTATCACTGTAAAGAGAATTTGATACTCTTGAAGAAAATAACTAGAAAAAATCTACACGTTCTATTTAAAAAAAGGAATCTAACTAACGTTACTCTTTTGTTTTAATTTTACTGGTACTTTTGAATTGACCAAAATAACGAGCTTCTTGAGTACTATAAGTTACCTAAATAAGTTTTTTTTCTATCTTTAATAATAACCAAGAAATCTGCATTATCACGTTTCTTCAATCACACTGTATACCTATATCTGTTCCCTGTTCAGTTTTAGATCCATCTGAATACTAGATAGAGGAGTTTTTTTTCTCTATGGTCCTGTCTTTTGGTCCTAAATGACCACCTCGATCGGTGTCTCAAAGTCAAACACTACCACCACATCCAAGGGTTTTTCAAACAATTCTGACTGCAGAAAGTCCAGGATCTTTAGGTTACCTGTTCTGTCACCAACTTTGAATTTCTTGCTCTCTACAATTTTTATGGCGGTTTGAAGACTCTCCTTCTTCACCCGTAGGTGAAGAGGTTGTAGGTCTAAAAGCGCCTCCATAGCTGTAGCCGGGGTTGTGCTCATAGCCCTTGTTTGTATGTATGTATAACAAAAACAAAAACTACTGTACTTACTTATCTGTTTACGGAAAAGTACTCGTCGTTTTCAATTACCTGTTATCATCTTCATTAACGTCAACTTGCAAAAGGTCATAATTATTCTTATAATTCTTCCTATTTTTGTTTTAACCCAAAACTTATAGAAGTAGGAAATCACTTGAAGGTTTACACATAAATAATAAATTAGAAAATGTAAATAAAAAACATTCTGCATGTAAACGAACTGCAATTTGGTGTGGCTTGTAGTACGGGAAAACAACGATGTCAACATTTTCTTGTATACATAAATATTAAAACTAAATTAATGGCTAAAACATGACAATAAAGTTTTTTTGGTATCTGTTTTTGTTAGTTTGGGGTGAAAAACAATCAAAAAACCATTTGCTGATTACACTTTCATTAACATTACTATACAAACGATGCTTTTGGGTTAAAATGATATTTTTTCTAATTATTTTTTTTTGTTATTGAAATAAGAAATTTGGGTAAAAAATTCCAAGTCTAATAATTAGGAAACGCCGATGCTTAAACTCGAGCAACTCGAGTAGAATATTAAAAAGTCTTTACGGAGATCGTTATTTTCTGCGAAAGAAATTTGGGTCTTGTGGGTGGATTTAAAAATATGAATTGAACGGAAGACTAAAGAGGTTAAAAGAAAAGTTAAATATTTGTAGAGTTAACCTCGTTTTATGTGGGTTGTAGTGGAAGAGATATTGACCTATCGCCCCTATATGTTGAGAAATAAGGGTTAGAAAATTTAGTGGATGGCTTTTCCTTTACCTTTTTGGTTCGCCACTCTACTACTACGTATTCAAGAACCGACTTATTCCGGCTCGATTCGCATTCGCTTTACTAAATAATTTAGTATTCAATATAAGGAAGAGATATGCATATTATTGAGTTTTAAAGTCCTAAGTCTCAAATAGGAAAAGTTGATAACTTTAGAGCAAAACAACATCTGTTGTTTTCGTTGTCAGATGCCATCTTTCGCAGTCTTTTTATCCCCTTTGCAACAATAATATTTTAGACAAAATGTTTACATCTTGAAATTTTTCATACTCAATTTATAAATCATTTTTACAGTTATGGCAAACATTTTTTACATCATCCTAAAATATATTTTCTTCTTTTCCTCCGAGGTAGGTCGCTCGTGGAAAATAGTCTTTATTTCGAAACGGCTTGCAAAATTATTTTATAATTAAAAATTATCCCTATTACTGTATTATAATAAAGTTTAATCTCAGTTTTATCCTAAAGGGTTTGAATAACAAAATCTAGGGATTTAGGACAAGATTAGTAGACTCGATTATCCTTTCTAAAATTTGTATCTATATGTACTCAAACTGTAGGTAGTACCGTGGAGGTATACGCAAAATTATATTAATATCTAAATATTTGTTTATAATTAACATTAAATTAAGTCTTGCCAAAACTTTTCACTGGACAATTACGACAATATGTACCAGATGGAATTTATATGCGGAAATGAAATCAAATTACCTTCTGATGATCGAATCAAATTCGACTTTGGTTGAAAGCCGATGATAAGAAAATTGAAAATTTTATTGACTTTTTAACAACAGAAGAATTGATATTAGAGGATGATAATGGTATATTTAAGCAAAATTGGAAGTTACAATCATATTTTACACCCTTCTAAAGAAGTAATCTTTCGCAACCCTCTTTAAGAACATTGACATGAGCCTTTATTCCTCTTATTTTCGTCTATGGTCTTCAAACGTATGACTTAACAACGATAAAGGGATCTTAAGATGCAAATCCAACAGTAAAACCCCCTGGTATAAAACCCTCGTCGTAAACCTTTCTTTATTTTTCTAAAAAATACCCATCCACGGTGTGATGTAATAAAATATTTTTAATCGATTTATAAGACGGAAAAGTAAGCGTATAAGAAAATCACTTAAATTTTCCAAAAAAACGAATATCGACGCGACGTTTAAACGAATATAAACAAAAACATAGAAAAGGGCAATTTATAAGATCGCGACATAGTAGTATCATGTTGCTACATCTATTCCAATTTAAATAACAAGATTCAAACGTGTTCTTCACTTTTTTTATGAACATTCAAGTGCGACGTTTTTCCAGCAATATGTAAAATGTTTGGGTCGTTTGATTTATAGCCGGAGAAATAGTTTTTAGATACTATTTCAAGCTTGGAGTGTCGTTTTACATTTTTTTATATCTTAACCTTAACAACTTGTAGAGTTTTGCCTTTTCTTCGAGTCCAAACTATTCTTTCGTAAAGTTTCTACGAAAAGTTCATGTTCTTCGAAGGGCATGTCAATTGATTTGTCAAAGGACTCTCGTTGCATTTACTTGTTGCCAGTAATGGCTTAACTTTTGTGGATGATCCACTGCAACGGCTAGCATGTGCAAAATGAGCACAGTCCCAACTGCAACTATGGAGACACTTTAAAACCTTAAGAGATGGAGATGGCACTTTAAGAGATAGTCTTCAAGCCGCCATAAAAATTTCACAGAGCACGAAATTCAAACTGGATGACAGAACAAGCCAACTAACGATCCTGAACTTTCTACAGCCAGAATTGTTTGAAAACCCCTTGGATGTCATTTTAAGAGTGTTTCACACCGTTCGAAGTGGTCGTTCAAGACAGTAACACGGCTAGAAGTCAATCCGAGAGTCAATCAATGCAACTGGAACGAAACTCCTGAATGGATCTAAAATACCAGATGGAGTTAAAACTGAACATGGAACGAGTATTATAGGCATATATGACGCAAAATATATGGCATAAATAGTGTCACGATCGTGTAAAGATCATGACCTCTGGACACTTCCAGAGTTGTACCGAGATGAATTAGAATAAATAACAATGCTGAAATACAATTCTTTTATTAACTGGTCTTACCCAAATATAAGATATATCCAATTACAACACTTAACCATATTGATAAATAAGTGATCACGACCGGCAAGCGTTTCGCGATTCCGAATTATCTAGAACTCCCTTCAAAACCTACTTTGGGGCCCTTTATAACCTTAGCACACGCGCTAACTAAAACTGCTAAAACGACCAATTCATGCATTATTTCACATTCTTCAATACATGACAACAGTCACATATTGAAATACTTTTTGTACATTAAATTTTTGTACTAATTTACTTAATACCTTTATTAAATAATTTGCGTAATAAATCTACGCGTGACAATAGCCTTAGGAATCTACTCCAGAAAGCTGAAACTCTTGCAATAGATCTTTGTGCCCAAGAATGCCTACGAAGTAATTTAAATTTAAAGGGCAAAAAAGTCAACATAATGTCTGACAGCCAAGCTGCAATAAAGGCACTCAATCAAAGCCAATAGCTTTGAGTCTTTATCTACTTGGGAACGTAGACAATCCCTCAAAATTCTGGCAAGGAACTACAAAGTTGCTCTTCATTGAGTGCCGGGTCACGAAGCGATTGACCGAAACGAAAAAGCTGACGAATTAGCTAGAACATACTCAAAAGCCCTCCCGATTGGACCCGAACCATTCTGTGGACTATCTAGAACACATAGAAAGGGGAGATCCAAAAATGGGAAACTGAGAATAAAAATTCTCACTGAAACAACGCATCAGGACAAAGACAGTCCAAGAAATTCAATGATTTCTCGACCACTAATGCTAAAAAACTTCTTCTATTATCAAAAAACGAAATCAGACTCATCATGAGTCTGTTTACTGAATACTACCCAGTGAGATACCACCTCAAGAAACTGGAACTGGAGGATAGTGACATATGCAGTGTCTGTGAATCTCATATTCTCCGCAATTGCGATGCATTAGCTCGGCTCAGGCTGAAACATATTCAGGAACATTCTATGCTTCGCTGGTAAGATTGATTTCCTGAGAACATAACTGCGAGTAAGGTTATGTTCTGCAAGACTTAATCGACCCCTGAGTACAATACAAGGCATGTCAATTGATTCCTTAAAGGACACTCATTGCTTTTCTTTTGTTCTTATAGCTACAGGAGCAACATTTTCCACAATTTGACCTACCTTTAGGGGTTACGAATTCTAAGGTGAGAGAAGACACTCGGTGGCAAGAGAGCCCAACATAGGCTAATCCTCTTGTAGTTGTTATCAGTTGTGGCTTAACTTTTGTGGATGATAGGTTTTGTGAGTAAAACTTTGGGGCTAAAAGAATGTTTACTTTTGAATTCGATTTTACCCTTAGCATTTTTTTTTTGCTTAAAGAAATTAATTAATCCCATCTCTACAATTTTCTAATTGTGTCGACTTATGATCCCCATCTTCTAAAATTACCCAAACAACTTCTTCACTGCGAGGGATACGACATCGAGAATTATTTTTTAACAGTAACCCATAATTCCTATAATCAACAATCTCTATGTTATTTCGACTGAAACTTTTGTGAAAATATAATTTTACGATTAAGTGTTAGTGTTTTGGAAATTTCAACAAGACAAGTTGTGATAAAGTAGGGTGCGTCACGATACGCGTGTGTACGCAGTTAAAATCGCTTCGACTAGAAAAATAATTCACCGTGACCGAGAGCGACTCATCAACTGCAAAATTATTACATACGTTTCCCTTCTTTTAATTTTTTTTTCTATACGGCGATTTTTAATCACAATTTAATCGTTCGGATGATATCGACTAAATTTGATCTTCCTTTTGTTTGTAGTTAATAGCGTGTTATAGATTACCGAACTGTCCGAGAACTAAAACTTTGTTCTGTGCGATGATGTAGTAGTATAAGGAGAGTGAAGACAAACAAACAAGTCGAATAAATGGGAAAATCTTAGATGTATTGACCGACTCATTGACTCCTTATGGTTTATCGATTTTAGTCATTAAATGGTAGCGACGAGGGTGCGATGTATGCGCGGTATAAATTTTTTGTATAAACATTGTAAATTTAAGTATAAGTATGTGCAGTAACTGTCTAAAAAATAACTTAACTTTCTTGTTTTATCAAATAAAATGACTTATTTAGGATTTGTGTGTTAAAATTATAACCCAGTGTTCGCCTCCGCCACCGGAGTTATCCGTGGTTACATAAATATTTCTCCGACCATCCTAGCTCGTAAGGTCATAACGAACTAGAGATGGTTACTTTAAATAGAGGGCATTTCACACAATTTTCAGGTTTGGCACAGGAGAGGAAAATAGTTCAGGTTCGTAGACGATGTAACTTTATAGGAGGCACAAGATCTAAGAGAAGATCTGAGGTGTTCTTTAACGTTTCAGAGACATATCGCAACATTTTGATTTTTTTCATCTGCACGATCACGAGCACTAATCGTGACAATCGACATTTGGGCATACGATCGTCAAAATATTAGAACGAGTCCCTGAGGGCATGTACGATGCGAATAACGACGTCGTTCAGGTGAGACATTTGTAACAAAGTACCGCACAAGTTAGGTTAATTTACTTGTTTAATTAGTATATTTGTATACAAACTAACTGCCCTTGACGGCTTTAAATAGTGGATACCGAAATCCATTTTAGAACGCCGTGGTACTCGAGTAGTCGAATCGATAATTTGAAAAGCACGGTAGTCGTCGAATGTGAATGAATGTAAACAACCAAAGTAATGGTTTGTTTAAAATTAATGCGAAATTGAATTTCCACTTATTTCAGGAAATGTAGCGGAGAATTTGAATTGTTAACGAATAAGAAGGGTACCGATAATGTCAAAAAGGTTTTGTTTGAATTCAAACTATTATTTCTATACAAGAATAAACTGAAGAAGCTCTAAATCAACATCGTAATTATTTCTGCCATTATGTATTGTTGAAGTAGTATAAAGTAAATATTCATTTACATATAGTCAAACGATGAATATATAAATTTTACACAATGATTATTGTTTACATTTGTATTCTTTATTATGAAAATCGCGAAGAGAAAAGATATAATAAAATCAAGTAGGTCGGCGTACGTTCGATTTTTCATTTCTTTATGTATTTTATTTATTCAACATTATTGTTATGTCCAATAACATCGGCTGTGATATTTTGGAAGACACAAATGTGCAGATAATAATATATTTTTAATATAATGAAATGAGCAAAGTTCCCAAAGTCGTTTAATTACAAAATAACAGAAATAGAGGGTGAGGTTAGATCGATGGGCCGTTAGAATTATTTCACAAAGTGGTAAAAATATTTTTAGATATTATACCGGGTGTATCTTTGAAGCACTACAGATTGTATGTATAAAATGAAACTTTGTTCCTTTTTTACTAAAGAAGATTTCTGTTGAGTTAAGGAGGTATGTTTGATGAAACACTTGCAACATAATTTTCCGTGTTTCCGTGTCAGCTTTTCATTAGGACTATTGATCTCTTTGATCTCTCTGGATCTTAAACTGATTTGGTAGAATACGTTTCTTACTTTTAAGGATAGTGATTTTTACCTTAAGAAGTTTATTTTTTATTTTTTATCAGTGCCATTTAAGTACTTAACTTTTTCTTTATTTATTTAATAAGTATTTTGTTTACTTCCAATCAAAAGTTTGTCTAATTTTTGTTACGAACCCACCTGTCTCCAACTGAGCGACGCTAAAGGGAGAATTAATAAAACGCTCTGTTTTCGCGAGATTGTGGAAGTTGTGGAAACTCAAAAAAAGAAAAATTTCGATTCGACTATATGCATGAAACAAAATAATTAAGTTTCAGCAACTCGTTAATATAATAATTAATATGGAAGAGGGTAATTTATTATTAGAAATGTCTAAACAAAGCTTCAGAAGGACTATGGAATTGTCGAGACTTTCTATTGTAGCATCAAATCGCAATGTGGCCGTATCCATTTATGGAAACGACAAATTTGTTTTTTTTTTTATAAAAAATAGTAAAAACTGTTTGAATATCCAATTGAAAGAACATACATTTAGTAGACCCCAAATGTATAGAATCCGAGTACATATTTTAAATTCAACAATTGAATATTTGTTGGCACTGGTACAACTAATATCGTTTCAAAAAGCCAATACACTTATACTACAAAATTTCAATTTAGTTTAGTATTATGACTTTTCCCATTTCCATCTAGTATACATTGAAAAAATATATTTCACAAAATAAGATATAAAGCTCTTAATTGAGGAAAACCCATACATTTTTTAGTTTTCCACTTTAATTATTTTTGCTTTGAAGTTTCAATAATAATTTTTATTTCGAAAACTTTTTTAACTAATTTCAATTAAAATTCGCATTTTATTTTATTATTATTTGTATTCGTATTTGTAAGGGAAATAAAATTAGAAAATTAAGTTAGTTTTTACACTCTTTGATCAACTTTTAAATAGAATTTGTTTGTTTCTCTGTATTCTCCTGTTTTAAGTTTTTCTTTGATGTACAATTTTACACCACAATTTTATTGTTTTACCGTACTTAACAGTACTTATATTCTCTTCTTTTTTTCCTTTTTTTTAAATCACAATTGTATCTTAAAAGTCAACTTTATAAAGGAAAAAAGTTTTTGTTATTAATAAGATAAATAAATATTGGAAGTATGAAAAAGGGGTTAAATTGTAATTTGAATTCGAACCTTTTATACGAAAAACCTAAGTAAACGTTTAAAGCTATTAAATGTAACAAATTTGTTATACGCCTTTGAGTTTATGAGAAAATCGACTTTTCTGGTCGAGAAGATGTTTTTTCCCTGGTGAAAGGTAAGAGCCTGCTTTAAATTCGCAATATAACAGAGGAGTCGACTTTCTGATGACAATGCCGTTGCTGCTGCGCTCGTTGCTTCGACCTCCACTCTCGGAATAAAAAGTTACACTTTCACCCTAGGTGAACAAATAACTATTTTAGTTTTTTTTTTTAATATGAACTGATAGCGTAGCTTGATTCGACGCCTTCACGTGGCCTTCGAGATAGTCGTGTTATTTGGGTCGTGGAAATTCTTACTTATTTACCCTTTTAGAGGCTAATGTCTTGGCGAATCCCTGCTGCACAACGAATTTAACTTATTTCTCCGATTTTCTCGATCCCACACTGCTGAAACTTGCTATAATTTACAATTTAAAAATTTGAGTTATATCTAAAGAGAATCGATAGTTTATCTTCACCGCGGAAAGCGTTAAAGCAGGTATCTGAATTGAAATAAAAAGTAAGAGAAATAAATTACAATTGTTTATAGGAGGTATAAAAAAAAGAAAAAAAGGATATGAAGATTTAAAGTGAAAAAAGAGATCAAACAAAGTTTATTTTTTATTTTTAGGAAAATAAAACTAAGAAAAATTCGCCTTTTTTCGTATGTCGTAAATATGAAACACAAACATTAACTAATTTAAAGTGTAAATTATGCACATTTATTAAATTTTTACTTCTTCAAAAAAATAAAAAATTATAAATTGACAAATCAAGTGAAAGCTCGATAATGAATTCAAATGAAAAACGACGGAAGGACGTTTTTTAAAATAGTTTTCGAAAAGAAAATTCGATTTACTTCCAGACAATTCCTTTGTACGTTTTAAGTTATTTTATTTTTAGTTTAATATTGAAAATTAAAAGTACACAATCATAATCGCGTAATAATTTAGTTTTGCATTTGAAGGAAATTGATTTTTTGTTACAAAAAATGTAATTTTAAGGCAACGCAAGTTGAATGGAAATTTCGAAAAATTTTATATTTGTAGCTTTCTTATTTTCTTATTTATTTATTATAGTTAATTACTGCATTGCAGTGATGTACTCGTAAAAAAATAATAAAAGGAAATTTCCTTCTACTGAATAACTTTAAGATGTCATAATCCACAGCTTATCCATTCTTTTAAAACCGAACTCTTTTATTTTCTTTTACAGTCTTTTCCACACTTTGTTGTTTCAATTATTTTATTTGTGAAAAATATTGGACTTTGTTAGAAAAAAAATATTGTGCACATTATTCGTTTGCTATAGTGTTTAGATTTATAAAAATTTAAGTAATGTTCCTTACTAATTATTACTCTATGAAAACCTTTTTTATCTGAGATCTTGAGATCTTTATCTGAGTTTCTCAAGAGAAGTGTAGGTATACAAGCTGATATATTTATAGCTAATTTTTATTTTAAACGTCTTTTGGAAGCTGTAGACAATATACTCGCTCACAATAGACTGGTCGAGAAGTTCTCTAATCTGTATGTGGCAAAATAAGTTTCAAGATCAATCAGTCTCCCACCTTCATATTTTCTTATATTCTTAAATTATGAACGGAGAACTACTAAAGCAAGCCTAAGAAGTCCTGTAAGTACTATGGGAAAACCTATAATTCTGTCATCAACATTGTCGTAGTTAAATTTAATTGTTTCGTCTATCATCGGTATGAAAGAAATTGATACTCGTCTAAAGAACGTCGTTGAATTTAAATCTCTTCCAAGGTAATCCCAATGCACCTCTTTGGTTATAAAACGATAAAAAGTCAATTATATCCTTAGAAATATAAATCTACAGGCTCGTAATAACTTAAAAATGTAATTTTAGAGAGAAAATTCTTTACGGAAACATTTAAATTATCGAATTTAAAAAAAATTGATTTAAAAAGTTTGAACGCTTAAAGCTAAATTATTTTATTACTATTTTATTATAAAACTTGCAAATGCAATTTTGTTGATAATAAATATAGGTATTATTTAATACTCCATTTAGTTTTTATTATTTTTAGGTTTTCAATCCTTGAATATCTGAAAACACTTTTACTCCAGAGCCATTTATATCAATTACCACCCCGATTAAACTTTTGTGACAAATTTAAAAAATTTAAAGTCACAATTTGTGATTTTGTTTCATTGTACAAGAATTAAATAATAATAAACCAACGTCGCAACACGAGCAGTTACAATAAATTAAATAATAGAAATACTTGTTAAACTTTACAGTGATTTTTTTTCTTCTTTGTGATTTATAACGTGCAGTTATAGCGGAAAATTGAGAAAATTTATATGTAGCATGCTTTTTATTTAAAAGCAATAATTTATCTTATTCTTTACTGCATCTTCTACCCTTAAATTTACTTCACACGCCAAGTTAAACATTTTCTAAACTAAGTAGACAATTTTTGAACCCAAATTACGTAATTGGCCTTATTTGATTTGTGTTCCTTCTTATACTATTACCTATCTACTTTCGTCTTTCTATACATTACTTTTCCATTTAAATATTTACGATATTTAATTTGCAATCGACGTTGTCGGATCTAATGCAATAGGTAGAAAATAGTAGTAGATAGCAAACAGTTTGAGAAGCAGGCTAGGAAATACATTGTCCAATGAGTTCAAAAGTGCAATAAAATAAATGTTAAAAAACGTCTCGCTGTCTGTTTGTGTGTACACTAGAATTTTTAAAAGACTACCGACACGTGACTTTTAAAATATTCAATAAATAATTAATTTAAATGTAAATTTTCTAAATAAATATTTAATAATAATTAACAGTAGATGTATTAACTAAATTAAATAATTAAACTCACGAAATAAGTCGTTTTCATCTCTATTTATACATATAAAGGTGGTCACGTGTCGGTAGTCTTTTAAAAATTTGACTATATGTAATAAAACCCAAAGTAAGGGTGAGCTAAATTAAATGGATATCGCGAAATATCGTGAAGTAAAATTTTAACTCGACTTATCGAGAAAATGTTGCAAAATAAAGGTGAAATTATATCAAAGAAATAATTATCACTTTCGGGTTTTAGCAAATGAAGGTGCTTTATGACTAATTAGAGAAATGGTCAAATGAACATTAGTTTTAACGGACACAATTAGCTTTCGTGTCACTCCGATTTTAGTAATTTGAACGGTAACAGACGTAAAAGAAAAATAAGAAAAGACACAACGACATTTTTTTTTTCGTCTTGGCTCTTTGACAATAAGAAAATGTATTTATTATGGCGTAAAATAATATTTAATTAAAAATAAAAACAAATTAAAAGTTTGGCCGAGTTATTTAAAAATAAATAACGGAGAAATTAATATTTTTTGGTGAAAGTTTAATTTGTAACTTCGTAACGAAAAAAGATGATTCGGTTAACGAATGCGTTAATTATAAAAAGACACGCAAACGAAACATTAAGAGTCGAGACTTGTTATTTGCGTCGATAATGAAAAACCTCAAAATTTTTCCAAACATGGAATGTGCTTTTCATTTTTTGAAAAAATGTCTACCTATATCTCTGTGCTTTTTTTACTATTTACACATTTCGTGTGTTACCAACAACTTTTTCTAATTTTTCTCAACTTGTCTTTTCTTAACGCCTTGCGCGATGTGATATTCCGTCGAGAATAAGAAAACATTCAGAAATGTAAACGTCGTGTCATAACACAGACCAATCTTGTGGAAAAAGAAAAATAATTGAGTTTTCAGCTTGGAGCTATTAATTTCTTACCCCTCTATATTATTCTCTTTGCTTTAAATAAACTCCAAAATGGTCTAATTTCAACTTTTTGTTATTGTATACATGTATTTAATTAGTAAAATAAATGTCTCTTTTAAAAATCATAAACAATTTTGCGCGTTAGTGGAAAACAGTTTTTTTTTCAATTTTATAGGTTGCTAGTTTGCTTCATTTAAATTTTAACGTTAGTTTTATGGATGAAATGTTGTTTGTCGTGGTAGATTTACACAGCCGCTTTCTTAAGACTCGTAACATTATTAAATTTTCTTATAAAATGCCTTGCATTTAATATTCTAGAAATATATCCTCTCGGTGCACTAAATTTAATTTACGTATAAATGAATTTTTTTTATAAAAATAATCCAATTATTATTAAACGAATATAAGAATACAAGAGGAACACTAGAAAAGTTTGATTACTTTAAGTTTTAATTGGGTGGCTGGCGATGAAAATTCGAAACTTTTCCAGAGGTACAGACCTTAGAACATAAAGAATCAGGAAGGAGCTTAGCAACCGTTGCCTATAAGAGAAAATGCGACGAAACCAACATTTTAGAAAACCATGGATGATTCATTCATTCAGTCGAGTTTATTTTATCATTGGCTGTCATGATCTTTTCAGCATTGTCATTGGAAAAATGGACCGGAAATCGCTATATTTAGACAACCATTGCATTCGGTATATGGGTCATTCTTTTACAAACCGCACATGAATTTAAACTTGACATTTTAGAATCGCTCAAAAAAATTTTTACAGTCTATATTCTTAAAACTACTTGACCCGTGTTTCAGGATTTTGCTGAAAAATTTTGTTTTTGAAAATATTCACATATGAATTTTCGATAATTTGCTGAATTTTCTCCAATCTTCTCATACTTGAAATTTATTATCTCCAGTTGTACTGATCAGATCAAGTTTTTTTTATATTACACTTTATTACGTTAGCTTTCGAAGAATTTAAATTTGAAGAAGTCAAATTTTTTTTCCTGAAATCCGCGCGGTTTGTAAAAGAATGACCCATATGATTACCTAGAATGATCTTTCTTTTACCTAAAAGTTAGGTACCTTTTGGTACCTATTGGTATACCTATACCAATAGTTGGACATGAAAATTGACTAAAGCAGACGACGAGCAGACAGACAAACAGAAAAATAGATAATGTCGATATGCATCGATATAGGTTAGGTTATGTGGATTGAAGGCTAATCCACTTTTCAGCCCAGTACCTATGGCGTTAGTGAACACTAGAAGGACAACGGACAGTTGCTAACCGTAACAAATAGCCAAAACTATCCCTGTGAACTACTTAGAAATTCTTTAAATAACATTAAAAAGGTTATCAACTTGTGCAATTAACGTTTTGTTGTAAATGTTTCCAATTTTCATTTCAGTACATTTTCATTTTGTTGTAATCTCATTTCTTTTATTTAGTTTTTATTACTCGAATTTAAAGCGCATTGTTAAATATTTGCGCCACAATGATGATATTTTCAAAAGCTGCAAGTTAGCGATTCGATCAAACCAAATGCGAAAGCGATGTTTTCAAAATTAAACCTAATTAAAAATTGAAATAAAAATATAGGGCGTTCAATTTAATATAATAAAGTTTCGGCCAACCACTTTTACCTTCGTTAAGCGTTTGAATAAAATAGAAACTTTTCACGTGTACCGCCAAATTTTCAATTAAATTTTTACCAAAACATAAAAGAAGTTGGTTAAAAAAATTTAAATGGTCGTAAAAAATTTTTGAAAACTTTTACATTAGACGAAATAAAAGCTTTGCGGAAAGAAAGAAGCGAAATTGTTTAGAATCTATGCCTCGAGGTAACTGTGTACCTATATTACATTTTTATTTTATCTCAAAATATGTCTTTTTTATTACATCATAAATACGGATGTATTGTAAAAAAATATCACACCTTTATCATCCCTTCAAGAAAAAACACAGTTTACTTGCAGTAATAACAGCTATAGCGGGTATTTCTATAATGGGAGTTGTGTCTTTATATTCGTACACAGGAATGATGACCGTATGGCTTTCGGCTGTAGAGATTTTACATAGCATAAAATCATATGTATAGTTTGTTTCAACATAATTTGAAGTCGTAAATCAAGCGCGGCATTATGATTAAGAATATAACATTCCGCTAATAATCTAATCTCAACTTATCGCTTTATGGAAACACCAGGGAAAACACAGCGTCAGGAGCGTAGTAGAAAAATTGTGAAACTCGCTAAGAACAATAATATCACTGCCTCCTACCTAACAGTCATTAATTACCAAATAAGTCTGTATCACTATCACTTCATTTATGTTGATTACAATTTCAGCAACTTAGTGGATAAGATAATCAAATCAAATGCTTATTTTTAAATTTCTACAATACTTAAAAACAAGCATTCATACTATTCATATTCATACACATAATGATAGAGTTGAAATTATGTTAAAGTAATAATAATATTAAAGAATTCTTTTAATACGCTTCTGAAATGGTGAAGTTGCTGCTTTACTTATTTGCGATAAGTTGAGATTAGATTATCAGTGTACTGAAATTCTTAATCATATCTGCCACGCTTGATTTACGATTTCAAATTATGTTGAAACAAACTATACCTATGTTTCTGCTTCCTTAATTATTTTAAGCAAAAAAGTTTCAAACAAAATTGTGCATCTAACTACATCAATCGCGAGGACCGTTGTAGGCCTGACGTACGAGGCCCATAAAGCTTACGCCCGCTTTAAAATTATTTCAGCGTCCATCTCTGAATAATTCTAGTCCTTTAGCTCATACCTTATGTAATACGTATAATTTTCGATTAAATGTGAGCTTTTCGACTTTTGAGTGACATTTTAACCCGACTTAAAATAAATCTGTATACAAATAAATACATCAAGCGTAAATTTAATTATAAGTTGAAATAACTACATTTCACATCGCTTTAGTTTTCTCCAAACAGGCCATACCGTAATATTTTTGGATTTAAATTTTCTTGAACATTTTTTTAATTTATATCATAATACTTATTTCTAGAGTGCAGCTTTTGAAACTGATGTCGGTCCTCTTTATTTCTGACGAAAATGATTAAAACATAAAAAAGTATACCTATGCCCCTTTTCCGGCCTTTTCGGTAACTTTAAACCACTATACACTTAAATTACAGATCTTATTATAACTCCTTTATCTTTGCCTTTATCTATACCGCTATAATGGATTCTAAATTTTGTATCGAATTGAAAAAAAATGTTTGCCAATTCGTCTTACTTTTTGGGCTTTAGCGTAGGTATACAAATTTTAATCGGCCGTTTGATTCGAAAGAAATATTTTACGAGATTCTTTAAAATTATCTAACATCTTTATGTCGTTCCTTCTTAGATATCGTTTTCCTTAATGCGCTTTACTCAAAAAAGCTTAGCTCTTGGCTCTACTTACACGGACGTACGATCGTACGAATCAGTAAAGTTGTATCAGTTTACTTTATAGCAATTCGAAATTGTTGCAATACTTTTAACCGAGTTATCATTTTTATTAAAGTTTATTTATAAAAAAATTATTTAATGGCTTTTACGAGATCCTGTGCTCGGTAAAAATTGCTGTTGTTACCAAAAGGTGCACTTTTAATTAAATATTTTTATATCTACAGACTCGCCATAATGAGATGGTGAAGAGCACCGCGGAAAAACCCATAGTCGGTGCTCTCATTTGGCATAAAACAGTTCATTAGTCGTATCAACAAAGTTCAACAAAGCTCGATATAAATGTAACTATTTGTTGCTTATATCTGGACAGACCTTTAAACTAAAGAAATCCGACATATCGGTCTCTCTGAAGACGTCTTTTGAGGCGTGTAAGGTATAACGATCGTTATATCGTCATGCCAAAAGTAGTTTTGATATCTCAAAATGAGTTAGTTAACGAACAATAATTGTTCATCCACACAAGAAACACCCACCCTGTATAAATTCCTTATTTTTAAAAATAAGTTTATAGTTTATGTAAATAGGTATCAGGTCGACTTCTTTTTACTCCTTTCAAAAATTTAATTTTCGTTTCATAAATCTTCAGCACTTAAGTAATGAAATAAAACAATTTCAGTTCTTTAATACAAAACTTAACTTTAAACCTCTTTTGAAGTGAAGTGCTTGTGTGTTTCTTTAAAAAGACCACACATTAAATAAAATTATTTATTATACTTATTTGAAAATAAAAAAAGGAATTTTGTTAAAAGAATTCGCAATAGCGACAATTTACCATTAAACGGAGCTTTTTTTCCAAGGGGACCTCGTATACATTTAATAAGGAAAAAGGATATTTTAATCAAATCAAGTAAATTAGATAGAAATAAATTTAAATAAGTTTTGACAGTACTTTACCTACTATAGCGAGCTTATAGCGTGTTAAACATAACGATTTGCCCTAAGATTAACATCAACTTGTCGATTTGTATTATATTTTTGGTAACTTATAAAAATAGTTTTATGCTAATGATGAAAACCTATTTTAATCATTCTAAGTATTCACCTTTAAAATATACCTACATTATACTATTATTGTACAGGGTGGTCCAATTTTTATTATTTATTTTATTGCGCATTTTTGGTGATTTTTTCCTTACCTATTTTATAATTAAAAATGTTTTAATGTTTATTTTATTTAAATTATACTCGTAGGTACCGAGGTTTTACTTGATGAATATAATTTATGTTCTAAATTACGTGAAAAAAGGTACCTACTCTTTACTTAGCCCCTTTAGCAATTAATCAGTAAAATGCTAATATGAGTAGTGTGGTTGAGGGTTGAAGTTTGATTTGCATTTCTTAAGCCATATAGTGTGGAAAGCTCTCCCTATCTTGTGTATAATTTTCTTTTTGTTGTGTAGGTAGTAAGTACAGTTATGCGACGCTTAATTTTACTGCTCACTTTAGTTACTTCGAGCTCTTTATCGCTTTTGTAAACTTAAAATTTCTAACCAAGTATGAAACTTTGCTTCAACAAACCTTAGCAGCCTATATAAAAGTCATAATGGATCGAGTTATAAATTTTCCATGGATCCATTCTAAAATACGTCAGTTTTATTATACAGGGTGATCGCTTTTATAATGCACACTATGGCGATTTCCCAAACCCGAGTACTTATGGTTTAAGAAATTCCCCAATGCCGTATAATGTAAAAGTGATCACCCTGTATAATTAAATGGTGTTAGGGTAGATATACCCAATTAGAATTAAATAATTTTTAATCAAATGCGATCTATTAATTTAACGTCTTTAAGAAGTACGAAGCGATACCTTTGACGAGGAGAGATTAATTTCGTACATAAATATTTACGCATTTAATTCTTCATTTCCGTAATTTATAAGCTTTAGAAAAACTATTAATATCCCCGACAAATGAAATATTCAAAAGTAAAGCTAACAATTTAGTCCAAACTTATATTATTATCCAGTCACAAAAAGAATAAGTAATTAAAGAATTCAAAAAGTTCTAGTCTAAGTGAGGCAATGAATACCAAAAACAAATATTAACTCGGTTTTTGTTTTATAAATTTTAATATTATAGCTATTATTTTAATTAAAAGAATCTGGATGAATAAATAAAAGAGAATTTTTCCCTCGTCGGAATTAATGCTAAGACAGATAGTTGAAAACGCTGACCACCTTGGTCCCGGGAGAACGCATTCATTATATCGGCGGTACTAGAAAAGGGATGGTCTAAAATTAAATTATTCTGATTCGTTACCGGCTATGGGCGCAGCGTCGTATTTTCTTCACCCTAAGGACTACGCGAGGGGTATGTTAATTGCAATTCCTTATTCGCCACGGTTCGAATTAAGAAAGATCGAGGCGAGTTTTGATTTGGAGATTTTTCGAAATTAGCGTTAGGTAAAACGTATGTAGAAATTTTTGGCGAATTTTATTACGTGTTAGTCGTCGGACCCGCGCGTTGCACAACCAATTAAAAATTGGATTAGCCAAATCCCCCAGGTTGGACTTTTATTTAGTTTCGTTGTATTTCGATCTGTCGAACTGCAATAATAGGTATAGTAGTGGTAGAAACGAACAGGAAGTAAATTTTAGTAGTAGTACGTGTACGGTGTACGTTTGGTTATTTCCATATTTATTTTAACTAAATGAATGAAAACTAACGGTTGGCATAATAAAGATGAATTATAGAAGCGATCGAGAAGGCTCTGGAGGTAAAACATCGAAATGCACTCAACTCTCATGGTCGGATCCGGATCTCCTCTCCATATACGGTTTAATGATAAATGTGTGAAGTCGATCGTACTAACAATTTAACACCAACCGAATTATCTATTTGTATACATTTGGTGTTTTAATTTAATTTAAATTGATTACCCGTTTGAAAATAAAAAAAAAGAAAAGAAAGAAAGGTTTGTGGAGTTTTTTGTGGTCAAATATTACCTACTGTAAAGTAAGTATCTCGTAATTGCGCGAGTGGTTTTTCTCTTATACGAGTACCGAGTAAACCTACACATAAAATACAACCGGAGAAAGGAAATTGGCAAAGTTATTTTTATTTTTTTCCCTTCATTTGGTGATAGAAGTATCAGACAGATACTTACGTTAACCAATAAATACTTTACGAGGACCTTATTTGCAATTGATCGTAAAATGCGCATAATGTATTGGAATTCTATCGATTTAAAAAAAATAGATTAAAGCAAATGTAATTTTTATTATAAAATTACGGGGAATTAAAATTGTAATAAAAAAATAAATCATATTATAGTCGTGCGTTGGTATAATTGACATTATCGTTAGGACCCGATGATTCCGTTAACCGCATCAACGTCATTTATAATCGGTAGCATTTGTCCAACTCCTCGTTATTTCCAACATAACGATATCGGAATGTTCCGTAATATTGGAAATTAACAACATTACAGAGTAATTTTGTAATCGCCGATTAAATTGTCTTTTACTTTTTAACATGATTTTAAAAAAATATTTTTTTTTGTTTCTGAAGGTTTTGAGTAAATGTGAGAGTCCAAAAATGCGATAAAATAATTATTAACTGCTGTTACACCGAAAACCGGGTGTTTCATTAATTCTCCCTTTAGCGTCGCTCAGTTAACGGTTGGAGACAAGGGACTTCGTATAGCAGAAATTAAACACACTTTTGATGGAAAGCAAAACAAAGTATTTATTAAATAAAAAAATAATTCTATAAGTAACTCAAAGGTACAAGCAGGAAGCAAAAAAAACCTTTCTTAAGAGAAAAAAATATTATTTATAAATGAATGACTACTAACAAAATACAAATCTCTTCTGTTATGACTCGACCACTCTTCTTCCAGACCACTTACTAGTCCTCGTCTTCGAGATCTAACCGGTCCTCGAGGAGAGATCACTACGCCTGGACAAATACAATCGCACAGAAGTAGTCCCAGACCACTAATCTTCCTTTAAGATCCAATCGGTCCTCTAAGACAGATCACTAGGCCCAGAAAATTCCAGACGCTCTTTCCCACCAGATTACTAGTCCTCTATCCTAAGAAAGAGATTACTAGACCTAATGGTAATGAAAAGGGAATGTTCACTCACCAAATCACTAGTTCACTCTAAGATCCGAATTGGTCCTCTAAGAGAGATCAATACTCCTAGGGTTAGAAATGTTGCTCCACGTGTTTGCTGAACAGGGTAAATGAAATAAAAATTACAGAGGAACTAAATAATAAATTAATTTACACGGACGTCGTTGAAGGCAAGGAGAAATTGACTAAAGGAAAATTAACGAAACGCGCTTGAGCTCACCACGATGGTAAAACGAGAAGTCCATTATCAAAATGGAGAAGGAACTTTTATTGCAAATTCGACCATTAACTCGGATTTACTCGACAATCAATAAGATTAACGCAGCAAAGGGAATCAAACACGAGAGCGACTATCAGTTAATTGTTATAAATTAAATTAGTAACTTTTTAATTAGCACGATCTCGAGGATAAAAGTTAACTCAATAGAATCGCACTAAAATAAAGAGCACGTCGGTATAAAATTTGCCAATGAATCGAGGAGGTAAAAAGAAAAAAACACCCAACAACTCCTACCACTAAATATAACCCTCCACGTGGTTTTACGTTGAAGTTAAACATTTAATAATTTTACAAACCTATATTTAAAAAGTTTGGATAAAGAATTAATCAACTGATAAGGTTGAAGTAATTTATATAGGGGTAAGAATGACACCAGAATCACACTAAAAATAAAACGGGAGCAATAGCTCTTATGGTTGTCGAGTTGCAAGGAACTGAGCTGTTATCACTAATAACGCTGATAGTGAAAATACAAAAATTAAAATTGGGTAATTTCGATCTAATCTTCTTGAGATTGGGCTTAAATGACAGCGCTTGAAGAGTTTAACATGGGAATGTAAAAATTATCTTCATTTTGATCTTAGGGGCGGCGCTAGGGGAAAACCAAAGAAAAAAAAGACAAATAGCAGCTTTAAAAGATACAAAATTTTGAGGATGCTGTAATATTGAACCAGTATTTGAGTCCAGCATCCGGATAAAATTTTGCATCGTTACAGCGCGATCTTTCCTAACATTAACACTTGTTCTTTTTGTTCTAAGTGATGCAGAATTTTTACCATCCCGATGTTGCCGCTAAATAGTAAGACGATCTTTCGTATCGGTAGATATAAATAATTAGGGGTAGGTAGGTAGGTATCTATTAAGTCCAAAGGTTGTAGAATAAACTTTTAATTATTGAAATTCGTACGAGCTTATAATTAAAACCTTTATTAATGGGGTACAAAAATTTGAAAAAGAGGGTAGTTAAAAAAGCATTCTTCGATTCTCACGTGTATATACGTTATTACGTATGCGCGTTAAAAAAATATGGTTATAACTAAAAATATCGTACCTATATCACATTACGTGTATAATTTAAGCCAAACGGGGCATTCCTCGACTACCCCTTTAAATTCCAAAATATATTAGCGTAGCTCGAGCCTTACATGCATTATTTTACTGTTAACAACCACCAGATATCAGTAGGATGTTTTACGAGGTCACATACTTCACACCGCGGTACTGGAAAATTGCAAAAATACGAGTATAGAATATAGTCGGTTTTCTTCTTATGCATAACATAAGGGGGTTGTGAATCTTACTTTATTATAGTCGTTTTCCTCTGGTGTTTGTCGGCAGTAACTTTACGGACGTTAGAAAACGTGAGAAAGTTAGTTGTGGCTTGTGGATAATTTTGGGAGGAATGGAAAGACTTTGGTCTATAATAAAGGACTATTAAGTCGGGTTAAGTTTAGATTTATCGCTTCTTTTATTGTTAATAATTGCAATTTCGTGCCGACCTCCTATTGTTATAAAAGTTATATAATAGGAAATTTTTAAGAATTAAAGTAAAACCATAATGCGATTTTTGCTTTATTCTCTTCTCGAAAAACAACTTGCCGAGTTCAAAATATTGATATTTATGTAACAGATTAAATTTTAAATACGCCATTAATTTCAAAAAGTTTACACTTTACACCAAGAAGTACTTTAAAAGTTGAATTTTTCTACCCTTAAACAATGTATTGTGTTTTTTTTCCTCTTCTCCGTTTCGCACATAACGGACGCATTTTGAAAATAATAGCTCGAGTCATATCGATAAACTTAATGGCCAAAATGAGACCAAAAAATTTTAACGTGAATAAAAGAAGAACGAGTTAAAGGACAAAAAAGAAACGACAAAAAATTAAATTATTTCCAATTGGAATTAAGGCAATTACTTTAATGAGGAAAATGGTAAGCCAAGAATTTTTTACGATTGGAAAAGTAGGCCGTTTGATTCGATATCGTATGTTTTCAAAAGATTAGAAAGGAAGAATTTAGCAACAGGTCTTAAAGTTACAAGCGATTGTGGTACGTGATTGTAATTTCGGAAATTTCACACCCTTATTATTTGTATTCTCTTTTATCCCTATAGTTAAATAGGATTTTACCTAATTGTGGAGTTTTTAGGAGCTCATTAAAAAGTTTTTCTAATAGGAAATGAGTTTAAATAAAATATTTAAAAATCGATTAGAATTTTCCCTAAAATTTAATTATTCGCAAGCAACTCTTGAAATTTTTATAATAAAATTTGGCGGAGGTATTGCCGAAACCCCGTTATTTTATTTATAAACTTTATTAAATATTTATATTTTAAAAAAAGAAAATTCTATTTTTGCTGCCTATCCTAAAATAAGCTTTGAAAATGTCAAACTTATAGGATTTATTAAGAAATAATATTAAATGGGAAAAAATGTCACATTTTAGAAAAGAAGTTTTTTTTTTAAATGTTGTCAAGTTTGTGTGACTTCTATTACTTTTTATTATATTTTCACACCAAATTTTCTTTTTAAAATTCATTTTTAGTGGCACCGTTTAATTTAAATTTGAATCGAGTCGAGTTCGTTAAATTAAAATTTTGTATCGTGGCGTCGTGTGCAGAAAGCTCCAAGACATTTTGTATCTCTTGATAAATATTAAACTTTTTACATAAACTATTAATATATGGAAATTGTATTTAAAATTCGCGTAGAAAAAACGTATGCCAAATTTTATCTTAACTCCTATGTTTTTCCATGCAAAAATTACACGCTCGAAATCTTTAATATTATGTGTATACTGAATATTTTAACGTTCACATTAAAGTTCAATAGTGGTAGTATAAATTTAAATAACAAAGAATACGAAAACTTCTTAAAACTGCTACCACCCCAACTTGCCAACATCCAGTTTACTTCAGAAATAGAAAACAAACCAATTTTATATTTCCTGTGGACTTCACCATAACACCACACGGTGACTACAATATTATTTAACGTTTTAAATAATAATTAAAAGTTGTGTTTTATTACTAACCATAACATCTACAATGACTTAAATGTATTAAATGTGAAAGAGCAAATAAAAAAGAGTAGAGCCAGTAACCAAACACAGTCAGTAGTCCATAAACTAATAAATCAACCCAATAAAACTGCATTTTTGAAAGAAGCTGGTAAAATAGTTTTCTTTAGGGTGCATAGCGCCAGACTGGCTACAATAGTTATTTGTATACCTAGTTCTGAAAGTATTGCTTTGCAACACAAGCACCATAATCGCAGCAAGAGCGAAGCGAGGGCTGCGATAGTGCGAGTGTTGCAAAGCCCTTTCAGAAAGTGGTATACACACTATTTTTTATAACCCTGTAGATTATAAACGACAAAAATAATAAGAATAATTAGTATTAACTTGTTTCATTAGATTTATCATCGTGCGTCTATGCTTGTGATGGTTGCTATAGATATTCAATAGTTGCCATGTAATTTTCTCAATATAAAGCACCATGAACTGAAAGTACCTAGCACTGAAAGTAAATGTATGACGCTGCATGAACTGAAAGTGATTTGTTACCAAGCGAACGTAACCTATGATAAAAAGAATAATTTTCAATTAATGAAAACACTGCACAAAAGTCAACTTTCAATGACAGGGTTATAAAAAATAAATTGGACCCAAATGCAGTAGCGTAGTTACTAGTAGCGACACTATCACTGGTGTGGGTTTCAAAGATTTCCCATAGGCCCCATAGCGCCGCAGGAAAAATTTTTTGGAATTTTCAAGATCAACGAGCTTAGATCAGCTTTAGAAAATTTTAAACATATTTTTGTACTGTAAAATTAAGCAAAACAAAAAATTCGATCCAAAACTTTTAACAATTATTGTAAATATGTTTCCATTTATTTTCACTTGACCCCACTGGCGGTCGCCGGGTAGCCGGCTGGGCCAGTCCGGGCCTGTTCATAGGTATAACGTTTAGCGGGAGCAAGAAGACAATATCATACCCACAATGGTAAACTCTCGAATCTGCAAATTTGTTACTTTATAGTAGTCGATTTTAATAAACGTAATGCATTTTCTTTTCGATACAAATTGTGTTTACTTACGTGTGAGTTTGGAAAATTACTTATCGGCGTTATTCTGCACGTAACGGTAATTCGACGTAATATTTTTCAAGAAAATATAACAATACTTAAAGTTAAAAAAATTAATTATTTAACAACTAGGTAAGTAGTTTTTGGTGTTTTTTGAACAACAAAAAAATTTCCCTCTCGTCTAGGAGAAAATGTGTGAGACAAAAGGTAACTTTGACAATTGCATTATAACGACGATTTCGTTTTAACGACTTTTCCCGTCCTAGTCCTTAATGGTGCCAAGTATTTTAATGTGACCGCAGATTCTGTCTATCGTTTGTTTCATAACTCACTACTACCGCATTCGACCCTTACTAAAATAAAGCCTCCACTATATAGTAATACTAATTACAATAATTACTAGCTTTATTTATCATTTTCATTAAATTTAATTATAATTGAAGAAAATTATTTATACGTAGTACTTAAAAATCTCTGCCACCATATTTTGGGAGAAGTTTCTTGTTCTACCGAGAGTAAGTGCGACTCCCTCTGGTAGCACTTACACGTATCTATGTCTCGTAATGTTTTTCGAACGAATTTAACCGAAATCGCCTGAAAAGTGTTCGAAATACTGCGGAAAAGATTTTTGGGGACCTACTTTTAGAAATCGACTTCTCCTAAAAGATTTTTTGAAGACCTGTATTGAAGTTGGAGACACGTTTCTGAAGTTATTAATTATGTGATACGATCGTTTCATTTCAGAGAAGGACTATTCTAATGGTTATCTTAACGATACGAGATGGGGTAAATTGGAAAGCTTGTTAAGTTGAATAAACATTCAATTTTCACTTAAACTATGGTGCTATTAGTCTTCTGTAAAAGACAGCTCACATAGTCGTTCCCACAGCTGGTCAAGCCGTTCGATTTTACCCTTAATACTAAGGGTTATGCACTTACCCTAAAAAGACAGTGCGAATTTATCATTTTACTAGAAATAAAAGCACGGTGTTCGGATAAAACTTTAAATTTTTTAATTGGATGCACAAAGTGTCATCGACGTGTAGCAGACAAATGTTTCGTATGCGACTGGCCTAAATTGATACATGAAGAGAACTTATTCTTTTTTTAAACAAAGGCTTTAAAATATCACAAAATTCTTCTTGATTACACTATCGGTTTCGCTTGATAAGTATCATCAGGTGTAGAAGACTAGGTAGTGTAATCAAGAAGAATTTTGTGATATTTTACTAAGTTATATTTTTATTCTTTTTAAATTCTTTTTTTTTTTAAGAAGAATAAGTCCTCTTCATCATGACTAAATATCACCCAGTCACTCTGGAGTCAATCACTTCAATAAATTGATACACATTTGCTGTAAAAATACTACGGCTTATTATCTAACTAGGCGTTTACCCCTGCTTTGCTATATGAAGTTTTTAATCACGAATAATGTGAATCTTTCATTTCGTTGACTATTTCTACGGTTTTTACTAAATGAAGGCTTCGGGAAATCTCTAACATCTGAATATACAAAATTTCGTTACGTAAGAAAATAGGCTTTGGGCGTGAGCCTCCTTTAACTTACTCGTGCCTCGGGGGGAGTTTTCGGGAAATAGGTACTTACTTTTTTATGGATCTCTAGAGTCTGATCTACCATGATCAAAAAATTAAAAGTCCTAAGATGCCTAGAAGTGCTATATTAATCTATTTTTTGTACCCCGTTATGTAACATGAAGTAATGAAGCACTTTTTTTGAGCAAAGCTTTTTTGCAGTTTATTTCCCTTATCAAATGGATGAAGTCAGTTTTTTAAACATCATGTGGGTATGGTGATCAGAGTTCTCTTCTGAAATTCTCCTCTTCTCTTCTTACAGTATCAAGTTGTCTTGGAATACCTAGTAGTGGAAATATAAAAATTAAAATTAAATATAATTACTTACTGTTTTTCAATTCAACTTCTTGTATGTCTTCGGAACAAATCTTTTAATAAATTTCCCATGAATTTTAAAAAATCGCGAAAATCCTTAACCAACATAATAAAAGGCCAGTCGTAAAAAAAACAATGAGTAGAACTTTATAGCATATCGTATAAACTCGTAATTTCTTGGACTTTTTTCATTCATATTTTACGTAATTCTTCAACGCTGGACAATTTATTTCGCCATTTGTCTAAATTTTTAAATCGTTAGGACTTAACAATTCTAATAAGGTTTAGCTTACTGCAACAAATTGGCTTGTCACAACCTCAAGCCTCTAATAAATCTCAATACTAGTCATTGTTACTTAATTAACAATCTTAAATTACTCGCCAAAAGCAATTTGAGAAGTTTCGAGGGCCGGTTTTAACGTTTCGCCACATCATTTTCTTTTATTTAAATGCTCAAAATGTGTGAAAATCGCTCAAAAGTGTATCTTTTAAGTTGGAAATAATAGGTTAAACCAGGTCATCTATAGAAGTTTGTCGTCGGGGTAGGCATCGGATGTTAACCCCTACTTACCATCCATTAGTTCAACATGTTCGAACCTTCTCAATAGCTTTCTTTATTCTTGTGTTATATTCCCGAGATGCTCAAAGTTTATATCACATAAAACTAGTCAACTGTTATGTTCCCTAAGATAGCTGGTAAATTATAAAAGAGGAGGAGGGAGACGAGGAAGGGGAGAAAAAATGTATGTCTTAAACATTTTATTGTAACTGCCTAAATAAAAAAATCCACGCTCCACAAAAATTTGTATTCCTTCCGAGGCATGCGTGCGTAATGTAGTTAATTTGTCTTCAACAGTTTGTGTTTGATACACCACCTACTACGGGAAAATTCGTTTAGCCGACGTTTTTCTTTTCTCCAAAATTAATTTTGGATAAAATTTAAAATTCAACATTTAAAAAAATAATAAAATGAGGCAGCAGCTCGTGCGCTTTGTGTATGCAACTGATAAGAAAAAGATTTACGCTCCGATAGGCCTTTTATATTGAGTTTGAGCGGCGAAATCGGGCAATTTAAACACATTGAAGCTGTAACTAAGTTGTTTCGGGTGTGTATGTGGAAAATACAATGAATTTAGACGAGCTTCGAGTTTCCGTTTTAGTGGTTATTTGATTTAAAATTTACACAAAAGTTGGAACTATTTGAAATAAAGACAAATATGGTTTATAATTTTAGGTTTTATTATTTCGAGTGGAAAATTTTGAGAGAACGTTTTTTTGCTTTAAATCTAGTTGGCGTTAAGCTCATCGTTTAACAGAGCTCCAAACTTTTAAATAATTTCAGTTATGGTATCTTATATCTTTCTCATACGTTAGGACACTTATATTTACCTCGTACTCTTGTAAGTAATTAATAATAAGTATATTGTTTAGTCAGTCAAATAAACTGACAAAAAACCACATCAACTCTAAAATTATCCAACAATTAGTAGCTCCGTTAGTAGTCGCCCAATAGCCCCTCAAGAGCAAATCCACTATTTCTGAATCACTCTGTAGAATTTTATATAATATTTTTTTCAATATTTTTATTTATATTTGAATATTATAATTACCTTATATTAAATATATTTTTGAACGTTGCATATTAAGCTCGTGTTTTTGTGGGTAATAGCGTTTTGTGTCTTTTGGATTTTTGACCTGATGTTTCGAGAGCGATATTTAACAAATGGGCGGGGATATTTAGACATTCTGCTCTTAAGCTTTAGCGACTTTAATATCCGGTTGATATCACTAATATTTACAATTCCTGATAGGGCAAAGTTCAAAGAAGGCACTAAAGTATTTGTATATAAAAAATAAGAGCCTAATTAGTGAGAAAAATGCAGTTGAACTTGGTGAAATTTAAAAAAAGACAGGATGTTGTTTCTACCCAACATCCGTTGTTTTTTTTGAATTTCACCAAGTTCAACTGCATTTTTCTCACTAATTAGGCTCTTATTTTTTATATACAAATACTTTAGTGCCTTCTTTGAACTTTGCCCTATCAGGAATTGTAAATATTAGTGATATCAACCGGATATTAAAGTCGCTAAAGCTTAAGAGCGGAATGTCTAAATATTACGTTCTCCGCCCATTTGTTAAATATCGCCCTCTTAACATATTAATAGGTTAAAAATAAAGTTTTTTCAGAAACCAAAATTTCTCTTGTGAACCCAATCCACGAACACATTTTGTATGTCTGGAAACCTCTTTTAATTTTGAACTTAGTTATTAACTCTTTTGTTATGAAAACTTGTGAAACAGTTTTATAAGTGCTTTAAATACCGTGTCTCACAACTTTGAAATTACATATTACGAATTTACCTCAATTATTGATTGAGTTCAATTTAATCCTTTCAATATTTACCTGATCGACATCGGCTTAACAATTGCAAACTTTTAAAATTGGGAAATATTTTTAGAAATAATCTCCAGACTTGTAAGATTAGTTAACTTTGATATCACTTGTAAGCTAGTCTTTTCCTCTGGAGTACGTAGTTAGGTACACCTAAAACCTTTGGTTTTGGCTATCGACCATATTGCCTTTAAAAATAAGGACGAGAAATACAGGGTGTCTCAAAAAGAATAGGATGCTTCTTGGTCGTAGATTAGCAGTGTCCTAGAATGCCAAAATAACTGAAAGTGTCCAAGTTCCCAAAAAGTGCATCTATCGTGTGAATCCTACATTTTCTTTAAATTATTGTGTTTAGATATTGATGACCTCTAAATAAGAACTTAGGCAATCGAGTGCTTAAAAAGTTTTAATTCGGTTCTCTTTGAAACTCCTAAACAATTATTATTCCTCAACGATTACGTCAATATAATTCGTCAAGTTTTAAGCAGTTTAAAATCAAATAGGATAACGTAAAACGTAAGGTATGTACCTGAAGATTCCTATATTAGGAAAATGCCTTACGCTATTCCTTCTCGCTCCTCACTCATATATTTAGGAGGCAGCATTAAAGTTAGATCCTCGATTGAAATCAAACATTAGTTTACCAACCAAAATCAAACATTGTTAGTGATTAATAAGACCCAAAATTACAATTTTGGTGTTTAATCAACTTAATTTGAACTAATTTCCTTTCAAATTTTGACAATCGTTTAATAATAAATCATGGAACTATACGTTATACAAACATAGCGGGGCTTTAAACTAATATTGATGCTAAAATAATTGAATCTAATTTATTTCGACTGGGTACCTACTTAAGGAGACTTGGTTTTTCTGATAAAATGTCGTAAATTTTTTGTAAGAACATTGAATTTTGTCCAGTTCAATTTATCAAACAAGATCGTAAAGGAAGTAAGTTAAAAAAAAGTAATTTTCATTCATGTCGATTTTTCCTTTCCAACGATTTTTTTTGTGAAAATTTATCCATCATTTTTAGATGGTCGTTTTAGAGAGTGTCTGAGTGAAATAGTTATAGTTTACTACAAACCACAGGATGTTAAGCGAACTCAAGTATAAAGTATGAAGGGTCGACAACAAACACTTTCTCATTTCGAACCCCACCGACCCCAATTTTAATACCCCTCCGCGTATACTACCATAACTTGGTTTAAAAATATAATAACATTTAAATAAATCTACCGACTCTGTCTTTTTTAAACATCGATAACTCAATCTCGCACCTTCGACTTGATGTTCCTGCTGCCCCTGTCATAAAAGTTTTTCAATCTCAGTTTTCTACATCGAAACTTCCGGTTTATGCAGTCGAAGGCGGGAGTTGCTCAAGTGATTCGAGCGCGTACCTATTTATAAAAAGTAAAAATCTTTTATAATATTATCGTATTACTTATAATAATATAACCTTATTCGAAAACAAATTTGTTTAATATAAATAAATAATATACAGGATAGAACAAAAGTATTGCAATCGTTCGGTCATTTTACAAAAAGAATTTTCTCCGCAGTTTTTTAATTTGGAAGTTGGACTTTTCCTCCACTCCACGATAAAATAATCAACGACGTCATTTAACTATAACAATATGCTTAGGCAACACATTGTACACTTGTAGATATTGGGTATATTAAATTTCATCCACCCTATTCGTGTCTTTCGTTTGCTATACAGGTGTTTATTTAAATTTGTTTAAAATTTACATAAAACTGTGTAATTTAGTTTATTATGTCCGCTTATAAAAAGTTATTTTCAAATTTTCGCAATTGTGTAACAATTTGCATACAATTGAAAAAAAAATTATCACTAATAAATTCCCATTTCCGTATATTTTTAGGCTAAAATGGCTATAAAAGGCAATGCTGTGTTAGATTTATGACACGTGTGTACGATTGAGCAATAATCTGTGATTTATAAGCTCAATTAATTACTCGATTATACATTACAATAGCGATAGCATTTTGCAATAGATATACGTACCTACAAGGGATGGTTAAATCCGTCCGACACAAATTTACAAAAATCGATGTTTGGCAGTTTTAACTCCTAAACAAATTTTAGAAATCACGTCGTGTCTTCCCTGCTCCCTTTTTTACAGCAAGGGACCGAGCGACACATGCTAAGCTATCGAGGGACTTTTATACAATCCCTATCTCGACGCTCGTCGACAGTGCGATATCTGTCTAATAATGTAACGTAAAGCCGTTTATTGCACTAGAGATATACAATTATCAATTACAACATGCGTTCGTCAGCTGTCAAACTTTACCAACGACGTCAGTTGTAATTAAGAAAGTTTAAGTCGAACCGTCTCACATATCTAAACTTATTTCACCCTAAAGCGGTACTAGCAAATTTTGTTTAAATTATTAATTTAGGGCATTTGCCAATTTTTTCTCTCCCTCTTATTTTTTTTTGTATTTATTAGTCATTATGTTTTGAGGGGGTTTTAATTAAATATTTAAGGAAATGAAAATTTGCTCTTTTCTCCTGAAGGTCTACTCCTTCCATCTCTTCATTTTTTCTCTCATATCTCTTTCTATTCGTTTTTACGTTTTTATCATTTCCACTTTTACTCGTTTAATATTCTTTTCTCTTTCGCCACTGAGCTATTTACGGAGGGGGGGGGGTTATATTGGTTCATAACCATAGCCGCAGGGTAGTTGAGTTCAGCTGTTTGTGCGTAACGACACCACGGTCACCTGATGTTTTCTTAAAACCTAAATTCCCGGTATCAAATTGCAAAAATGCAGAAGAAGAACTTCCACCCCATATATACTCAAGGGTGGAATAATAATAATAATTGTAGTTCTGAGGCTGGTCCCAAGCGGTTTCTTGCATAGCGACCTCTCGGATCTATTGTGTGCCTCGGATTCGGTCTTCCCTTATGGAATATCTGTGCTTTTGATAAAGTTTAGAATTTTCTCTATTGATAAGTTGGGCGCTTCTCTATCTCGAGAATACTGTAACGACTTCTTGTGAAAGCCTTACAGTGTAGTAGAAGATGAATTGGAGTTTCCTGTTTCTCTGCAAGTAGGGCTTTAGAATGCTCCTGTCTAGGAGTCTCCATCCAGTGTTTAATATGCCACTTCACTAGAAGTGACTTTATTTCTGTCTTTGCCATTTTATAAGGAATGCCAAAGGCTGGTTCTGGTGGAATGGGTCTTATTTTTCTGTCCTTTTTGGCCAGACCGTCCGATTTCTTATTCCCCGGCATGTTGGCATGATGGGTGGCAGTTGCAAAGGTATAAAGTCTCTCACCTCTCTTTTTAGTTACTAACCAGTGTTTTTGTTGTACTATCAAAGGGAGCTCAGGGTAGGCTTTAACTGGAAGCACTCTTAAATACACTAGTGTCTTTTACCAACTATGTTCTTTTTTCATTATATAAAAATAAAATAAAATTCATATACCCGGCACTCGTTTAGTAAAAACTCTAAACGAAAAGTAGTAATAATAAAAACAAATAAATTTTGCTACTTACCTAATTCGCAAACGAGTAAATTATAAACTTTAAGCGTTAAGCAACAAAATTTCCAACAATTCCAATTATGTCAAACCACAAATCTTGTAGGATATTTGACTTTAGAGGTTGTATCAAATAAAATTTATTAAACAGTGTCACTCACGTAAACATTTCAAGCCGATATTCTCCAACAACCCCTCATAAGTTTATTTACCCCTTGACATTTTGCACAACTTTTTCAACTTACGAGTTATCTTTTTTTCCCTTTTCTTGTTCTTTCGAGCAGGTACAAGCTATAATATATCTCGAGCTCTTTAATAAAAAAAACGCATTTTCAATTATAGATAGAAAGGCGGCAAAGGTGCGGAAGAGAAATAGTTCCGTTTACAAAAATGATAATAAGTAGTTGGTGTTACGAAGTGTGGCGTAAAATATCGTCTCAATTTCAAGTTGAAACGAAAAGCGGGCTCGGTTTTAAATTAACCTACATTTACCGTCCTAGACTATTTATTGAATTTTTTATCTGCTTCTGACATTTCTTTTATGTTTTTGTTGAAGCTTTTAGTCCGACAGATTTATAGAAAAATGACCGATCGAGTTGAGAAAATGTTAAATCCAAGCAAAAAAATAACTCAATTTAAGTGTTTGAATTTTCTTCAATTAGAAAATTATTCAGCATTTTACAACTAATTGAGCAATCGGTTGATTTTAAAAAGGTTTTCGCCTATGTGAAAGTGGCGGTGGTTTAAAATTAATGATCGCTTTAGATTTCAATCTAATTCACTGTTTAAACCATCGCTCAGCAATTTATTGCACTTGACGTCTGTCGATTTTCTTTTTAAACTTTTCACACTTTTTACTCCAAACTCGCAAAATTCTACTAACCTTAAAGACATTTTCTTTTTTTTTTAATTTTTCTTTCAATTTCTTCTATCGGTTTCTTCTTTCAGTTTCTTCTCAAATTCTTCTTCTAAATTAGAACGTTTGCAAGATGTTACTATACTTAAGTTAAAAAAAATATTAAACACGTTCTGCACCTCAAAACCTAAAGGTTCATCAATCGCTGCCATTTGAATAGTGTTGGTCAGATGGTCTAAAAAATGTACAAAAATTTCGGTCCGGATGTAGATAGAGTTTTCGAATACAAAAAACTCGCAAAAAACTTAAAAAAAAAATTTTAGTCCAATCTAAGGCGTTTAAGAATAAATAGAGCTGGCTAGACATAGAGATACTATAGAGTTTGTGTCTAAAATTATCTAATATCTGCATTTTTCGTTGGTCGGTATTGTATTAACTTTACCATTAGTACGTAAGGTAAATGAGAAATTAAAAATTAGATTTTGGAATTATCATCGACTCGCTTTGACATTTAGATTAATGCAAAACAAGTTTTAACATCCATAACGTCATTAACTGTCATAGAAGAGAGACCATAAACAAATGACACGACAACGAAGAACAATAGAGAAAGTTTGCAAAAGTATACTTCAATTATATTCCTCCTCACTTGCTTCATTATTTTGTTGCTCATAGAAACTAATCGCTTTTCTCTAAAATACAATCAACACCGACGGCGCGGCGGCGTAACAACTGTGTTGTCGAAATCAATTATTTAAAACAAACAAAAAGGCAAAAATGAATTTCGGAAAATTTCTCTTTTATAACTAATTGACTCGGAGTTTATTATATCAAAGATCTCGAATTAATTATTTTCGTTTTCGTGAATAATTTAAAATTATTCCTCTAAGCTTCTAAACTTTATTTAAAGCTTTTAAAAATATACTTGATGGAATTAATTATTTAAATTTACTCGGAATAATTATAATTATAATGTGATTGACATAAGGTATAGAGGTAGGTATACAGGGTGGAATTTACCACCTTAAATGAATCTAATCTAGAAGCGATAGTAGGTGAACGGATTATACAGAATAATATATTTAAACACTGAAGTGTTAAAATGCAGAAACACCGAGTGTTTTGATTTCTTTTATATTCAAAGCTACAAAATCATAAAATCTGTTAATTTGTCTATAAGGGTGTGAATAATATTGCATAGGATGCAAACAAATCCCAAGCTATACATCCGAGGAGAGCTTCGGAAATCATCATTTGAATTGTTTTGCATTTTTTACAATTAGGTACTTATGAAACACCCTGTATTTTTATTTAAGTAAACTTGAAGAAGTGGTAAAATTCTTTTCTAAATAAATTGAAACGATTCACTAGAGCAACAACTAACGTAAAAGTGCTTTTTACAGTGTTCAATTCTTTTTATAAGTATATTTTATGTTCAACTTTAATTTTCTTCTTGTACTTAAAAGTGCAGTAAGTAACTTAAAAAACTTTACAACATAATTAAGATAGAAACATTAAAGCTGACTTACTTTGTACAAACGTAGGATTGAAATAAACAAATAAAAGGAAACCAAACCGGCGTAAAGAGTTTTTATTAATCACTTAGTGCTTTATGTTGTCTTTCTTCTTGAGTTGTTAAATCTTCAGTATAAACAAATTAAACGTGTACATATATATTTGAAAGAAAAAATAAACAAAATAACTATTATAGAATGTTGAAACTCCAAAAAAGAAAAATTAAAATGTGTGCTTAATAACAATCTGTAGTCTGCCGAAGGCACCCAATCCATTTTATAGTAGATATACATAAATATTAGGTTGGTATGTAGGTACCTACTTAAATTTAAGAATTTTCATTATAAAGGGCTGTAATAGAATAATCACCTACAGTTAATAATTAATTAAAATAACGAATACTATTACGCTCGAAAACTCGATGAAAACTAAAAGAAGAACGAACAATCGAAGTAGGTCTTGAAAAATAAGTTTTTCTCCAAAGGCAAAAAAGTGACATTTTGTTACTGAAAGAAAATATAATAATATTAATTTATGAATCAATCAAAGTTGTTTTCTTGTGTTTAGGTAATAAAATTTTAATTTAGTCGAGGAAAATTGTTCATTTTTAGTTTTTTATTTTGTCGAGAATAATTCGCTTAAACGATAAATTTTAGAACAAAAATTAATAACAAAGATGAAAGTTGAAACTTTAACTCACTTTACAAACAACGAAACTTTGAAAACAATTGTGTGCGCAACTAAAAGGAAGCACTTATTTATATCTACTTTTATTTTGCCTTTTATTCAAATTAAGCAATTCCTTATTAAAATTTTATTTGTTTTAAATGACAAGTGACCCCAACTTTTAGTAAAATGGAGCAAAGATATTTATGAATACTTAAGTGCTGTAGGTGGAGGTGCTGCAAGCCACAGATGACAGATTTATATTGAGAAATAGACGTTCTACTCCCCACTCATTATAACCACGAGTGCATTCAGAATAAAATAGTTCCCAACAGTTAATTGATCGCTCACACTCCCTCTCTCTGTCTATTTTATGTAGTAGGTACGCCATTCAGACTATGATCACACGCATACTGCGCATACCCTGATCACTCAACTGTTCTATAGTCTGAACGCACCCCACGATCCTTCCTAATCTCTGTCTAATTAATTATTTGATAATAATACTTTGTTCTTTTTGTTCTAGGTAAGTGATTCAGAATTTTTATCATGTTGCTGTTGTTGGTGCTAAAGAGTAAGGTCATCTCTCCTCTCGTATACTTTATTATGTGTTTATAATACCGGGTGAACTGAAAGCAAAATCGCCTCCGTAATTATTTTTATTTGTTCTTCAATTGTAAAACGTCATTTAACCAAACTGTCTATAACTTTTGAAAATCGATGTTTACTAGTTTGATTTTCAAAGCTTTCTAAAAACAATTTAAGACAATTTTTCACGCAACTGGCAACCGACAGAATTCGTTTAATTATAATTTAATTAATTTCTAAGTGAGTATCAATAAAGTATTATACATTACAGGCCAGGTAACTGTATTTACATGCTCGCTGCGGCTCGCCAGTCATAATCCTCTATGCGCCAGTAAAAACAGTTTTACCTGACTTGTAATGTAAATACTATATCTTTCGAAATATCGATCTGAAATTTTAACAGGTTAAATAAAGAACTTCTATTATATCTAATATTAATATCCAGTCGATAGAAAACATTTAAAAAATCATAAATTCAACAATTGTTGGTTGATAAAATCGGTAAATGCGATCAAAAATTAATTTAATATAAATAACTTGTTTACACCTAAATGACTTCCCCATCATTATCATTTATTTATACATTTATAGAGCAGTAATTGTTTGTAAAGTACAGTCCAAGTCTCGTGTAATGTGAAACGTTTGATCGTTTTTAAACCCAGAGCCGTCTCGAGCTCGAACTATTATTGTCTAAACCTAAACTGAATCCGTCCATCGAGATTTCATCGCTTTAATAACGCAATATAGGTAATTATTATAAAAACAAGATTTGTCTGTAATGCTTTTTGAATGCGCCTTGAAATTACACCATAGTATGCAACTTGCACAGCACAAATGTACTGCGGTCCAGAATAGTTACACTTGGACATTTTCGTAAATTTGATCCAATATAGCCACTTTTTGTGTGGGTCACGTGTCAAGTGTCAGGGCTGGACTGGAAAAAAAATTAGTACCGGGAAATGTGATAGTCCAGGTTTATATTTTTCTGTTTTTCAATAGTATCTAGCTAAATTTTTGCAATAACTTATATTTTTTTCACTGTCACAACATCACGGGCGATCGTAATTTGGAACCGTCATTTATGGCATTTTATTAATTGGCACATTAGCAGACTTGAATATTTTAATCCGTCCCTGTTTCAACTTAAATAGTTTGTTTCTTTTTCACTTGACGTTCTTTTCCATTATTTTTCTAAAAACCGATCGGCGCACCTGAACAGAATAATTTTATATTATTATCATCGGGGACGATTTTATCTCGATTTACTATTATGAGATAAATCCAAAAAGATGCACCTAACCCTTTATTTTATACGAAATTTTATTTTTTGTTTGGCTTTTTTCCTCTTCCCTCTTTCTTTCGATCCGAATTAAATTTTTAACAAGTTTGTGGTACATTTTAAATTCTTAAAGCTTTTGCAAGTTGTACGGCTGTGGAAAATGGCATGTTGTACATACGTGTAGTACATAACAAACATCGCACTTTACTAGATATGTAAATAAGCAATTATAGCTTTATAGTTCACCTAATATGACATAATGTTCCTTTATTGTACAATACGAAACGGCAACCGCAAATGACGATGGCGCATAATTTATTTTCGATAACGTATTAAAATCTTGTGCACATATGTCTCTCTAGCCGCACACACAAAGTGGGGCGCTCTCGCCATTATTACATAAATAATGCGCAATTTACGAAAGGAATATCAATCGAAACCAATCAGTTAAACAAATATTTATTCCAAAGTCATACATTCGCATTACTATAACAATAACTTGAAACCCTTTCGCAAAATCCACAAATTATTATCAAAACCGACCCCTTTTTCATTACATAAAATATAAATTTTAGAAATTTCTGGGTGAGTTAAAGGTTTAGTAATGCGTAAGAGGGTGTGTTGTTTTGCTAAATAGTGAAAGTGATGAAATGTTGAGGAAATTAAGGCATCCCTTGCTCGGACCGGGAATAGGAAGCAGTCATTTATTTTCATTGCGACTGGGATTTATTTTAAAGTGGTCCCGATCTAATGCGCCCTCCGAGAGAGACCTAATCCAAATCCGATAAAATCGACCGATGCTGGGAACTACCATATGACACACCGAATTTTATTCTTTTCTATCTTCCAAAATTTTAACATCTGGCTACTTTAAGTAAATTTATAGAAAAATTATATCATTTTCGTTTTAAATTTTATTTTACTTACATCCACAACTCGTATACTCGATACGACAGATTGTTTATGTTAATCCCATTATCCCATCTTTATTATGCAATAATATTACAATTAATCTTCCTTGTAATCGTAATTAATAAACCGATTGTTTTACGTTTTAAAAATCGGCGCGAAATAATTGAAATAAAGGAAAGTGTAAACAAAACAAGAATAATTGGGAATAAAAGTGTATTTTTAAAGCGCACTTGTATGTAAGCGCCATCTCTAGTTGAGTCGACTAACTCGAGCTTGTTTTCCTACGAGTTTTAGTACAGATTTTCCTATATCGAGTTTTCCTGAGGGATATCGCTCCTTTTTAGTTCCCTCAAAATGTTAGGAAACTTTCTCGAAAATTATTTGTACTAAAAGTTACCTGTTTTAATTTTCATTACCTGTAAGAACATTCATTTATATCGTTGATGAGTTTCCTTTTTTGTTTAAGTAAATTATTGCGCATAGCTTTGTTGGAAGGGAGAAAGAGAATGCTACATTTAATAATAATTTTAAACACATGTGAGAAAGAACAGCGGTCGATGATTGCAATCTCTATAGCAATCTCACGCCTATTCTCTTACGGACTATAGCTTTTATTCTCTAAACTCTTCACACATCACATCGGCTTTACAAGAAAAGTTGCTTTAGGCACCCTCTTTTGCAAACGCTCGGATTTTATAATCTTGAACTAATAACATAAAAAAACAGCCTTCTAGAAAACAAAACGTTCGGAAATGGCTATTTATTTTCTTTTTTAATGTGCTGGGTAATGAAGTTTGAAATAATTTTTAACACCTTTACCGGTCGGCTATACATAGTATATTATACCTAAGTCATGGAACTTGGATAAAAAATAAATGTTTGATGTCAGAATAAACGATCTTTCAAAATTCTTGATGGTATAAGTACGTTCGAGAAAAACTAAATGATCGTTCTCTGTGTAAAAAGGAGATTTTATAGATGATTTAAACAAATTTTTTATTCCTAAACACAGTATAAAATCCATTTGAAGAGAATCAACTTGTTCTTTTTTCCTTAACAATAAAGAATAAGAAAAACATCTTTTATAGCTCGTTAAACAATCAGGAAAGAATCCGAAAGATTTAAAATGTCTCGCTTAAAATATTAAACAAGGAAAATTCTTTTGCAAGTAAATAATCTTATTAATAATAAATATTTTAACCCTCCCTTATAATTTTAATATAAAATCTTCGCTTTATGCAAAGCAGTAAATTAATAGCCCTTTAATTATAACTTTTGGTCTCGATACGTCTACGAGTATAGGAGGAAATATTTACACAACTAAATCAATTAATACGAGATATATCTTAGATTTAATAAACTTTATCATTCAATAAATAGTTAATTTTCAAATTGCTAGTCTAGCAAACTTTATATTTGTCTTATTAATTTAATGGTGTTTCTCCAAATAAATATGATGTTATTGTACATTGTATATTCTCGTATGTGTACGAAGAGCTCAAGTTTTCAATCGTTATTCGGTTAATTAAATTTTACCTTTCAAGTCTTTCTGGTATACCTATAGGCAGGTTGTACATGCATATAATAGAAATTTCGCATTTAAATAACTAAATGCCTACCTTTCTCCCTTACGTATATTTAGATTAAAAAAGTATGTTTTAGTTTTTGAAATATTACATTTTTAAGATGTTTAACAGTTTGTTACTTTGAAATATGTATGAGATTAAAAACTTCTCGAATGTTTTGAAAATATGTTTTTAAAGAAGTTATACCTTTTTAATAAAAAAAAGTAACTTTTAGTTTAAAAAAATTAAAATTGGGTGGTTATTCGTCACTAACAGATCATCGGTGTAAAGCTTTTAAATAGGTATAGGTACTACGTATTAATAATGCAACAAGATTTTTTAAATAGCTACAAGTCAATAACAAACTCATAATCTATAAATTTTCACTAAAACACATCAGTTTTTTAGTTTACGATAAAGCAATTTTTACTAGGGATTGCAATCCCGCTGAGTTTTTTCAATCCCGGGATTTCGAGATTGACTTTTTTTTCAATCCCGGGATCCCGGGATTTATATATTTTAATTAGATTTAGCCCCAAAAAATGATTTAAGTTTAAAAACAAACCCTTTAACAAATATTTAAGGAAAAAAGAATGAATTTATGAATGCTAGAACTGTAAAAGCTTTTCTAAGATGCCCAAATTTCTCTCCTATTTTAAGGTACAATAATTTGCAAAGTTAGGTAAAAACATGACAAACATTTAGCAATTAAAGCCTTAGTAATAAAAAAAAACTTTTAAATTATTTCGAAATTTTTGAAAAATATTTTCAAAAGAAGATTTATTTCTTATTAATTTAAAAAAAACTTAAGAAAAATTAATCTCGAAATCCCGGGATTTTTAAAATTCTAATCCTGGGATTCCGAGATTAAATAATCGGGCGGGATCCCGGGATCCCGGGATTCGGGATCCCGGGATTGCAAACCCTAATTTTTACCAGATCTATGCGTCTGGTGTGAAAATTATACCCAAAAAAAGAATAAGTTGACATGTTGAGGGAATAAGAACACCTTCCCTATAACAACAATATTTCGTAACAAAATGTTATAAATTGTATCTACGCCTACTTTTAATGAAAAATCGAAAAAGTCGTTTTCGGAAGATAATTATTTTTAAGGTTTCTCACCTGTCGCCGCGTACAGCTTTTCCAAATAAATTAATTTTCGTGGAAAGTTTAAATTTTTAATTGAAAACATCGTAAACACTTGTTTATATTTTTTATAAAAAAAGCATTAAAATATTAAAAATTTAGACATTTTTGGATGGTTTTTCGCCAATTATAGGTATATGCAACTTGGTGTACTTTATTATTATTAACGAGACAAGAAGGTTTTAAACTAAACAGTATTGATTGAATACGAAAATAATTATTCAAATACCGTACTCATTAAAATTTCAAATGTGTGAAATACGTACTCACAAGTTCATAACGTTGTACGTTATAGTGTTTAATATTAATTTTGACGACATGAATAACAATTTAGCGAAACTATTAAACAAATTGCTTTCATAAAGCATATCATTTTTATCATCAAATACAATAATTTGAATTTTATCGAAATTTAAATTCTGGTTTGGAATTTAGATTTATTTTTAATTTTTATTCCACAAATAGGCTTTGGACGTTTTTATAAATAACCCGAATCATTACTCTTTCTTTAAGCTAACCTAAGACACGCTTTACCTTAAAAGTAATTAATCATACAAATTAAGTGAGCCGCTACTCGAGAGAAAAAATACAAAGCCGCCCGCTTTAAAAAAAATAATTTTTCTACTTAATTGATTAAATTAAGCACCCACACACGTACGTATTCATTTAATAATTACGTGCTCGAGTAAACTTTAAATTTGAAAGGAAATGAAAATACTTTAATTTTGTAATAATTTTAAATTGTCACACTTTAGCGGAAATTAATTTTATGACGATACCTAAGTCGATATCGGTTCGTTATGTGTGATGGTTTATGAAAAGAGTATTTTTAATAAAAGCTACGGACGAGGTTTTCTTGCCGATAAAGCTGTGGTTGTGTGAGAAAATTTTCGGTATGTAAGTGCATTTTCGAGTTTTAAATTTAAGTGTAAAGTGAAAATGTTGGCGATATTTCAAAGGCCGCTTAAATCTAATAGTCCATGTGGGCAAGAGGGGTTACGTTGTATTTAATTAAAGATGAAAGGCAGAGTGAAAACCAAAAACATATAAATTTACTTGTCCTAATTAAAATTTAAAACAACTCTTTAAATGTAAAGAAACTTCCTAATTAATTATTTGCCGAAAGCCTAAAACGTTTATCCTAACTTTCCACATTTTTACTGGTAAATCTACATTTTTAACTCCAAATCTTCTTAAGATTAGTTGGACGCATCGACTCGTATTCGGAGATGTCTAGATTACGATGTATAGAAGTCGAAAATTGAGCTTTGCATCCACGTAAATTCAACTCTATCTTTCTTAACACCCTCTTTAACCATCTCAAGTCTCAAAACGATTCCCGTATTTCGGGATCGGAATTTTTTAATACAAAACCGGTATAGGACCTATAGTCCTCGAGTTTGCATCGTGAACCTCCTTTTGGAGATGAAGAAATTTCATTCGATGTTAAAATTGTAACACCTGAAACCAGTCCCGGTGGACGCAAGGAAGTCATTCGCCAGACCTCGAGACCCCTCTCTTACGAGGTAGGCCACAGAGTCCCTGTGGACGCAAGGAAATCGTTTGCCGGACCTCGAGACCCTTCTCTGATGAGGTAGGCCATTAAGTATCCTCTTAGTTTTCCGGTATCCTCGAGACCGCTCTTCACAAAAAGAAGGGCTACTGATTCCTGGAGGAACAAGAGGGCTTCGTACACCGGATCCTAAGACCCCTCTATGAAGAGAGAGACAACTGAGTCCTAGTGTACGTGGTAAAATCATGGGCTTGCTGAAAGCAATACAGAAACAAACTAATTTGATTAATTAATAACGCAGGGAAATTACACGCGCGCCCGTTCACCTCAAAGGTGAAACGAAGACTCTTTTATCACAACGGAGAAGGTGCTTATATTGAAGATCCGACAACCAACCAACCAATAGGAACGCTGTAACTTGAATTGTACTCAAGAGAAATTATCTTCTAAAGTAATTAATAGAAATTTATTAAGAGTTGTAAAATACTTAGGGGTGCTAATGATCTAAGAGTTAAAATAAAAATTATACGGAAGCTATCTGGTTGCCGAGTTACAGGGAAATCAGCTGTTATCACTGATAACGCTGATAGTAAAATAGAGAAAATCAAAATTAAAAGTAATTCTGCTCCAATCTTGATGAGATTGAACTCAAATGACGGAACTTTAAAGACTGAACACGGACATCTAAAATTTATATCTATCTCATCTCAAGGGCGGTGCTAGCAAAATGAATTAGAAGAAAATGGCAAGTATGCTGTAATACTGTACCAGTATTTGGATCTAGCATCCGGATAAAATTCTGCATTGTTACAAAATAACCAAACTATTACCTTAAAATGGCATGTAAATTAAGCTTGTGAAGCAGTCTTATGAAGGTACCTATATAGGAGAATGTCTCTTTTGGGAGTTTGTTAACTATAATAAAACACTTAAGCTCGTCTTGGTTCACACATACAAATAAAACTATACGTTTAATTGTTTGAGCAATATGTTTCGAATATGCATGAAACTGCTCAGACTATGTGTGTGACTTCGGAGCTATTGAATGTAGACTTAGTACTTAAAATTCTTTGTATTTTAAATACATTTTGAAAATTTTATGACAAGCTTAATAAATTGAGCAAAGTTTTCCTCTCAAGGCGTTCCCAACAATACACAATATTGCAAAAAAGCATCTAAAATAAAGTCAGAGCTTCTTCAACCCTTATTTTCAATTGGTAGTAAGTATCTAAAGTGCTTTACAAATATTTGCGCAAAATTTTTTATTAAAGTTTTATAAGAAACCTAATATCAAATATATCCGACGAGGTTTTTTAAATATAATTTTTAGAAAAGTTCAATTTTTAATTTATATTTTCCTTTCCAGTAAACAAAATAAAAGTGAAACACAAAAAAGAGGCATTTAGATGTGAAAGAACAAGTAAACATTTACCCAGTTCGTTAGTTAATTGAAATTGCCAACTTTAAATAAAACTGAAATAATTTTTATAATTCACCAAGTAAACTAAAATTACCTTTTTCTATTAACGCAAAACAATTCTAAGTTTATTCATACAGTTTCGAGCCTTTGGCTTTGTAAATTTCAAAAAGTTGGAAATGAGAAATTTTAATAATGTCTTATACAAACAGTAAAATGAAGTGGAAATGGTACGAAATTACTACAGCTAAAAGAGGAAAGGAAACTATGTTTTATTAAATTAGCAATTAAAGCATTATTTGTTAAGGTGCTCTTTTTAACAGAATATGAGCTAGGTATACGTAGAGTTTTCTAAACTCAGGAAAGTATTCAACAATAAAAGTCAATAAATAATGAGTTTTCTATTTTTAAATTCGTTGAAACTTATCCGACTCAATGCAGCTTAGGTTGGCACCACTGAAAATCACTTTTTAGGAACTTTCCAATGATATAATATGTATCACAAGTAGCGGATCGGTTGCCCTTTGAAGTTTTTCGTGAAAAAATTATAAATTTTCTTGCAGCTTGAAATTTTATTCAAGATTTTTTAGGACGTAATCACAAGCAATTGTCATAAAATAGAAGAAAATTTTTAATTTTTTGTCTTGAAACTTCATTAAACAATCAACGAGAACTTTTCTAATTGAATACGTCGCGTCGTCGAAATAGTCTTGAACTTTTCAAATTATGCATTTTAAAAAGGCTCGTACTACTAAGATGAAAATGCTCGTCTCTTGGCACTATTTAATTTCGAAAGTTAATTTTGAAATTTAGCAACGTTTCGCTTAGTTAAATGCCGGACAATCGCTTCAAAGCACTCTCTCTTATACTAAAAACCATTTTTAACCTATCCTTCACCCCAAAAACAGCTGCTTTTGTTGAGTCCATATAAATTTTATTTTACGCTCATTTCAACTTAAACATTTTAGTTAAATACATCAAGTTTTAGCCTTTGAAGCATTCGTAGCGAAAATTATAGTATTTTTGAAGCAACTTCTCGAGTTCGTCTCGAGTTTTTGTCTTCTTAAAATACTCAAATTTTTGTTTCAAAAAAACGAACGCTGTAGCACTCCACTTGTGATTTTCGTGCTTAGCGTGTTTGTAACTGAAAATAAATTAATCTTTTCTTTCTTTTTGTAAAAAAAAATCAAAACAAAAAAAATACGTTTTCCGTCATTACTCCCCGACCGAAACATTCTGATAATTAATATTTCATTCCTATCGTTTTAAGAGAAAAGGGGGTCGTTTTGCATATTTCATTTGAAGTGCTGAATTATTCTTGTGCTTATTTATCAGTATGACGAAAGAACATTAACGAAGCACAAGCAATAGGTAAAAAATAAATAAAGAAGCGTTTACACAAAATGTCGTCGACATACGTAATAATAGCAAGTGCTATACATTTCTAGATGCGTCAACAATTACTCGTACGTTTCAATTAATTATGGACAAATATGGTTTATTTCAAGTTATAAATAGGTAAATAAATAAATCATTTTCTGACTACTTTCTGCAACTATTAAATAAATAGTAATTACCTACTACATAGGTAATTAAAGCTAGTCGGGGGAAGATGCCATACATTTTTTAATTAATTTATATAAACGTTATTATACACATTTAGATTAATTTAAAAATATGTGTTTATCCCTCAAAGAATACACTATAATGCTGCAATTCTAAGCAAATCTGTAAGAAAACCGTAAAATCATAAAATCGTTGCTTACGATACAAACGTAAACAACCGAGTTACAGATAACTTTACAAATTTTATAAAATTGCAATTCTGTGCGTACATTTGTACTAAATATCGTAACTACTAGACTCTATTAATAAAATGCGGTACAGCACTCGTAACAAACTGTCATTTTGACTTTTATGTCGACTTTTAAGATTCTTTTAAGGTTATAGTTCCAATCACATACTTCAAATCGTGGTTTTAATGAGCAACCGTTCTGTCCTCAATATGCGTTTGTTCTTTTTCACTTTCTTAATTTTGACACAATTAACGCCTGAGACATGCAGGGTGTGCGATAATCTTACAATTATAATCAGAAATAAGTATTACATTTATTGAATACCAGAATGCCTTTCCTCTATATGTTAATACACATAAACGTAGGTACAAACGGAAGATAATGTTCATCAGCAGCAAGTCGAGCTTTGATTTCAACATGAGCGTTCTATCAATTAGAGCTAAACATCACTGCTATCCCACTGTTCATAACATATAACATCTTTGCTTAACTCCACTTTGTTCTTCTGCAGTAGAAGAAAACTTAACATATTCTGATAATAAAGTTACAATTAAACTGACTAAGGAGTAAAGAGTTTGACATAGAGAAATGGAGAAGTTTACTTCAACACAATTTTGAAATGAGCCAGTTTTTAAGAAGTTAACACCGTTGGGACTTGAATATGCAAGGGAATTCTTGAATTTGATGGACTGCAATGAGATTCAATCCTTTGAATTACATATACAACAAACCAGTGGTCTAATCTATACGTTTGATTGAAATTTGAAGGAGGAAGACCGAATGGGTTGGAAACATATCTTACGTATCTTCTCTCCTCTTGCGTGCGGTTTCTGTCGTATTTTTCTTCAATTTAACGTCCGGTATATAATATATTGATGTTTCTATTCATTAATATATCCGAAAAACTCATAAACCGTAACGTTACAGACAACTAATATCTCAACGTAAGATTTACGTGAAACTGTAAATATTTACAAGTGATCGTAGCCATCGTAACGAGATACGATACGCATAGAATTGCACATCTACACGTAAGTCCTTACGGTTGCTACGATAACAAGTTACGAGCCTTACGATAGTGCTCAGAATTGCAGCATTAGATAGCAATATCAAATCAGCATAAATTATTAGTTAACATAGTTAAAAAAAAATTTTTGTATTTTTCGACAAAAAAATCTTGACAAAAATGCATGGGGTAAGATGCCATAGTGAGTTTTAGTCCCAAATAGAAAGTCGGGAACGGTACTAAACGAAAAAAAACTGTTTTATCCTTAGATATTATTGACTTCAATCGTTACATGTGTCATCAATCCATGTACATCTTTCGTGTAACCACTTCTTGCAAATTATGCAGCAAATCCAATCTACGAAGCCCATTGCTATCGTAATAGTTTTCATTACACATTTTCATCATTGTGGGCCCTATTGTCGCATTATTACTATAAATCTAAATAAAATGAGTCTAAGTTACATACCTTGCACTAATGTGGCGTCTTACCCCATTCTATGGGTGAAAATGCAAAACTCTCTAATTAAATCAAATTTGATGCGAATTTTTTTGCAAAAATTACAATAGACGTGAAAAGTGCCGTCTTTTCAGCTAACAATTCGATGATATCGATAACACAAAAAAAACGCCTAATAAAATTTAAAAGCTGAGATGTAGCAAAAACTTCGTCAAACATAAAAACCTAATTTTTTAGAAAACTTTTCGATGACTTGCGAAAACTCGTTTTCAACGATGTTTGCTAGTAGCTTATAATCACAAGCAACCTATACATTTAATTTCCCAGAGATAGGTTGGAGGAATTTTGAAAAATGCTGGGGTGGCATCTCGCCCCACAGTGGCGTTTTCCCCGACTTACCTTACACTAATAATATTTTTTTTAGTTTTTCCATTTCGTGGCATTTAAGGGACTGGGCTATAGTGAAGGCGGTAAGTAGAAATTAAATTATTTTGGGTACAGGGATGTGTAAAGACGAGCTAACAAGTAATGCACCAACTTTTCACTCGTACTAACTGTTAATTTTTTATTTTAGTGTGAACGCATCTTAACAAATACAAGAAAGGGTTATACTCCTTGTTATAGGTACACGTATAAAGACAAATACTCACATAACGTTTGATTCATTTCTACCTCTCCGATGTGTAGTGTAATACGCCATTATTATGGCAGATAAAAGCGCGGAATGAGTAGGTACCTCTATAGTTACGGCAGATGCGAATGTGTCGAGATAACGCTCTCTGAAGCAACTACCATATTTGATACCGCTTTAACTGATAACAAATTAGATGATTATGGTAATCGCGCAACTATTAATTATTCAAGATTAATGTTAAAGTTACTAAACGTATCGCCCTGCCGAGCGAGCGTGGCGGCGCCACCGTCCTCTCTGTCTATCTCTACACATACAACACTAAAAGGAAACTTTTTGAAACCGTCGTCATCCTTTAATTAAGAATTTAAATAAAAAAACATCATTAGGAAACTAAACGCGTTAAAACTTTTATATTGTAAAACAAGACAATATCGAGACGTTTTCTTTGATAAATCCGTTGTCGTCGCTGTTGTGTATTCATTAATTTAGTGACGGGTGCCGGTTCACGCGGTGCCGAGTTTTATAAAAGAACGACAGAATGAATCTCTTGAGTTTTTATTCTTTTCCCGTCTCCCCACGTTGTTTTCTCAAAAATGATTTCTTCGAGTACGTTTCAATTACTCTTTAAGGGCGTCCCTAATTACCAATTAATGGCGATCGAACTTTAATAAAAAGATGGTAAATTTACGAGCCTCTTATTTCAAAAACAAATAGTGGATCGCAGTTGGTCCGGGGATGTCATTAGTGTTAACGAACCTAAAGTAAATTTAACTAAGGAAAATGGAAAACAATATTATGGTTATACCCTGGCATAATATGTAACTAACGAAACGCATACATCGGTCCTTATAAAATATAATAGGATGACTCATAGCTTTTGTTGGATGTTATGGTACGATACACAAAAACAGGGTTGAAAGGATAATGGCAAATTTTTTATCGACATAAATTTTTCGGGATTAACATTTAGTTTGATTTACTCGTAATTTGAAATGTGTATGTAATGATAAAGATTTTTCAATTTCAACATTTGGAAAAAGAAATAATTTACCTGTCGTATTTTCATTGTTATTAAACTATCGATGGCTAGTAGGTTTCCCAAATAATGTAAAAGAAAATTTCAAATAGACCATTGGCTCTTTTGGGGTTTTTGTAAGGAACACATAGTGTGCTCTCTTTAAAATACAATATTATATCGAGGAGTAGGCAATAAGTCGCATTTCGTTAATATTGCAAGGTTTTGAATATTCTTAAAATCGAAAAAACTGGTCGATTAAATAATTACTTTAAAAATGTCCGATCAACCATTTTAACTAAATTTGGCCTAAAAGTTTATCGATAATTGACGAGTCTATATATGGCCAATTTATTGACAGATTTATCGTTTCCGAGGCAAAGTACAATGATTTGACTAAAATATTCTGCAAAAGCAATCTCTAGGCGTGAAACTAAATTATTTAACTTCTCTCTAAAAATATATTAACCCTTTTACACTAATAAAATATTCAAATATTTGAAATCATTTATAATTAACGAGGGAACATCAAACAACTTTTAATATTTTTAATTATGTAAAACGTTATGTGTTTTAATACTCTAAGGGAAAATTAAAATATTGATGAGCATTATTTTATAAGCGAACTTGAGCGAAATTATTTAAATATGAATGATTGAAAAAATGCTTTAAACTCATTTCCGAACGATAATTATCGAGAATAATAGTAGTTTGTTTTATTAGGAGAGAAAGTACTGTTTTGTGTGACAAGATTATGTTTGGCTGATGAGCAAGCGTAGCGAGCTAGTCCGGCAATACTTTCTCTAGCCGAAATAATCGATATTCAAAGTTTGTCTTAGCAAGGCATTTGTCGTTTTAAGTTTTTCGAAATTTCCATTTTTTTTCTCGATGACCTTTTGCCCTTTAAAATATACAGTCGCATGGATTGATTTTGAATTTTCAATTAAGCAGCGTAAAATTCCCAAATGGGTAGATAAAGGTTTACTAACCCTCCAAATTGATTGATCATCGATAAGGTCATATAGTTAATTTAGTCAGAGTTTAATGGCACATTTTAACCCTCGCCCTCTCACATTCGAAACGAAAAGAAGAGTTTGTTCGAGAACAAATCTCGATGTACGATTAAAAATATTTTTGGTCTCATATAATAAAGAAGAAACTTTATTAAGTACTTAGGGTACTTAGTTATAAAAGTGACAGACGCCCATTTAATTTAAAAAGTAGCCTCGTCTTTCGTTTGCTTTTATTCGAGGATTGTTTTATGCCTTTAGGGTTTTATCTTCCTGTCTTTAATAGCTCGCATTAGTAAAATTTATTACAAAAGTAGGAGTGTTGCATAGTTGAAACAACCGTCCCTATAATATTTAGTTTAGCATTTCTCGAGTTATACAGCTTGCGGTTGTTAGCGTAAGTTTACACTGAGTACAAAGCGGGACTATAGCTCGGTTTTGATGCTTAACTTTTCACTACACTGTACGGGATTTAGGAGTACGGCAAAAGCGCCAGATTAAATGTACCAAATTGTTTGATATTTCAAAATTTGGAAAAGTTTTGTATTGTGACGAGAGAACTGAGAGAAGGTTAGGACGAAAATTTTATCTAAATTTTTACTAATTATCATTTCTTTTTGCTCTCGTATACTAGGCAAACGTTGCTTCGTGTGACAGATGTCGCATATCTGACTGTTTCGAATACTTAAATAATATCTGCTATTATAAATGATACGTTCCATTATAAGTCAAATTACATCGAACAAGATCAAACGTACGGAAACTGTCGTCAAATGAAATAACTAATCTATAACCCCTAATTTGCATTTTACAACAATGTTATTGCAATCGATTTACATGTTCTATAGAAATTTATGTTTCGGATAAATTGAAAATTTACGTGTATTACCTAACTAACTTTTATTGTCCCTTTTCAATAACTCGACTTAAATTTTTGTAAAAGAGGAAAGGGGCCATTAATTATTACAGGTTCAAATCAAAGAAAACAACAGCTTTTAAGCGATTAATTGGAAAAGTTCTTTGAGGCAATCTGTCACCTTTGGTATTCGAGTTAAATTGAACTCTTTGTCGTTGTACGTTTAAAACACAAACACAATTTAATACCGGGACCGAATATTAGTTAAAAAGAGCCAAGTTTTAAACAAGAAGATTGAAGATATACATACAACAAGATATAGATTAAGATGGCCACCTCTTGCACTATAGAAGATGTGGAGCTAAGTAAATAAAAATGAAATAAGAGACAAATAATGTTGAAGGGAATTTGCGCAACTAAATCTAAGGTACCTACTAAATATTTTAAAACGCCATTTTAAGCTCTTTTGTATTTTACGTGTCTCGATCTCGGAAGTAAATGAGAAAAGCAAAAGCAATAGCTTGCGACCAACCGGAAATTACGCCGAGATCTAATTAAACGGTAACCCACTGTCGACCGCCTTTATTATTTTCGTTGACCCAAAAATTCTCTTTTTCGCAAAACTTTAGAGATTTACGAATTTGTTCATATCGCTCTTATTATCGTGCTACTACCAAAACAACAAGGTATCGAGAAGGCGTGTGTTGTACTATTATTATGTTGGATTTTTAAAAACTTCGATACCGTTCCTTTTAAAGTTGTATTTTATTAATTTTTTTGGCGAAATCCAACTCAATTTGAGTGTAATAAATTAACTCTTCGGTTAATTGAAGAACGCTGTTACTAATTTTAGAAAAGCTCGTCGAAAAGTTTTAATTAAGTGAAGCTATAGGGATGAAAATGAGAAGAAGAAAAAAAGTTTTTTGAATAAAATAACTAGGTAATATCTACTGTTAATTAATATTTCTGAAGAGTTTTTTTTTATTTGGATAAAGTTTTTTTCTGTTAAAATGTATACGCATTGTGTAAAATTTTGTTTGTTTTAACAGAGCACGTTTTGTTGATTACTCGATGGCTTTGCTCTTCTCATTAATGTTACGGAGTCTGCATAATTTTGATGAGTTTACTTTACCTAGTATGTAGTAGTAGTATACCTACCGATGATGCATATTGCATGTTGCGTACTAGTGACGCATTTCCTTTTCTTCATGTAATAAGGGTGGGATGAGTGAATGCATCATCAGTGTGAGGGTCGAAAGCCGCACGCACCGCCATTAGGGTGCGAGGATGCAAGTTATTATTGTCCCATCACTATTAGACGCATTAGTTAGTTAGCCGGATATTAATTGTACATTTGCATTTAGAAAATTTCTATGCAATCCTAGTACTAGTTGTAAAGGAGCAATTACGATATTCTATGGGGCGAATTAATTTATACTTCTCGGCGCTAATGGTTTTGCTTAAGAGGATCGATCTTTCCTTTCGCTTTAAATTGTCGTTTTGATCTTTCCACGGATATTTCGGGTTTACAATATTTAATATTTAAAATGCAATAATAATAAATATTCTCCCTCTTAACCGCATACTTAGAAATATTTATTATAAAATAATTTAATTTTCGTGTCTATTAACCATGATCTTTCATAACCTCTTTTTATTTATTATTATTTTTTTCTAAATAAGGGATACAGAATTTTTATCATCCCTTTCGTATTGCTGCTAAAGAGTATAAGGTTATCTCTTCTATATTTTATTTATTATATCCCGGTTCAAAGCAAAGCAGAGAGCATTACTATAATTTCAATCGGTCTAAATAAACCCAAAATCAAATTTTGGGAAATTCTAGGTAGGATGCATGTAAAACGGAAATGGTATAATTTACAATGTAATTAGGGTCACACCAATATAAGGTTACCGGTTATACTTACATAATTTACACAGATAAGAAAATAGACGAGCAAATAGATGAACAAACAGACGAGACGGCCACATAAAAAGACAAACAGAAGGAAAGCAGAGAGAGGGGTAGAGAGTTGGGCAGAGCTAGAATGTCATCAGATACACAAATTAATGTACAAAATCATAGATAGACAGGACGGTAGACTATTGACAGGCCTAATATAAACGGCAGATATAGGCACAAAAACAAATGAACTATAAATTTTTATATAGAGAAAAAGGCAGATGATGGTTAAATGAAGAGGTGCTTATAGGTAATAATAATTAAACGAACGTTTATAAACCATCATTGACTTCCACTTTAAATAATTTTTCTACTCAATAGAGAGAAAAAAATGCCATTAATCAATTCATCTCACTTTATGATTAATTAAATTTTTTTTAAATTCTGCAAATTATGACCCTTTCAAAACATTCAATTGCTTAGAAAACATTTTAAATTTACTCAACTTTTTTTCTAAAAACTTCTTCCATTTCAAAGTCTATTTAAAATCTTAAAGAGAGTGCAAGTGAAAGTAATTTTAAACTTCTTTTTAGGAATAATTTTTCTTTAAGAAGGGAGGAAAAATTGATGCCATTATTCAAAACCTATTTACGCATAGATGATTGATATGATAAGTATATTTTGGTTGATTAAAAAAACTTTTCTATTTGCCAAAGTTATTGAAATATTTTTTTGCTTTATGTCAAATGCCATGATTTTGCAATTTTTCCCTGTTTTTCCAATTTTTGTTTAACAATAAAAAAGATTTATTTTTTACCAGATAGGTATGCTCTAACGGTACCAACCAATCGAGATGCTGATGATGATTTGGCTTAGAATAATCGCAAAAATGTAGATTAGTCATTTACCAAACTAATAATTATATCTACAGGGTGAGTTTTGTAGGAAGTATCTTTATATAAAAGTAGTCTAATCGTAATAATTTTCTTTAATATAATGGGTGTACCATGTAACCTACCATCGAAACGCTACAGAACGTCACTTTGGTGTTTCGAATGGTAACTCTAATTTTTTCCCTTAAGTTAATGAATATCATCACATTTTTTGACCTAAACTTATTTCACATCTTAATTCTGTGTTCAGTGCGCTACATTATTTTTTCAAATCTTGGACGGTCGGTAATTACAGATTTTTAATCGATACGTGGTACCTTTTAGATAGCCATAGAATGTAGAATTTAATTGTCTTTCGTTTGAGTCTAGCGTTCCCTGCTATAGCTAAAGTTGGTGGTTTAAAAGTTATCGAAGAAGCGCGCATCTGTTTTGAACGTTTCAATTGATTGTTTTGAGTTTCAAGCAATAAATAATACATAAGTGATTAATTTTTTCAATTCTATTATTTTTTTGTTTTATTTACAGAGATAGTAAAAATGTTTGTGTAGTAAATAAGTGAGAATAACATGAAAAATTTAATTCTCCAGAGTTATCCATTTATACTGTGCTACTAATCGATAAACCATACGAATGAAGCTCCAGATTTCGTCCCTAGCGATTCCGAAGCCTTTTTTTGTTCGGTCTAACACTATTTTATTTTTACGCCATTTCCATACTAAAATATAAACTTGAAAAGGTACGCGAAATTGTCAACATAAAACTATTTATTCGATTGTTTTAAAGCGCTTTTAAAATTTTGTGGTTGGAATTAATTTTTATTAAAAATGGCGACGTTTATTGTTTTAGCTTGGGAAAGAATAAGTTTAAAAAATATATGAATATTAATAATTTTAAAAGGATTAGAGTTTGTTTAAAATAAAAATAATATTTTCAGGAAGCTCTTTAAAATGATTAAATTTGCATGTAAACATCTTAGTTTTCTGACACTCATTTTTAAATTCGAATCCTTTAGCGAAATTTTTGTATTATTTTGAGTTTTTAAAAGAGTTGATTTTTTAAATTTTATTCCTAGTTGAAATAAAAAGAACATTTTCTTTGAATCTCCGTTTGTAATTATCCTAAAAGCGTCAACAAAATGAATAAAGAACGAGCTTTAATTCTTTTTATACAAGCACGAAAAATAATAGTAATACGACAGAGCTTTTAATCATATTTCCAGCAAAAAAGAGAAGGTTCCTCCTTTTTTGCTTTCAGTTGCTTTGTTAATAGAAATTAACGAACTGTAACGACTCTAAAAGGCTTGACAAAATACGTAATAAGTATAGTCGATCCTGAAACATGAGATAGAAACATTTTAACTAGGAAAACAATTTTAGAAAGCTAATTACGGTTTTAATGTGTACATAGAAATTTCATTATTGTAATTTAAAAAATCCTGTACAGCTGAATTATATTTATACTTAAAGGTACGATATATCCTCCACGAGAACAAACCGATAGATGGAGTTGTGATTAGGGTTGGACCGAGACAAGAAATCTTGTCTTGCCGAGTAATTTCTTGTCTTGCTCTCGAATAGCAAGACAAGAAAAAATTTTTTCTTGTCTTGCTAAATTTTTCAAGACAAGAATTCTTGTCTTGAAGCGAGAGTCTCGAAATTTCTTGCTCTTGCTATATACTCTCGCTCGACGCCCTATCGATGCACAGAGGTATAACCGAAAATGCTGCTTTTTAATTTAACTTTTTGTGCAATTGTTTATATTTTTTTTGTCTTCTGATCTACTTTGTTTCTCCTCAAATATACTAAGTCATATAATCATATTTTAAAAAATCAATAGTGCACTGCTAATTAATCGTGTTAAAAAAATAAATTCTCATAATGAAACTACTTGACGTTATAGAAAGAAATTTATAAACATGCGAACATGCCACTAAATGCTAAAAGTATTAAATGTAAAATAACATGTACCAAAAAGTCATTCTAATAATAAAAGAACAATTAACGAGTAGCAAATTATATTCGTCAGTTTTATTCTATTTAACTTATTACGTTCTTTTTATGAATAAAATAAAAGACATTTTTTAAAGAGCAATTAACTTTTAAACTATTTGAACAAATGCTCAATTACTTTATTATCTATGATGACTATAATGTAAAACAATACAAAATATGTATACCTATGAGTTATTTACAAGAATAAAAAGAAACTCGGAAAGTCCGAAGTACTTAGGGGTAAAAACGTAAAAAGCACTTGGTTTGTTCAAAACTAACGGTAAGTATAGGAGAATTGAAATAACTTCCTTCTTAAATATTTCATCTTTTATGCTCGATTCATTAACAGGATTACGGAGTTATTGTTACTATCTTACTGTACAAAATGCATTTCTTTCTATGTATGAGGTGCAGGTAATTTAAACGTTTCCTTCTTAACTTGCGATTTGAATATTGGGATTAAAAATTCAATATTTTCTGGATTTTCTAACCCTCCTCTTATTTTAACTTTTTTTCTTTTATGAAGTTTTTTTAGTGTTCCATTGTTTTATGAAAAAAGACCCAAGATGGTAACAGGTTTATTTTTATTTTACTCCAATTTTTAAAATTACTGTAATTGTTTAAACAAAGTGATTAACTTTCTATTAACTTTTGACGTCAAATTCGCTTTTAACCCCAAAAACCCGTATACTACTAGTACATATTTTCATCGTTTTATTTTAATTTTTTTTAATTCAATTAATTAATTTTAATTTAATTGTTAAAAAAATTGATAAATTTTTGGATAATTTTTGATCTCTATCATATTCATTTTTAACGACCCCAAAAAACCCGTATATTACTATTTTAATTGTTTTATTTAAAAAAAATTTAAATTAGGTACTCAAGTTACATAAATTTATTTTTTAATTTTTTAAAATTTTAAAGTTTAATCAAATTAAAAAGGTAATGAAAAAGTCAATAAAATTCTCCGTAATAAAAATAATATTTAAAAAAAATAAAAAGTAACAACATGTAGATATTTCGAGACAAGAATTCTTGAAATTTTTCTTGCTCTCGAAATTTCTTGCCTACTCTTGTCTTGCTCTTGTCTTGCTTTTTTCTTGCTTAGTCTTGTCTTGCTTTTTTCTTGAAAGCAAGACAAGACAAGACAAGAAATCTTGAAATTCGAGAGTCTCGGTCCAACCCTAGTTGTGATTATAACTGTGTGACTATAACTAACAGAACTATAAACTGTTAGTAATTCTTCAGACCATATAGTAGGTGTATAACAGATCTATAGAAGAGTGGACGTGCATATGAACTTTTATTCTGCTTAAAAAGCAGCAACTGATGATAATCGTGATAAAGATGGTAGCCGTTCAAAGTTTGAACTGCGATTATAGTTTTTAGTTAGAAAATTGGAAATTTGGAAGGCTAAAAATAATTTTCTACAATATTAACAATCTTTCTTCAGAAGAGCGGATAAATAATAATATTTATTTAAGGAAGAGAGTTGTAATTAAGAAAAAATAAAAGGATATCGTAACCGCCTTAAGGCCGAAATTGCAACTACTTGGTGTAGTTGAATCGATTTGTATCTCGAAATTGTTCTTTGTTGTGCATTAAAACTTAATTTTCTATCGGAACAAGTTTTAAGTTGTTTATAATTTTAATGTGGGGTTAAATTAAGCGTGAGAAAACTTGAAACTTTCTATACTCGTTTAATAAAGCGGAGGTCTTACCAATTACCTTTTCCTTCCCTTTTAATAAAGCGATAGCTCTATGCAATAATTTTATAAAATTCGTTTTATTGGCCTTAATAATTACACGTACGTTTAATTTTCAAAAATAATCTCGTAGCTACTCTTCAAAAGTTCCTAAATCCGATAACAAACAACATAATTTGAAAAGGACGAATCCAATAGTTATTCTTAAGCCTTCTCAAGACTAAAACGAATGTCAATTTGAAGTAATTGGTTGAACAAACTAAAGAATCTAAATTAATTCTACGTTTTCAACCCTCGCGCTAACCTATTAGCTTTCGAAATCCATCTTAAGACTGTAAGCTTAACAGTTCGAGATTAATGTTAAGACATGTATGTTTTCACTTTTAAATTAATCGGTCTCTTCGGTCTTTGATTAAATTTTTATTGACTTAATTAATTAAATTTTTTGTAAAAAAATTTTTATTTAAGCTGTCGTGTTGCGTCGGATCCTAATTCACGATTCAATCAAAGACGTCTGTATCTTGTTCCGTTCCTTATCACATTATACGCATTTGACGATTTCCGCTTTCCTTTTATCCTAAGTTAGGACTTTACCGGTTAATGATTTTTTTTATTAATAATGTGTCTCAAACACAATAGAGAAGATCGTATACAGTCTCTAGGTACTAAATACAAAGAAAATAATAATAAAAGTACAGATGCCGGTGTGTTCCAGATTCGAGGCTCACCTTTGGGATTTCGGAAACTATTTATAAGAGATAGAGAGCTTCCCTTAAATGATCTCCCCGTTTTCAGAAGCTTTGTCTCTTATTACAGTGAGCCTCGAATCTCGGACACACTGTATAGGTACACAAAATTTATCCTAAAGTACAATGAATCCTGTCGTAGCTCTACAGAATGCGAAGTTACATGAAACAGGGAGATGAGAATGAGAGTAAGAAAAAACATCACCGAGTAGATACTATGATACATATTTTTAACTTCCAAAACAAGTTAAATTCCGTGGCGCATATATTAGGTAAATCAAAATATTGTAGTGTAATAAGTAGCTACAAGTTCTCTTTTCAATAAAGAATTGATAAGTAAAAGTTTTCTTATAAGAGATTTGTAAACGAAGGAAAACCTTTGTGCTAACCAGATACTCTTGAATATTTTCCTATAATGCACCTCTTCAATAATTCAAAGTCTGTAGGTAGGTACGTTTATAGATAGGTCTTTTTAAAATTGAAAGATTTTGTGAACAAATAAACAAATTTTCCAAATACATATTTAGAAAAGAAACGTAAAAATTAATTTTTTAATTAAAAAAGCCATTTTAATCGGCTTTCGTATAAAAATTTTATTGTTAAAAGTTTAATATACGTATAGTGTACCTACCTAATACGCATGGTTTTAATGAAATTTTCTAACTTATTAATGAGTAAAATAATTGTTTTATTTTATCGTGTAGACTATTTTTGGGATTGTAAAATTTCGATTTAACCGCAGTAACAGTAGTACTTTCACTCATAAATTTTGCTTTAAGCTCCTTATTAGCTGCTAACAATTTGGTTTTCATAGCTTTATGTATATTATAATTAATTGTACGTTCTCTATTTTCTTTTACCACATTTAACAGTTTTAATACACTGCTAAATGGTTTGCTTTGAATTATTTATAGCCGATACTACGTCAGATGGGATAATTTTAATAACACAATTAATTACAATGACAGCGGGGTGTCTCAAGAGTTCCTAAGAAGCAGGTCAATTGTTTCCCATTTTCCTAAAATTCATGAAGATAGTTGGTGGAGAAGCTTTTCAAAATAAATATGTGCTCCGAAGAGTTCCTCTAAAACGACTTTTCTCTTTCGGTAAAATAAAAAAATAGAAAAACTTTGTGAACTTGAGCGTGCCTGTTCCGAGGTTCTCTATCTCTGTAGATAGTAGAGTAGAGATAGTAGCAGTAGTAGGCACAGTCAAAATAAAGTTACCCCTCCATTTAAGTAGGGGTTATGATGGTTGCATCCACAATTAGTGCTAAACGTATAGCCAGAATGGCCATTAATTGTGAGGCCGACTGTACATACTCGACATTTGATTGTGTTTTCTTATTAAGCATTTTTAAGACGAATCACTCTGTAACCACAGATATTTTTGAACGAGAGAGTTATAGGTACTAACTTTTGTTCAAAATGCTAACCAAAAGAAAATTCTCATTTGAAACCAAAATTAATCTAATTCCAGACCTTAATGTCACTCTTTTACTAATATCCTTTTGATTTAACCACATAAATCTTATTACCATAATTCTAATTGTAAATTAAATCGGTAAGCTTGGAGAGAAAACATTTTCATAACAACTATAATAAATCAAACGGAAAATTTTCACTTACAACATCTTCAACGAGACACTCTCGAGTGATAATAATAGCAAAAAAAAGCTTTTCTAAATGTTTTTGTTTCTTAAAGTGAAAAATCGCAGTTGGGCGTGTAAAATATCCATTGTTTAACATCACTCGAGTAAATGTGATAGGAAGGGTTTTTTCCTCTTTTATTTTACTTAAAGAAGTGAATAATAGTGGAAAGTAATTGCGACGATAATAATAATCTTAATTAAACAGCCAATTTTTATTTTTCCTATTTTACTAAAAATGAAAAGTTTTTTTAATAGAAAGAAAATGTAAATTTCCATTGTATTTTTTTAAATTGAATCCGGTCTACCTAACAGGCTGATGGAAACGGTGATTTTTTGGTCTAAAAAACTACTTATCTATCTATGTCTGTCTGACACTCTGTGCGACTATATGTTTGATTTTAATCTCTTCACCTACCTAGTTATTAGCTTACCAGGTTATCCGCTTGTCTCTTCGTCTGTGTCTGTCTGTCTGCACCTAGAGGATATTTAAAAAACAACATTTTATATAAATCTTTAGGTCAAAATTATATTAATCTTCATTTAGAGAACAAATTTTTAAAATTTTAACATCAAAGTAAACAATTGTGTAATTGTTACGTAAGGAAATCAAAAGCTTGGAGTTGAAGAGAGTGTCTGTGACTCTTTTAGGGACGGAAAATAATTATTTTATATTTGCAGTTACGAGCTTAATTTTGAAAAGAAGCCATGGTTTTAAAATGTCGTACGTCGCGGTTTTAATTGTTATACGAATTTACAATATTCTTTTTAATTAATAACGCAAATTGATAAAAGTTTGAAATATTAACTTGAACGTTGACTGGCTTATTTATGAACAATAAAAATTTGCACAAATCACAAATCTGTATTGATTATTAAAATGTAATTTTTATGCTCTGGATGCTCACATTCACTACGGCGTCCAATCGTGATTTTGATATTGAAATTTGAAATTTTAACAATTGGCTGTTCGTTTATTGATTGTCCAATTTTATAACTGCAATATTTATTACTTCGTGATGCGTCACATTTGACTTCGTTTTTAGTCTTCATCAGACTGCGAAATTTTTTCAAACCAGTAACAGTCATCTTTAGTGTTAGAGTTTGACTTTAGATCACCGCCAATTAAAATAAAGCACCTCGAGTTTAACTCGGGCTAGCGGATAGATGGGCGACAAAATTGGGACGAGAAGCCCCTTTATAAAAATAAAAATTGTAGCAAAAGTAAAAAAAGAACAATTTTATTATAAACGGTTTTGCCACGATCCTCGATACACCAAATGTAATCCCTGCGGATTGTTCTCTTTGAAGATGGCTTAGTCTGGTTGTACAAAAGTACAAACAAGAGATATACCTACATTGTTTACTCAAATTATCGATTCTGCAGCACTTACGAGAGATAATCACCTTCCACTTCGACGAGCTATTCACGATCCAACTGACAAATAGATTTACATCTGCAATGATATTTTGGAAATCCGACAAACATTTACATTCATTTTTCTAAAACTTATGTTTAATTATTGAAATTTCAATTTGTTATTCTTATTGACAAGTTGAAGTAACGAATTTTTTCCACACTATCCCGTAGTTATATACTCGGTCAATCTCACTTTAATCACATTTACCTATATAAAGACTGCATGCATTATACATATGCACTTATAAGTGCATACGTATGCACTTTAAAAAATCGCGTACAAAAGGATCTTTATAATCTATTCTCTTCTTCTCTCTCATTATGTACGTACAGAGTGGTTTGGTTTGGTTTTCGTGGTCCGGCATTATACTATATCTACAAAGTTTTTTCAAATTTCCTCTATTTCAGGAAATAATACCTAAAGCTGAACAATGAAAACCAGACCACCCTGTATTATACTTATTATTATTTAACGATTTAACGTTTCAAACCATTTCGTTTGTCCTAATATTTCTTCTATTCGATAAATTGTTAGCAAAGAACTCGGTTAATCTTTTTATTGTTGATTAAATTCAACTATTTTAAGATTTAAGTTCTAAAGCTTGTTCAAACTGAAATAGTGTGGCGGGTGATTTTTATTTAATGTTTTTCTTTCTTTAAAGCTTTTCCCAAAAACTTTTCAACAAAAATAAATCCTCCACTATTTTGTTTGGACTCTTTTAATCCGCAAGTTCGAAATTATTTGTCATGTATGTACGTCTTTAAGACCGTCTATTGGGTTACACCTGAGTGCTAATAGTGTTGGAAGCCAGCCAAATCCTTTATTTTTGCTTTAAAGGTTTCACTTCTACACTTTCATTAGATAATATGTATTTGCAAATGCAGAAAGGACCGAAATACAATTGTTTTTTTCTTAAGACTTTAAAAAATTACGTTCTACAAAATTTGTGATGTTATAGGTAAATTTATATTTGCAAAGGTCAAAAATAATTATTTCAGCTCTTTCTGAAATGATTTTCAGAGCTCTGTTTTATGTCTGCTTTTTAGTTCTCTATCTTTTTCTTCTAGAAGAGATATCTTCTATCTCTTTTTCAGATTTATTAGTTCGGTTTTAATTCGCTCTCCTACTATCTACTAATGGATTGTTTCCCATCTTTCCCATCACTGTTCTGTTTTCCCTCTAAATGGTCTTAGAAGTCGAGTCTTACAACCGAACTGTCTTAATGTCTGGCAGTTTAGCTGGTCTATAGTTTAATTTTTTGGCTGATGATTATTTTTTATTTAAGAAAAGCTTTGATTTTCAGTTAAGTACTTAATAGGTACGTAATGGCATAAAGACATAGATTGCAAGAGATAGCTAGACACCTCTAAATATTATTAATAATACCTACAATAAATGGAAAAGTATTAGGTTGTTTTTAAAATTTGTCCATAAAGGAAATAAAATGTTAAGATAAATTTGGTATCATAAAATGGTGCAAAAAGCACATAAAAAATAAAGTTAAAATGAGCAATAGTCGGTCTATCATTTTACGCCATCACAAAAATAAGTACATCCAACACACATAACAAAAAAGGGGGACTTCAGGAAGTTGAATCCATTGGGAATTTTTTTAGGTTTAGAAAAGAGATGAAAAAAGTGAGTTGTTCATCAAGCGAGATGGTTGTCAAAAACGAGGATAAAGATAAAAATACGTGATTCTAACAAAATTTACGAAGGAAAATCGGCTACTACAAACGGATGTAGAATTCAAAGCAAGTAAAGCAGAAACATTTAACGGGGGAGCCAACTTTTTTGGTTTACGTACATTCGCTAATGGTGGAAATAAATCGTTTTTGTTAAAATTGAGGGGTGGGAAAGAGTATATTTTGGAAAAAAGCGATTTAAAAATATTTTTGTATTTAGGAGCTTTGCGTTTGTTTATACGTCGGGAGTTTCACCGGACCCTCGTCTACTAATTGCGCCAACTCCGGGACTTGTCAAGTCGCCGCTCCGGACTATAACGACCGGCTGGTGCTGCTGCTGCTTCATCGACAAAAAGGCCGTCAAGTCTAAGTGCCGAAGCTTCATTATTTCTGACATTCGTAATTAATGTACGGTTTTGCCTACACACAAGATGAATCGCTGAAAGAATAAAAATAGTTTTCTCCCCAATTTTTAAAAGGTGTAAACGTAACGAATAATCGTCTTTCGTAGAAAAAAAGAAAAATAACGTCGGCTTTTGTGGAAAGCAACAATTAATAATCGAGTCCAAAAATTGAATAGAAACATTAAATCAACCCTCGATATCCTAAATTGGTAGCTTTTTACATTTTGTATGGGGTTTTTACGCTCGTATGATTTTATTAAATTGAAAGGTTATAACGACACAACGATAAATTTATTCGTCCATTATTAATTTTGCATTAAATTTGTGCACGACGACAAGTTATTTATTAAGCCGTAATCAAACACAATTTGCTTTGTGCTTTTACGAATAAAAGAGGGAGACGAAAGGATTTTAATATCTGATGTACTGACTTGTCAAACGCTCTCTTTGAAGAAGAAAAAGAAGAGGAGAGGGTTCCGAACCACACATTTTGTGTATTGTTAGACTTAAAATCGCCAGCTTTTCTATCACTCCTCCAAACGATTTATCCTCGTTCCGGTCACCATGTTTGTTCTCTTGTCTTTTTTAACAACTTTCGTTGTTCTATTTTTGTTTGAAAATTTGAGCACTAATGAACATCTCAACAAGTAAAAGGAACTTTAGCGGTGTTTAAGACATTCGGAATAAATTCTACAAAATAACTCGTTATAAAATAATTACTAAAAAGAGGGAAAAAGAAGGAGGAGGTCATTTTGAGGAGTCGTTAAAAGGCTTATATCATTTTTATAAATCTTGAAAAAAACTTTTTTTCTTTTTACTTACTAATTACAATATTTAACTTTTACGAAACTTTTTCTTTTATACTCGACAACTTAATTAGCTTTTTTCGGCCGAAAATTTTAATTATTAACTATTACTTTTTTCCTTTCCTTCATATCAAATATAAAAGTCGAAACTTAAATTAATATAGTACTATACCTACTCGTTTACATTTTTGATGAGTTTAACTGGCCATCATCGACACCTGCTGGCATCGTTTAACCCCGAATTAAACTACATAGTCCACACTAGGTACCCTCTTGACGATCACACACTGCCCTAAAATGTCACATAAAATATCTATAGGTTTTGTTGCCTAATATTTTATGACTCGTTGTAGCATCAAAAGTACATTTGACTTTTTATAATTTGCAATTCAATTGATGCATTCCCAGTGCTATACCATTCCTTTTATAACGTGTTGTAGGGGTTTCTTTTGGCCACGATTAAAATATTTTCAGAAAAGCTCTGCATCACTTTTGTATATAAGACGTGTTTTGAGAAATCCCTCTCTGTAGCTGTAAAAAATTTGTTAAAAGATAAACAATAACTAAAATCCAGAACGTTGTTTGATGAACAAAAGAGTACGTTACCAGGGTGCGCTTATTTTTGAGATTGGTTAAATTTTCTTCCAAGTTCCTATAGGTAAACATCGTCTGATTGGTTTTTCACGCAATCTCTAAAACACTCAAGCTCATATTGTAGACTTTTTTAACTGCTGATGATTTAGTCGTTTCGCTTTTCTTTACGGCAATGACCCAACAAGTTTTATTTTAAAACTAGCCGGGTACCCGAGCTTCGCCACGGAACCTTTTTATTTTATGTCCATTTACTTTTTATGTACTAATTTAAAATGGTTTATGAGTAATCAGTATGAAATTTGATATTTTTATTTCATTACAATGAGGGACGTCAACATCGAAGATTAAGTTTTTGTAGTAATAGTCCGTAAATATTAGTACCCTGTATAAATAGGTGCGTTACACTTTCACATTCTTACACATTCACGTCATTCAGAATGTACCAATGGCGCCAAATGAAAATAAGATGCTAATTTCTGCTGTTTAAAAAATATATTACCATTTTGAACATCCTGTATAGTAGTATAGTCCTCTAGGAACCTCAGTTACAGAATTCCCTTCTTAGCAGGTGGCTATGTCGTTAATAGAATGTAAAATGCTCACTGGTACAGTAGGTAATTACAAATTAGTACTTGATAATGAACACCCTGTATAATTGTTTAGCATTTGAAGTTATGCAATAAAGTCCCTCTGAATGCGTGTTCATTTCATCAAAGGAATGTAAAATGGTAATTATTTGGGTTGCTGACAAAGCACTATTAACATTTTGAACACCCTGTATACAACTTTAGTAGTCGCATTTCGAACAATCCCTTCTTAACGGGTAGTACCTACGTCGTTAAAGGCATGTAGAATGCTAAACTGTGTCTCTTACAAATGACTATTACAATTTTCAACACCCTGTATAATTGTTTAGCATTTGAATTTATGCAATTTCCCTCTTCATGTGTGTTAATTACCGCAAAGAAATGTAGAATGCTAATCATTTGTGTTGATTACAAAGCAGTATTAACATTTTGAACACTCTGTATAGCACTTTAGTAGTTGCATTTCGAAAAATCCCTTCTTAGCCGGTGCCAACGACGTTAAAGGAATGTAGAATGCTAAAGTGTGTTTCTTAAAATTACTATTACAATTTTCAACACCCTGTATAATTGTTTAGCATTTGAATTTATGCAATGTCCCTCTTAATGTGTGTTCATTTCACCAAATAAATGTAGAGTGCTAATCATTTGTGTTGATTACAAAGCACCATTAACATTTTGAACACCCTGTATATAGCACTTAGTAGTTGCATTTCAGACAATCCCTTCTTAGCGGGTGTCTACGACGTTAAAGGAATGTAGAAGGCGACGATGTGTCTCTTACAAATGACTACTACAATTTTCAACACCCTGTATATTTTTCTCGATATTTATTTAGCATTTGCATTTATACAATGTCCTTGTTAATGCTTGTTCATTTCATGAAAGGAATGTAGAATGCTAATCATTTGTGTTGCTTACAGAGCACTATTAACATTGCGAACACCCTGTATAGCACTTTAGAAGTCGATTTTCGAACCATCCCTTCTTAGCGGGTGCCTACGTAGTTAAATGAATGTAGAATACTACGATGTGTCTGTTACAAATAAGTATTACAATAATTTTCAACACCCTGTATCTTTTTTTGGTAGTTGCATTTAAACAGGTGTTCTTATTGGTGTGTGTGTGTATATGGCGTTACAATAAGTATATAACCGATTTTTCTTAACCAATAACTTAAGTTTGAACATTAAACACCCTGTAGAATGTATATCCTTTAGGATTTGCACTTCGAAAGATAGTTGCACTTTTGATGGTGGGCGTCTACTGTCTATGTCGGTAAAAGAAGCATAATTTTTATCAATTGATCTCAAAGAACACTATTAAACCTTTAAACACCCTGTATAGCACTTTAGGAGTGGCATTGTGGAAAATCTTCTTCAAAGGATTATATTTCCAAAATTTTGTGTTTCTACAACCCGCGGTTTTCCATTGCTAACGAATAATATAAAAAACTTTAAACACCTTGTATATTCTTTCAGGAATTGAATTTCAAAAAATCCTTTAAGGGGTGTTCGCTTATTTCGTCAGAGGAATACAGTTCCAAAATTTCGTGTTTATAGGACCAACGGTTTGGGATTAATAAAAAATACCTTAAAACTTTTCAACACCTTGTATATCTCTTCAGGGGTGGAATTTCAAAAACTCCTTTTATCAAATTGTGACGATAACAAACTGTACTATCCGATTCCGCAAGAAAAAATAAATTATCGTTTAAAAGAAATCCCGGTGACGTCATTGCTCGAAGGGGGTAAGGGGTAGAAAAATGAAAATTATCGGAAAATGTTTGGTTTTGAATAAATCGATTTGACGTATCAAACAGTTTTTTGATATTCCTATCGGGAATGATAATATTCCAATGATTCCTTACACTGTATAGATAAACACCTTGTATATACCTTGAGGAGTCAAATATCAAAAAATCCTTGAATACGTGTTTTTTGTTGCTTACAGAGCACTATTAACATTGTGAACACCCTGTACCACACTTTAGTAGTCGCATTCGAACACTCCCTTCTTAGCGGATGGTGCCTACGTAGTTAAATGAATGTAGAATGCTACAAATGTCTGTTACAAATGAGTATTACAATTTTCAACACCCTGTATCTTTTTTTGGTAGTTGCATTTAAACAACTGTTCTTATTGGTGTGTGTGTGTGTAAATGGCGTTACAATAAGTATATAACCGATTTTTCTTAACCATAAATTACGATTGAACATTAAACACCCTGTAGAATGTATAACCCTTAGGATTTGCACTTCGAAATATCTTTTGATGGTGGGCGTCTACTGTCTATGTCGGTAACAGAAGCATATTTTTTATCAATTGATCTCAAAGAACACTATTAAACCTTTAAACACCCTGTATAGCACTTTAGGAGTGGCATTGTGGAAAATCCCTTCGTAGTATTTGCCTATTTCTTCAAAGGATTATATTTCCAAAATTTTGTGTTTCTACAACCCGCGGTTTTCCATTGTTAACGAATAATATAAAACACTTTAAACACCTTGTATATTCTTTCAGGAGTTGAATTTCAAAAAATCTTTTAAGGGGTGTTCGCTTATTTCGTCAGAGGAATACAGTTCCAAAAATTCGTGTTTCTAGGATCAACGGTTTGGGATTAATAAAAAATACCTTAAAACTTTTCAACACCTTGTATATCTCTTCAGGGGTGGAATTTCAAAAAATTCTTTTATGAAATTGTGACGATAACAAACTGTACTATTCGATTCCGCGAGAAAAAATAAATTATCGTTTAAAAGAAATCCCGGTGACGTCATTGCTCGAAGGGGGTAAGGGGGAGAAAAATGAAAATTATCGGAAAATGTTTGGTTTTGAATAACTCGATTTGACGTATCAAACAGTTTTTTGATATTCCTATCGGGAATGATAATATTCCAATGCTTCCTTACACTGCATAGATAAACACCTTGTACATACCTTCAGGAGTGAAATATCAAAAAATCCTTGAATACGTGTCTGCTTATATCGTCAAAAGAATGTATTTCCAAAATTTCGTGTGTCTAGGGCCAGCGGTTTGGTAGTATTAAAACATAATAAAAAATATTTCAACACCCTGTATATCCCTTCAGGAGTGGAATTTCGAAAAATCCCTTCTTAGTGGGTGCTTACATCGTGAAAGGAACACGCTCTCCAAATTTCGCGATTCTAGGTTCAGCGGTTTAGGCTGGGCGATGATAGGTCAGTCAGTCAGTCAGTCAGTCAGTCATTCAGGACTTTGATTCTTATATACAGGGTGTCTCAAAAAGAATGGGACAACGCTTGGTCACTGATTCTCTAGGTTAAAATAAACCGATTAAACCTAATATACCTTAATACAAAGTCCTCCGGTTTCCAAGTTAAAAGACCTTAAAGTTCAATTTTTAATATTTTCTTTTTATTATAATTTCCACAAATGTGAAAATATTTACCTCAAATTTGGAATAGGTGCTTATTATTACGAAGTACATCAGTAGAAAATTTTTCATAAAGTAGGCTTGACTATAAGAGGCACTTAATCTATCTTCTATAATTTGTTTTATCTATAACTTTGTTATCGGTGAAAATTTTTTTAATATTATGTTATTTTCTGAAAGATAATTAAAAAACAGAAAACTAAGGTACTCTTACTTCATATGCGTAAAAGCAGCCGTTTGTCTTAAAACTGGCATTCAAGTTTTGAATTATTGTTAAGACGAGCAATTATCATGTAGCCATCATCACAAAAACGATGTGTAAAATATTGGAAAACATGTTAAACCAATAACATTGTCTTAAAATCAAAGGTACGTCGCGTAATAGTTCATCCAGGTTATTTTCCAAGAAGTTTGAATAGTGATTAAATTTGAGCTTTTGGTGGAAGTACGAATGGGCCTACAAAACAATTTCTAATGATACCACACTAAACATTCTTTGTAAACAAACGTTTTCCACTATTTTGTCCTTTGTTTTTGTGATCATTGCTACTTGATAATTGCACGTCCTAACGACAACTCAATACTTTAACCGGAATTTTAAGGCTAACGGTTGATTTTAGGCATATGAACTAAGAATACTTTAGTTTTTTATTTTATAATTATCTATCAGAAAATAAAGCAATATTTAAAAAAAATTCACAGATAACAAAGTTAAAGCTAAAATAAGTAGTAGAAGTTAGGTTAAGTGCCTCTTATGATCAAGCCTACTATATGAAAAATTTTCTACTGATGTACTTTGTAATAATAAGCACCTGTTCCAAATTTAAAGTAAATATTTTCACATTTATGGAAATTATCATAAAAAGAAAATATTAAAAATTGACCTTTAAGGTCTTTTAACTTGGAAACCGGAGGACTTTGTATTAAGGTATATTAGGTTTAATCGGTTTATTTTAACCTAGAGAATCTGTGACCAAGCGTTGTCCCATTCTTTATGAGACACCCTGTATAGAGACTAGCCGGGTACCCGAGCTTCGCCACGGAACCTTTTTATTTTATGTCCATTTACTTTTTATGTACTAATTTAGAATGGTTTATGAGTATGAAATTTTATATTTTTATTGTTTTACAATGAGGGACGTCAACATCGAAGATTAAGTTTTTGTAGTAATCGTTCGTAAGTATTAGTACCCTGTATAAATAGGTGCGTTATACTTTCACATTCTTACACGTAGCAATGGCGCCAAATGAAAATAAGATGCTAATTTCTGTTGTTTAAAAAATATATTACCATTTTGAACATCCTGTATAGTCCTCTAGGAACCTAAGTTACAGAATTCCCTTCTTAGCAGGTGGCTATGTCGTTAATAGAATGTAAAATGCTCACTGGTACAGTGAGTAATTACTAATTACAAATTTCTACTTGATAATGAACACTCTGTATAAGTGTTTAGCATTTGAATTTATGCAAAGTCCCTCTGAATGCGTGTTCATTTCATCAAAGGAATGTAAAATGGTAATTATTTGGGTTGCTGACAAAGCACTATTAACATTTTGAACACCCTGTATAGCACTTTAGTAGTCGCATTTCGAACAATCCCTTCTTAACGGGTAGTACCTACGTCGTTAAAGGCATGTAGAATGCTAAACTGTGTCTCTTACAAATGACTATTACAATTTTCAACACCCTGTATAATTTTTTAGCATTTGAATTTATGCAATGTCCCTCTTCATGTGTGTTAATTTCAGCAAAGAAATGTAGAATGCTAATCATTTGTGTTGATTACAAAGCAGTATTAACACTTTGAACACTCTGTATAGCACTATAGTAGTTGCATTTCTAAAAATCCCTTCTAAGGCGGTTCTACGACGTTAAAGGAATGTAGAATTCTAAAGTGTGTTTCTTAAAAGTACTATTACAATTTTCAACACCCTGTATAATTAGCATTTGAATTTATGCAATGTCCCTATTAATGTGTGTGCATTTAATGAAATAAATGTAGCGTGCTAATTATTTGTGTTGATTACAAAGCACTATTAACATTTTGAACACCCTGTATATAGCACTTTAGTGATTGCATTTCAAACAATCCCTTATTAGCGGGTACCAACGTCGTTAAAGGAATGTAGAATGCTAAGCTGTATCTTTTACAAATGACTATTAAAATTATGAACACCCTGTATCTTTCTATAGCTTTTCCATGTACTTATACAATATTCCTCTTAATGTTTATTTATTTGATGAAAGGAATGCAGAATGCTAATCATTTGTGTTGCTTACAGAGCTCTACAACACTATTAACATTGCGAACACCCTGTATAGCACTTTAGAAGTCGATTTTCGAACCATCCCTTCGTAGCGGGTGCCTACGTCGTTAAAGGAATGTAGAATGCTAAGCTGCGTGTGTTCTACAAATAACTCTTACAATTTTCAACACCCTGTATATTTCTTTAGTATTTCCATTTATAGAATGTTCCTCTTAATACTTGTTTATTTCATGATATGAATGTAGAAGGCTAATCGTATGTGTAGCTTACAGAGCACTATTAACATTGTGAACACCCTGTACCACACTTTAGTAGTCGCATTTCCAACACTCCCTTCTTAGCGGATGATGCCTACGTAGTTAAATTAATGTAGAATGCTACGCTGTGTCTGTTACAAATGAGTATTACAATTTTCAACACCCTGTATCTTTTTTTGGTAGTTGCATTTAAACAGCTGTTCTTATTGGTGTGTGTGTATATAGCGTTATAATAAGTATATAACCGATTTTTCTTAACCAATAAATTAAGATTGAACATTAAACACCCTGTAGAATGTATATGCCTTAGGATTTGCACTTCGAAATATCTTTTGATGGTGGGCGTCTACTGTCTATGTCGGTAAAAGAAGCATATTTTTTATCAATTGATCTCAAACACTATTAACACTATTAAACCTTTAAACACCCTGTATAGCACTTTAGGAGTGGCATTGTAGAAAATCTTCTTCAAAGGATTATATTTCCAAAATTTTGTGTTTCTACAGCCCGCGGTTTTCCATTGTTAACGAATAATATAAAAAACTTTAAACACCTTGTATATTCTTTCAGGAGTTGAATTTCAAAAAATCCTTTAAGGGGTGTTCGCTTATTTCGTCAGAGGAATCCAGTTCCACAATTTCGTGTTTCTAGGACCAACGGTTTGGGCTTAATAAAAAATATCTTAAAACTTTTAAACACCTTGTATATCTCTTCAGGGGTGGAATTTCAAAAAATCCTTTTATCAAATTGTGACGATAACAAACTGTACTATCCGATTCCGCAAGAAAAAATAAATTATCGTTTAAAAAAAATCCCGGTGACGTCATTGCTCGAAGGGGGTAAGGGGTAGAAAAATTAAAATTATCGGAAAATGTTTGGTTTTGAATAAATCGATTTGACGTATCAAACAGTTTTTCGATATTCCTATCGGGAATGATAATATTCCAATGCTTCCATACACTGTATAGATAAACACCTTGTATATACCTTCAGGAGTCAAATATCAAAAAATCCTTGAATACGTGTCTGCTTATATCGTCAAATGAATGTATTTCCAAAATTTCGTGTGTCTAGGGCTAGCGGTTTGGTAGTATTAAAAAATAATAAACAATATTTCAACACCCTGTATATCCCTTCAGGAGTGCAATTTTGAAAAATCCCTTCTTAGTGGGTGCTTACGTCGTGAAAGGGACACGCTCTCCAAATTTCGCGATTCTAGGTTCAGCGGTTTGGGCTGGGCGATGATAGGTCAGTCAGTCAGTCAGTCAGTCAGTCATTCAGGACTTTGATTCTTATATATAGAGATATCTCGACATAAACTATACATCAATATAAAAGCAAAATCCTCGCATAACTTTTTTAAAATATTTTAACCCCTTTCTATTTCTCATATAATATTATGTTTAGTAATTTATTGTGTACATTAAGGTCACATTTGCTTAAGAACTATATGAATAAAAACACTCTGGGAGACCAAGCGTTCTATGCCCTACGGCCTTAAACCACCAGATGTTAACTTCGCCCTTTTTAAAAAACAATAAATAAAATATTTCCTAATTATACTCCCTCTTTAAATGCGCTCGCCTAATTTTTATACATAAAAATCTCCATTTATTTAATAAAAATCATTAACTAAACATAAAGCTTTCTAAAAATGCACGATTTCTATTGCAGCTGCAATGTAAATATGAATTATTTGTCAAGTTACGATAATTCAAAACATTGTTTTGGTTCTTACAATAACGTAACGTACACTTTTTCTAAATCTTCCTCAATAAATAATAGTTGTTACGCTATTTGGGTCTTGTTTTTCATTAACTCGTGATGAATATTGTACAAAGTACGCTACATTTTGTGCCAAATCAAGAAAAATTATTTAAACTATCTTCCAAAAAGAAAAATTTTTATTTTATGCTTTAAGAGGGAAATTTGTATCGCAAAGATTTATGTGGAGTCCGAAAATACGGTAAAATTTGGTACCACAATGTGGTACGTCAGGAAAAATCTATAGCCCCACGGAGGCATACAAACAAAAATTAATAGTGAAGACACTTTCTGATTGCCTTAATATGGTACTCTCTCCGAAAACTCCAAAGCCACCTTCGAGTCGAAAGTAGAGCGCTACTTTCAGGTTTCAAAATAACACGAATTAGATCGGACTTTTTTATAAAGGTGGTAATTAATAAAGAACTACCCCAGAGGTAGAAGGTACTTTTTATTCTGTACCAGCTTTAACGTTTCTGCGAGACTCGGTCTAATATGGTCTTTTATATCCGAGAGATCGTGTCTGATGGTAAGAGTTAAAAGTGAAAAATAGTTACAGAGCAATTTTGATCCGTTCTTTATTTTTGTGCAAAAATAATGTAAAGCCCGGGCTCTTGTAAAGGTCAAATATTTACATAAAAGAAAATTCTTTTCGTAAATCAATAGAAAAGCCATCCTTTACACTTTACGTTTTACAAAACGATCTTCTAAAAAATATTATTAAACTGTATTTTGACTTTTTGTTTTTTTTTAAACTTATAATTGAAAATATGAGGAGTTTTATAAAACATTTTTCAAGTAAGTATATTGACGAGCGAAGACAATTTCAATATCGCGAGTGAAGTTTTCAGTAGCAAGTTTCAATTTCGAGTCTTTACTCTTTCAGAAATGTTAACAATAAGTTAAAAAGAAACTGAATGCATTTTCCATAGAAAATAAATAGTTGGTCGAATTGAAAATTTTACATAACAGTTATGTATAATAGTATTATTAGTATAGTCTAATAAATAATATAAAAATGGTGGAATTTGTAATCAGTTTCACAAGTCTGTAGAGTAAACCCAACGTAACCTATCGTTTTTAACCAGTAGTTTTGTACTGCCGTTGCTTAGAAACGGACGTAGACAGTGTCGTCGTAAAGTTATTACATTACTTTAAGATGAATGAAGATCTCATTTATAAAGTATTAAATCAGTAATTAATTATTATTAATTAGTACTTGAAATAAAAATTTAAATTAAGTAATTATTTTAAATTTTGACAACTTTTAAAAATAATTTTTTTGACAGAAGAAATAACTAGCTTCTCTACTGGACTCTGAAGCCAAGGCTCGCGCTGGTTTGGTCACGTGGTGTGCTCAGGTTAAGTTGGGACTACTCTATAATATATTTTAATTACTTTTTTTTTGTAAAATCTATAATGTGCAATTCTTATATTACGGTTCGTCGGTAAAATAATTAGTATGACGTCACAGACGAGAGGATACGTTAGAAGAACGAGTTACCTTTTAACACGTAGTTTAAACTTCCATTGGTGATTGGTGGTTACAATATACAATATATACTTTACAGCGAGTATATAGTATAATTATTATCCTGTCGTTCGAATATCACTTTTTTCCATAAAGAAAATTTTATGACGTCGTCGCGCAAATGTATAAATGCATTTGAAGCAGATTTAATGTTTGAGACATTCCTTAAATTGCGAATTTTATATGGCAAGAGAAAAGTGATACGAGCACAAACACCTTTAAAAGAGATAATTCTTTTTGTTTGCGTTCTTACTCTTATAATTTATTTGAACGGAGAAAAGACCAACAAGAATAACATTTTTTTCCAACATCGGTAAATGTTTAAATAAATTTTAATATTAATATACGTATACGAGAAGGACCTGTTATGACCACTTAAGAGTTTTACGTTAGTTAACCGTGATCTTTCTTAACCTTTTTAATTATTATTAATACTTATTCTTTTTGTTCTAGGTAAGTGATGCAGAATTTTTATCATCCGCCCCTTTGCTCCTGCTAATGAGTAAGGTATTTTCTCGTACCTATACTTTATTTATTTGTTTATTTTAGTTTAAACAAAGCAACGAATATTAAAATAATTTTAATCGTTAATTTATTAAATAAACTAAGGAAAGGTTTTACAAAGCACTTATAAATTATTGTCCATCGAGACCTCTCAAAGCCTTTTTGTACTATTCTGTAGATACTTATAGTTTTTAATTTTTCACATCATAAAAACTGATTAAAAGATCAAAACGCACTTCGCAAGTAAGTAGATGTAAAATGGCGTGAGCGCGTGACCGAATGTATCGAATACTTGAACACCCTGTATATAAGAAACGCTCGTTATTCCTTCACAGTTCTATAATTTGTAAAAAGTTTAAGTACTTTCGTGATAATAGAAAGTTCGTGAATTATAAAAAAGAGTAAATTTTTGAACAACAAAGACAAAGAGTATTTATTCTAAGCCCTCTTTAATTATTAAAACAAACTCAAAAATGAAAAAGAAGTACAAAAATAAAACATTCGTTTGTAGTTTGTCGTAATTTATAATCACGCTGTGCTCTTGTAATATAATTCTGTCGACTCTTTTTTTTAAATAATATAGTCGAGTATAGACTAATTGAAACTAATTAATTCTTTTTATTTTTTCATCCAGCATTCAATTACACAATGAAATCTTCAATTATTTCAATCTGTTAATGCATTTGTTAAGCTCGTTTTTTGTCAATTAAAATATTTAGTCAAATATTTAAGTAATTTATCCGTGTCGTCTTTGATTTAAGTCTTATTTGCTTTTCTATCAAATACAATTGATTTCCAAAATTGAGAAATCTATTTAAGGGGTCTACATATACCTATGTTAGACAAAAATGTTTAAAAAATACACCTTCTGTAGGTGTCTAAATAAATATACATAGAACGACATTTCTTATAGTATACTATTAATAACACCCTCGCCAATGGGTTTTAAAAGAAAACTGCTGCCAGAGTTTTTGCTTGATTTTGGACGTAGAATTGCGCTATGTAAATATTTGGCACGCTATTTCAAATACACCCTATAGGTAGTATAACTAATTAATATTTCTTATTTGGAATTTATGTTTTGGTAAATTTATTATATGTAGTAGGAAAATACCTATACTTAGTAGTTTTAAACGTAGTTATTTTTAATTGTAATCGATATTCTATAGCTATAATCGGTAGCGTCAGTACTTTTTCGTATCGTAATTTTAACTGACATTTTTGTATCGTTAAATAAACTAATCAGTGCACTTATCAATTATCGTTTAAACAATCTTAAAACGTTATTTTAAAATCTCCGATATTGTGCAATTTAAAAAGAATAACCTATTCTTATACAGTCAACGACCATCATGACTACAAAAAAATCGAAAATTCAGAAATACTGACTCAATGTGTAACTATAAAAAGTTTAGATTAGCAAAGTGGAAATAAGCGATACAAGTTCTAAACATATTATAAAACTGACAAAAATACAAGTTATAACAAACCAAATTAATCCGTGTTCACATTTCTGATCCTCTCGATTTTCAGTTGTTTCGTGCTAATTTACGATCGTTTTAAAAATGAAATAAAACGTCGAGTATAACGTTGAACCCATACGTGTAATTCTAATTGAATCTAACCTTATTAATAATTCAAATTAGAGTAAATAATTCATAGTATAACTTTAATTGGAATCCTTTAATTCTCACCTGTTTCAACCCTTTAGAAACAGACAGTTGTATCGCTTGTATTAACACGAACATACAACACCCTTATCCTTTCAAAAAAACCGCAACTCCTATACCGCACTCAATTTCGCACTAACTTCCTATTTTCGATTTAGATAAAAAAATGTATTTTTGATTATTTTCGGATTAAAAAGGTTCTTTTATTTTGGGTGTGCACTACTAACTCGGTGTAGGTTTTACAACTTTTTGTTAATAGGAGTATTATTTCACATGTGGATGTGTGTGGTCTCTGAGACTCCTTATGGGAGATGTAAAATTCATTGTTTTATTTATTAAAGACCGTACAAAGTACAATTATCAATAAAGTTATACAATAGATTAAAGTAGAGTTTAGAGAAACTGTTTTTAAAGTTTGATGGAGGGATTTGTTAAATGATCTATATTTCTGTGTAATATAGCCCGCACCCCACGCATGGGATTTATGGTTCTTTTTAGATGTTATCTTTATTTTATAAATATTCTCTATACTATAATAATAATTATTGTTGTAAGTATAATAGTCTGGTCATTGTCGAGATATAAGTCCTCGCGGAAGCTTTGCTTTGCCGTATGGGTTCCACGTAAGCTAAATTTTATATCATCTATTAATTTAGAGGTTCCATTAATAAATTATTTGTTATTAAGAGCCACAATTCCAACTATTTTCATAAAAAATTTGGCTTTCCACCGTCAACGGAGTGCGCAGTACTGGTCAAAACGACTTTTACAAGTTTATCTTTTCCTCAAAATTTTGAGAATTACAAAAATTCCTATATTAAAAAAGTTTCGACATTTGCGTTGGGACGGTCTTTGTAACATCCTTCTGGTACGACTTGCATGTCTGGGAAACCCATAACAGGATTTTCTTTAAGGTATAATATACCATTTCTCTTTCTAAACATAAATATCTATAGGTTAGAGGTATTAGGCCTATAGGTAGAAAGGTTTTTCGGTTTACGACGTCCGTGACTGCTTCTATCTTGATGCTTCTCGTATAAATATTAAAGCTTCATCTACTCCAAATACTAAGTAAATACCAACCAATTTGTATATCTGATGTTAATCTGTAATATAGAGTTTTTGCAAAGAAGCGAAACATGGATGATTTCCGGTTTATTGCAATTTCGAAAATTTTCTGCAAGTTTGGAAATTGTACTTAAAATGTGAGTTGTCAAGAGCGCATATTAAAAATTAAAGCGAATTGAAAAAGGTTAGAAAGTTCAAAAATAAGTTTTATTTTTCAAAATGTTTTTACATTTCATATCCTTCCAAAAGCCCTTATTATAAATCGTAAAATTTAATCGGCCAATAAAAATACAATATTATTCAAAATATTTGTATTTCTGAGGAATTTCCAGTATCACTTTTCGATATAAACATATTCTGACACTTTTCTCTCTCTCAAAATAATAACTTATACGAGAGCTAATAGTTGATCCCTAAGTGCAAATATTAAATTCTATAAGCTCTTCAAAGGTTTGCAATGAAGATTCGAGTTTATACATTTAAGGAAGTCGAATATAAATTTCCTACGAACATAATATAAATGTAATACAAAATATTTCCGTAACATTTAAATCTTTTACGGATGAACAAATTTTGAAATGTGTGCTTATTTACGATTACAATCAATTAATTAAACATTTAAACGAGATTTTATTATGAGAAAAAACTCAATTTATGTTTTAATTAATTTAAAGATTACGTTTTAAAAATGATTTATTGCCAATTTTAATTGTTTAATAAATTATCATTTTAAGTTGTTTGTTAGCCACCAGACGGCGCGATTTTAGTGACACGACGCCGACGGTTCGAGACTTGGCTCGAGCGTATCGAAGTAAACGGTGACTGCACGCGGTTATCGGGCGCTCAGTTTACATCGAATCGCTGTGAGTGAATCTCGACGCTTTACGCTCCATAAAATACGTAAAAATTAAAAAAATATTCGAGCGCCAAATTTTTTGTTTAAAACAAATATATTTAGGTTTTGTGTCGTTTTAGTGTGTTATTTAAATGTCGTTTTTAATAAAACTAGTTTGTAGTAGGAAAGTGTGTGAAATTATTTTAAAATGGGGTGGATTAAGTGATATGTGATAGCAAATTTTAATAAATTAGCAAAAATGGTGGATAACAGCTCAATCATCGAGGGCACAGTTAAATTTAGAGACGGGAAAAAGGTATAACAATTTTTATTCTTATACTCATTTGCTAATCGAATATCCCTCTATTGTAAGAGTTTTCGCGAAGTCGTTTGCCCATAATAATAGCTAAAGAAACTCGTCTAAAAGAAACTGCAATAAACTATTTAAAGAGTTGCAGTTTCTTTTTCGAAATTTTAATTAAAATTATAAAAACGACTTTTCCCCAAACAATCGGTTGTCATCAATGTAAATATAATCGATTCGGTTTTCTTTATTAAAAAAATGTTCATTTTGAGAATTCATAATTCAAATCCGCAGAGCTTTGTACAAATGAATATTGAAAAAGTTTTTTCTTTTTTTTCAACTTTTTTTGTCAAAGGAAATCTCGCAAAATTTGACCCCGATCATATTAATGGTTCGGTTATTAAATGGTCGCTTAAACCCCATTTTTTTACGAGACGTAACTCGATACTATTCCAAAAACATAATAATTAAACTACACACACATGCGTTTCTACCCTGGGTAATTTATAACACAACCACCTTCGATCGTATACCCTCCGCACATTATAGAGTCCCGGGACGTTTCCTCTATTCACACGAAATCCAACCCCTCCGGTTGGTCGAATACCACCTAAAATAACACGACGATGTGTCAGAGATTTAAAAAGAAGAGGAAAAAAATAAGACCGTTGCAAAACCCGTATCGAGTTGCAAAAATCTTATTCATCTTACCTCGCTCTCTAGCTAGACTTCTTTCCTGAATCGAATATCGGTCACAACTCGGCCACCGATCCCCCTCGATAATCGCAGTTTGCTTTGTATAAGAGAAAAGAGAAACCGTCTCTTTTATATTGTTCCGCAATCGATACTCTTACAAAGTGGGATATTCGATAGAATAAGTAAACATAAATAAGTGCATTTCAAAAGAAACAAGACACCCGACTGTTGTTAAATAAATTACAAAATTTATAAAAAATGCTTGTGACGATGGCCTTTAGTTGTTAAATTAGTCGTGGAACACTTTTCGTTTTGGTCCATCCTATAAATTGGATGTAATTGTTATTTTTGTTGATTAATATTGACAGTATTAAGTAACTAACATGATATCTTTAGTTCGTCATTGTGTTTTTGGAATTACATATATTGAATTTAATTTTAACATAACAAATATACGAAACGGGCTTGTTGTACACTGAAAACAATTAAGGGTGCTACTAACGCACCAACGAAGCATCAACAATTGATATGCCTTACAATAAAATCATTTCTCCAATTCAAAATATAATTGATAAATTACCTATGTAGGTCCCTATCTAACCTATAGAGTTTCGTTTATTGGAAAATTACCCCTTTAAAATAAATTATACAAGGTGTCCAGCTAAGCGCACCGTCTTCGATAGCTCCTTCAGGATGGGAGATAAATCAAAAATAAAACAAGGGAATTCTGTATTACGTTCATATCCACCACCTGAAATTGTTTTAAAATATACCGACTGATTACATACAGGGTGTGACATTCAAACACTTTTTGTAAATGGAACACCCTATATATTTTTACAGAACTTGTAGTTTTTTCTTCTCTTATTCAGCCATATTTTATTTTTTAAATTTCGTACAACAACCTGGTTATACCTACCTACTAAATTAATTATTTTTGTTAAATAATAAATTTTCAGTAGTTGATTTAAGTTTTATTGAACATTTAAGAAATGTTAAGGACTTTATTTGTTAAAAATTAATAACTCATAATTACTCCCTAACATTTAAACTTGCCGCCTGTCAGAGCAGTTAGGGTCGGGTCTAAATTAAAATGTATCGGTGAGCAATTATTTGATAAAGAAATTGTAAACAACTTTTGAAGGATTTAATTTAGGAAATTGATGGAGAATTTAATTTTGTTTCCGATAAAATGTTGAAATACACTCAACAGCAGCCAACTCCTTTTAATTTTATGTTGGACTTTTCGAAAACAATATTTTTATAACACGTTGCATAATAGTACATTGCAATACATGGTCGGTAAGTGCATAGTTAACAAATCCAGAAAATGTTAGCAAAACGAGACCCGTAGGGTCGAGTTTTTCTAATTTTCGAGATTTGTTAAGAAATGCACTTAACGATCCGAGTATTGCATACTATTTTTTGCACAATCGTGAAAAATAACTAATAATAAATTCATTTTTTAAACTGACACTAGTTGAGAGTTGTAAATAATTTTTATAATTTTAAAGTTTATTCAAAATAGTAACCGCTGGAGAACAATGTTGTCCCAGTAACAAGAATAAAAGTAACAAATAGCTCAAACATCTGTTTCACTTACCACCCTTGTGCTTTTGGTTAAATATTTCGAAATCATTATTTTATTGTTTCTATGGACACATACAATGGTTTGGTAAAATCAACTTCCTATTAGTATAAACATTGTTGGTAAGTACAGAATAGAACACGATTATGCAAAAAAACATATTGAGCATTAAAGGGCTTAATTTGTTTGATATACAGGGTGTCCCTAAATAACACCGACAAACGCTTACAGTGAGTTGCTGGGACCAAAACAGGACTTTTGGCCCTCTTGAAATTATGCCCTAGATAGAATGTCTTCCTACCAAGTTATCCGCTCTCCAAGTTGTGTCCCCTAAAATACTAGTTTTTGCTAATACAAAAATTAAATTCGTTCGATTAATTTTATGGGCATTTTAAAAAAACATTTTGTCCCTCTTAAATTTTTCTTCGAAAACCAATGGTTCTTTAGAAAAATTGAACATTAATTATAATAATAATTGCAGTCTGTAACAAATTAATCAATATACCTTTGAAAATCACCAATAAACTTCTACAGCGGGTTTTTGGGATCAAAATAGAATATTTGTCCCTCTTGAAATAATATCCAAAAAGGCACTTCTAAAATGTTATAAAGTGATTTGTTTACTGCGTTTTTGGATATAATTTCAAGAGAAGCAAATGCCTTATTTGATCCCAGGAATTTACTGTAGAAGTTTGTCGGTGATTTTCAAAAGTATATTGATTTATTTGTTATCCACTGTTACTATTATCATTAGTGATTTGCAACTTTTCTCAAGAACGGTTGGTTTTAGAAGAAAAATGTAAGAGACACAAAATTTTTATTTTAAAATTACTCATAAAATTAATCAAATGAATTTAATATAAATAAACTAAATAAAACTTTTTTAAATATGTTTTTTTTCTTGCCATACATTGAAGACAATGAGTAGTAGACGTTGTACAATCCTTGTGAAGCCATCTTAGGCAATAAATGCATTGTAGCCAGTCGTAGTGTAGTACAGGGTATCCCAAACTGTATTGATGCTTCATGGACTCCAGTAATGCCACTTCTTACAGTTTGTACTGCTAAAGTTAATTATTATTCTTCACTCCACGAGTCCACGAAGCTCTAGAGCAGCTTTCTTTTCGTTTGTAATCATTAAATCAATAAATCATTAAATCAGATACGTTATTTACGATTATTTACTTAACAAAACCGGGTGAGATGGCTTGCGCCAACTAACCCAATTACGTTGGGTTAGATGGCGCATGCATTTCCCCCCCTCGGACTGGCATAGTTTAATAAAATCATAGGTTAAAACAATTCTTCAAACATTTCTTTTCACATAGATAGCACCAGAACATCAAATATTCTTTAATTTAAATGTCCAAAAGTTACAATTTGTAAACTAGTGAAAAAGTTTGAAGATATATAAAATATAATAATAATCATTTAAGTGCCTTGATAGCACAATGAACGGGGCACTACTAAATAACAACTAGGCAACATCACAACACTTGGACTGTATTTTTAATTACCTAAACAGCCAATATCGATAAAATATTCCACTGCGCCATCTCACCCACGGCACCATCTCACCCACGGCACCATCTCACCCGGTTTTACCCTATACATAATAGTATTTATTATTTAAAGTGATACACACACTCGTTAAAAAACAAACCTTTTTTTGTGTACCAGTAGTATATTGTTTGATTTTATGATTGACGATTAAACATTTTATTTTTTCTTCAAACGAAAAACTTAATTAAAACTAAAAGTAGAGAATTTTGAAAAAGCGCCATCTCTTGTCAATTACTTGTAGTTCAATTGTCATATCGTTTTACGTTACAATTTGTTGTATATAATTAAGGTTAGAATTTACTTTTACCTCTTAGGGCGTAAAAGTAGAACTTAACCTTACTTATTCAGTAACAAAATTTCGACTTTTTTAACGTTTGAAGAAAAAATATATAATGTTGGAATTTGTAATACTAAAAATAATTAAATACGTACAAGCACACACGATACAAAATTTATCTCGATGTATAACAAACTGCTGGTTTTAATTACCGTTTACTGATTTTATCATTTAATGTCAATATTATAAGGGTAGTTAGCTTTTGATGCTTTTAAAATAAAAAAACTCGTCAGAAATTAATTTGGAAATATCGATAAAAAATGAGAGCGATTTTTCACGAAAATTGCTCAAATTATAATTTGTAATTGAAAGCGACGATAATTTTTTTATAAAGAAATTTTAATCGACAATAATTATAATATAATTACGCCAATTTTTTAGCCTTAACGATTTTACTTCTTTGTTTCTTCTTTAATCAATTTCTTACATCGTTTTTTTCCTTGCCGGATGAAATTATTTGAGCGGTCCACCCTTCGGATGCGAAAAACATAAAGCGGGGGTAATTATTACTATAGGGACGTGCCCGTAAAGGTCTTTTCACGACAATAAAGACTAAAATGTGTTGTTGGTTACGTTAAGATTTCTTGATTTTAAACAAAATTGCAATTTCTTTACTCAAAGGCTTTTATATACATCATACAATGTTGTAATAAGAGGCGTCTTTTGTTTACAAATTTTTGACTTTCCTATACTTCAAAGAGTCTTTTGATTTTAAGGCTCAATTCGCGAGGATTTAATGCGGTGGTTTATTTGAAACGTTCTCCCAAAAACAAGCGCGGTTCTAAACAAAAAGTCTGGGGGGTAAGCAACTATGAAAATATATTTTTTAAAGGATTTTTTAAATTTTATAGTGGTTTTAACAATTATTCATTTAAAAATGTTACATTTTTTAAGACAATTTAGAAAATTTAGACTTTTGGGAGGGGTAATTACCCCCCCGTAAAACCGCCCTTGCCCAAAAATTTCGCTTTTTCGCGAGTTTCTTTAAGTTCGATGTGTTTTAAACTGAAATTGAGAACGAATTATTTATCCGAATTTCTTAACTCTATTGCCCTTAACTTAACTCTTTTGCAAAACGAGGCAAAATTATACTTTAGTTGTTGTAATTACAAATTATTTGCAGATGTCGACTCTAATTAGGTATGTCGACGCACCTTTATGAATTAAAAACTTTGTTCAATTGATGGAACTAATAATTTTGTAACTTAATTTTTGTAATAGCTTCATAATTAGTATCTAATAGAAAGTTTAAAATCCATCTACATCCATTCATACGAATAGTAGGTAATATGCATGTATGTAAAGTACATCTTTGACCTAACTAAACGCGAATTATATTCATATCGTGAAACTGATAACATGAAAACCATTACTCTACCGATGATATCAATTAGCAAACTGCAGCAGTTTCTCTCTATAGCAACAAATTTACGTCTAATTTAAATTTTGTCGAAAATATCAAATATATATTTAAACATCCACTTGAGTTAAATTAACGGTTAAAGTAATTACGTACCGAATATTCGGTTTTTAAAAATTACTAATTTGGTTTGCGAATTTGGATTCTTAATTACATAATTAATCGAAAAAGCTAAATGAGAGTCTCAAGCTTCTATGCTTTAAAAAATCTACAAAATTTTATTAAATTTAATTTTTGGACATTTTAACCTCATTTTTACCTAAAACCTAAATTTTTTTTGAGGATTGAAAGAAACGAAAAACATTAAAAATACAAGTCTTATCGCTTTCAAAACCATCAGAAACTTATACAAAGAGACGAGGAAACGCGTATGGACTTTTGCTTTCCGAAGTTCGATTTTTAAACAAAATATTATTTGCCGATGAAGCAATAACTTTCAATTTACGTGAAAAGGTAAAATTACCAAAATTTGAGATACTGGAGCAAAAATAATCTGCACCTTCGTCATATCTCAAGAAGCCACAGACCCCAAAAAGTGAATGTTTCTGCAGGTTTAATAGGAAATGATATAATAGGACCATTCTTTAGTAAAGGCAATTTAAACGGACAAAAATATTCTTCTGTATAATAGAATTATGTTTCGTGAGAATTAAATTTGAATATGGATGAAATCTGGTTTTAGCACGACGGGCCTCCACCTCACCACACAATGTCAGTGCGAAATTACTTAAACTAAATTTTTCCACGTCGTTGGATAGGACGAGGGGATGAAATAAATTTCTCGAGCAATCTGACTTCATCGGTAAATAATATTTTGTTTAAGAATCCTGTGGGCTATTGTTGATCCTTTCGACCATCGGAAAGCAGAAGTCCATACGCGTTTCCTCATCTCCTTGTATATTGATGTATAAGTTCCTGGTCACATCGTCACATCTAAAATATTATTTGAAGTCGAAATGGGCTCGAGGCAGCCCATTTCGACTTTTGACCCCATTATAACCTAGCTAGAAAAGGAAAGATTTGTCATTATTTGACCGATATTAATTTAATTCTTGAAATAATTTCTTATACGCTGTGATCGCATGGGCCCTGAGATGACATAACACTATGCAACCTGCATAGTGCAGGGTACGCTTGTATTCAAGTTTAGAATTCTTAGGGAACAACATAGCGATTATAAACGGGCGCAACAGTCAATACTCTTGCACCTTCTGTAACGTAACGGGATGAACAAGACACACTGTTCCCCCTCATCCCTCGTTTATAGTGGGTAATTTGATTATTATCAACGTGAACTGTTAGTTATGGCACGTTTAAATTGAAGCGAACACCACCGAACGAACGAATTCGTTTGTTCGATCGTGTTCGCTTCAATTTAAACCTACCATTCCATTTGGACCTTCTGTGAAGTAACGGGACCCATAGATAGAACCACCATTTGCAAATGTAAAAGGGAACTGTATAAACAGCAAGAGATTGAAAGAAAAGTTCAAGGTCGAGGATGTTTTTAATTTTCCCAATTAAAGCCTCGTAATTACAAAATATATACCTAGTAATTATTATTTTCATAAAACTTTACTATACATATTTAGCCAACTAAAGAATATGTAACTTTCTAGTTTTAAAAGCCCTCTTTAATACGGTTTTTTGTAAAATAATTTTAATTAACGAGACTACCTGCAGTATTTATACTTACAACGAAACAACGTTCACGTTCATCGCTCTGCTTCAACCAAAGTGTTTATTAATTCATTTCAAAATGTGTACCTGCACTAATTAATGTTTAGTTTCAACTTTTGTCTATTAGCAGCTCACAATTACCGTTATTATGTAACAGTTTTCAGTTCTTAGCGTTAAGAATAAAAGTTCAAATGACACGAGCTTTTCTTTTTCTTTCGAGAGAATAAAGAAGTTAAAAAAGGAGTTAAGTCTTTAAACGTCGATACATCAATTTGACGGTTTAGCGCCGGACGATCTGACGATGGTTTGCTGTATTTGCTGAAAATCAATGTGACGTAGATGTCCAAGATTTAAGTTGGGACAAAGAAGGAGAAATCTGAGGTTATAATTATATGAAACAAACGCTTCGTATTAATAGTACCTTTGAAAAATGGAATATTGAAAGTTTAAAAAATTTGATTTATCAAAATTAGAATTACTCTTCTCGTATGAGTGTAGGGTAGCTCGGTTCAATAGGCGTGCATTAGAGTCGATATTAGAGCAGAGATTTTATTGTGACAATTACAGTGGCTGCAAGACCTAGACCTACCAATTTAGCAATGCATTCTTTATTTCCTAAGAACTATAAGGTACAGGTAAGCCACTGCGTTTGATTACAGCGTCCAATGTTTTCGATCGGCACGCTTTACCTTTATTTGAACTATTAAAAGCCAGGTACCTAGATGGTGTGGTAGGCATATAAATTTTGTAACATCACACGCGCTTACAACAAATACCGTTGTTCGCTTTTAAACCCCCAGTATAAAATAATATCCCTGCACCTGCTCTTGGCTTTTTTCAACGACGCCTGCTTAGACCTCAACCTATGCCTACTTTTATTTATGCTAGGTATACATAAGGCGAAAGCTTTTATCTCTTGCTAACTTTGTTCCTTTCAAACGTTATAAATAAAGTTACATAAAGGTATTTATTATTCTTTTAGTTTTGAGAGTTTTCGTTGTTATTTTACAAGAAAGGAGAAAGAAAGGAGAAAAGGGCTTTTCATTATCATACCGAAAACGTAGGGTGATTTGTAGAGATTGTTCGCTTTCCAAATTAATTTATTTTGTATGGGTATCTGAGCGCGAGTTTCGGTACAATTTATAAATTTAAATTTTTTACCAAAAAAAGAATTCTTAAAAAAGTTATGAATAAAATATTTTTTTTGTAAATTAGCAACGTCGGGCTTTTAAGAGTTTGTTTTAAACTTAATTGTTTTTACAAACGTTGTCGAATGAAATTAACTCGGCTTTGTGTTACTATTCTAGATATGTCTGATGTGTGCGCTAGTGTTAAAATACTAAGTGGAAATTAGTTTTCCTCGTAATGTGTGTGTCGTTACTTAGATAAACATCGGCTTAACAAGTGAAATGCTCGCTACTTTGTTTTAAATTATATTATAATGCAGATTCGCCACACAGGCTTGTTTTTATCGAAAAGCTCAAGTGGAGAAAAATCAAATTTTAAGCTTTAAAAGTAATTGCTTTTTAGTTTTTTAGTAGGTTGCATATTCCAAAAGGCACATACCTTAAAAAATTTTAATTTTAAAAGATTTTAAAATTTAATGGTTTTTGGATCTCGGATAATACTTTCAAATTATAATCGCGATCTTAAGTTATTGTTTTTCTTTCATAAATTTCATCAAACCAAAATGCTGCCGAGTTTTTCTCTTCTTGGTGTTTTAGAAAATTTTTAAAGTATTATTTTCAAAAAAAGGCAATCCAAGTATGTATTAACTATGCGATGGGTAATACCACCATTGTGTACCTAACTGTCTAAAAAGTAAACAAATGTGATAAAGTTGATGGTATAGTGTAACCAAGATGAGAACATTAAATTTGTGTACAAACATACACATTTTTGTTTCAAACCATTTAATACTGTACGGATTAACAAAATAACGATTTATGTTCTAACAACCGTAGTTATAGTCAGACGTGTATTTGGAGTGTAAACTACACGCGTGCAAGCCCCTAGTTTTCAATGTTAAAATAAGTTACACGTTGTACTATGCGCGTGTAAAAGTCTATAACTACAGCTGTTGGTGTTCTAAGCATCGTTATAAAACCTCCTTCAAATTTATTTCACCTAAACTTATTTTCATATTAGCGCATCCCCTAAAGGGTTAACCTGAAAATTATTTTTACTAATATCTCTTTTATTAAAGAAATTAAAAAATGAAATTGTATACAGGGTGGTGACCGGAGCTCTCTGTCATAGTGAATTAAACATGTGAAATCGTACTTTGGTAATTTTCTGGTTCCCAATTTATTTTACAAAAAAAATTCTCAAATAAAAGTTTTAGAGCATAAAATTCTACATTAAATCAAGAAACAACATTAATTTTAAATTCTTTTTAACGTCAGAAATTTAATTTGAAAATTTCGAAAATTAGCTAGTTTTAAAAATAAATTGGGAAGCAGGAAATCGCCAAAGTATGATTTTACATGTTAAATCCCTATGACCGAAAACTCCGGTCACCACCCTTGTATCTTATAAGAAAAATTTGAAATAGGAAGATTTTTCTTTGTTTTAATTTTTTAAATTTTTGGAGAAGAACGAAATTTTTCAATTGTATCTTTTTATTTAGGTACACAACCTAATAAATGCAAACAAACAAACTGACAGTTAATGCAATCAAATTGTTCTTAATTAATCAATTTCGATTCATTCAATATTTAATACAATTTATGTAATTAATTGAGCTCAATATAACAATTCCTATACATACTAATATAGTATAGTATAATATAATATAGTATAGTATAAGACGTCGTATGATTTTAATTATTTACGAATTAATTGTTTAAAGATTTAATTGCTATAACTATATAAGTATACGTATGTAATATAGGAAATAGATTAAGTATTTATAAGTTTAAAGTAGGTATAGGTTCTGTACATAATATACAAACAATTATACAAATGTATAATACCAGTAGGTATTAATACCTACTATTTAGTACTAACAAATTATAATAGGATGGAGAAGTCGAGAAATGTTCAAACAGTCACACGACATCCTAAAATTATCGGATTCCTACCTAATTCCATAAAATATTAATTCTTAGTTTTTACTTTATTCAAAAAAATAACAGAAAAGTAACAAAAGTGTCTGCTCAAAACAGTCTCATTTTGATCGTCGGATATTAAACAAAAACCGTCAAACTTTTGTACATCTTGGTAACATTCCTTAGGGGGATGTCTTTGAAGTTGTCTTTCTCGACATAAATATGAAATCAAAGCTTACCTTTTTTTTGGAAAAAAAATGAATGATCTGCGATACCTACACGAGGGATTTAAAAAGTTGAACTAACTTTTCGAATTAAATTAGGTAGGCCTCGATTAGATGGAAAAAGTTTTTTTGCCTTTTCTTATTATACTCCTTAAAGCTTTTTGTAATGCCTTACAGGTATTTTGTTAATAAAACAAATCCGTCCCTGGTCTTTGAAATTAAATTACTTTAATTTGTTTGCACGTATTTTGTTGTAAAAGGCAACCGACTTCGTTTAACGTTAATTTCGCAACTCATCTACCTACAAAACTTGAGGATCAAGGTGTCGGATGAAATTGTTTCCTTTGTTGCACAACTTGCGCAACTTAATTATCATTTTCTCTTCTACTTGCGTTTTTGTTATGGCTGTAATAATTGTTAATAATTATTATCTACTATAGATACTTACTTTACTACTACTACTACCATACATAATACTGATTCTAAAACACAATACTTGGATACATTACTGGATGTTGGTTATATATTTGTAAAAGATGAAAATAACAATGAATAAAGATGTACCTAATACTCGTAAAATATAAATAGACACTTGAATGTGAATAGCGACTAGATGTACGACAAATTTGTAGTTTTCTTGAATGTAGATGTATGTACGTATAAGCAAACTTCAAAATAGGAAGAATGAAAAGGTTGTTGGAATTTATATAAAAATACAGTGTGGTTGCAAAGATTCCCAGTATTAGGTATTTTTATTTGTCAAACATATACTCGAGCATATAGGTACTTATACAGCTCATTTTGATATTAAATTTGAGAATCCAAATATGTAAAAATATACAGGGCATTCTGTTGAAATTGTACACTGTACTCAATACACTCTTCTGCTGTGATTATAAAAACACACTTTTCTACGGTTATTTTAGAATTTGTAGTTTTTTGTGTATTAATTTATTAATAGGTTCATTAGTTTATTTTCCGCATCGACTACGAAGACATAATTTTAGTTCCGTCCCTGAACCCTTGCAAATTTTAGTTGAATATTTCAAAGTAAAATAATTTTTTTAAATTCACCGTGGCAAAGGACACTCATATTAACCGGGATAACTCAATTAGGGTGTTGTTTGTCATAATTATAATATTTAGATTAATGATTCCCCAAGAGCTTCGTCGGGAAAAAGCTTTTTTGATGTTATGATAAATTACCTATATCTAGACAAAAATTATTTTTACTTCATGTTATTTTTTAATTTTCTTAAAATTATGCCAAATTTTCTTTGAAAGAATAACTTTTAAATAATTAAGATACGAATTTAAAAAAATAAATAATGTTTTTAATTAAATTAAACGTAGGACTTTTTTGAGCCTCCCTGTGATACGAGAGGTCGAGCCAAAACGCCCTCGGTAATTATACGAGATTCGTCCCTGTGCGCTGCGCTCTACTTTTATAACCAATTTTTCAAAAGATATTAAAATCTTGTTAATACACGAAAAAATTCATTTTGTTAAAAAAAATTATTAAATCAAATAACTCGTTGTTTTTAGGTGTGTACTTTATTAATTAGGGTACGAGGCGTCTTCTTTACTTTTTCGTAGATGAAATCTGAAATCGACTTTAAAACTGCACTCGCTTGCAGAGCGATCTCAATCTATCGAAAAAGGATCCACTTTTATTTCTAGAAAGAGACGTTTTCGTAGGATAAATATTCTAGTTACAAAAAGCCTCTCTGCTACTATACACGTAAACGTCTTAAAATATTTATGCGAATTGTTTTTTATTAATGGGAAAACTTCAAAGCGTTCATAGTTACGGATTCGACTCGGATGTCACATGCACACACATACGGAGAAGATAAAAGTTGTGAAAAAATTATTTTATGCTAAAATAAAGTACTAAAAATTTTTCGAAAATGCCTCCAGCCTACTACGACTATAAAAAATTACTAAAATTTATTATAAGAAACTGCAATCGGCGTTGAAATTTTCCTATAGTTCAGTTTCACAAATGTAGACAGTTATGTCATTTATAGAATAAAGACGAGATTAGATCGAGATTTTTCGGTACAGCATTATGAACAATCGTTCGTACTCGGATCCACTTCTACTACTAAGCTTCTGTCAGCTTCTGTCAAATTATAGTAAAGTACGTTATTCTATTAAAGCGGCACGTGTTTTCTGCATCTATCTCAATAGAAGCCGCGCTATAGCTAGCTAAATTTTGTGAACACATATTAGGATGAGTCACTATCAGGAATTGTGAGATTGAAGTATAGTAGCATAAAGTATTGAGAAGGAAATTGGAAAAGAATTCAGTCGGTACTCGAAAGCTCTTGATCGAGAAGTTTTTAATTGGAACTTTTGATATTTTGTCCTTTTAAAAAACAATCGATTCTGATCTAAACATCTCAACTTAATAGGTCAGTAATATAATTATGTGAGTAGGTACAACATCGTGCATGGTCTGAGAATCGTGAGTTCGAATCGCACCATCAACCCCTATACTTTTTTTATTATTAATTTCAATACAAGAGTTTTGTTCATTTCAGTTTTAAAAGGAAAGATATTTCTCCTTACAATTATACTTTCTTATTTTGTTCTTCGGAAGCATTAGTAGATAAAATTAGTTATCTTGGCGAGTTCCCGTTATTATAGGTAGCCAGCGAGCACAGTTGATAGATGAAACTTCTATAACAGTATTTGGATTTTGAAAAAAACGAGTTATAGCAGCCAGTCATCTCCCGCGATGATTAATTTAATATTTACCAAAATTTTAGCAACAATTTAAAATCGATTAATATTTTTTCCCATTTCCTGCAAAATGTGACTATTAATCTTGGTTGTTAACGTTTTATAAAATTTAAATTGTCATCGACTATATTATAATAGTTAAACACGTGTAGGTACTCGTACATAATGGGTAGGTACAATTTGATTTATACGAAATAACTTTGTATCGAAAGAACAAATTGGAATTGTTTTAGAGAATTAATCTTGTGATGTACCACGTTATTTTATAAAGGCTGTTTATAATAATTACGTATTATAGCTACACGTTTAAAATAAATGAAGTAGCAAATTTGTTGTGGGATTTACATCGTCAGCTTTTCAATTACCTATGTTAGAGTAATTTTACATTGTGAATTTTTTTAAATTGTTCTTAAAAATTAATAACGTCCATGTTGGACTTTTCAATGTAAGTATAACATTGACGGCCTTTTTCTTATTCTACCGATTTTTCTATGAAAGTTTATGAAAGGGACGAGAAACAGAAACTCTTAGCTTTTATTCTGAATAAAAAATACCGCCCTTTTAAAAATCTGACGCTTAATGCCTCTGCTTAAAATCTAATATCGAATAGTGCCCCTCGTTAAATATTGTAAAACAATCGTTCACCCCTTTTCTTTTTAAAGCTCAAGATTTTTGTCAATAAATAAGAATTTTATAATTAATGACGTGATTTTTATTTTCTAAAGTTATAATGCTCCTTTTAATTATTTTTTTTGTATCCATCGATTTTAAAAAAATATTTAAAAGCGACTTTAGTGTAAATGTAAAAAGAAAGTCATCCGCAATTTTTCTAAAAAGAGCAAAACTTTTTAATAGGTTACATCATTTTTAGACGAGCTTGTAAATGAAAAGTTTTGTTGTGTATTTTACGTAATATTACATCAAAAAGATAAAGTAGAGTGGAAGAAGCAGTATTATTACTTACTATTCACTGTACAAGGATGCACTTGTCGTGTTTTATAATTTTATTTCTATTTATACATTTTCATAAAAATGTAGTTTGCGTCAGTTGTGTTAATTACAAACAAATTAGATTGAATTCAGCCTTAATTACTTTCCATTTTGTTACACAGGGACAAACTAGCTTCTTTTGAATTTATTTTGAAAAATAAAAATTTCAAAAAGGCATTATGCAGTCAAATATAGGGCCTTCATCCTAACCAAATCGATTTTTAAAATTGTCTACCTTTAAGGGGCCAAAATAGGTCAAAATTTTGAAATGGCTTTTCTCAAAATTTCTTCTGCTATAAGTACTTTTTGTTTTTTGGATATATTACAGGCAACGTAATTCTTTATCGAAATATAAATTTTTATCAAAGTCGCTCGAGCTGTTTTGGAGTAATAATTTTTTGAATGTCAAAACTTGAAAAATCTCTAATTTCTTTTGTAATAAAATAAAAACTTGAAAATGGATATGTTTATTAATCCCAAGAAGCTTCCGGTTAAACCGGAAATTACAAAAATATCAAAATTTTTAGACACACCCCGTATATTTTTAAATATTTCGAAAGCTCGTAAAATTAGCTGTTACACGATATGAAACACTTTATAGTTTGACTTCCGGTTTAATCGGAAATAGGATTAAATTTCTTAATTTAAATGGAACACCCTGTATATTTTTCAATATTTTGAAAGCTAGTAAATGGTTGTCTCAAGATATCAAATTAAATTTTAATTAATAAAAATACAAAATTACAAGATTTAACGGTCGGGGAAAAATTCCTCGTATGGCCACATCCGTTATTTTAATTAAACTTCCATTCCATTCCATTCATTGATATATTTTTGAAATATTAAAAAGGTACGTAAGATTGTGTGAAAACCCCTAGCTACTTAGGTACTACTTCTTCGTAGATGCAAAACGGAAACTCCGTAATGTATTTTTCTTTCTTGTTTCTGTCAGACACAAAGAATTTCGATACGAAAATCGATGGCTATTTTATACCTACCGAAAACTAATATTTAAAGAATTTTTTTATATCAAATATTTTCACAGTCGTCACCCCTATAATAATTCATTTTGTACTATTCTTTCTTTCTACGCTTCAAAAGCGGATCATAACGCGTCCGGTGATGTGATATCAAGATATGCCATCATCAATCTTTTACTTAGAAGAAACTTTTCGAACCACGAGGATTATTTTAGTCGTAAAAACAGTCACAAGTCACATACAGGACTAAAATCGTAACGATTATATAGGGCGATGATCAATCGTCGTAAATTTATTTTAGTTAAATATTGCCAACGTTTTAACACTTGGCAAGATACATTAAATACCAAGATATATAAATTTCAGTCACCCTTTAAGACAATATCGTTAATCATCTCGCGATGTATCAATTGGGGGTGTCTGTTTTATATCCTTTTATCTTAATCAAAAACATTTTTCTCTTGTTGTGAGAATTTGGTCATAAAGATCTTGAAAGTTATCAAAATTCGCCCTCTCTCGATACTCTCATATAGGTTATCACTTTAAATACCTTTTTATGGACGATAATGAAGTGTGTTATTTTTCCTTATTTTTCTATCCGTAGAGGTTATGTTTTATTCAGGAAAAAAGTTTCAACTTCTTTTATGTTTCGACATCAAAAATTTCATTCGACGATAAAATGTTTAAAGGTCTTTCGTAATAACCAAAAGTGATATAAAAATATTCTGTACTAAAATATTTTATATAGGCCGATTTTTTTTGCAAATCTAGTAAATTGTAAAATTCAACAGGTTTTTTTATACGATAATAAACAAGCGGCGGAAAATAAAGAATCAAAAGAACACCTTAAGCCAATAAGCGTTAAATTGATTAAATCCCAAGGATTGTTTTATTTTTTTGGGAAAATTCCCGGATTTAATTAAATAAGCCTTGCATTAGAATGAGTACAAAGAAATAGATACAATAAAGTTATTTCAAAAGCGTAGCAATGTTTTTTCGGTTTAAAATTATTTTATAATATTTAAGACGAATAGAGTGAAGAAAGTATATTTGAAACGCGAACAGACAAATTCAATTTTGTTGGCTGTTTGCCTAAGAAAAACGACGCTCATATTTGAGTCTATTAAAAATATTTCAAAGCTTAAGGTAGGCTTTTTTAATACGAAATATGTTTTATACTCTTTACATTATATAAATAGATTAAAGACGGCTTTGAAATTTTGTTTGGATTTACATTTAAGCGCGGCATTCGTTTCCAACATTTTGTATTTCCATCTTCAACGCATAAGAAGGCATATACATTATACAAACGCATCCCGAACCACTAATAACCTAATAAGTAATACCTCATACTAATAAATAATTAATAAAATCGTATATTGATATGAGATGTTAAATATAGATGATTAAAATCGTCGATGCTTAATTTCTTACAAGTTCTAGTTTTAACAGTTATATATTTTTGCCTTTTAAGGGTTAAAAAATTCTTTCCAACTCCCATCGTAGTGCACATTTAAATACGTCAATACTAATGCATTTTTTATTACTAATCCCTTTTTTCGATCCTTAACTGAGATGTTTAATTGATTGACGCATCCTGCCGGATTGTAATTTTAAAATTTAATTCTCTCCGTTATGGTGTGAACTGAACTTAATTACGATATTAAATTACGTCGGGTGTCTTGTGTTACAATACTTTAATTTTACTAATTTTATTTTGAATTTTAGTGGAAATCGAGATGGTGTGTGATGAGAAAATTATCTCCTGTAGCAGGTAAAAATATTACTTTTTTAAGGGGTGTCGTCGAAAAGAGTAGATATTAAGTTTTTCAACACGAAACGAGTAATTAAAAGTCGGCAGCTTCTTGTCTGTAGAGTAATCCTATCACCTTAAGATTAATCTTAAAAAGTTACAGAAACATCTGAATATTTAAATTTCAAAGGGAGTTTTGTAGATATTATTTATGTAAATAAGTGTAATTAAAAGTTTTAAAACTGGATGTGACTGATGCACTCGTTTCTCTTTAGGTACATTTCTTACGTAGGTACCTACTACCAAGGAAGCGAGATATTATTTAAATTATTTCTAATTAACAATTCTCTTAGTTATAAATTTAATTAGCGTTATAACTTAGTTAAAGTAATACTTATAGGTACATGGTTCGGTACAGGGTGGGTCACGAGCTGAGTGTATGGCCAATATAGATTTCACTGTTTGCAGCATAACCATAAGCATACCTTTCCCTATGTTGTATAGCAATAATTTTTTGTGATGGCGAGCGATAGGGATAAGTTAGCGCAGATATTGTCACGCCTCTTTAATAAATTAAATAGGGTAAAACCGGTAGAGATGGCACACCTTTTTTATTTTCGTGATAAAACATTAAATAGTCAAAATCAAAAGTTTTTAATCAATAAAGCATTTTACAGAGCACCTAATGTAACAAACAAATTAAAAAAAATATTGTTTTTTTTTAGTTTCAAACAAATGAACGCAGATTGAAAAAAATGATTAAAAAAACCATATCACCCTAACAGCATGGGAGAGATGGCGCACAAAAAGAAACTTTTTTTTAAATATTTTTTCTCTTTCTTGCCACATTGAAGACAATGAGTAGTAAACGTTGTACAACCCTTGTGAAGCCATCTTAGGCAATAAATGCATTGTAGCCAGTCGTAGTGTAGTACAGGGTATCCAAACTGTATTGATGCTTCATGGACTCCAGTAATGCCACTTCTTACAGTTTGTACTGCTAAAGTTAATTATTCTTCACTCCACGAGTCTACGAAGCTCTAGAGCAGCTTCCTTTTCGTTTGTAATCATTAAATCAATAAATCGTTAAATCAGATACGTTATTTACAAACCGGGTGAGATTGGCTTGCGCCAACTAACCCAATTACCTTGGGTGAGATGGCGCACGCATTTTCTCCCTCGGACTGGCATGGTTTAATCAAATTATAGGTTAAAACAATTCTTCAAACATTTCTTTACACGTAGATAGCAACAGAACTTCAAATATTCTTTAATTTAAATGTGTTAAAGTTACAATTTGTAAACCAGTGAAAAAGTTTGGAGATATAAAATTATTAAATTGCCTTAGCAATCGCGCAATCAACGGGGCACTACTAAATAACAACTAGGCAACATCACTAACACTTGGACTGTATTTTTTAATTACCTAAACAGCCAATATCGATAAAATATGCCACTGCACCATCTCACCCACGGCACCATCTCTCCCGGTTTTACTCTACGTGGATTACTAACTGCGTTGGTGGGGTTAAATACAAAAATAGATATCTACGCATTCCCACCACTCGCCATCACGAAAAATTATTGCTATACCTATACAGTGTGTCCCCGGATAGGGTTGCCAATAGGTAAAAATTTTTTTTTACATTTTAGGAAAAAAAAGTATATAAAAAATTTTGCTTCTCTTCAAACTCCCAAATATACAAAAATATTAAAAAGAAATTTTTGCAGTTTTTTTTTTCGAAAATGTCGTAAAAATTTCTAGAAAAAGCTAATTTTAGGCAAAAAGATATTCTTTATAAAAAGTTCTGCTTCTTGAGAAACCTCAGAATCAATTAATTCCTAAATTTGAGTTTAATAGAATAATTTAGTTTAAATGTTTTATTTTTTTCCATTTGTTCAATGAACTATTGAGTTTTTTCGAGGCTGTGTAGGTTCAAATTCAAAATTAAGAATTGATTCTGCGGTTTCTCAAGAAGCAAAACTTTTTATAAGGAATACTTTTTTTTACCTAAAATGGAAATTAAAATATTTTCACCTATTGGCAATTCGATCCGGAGACACACTGTATGTGTGTGTAATCCTTTGAAATGTATAATCACATAAATAAATGGTCGGGTTATTTGTTTAGGTATTATTATAAGAGATTCCGTAGCACCCTGTACACAGGGTATACTATGGTGAGTAATATAACTTGACAAATTTATAGGTTAAAAGGTGATAATTAAATTATAAATTTGATTAAAATGAACATTTAATAGGTATTTTTTTATTGGATTAAGGTAAATTTAAGTGATTTTGTTACTGAAATGTCAACACTCTTATCGAAAGTCAACAGCTCATTGAATTTTGGTTGTGGGTGACGCGATACGCAAACATTTTCAAATATTGCTCGATTAGGTGCACCCGTACCTTCTTGAATCGAACGATTTCGAAATTGAATAATATAAGTTTATATAAGTGCTTCGCTCTTATGGCTCTATTAAAATCAAAATTAGAAAGTACTCGGCACGAGAGCGTTTAACGTTAATTACGCCAATTATTCTAGGCAGATTTTCTCTCAGTTATTACCTAAATACGTATGTTAGAAAACTCCAGACATTACAGAAACAGATTTTAAATAACTTTTATTCTTTGCTACGGATATATTTATCGAATACTAACGAACCTGCTAAACAGGGTGGTGCGGTTTACATTATACAGCATATATTTTCCGGAATAACGAAAATAGAAAACTTTAATGGATATTGTTTTTTAATTATATTTGTTCTACAAACGTAGCTCATTAAATATTTTTCATGGGCACTGTAATTGTACTGAATTTGAATTACCCTTTCGATGACGATCAAAATGAAGTGTTAGTTGGTGCGAGTCGCATGCATGCTTGTAAACAGAGGACGCGCGGTCAGGTCACCAGATATACCCGAACGATCATGGGATATAGGAGACCGAGGTTCGAGAAGTTAACAACACATTAAGAGCAGGAATTTCGGAATACATTATTTATGCTCGTGCATTCCTGCTTCATCTTCTGATCCAGCACCGCAAACCGTTTTCGAAATAAAACCAAGTCTTTTGGTGTTGCCGACTTCACTTCCACGGCAACCCTGGATCAGGAGATGAAGCAGGATGAAGCAAGAATATAGCAGTACGAGCAGGAATGTATCCCAAAATTCCTGCTTTCAATGTGTTGCTAACTTCAAGGACCTTTGTTGCCGAGTTGTCTGTCTGCTCTATTTACTTTTATGCCAAATACTTACTGGAGGTTACATTTTTTCCTTCACTGTGGCACACATAACGATTGAGATTTTTGACTTTAGTTAGTGTATCTAAAAAGGTGTCAGTTTTTTGATACTCTCGTAGATTTTATTGTAACTTGAACTATATGACAATTTATTATCTCTATTACCTATGCATAATGGATGTGTGTGTTATATTTTTGTCTAATACCATTTACTATTGCCTGTCTTTGAGTAGACTATTCTAGCTATTCCCCGATCTGCCATTCTTTACTGTTTGATTCTAGAAGATTTCTTGTCCAAAGCAGCTTATCGTATAGACGTCCATTATAAGAGTGAATTTAGCCGAAGCTATACAGCTCAAACTTGCATCGTGTAATATTTATACTACTCGTAAGTTGTTTTGCACCTCACGTTATAAAAGTTAAAGAAGGTTGACCGGAATTAAACTTTGAGGATTAGCGAACAACGGTTTATGTGAAAAGATATGTTTGTTTAAATAATTTAAAAATTCTTTTTATTTGTATGTTTGTTAGTTTTTATTTATTTAATAAAAAAATTAATGATGCAGTAAAATAAATAAATAAATAAATTATATTATTATCTAATAGAAAAGCACAAAGGTTCAACTTGAAATCAAATTATATCTAACAAATTTCAATTCCTATTGTATGTGTGAAGTAATATGAAGATTTATTAACTAACGAAGTAAGTTGATTAATTAAGTAATTAATAACAAGTTAAACTATGTCTGTCAACTTAATCTGTTGCTATATCAACACAAAACTTTATTTTACTATGTTTAGATGAAAAACAAAGTACAATAACCACAATACGTTTTACCCAAACGAATTATACTGATGTAGAATTGAGTTTTGTTAAAACTAATAGAGTTCAAATAGTGTTTTAATTAAAATTTTGTTTCTTGAACATCCAAAAAAATTTTTAAAAGGAAGTTTCCAAAAACTTGTACGAGAAAACCTTAAGGCTTAGTTAAGAAAGTTTCGCCACAAGTTTTTACAACGAAATCGATAGCTCAAAATTTCAATTTGATTATTTTATAAAAGCAAAACAACTCGTAAAATGTTGATTTTGAGTTTGAAATTTAAATTTTCCCCAAAACTTAATATTAAAGCACAAACCGAGACGAAATTGATTTTCTTTTCTTCTTTATCTCATAATACGGGATTAAAATATTGCCTAAGGTTAATTTATCTTTAATATTATTTTATGTCTAATTAGTTTTTAATTTTACCAAATTTCCATCTACACACCTTCTTACGACCTTCTTTATATTCATATTTGCCCTCTGACTTTTTTTTGTCACTCGCTCTCACAACTGTCGATTACCTACCTAGTCTTTCTATCGGCCTAGCTGCCTTTCTGTCAGTTTTGCGCCATCTGTAGGCTGGTTAGTGTTTCTTCCGTCTTTCTGTATACTTGTCTTGTCAAAAGAAATATTTTAAAATGTTCATTACGAAACTTTCAACACTATAAAGAGTGAAATGTATCTACTTTTCACTTCATGGAGGTAAAGCACTATTTTTTTAAAAATCTTTGACCTACTGTATTACATTATGTTTATATTGTCTTCCTTCCAATGAAGATTGAAAATCTACCTCGTTAGCAAAATTAAAGCTCATTGGCGTGTTCTAATTATTGTTAACAGATGAATGTTGGCAGTATGTCTAGGAATTTGCATATTGATATGTAGGCACTAGTAGGTACTAGCTTAAGGATTAAAACCGTGTCGTAATTAATTAATTTTATAATTAACCCAGCATATAAACATAAACAGTCGTGAAATATTAGGCATAGAAAGCGCGTGACATAATTTTATATCCACAAGCAACAAGAAGTTAATATAACAATTTTTTGAAGAAAATTCAGAAACTAATTATTATTATATCGTTATGACGGTTTTTTCAATGGGCAGTCGGAAGGTAAAATTACATCTTTCGTGCCTTGACGAGTTGCAATTTACTATTGCGGGAGATTTTTATTTTTTCTTAGTGAAACTGTCCACGGAGGATAACGTTAATCCCGAGTATATTTTGATATAATAAATTAATGATTTCAAATTCTAAGAATAATTTTTTTTACAAAATAAATTTTGTGTAAAAGATACAACACGCACACACACACATCACACAGATAGGTACCTACGAAAAAGATAGAAAAATGAATCAGTTTCACAGATATATCACCGCACTATACAATAAGCACCTAAAGAATATATCGTATCAATTGTCAATAAAAAAAAATAGAAAAAGGAAGAAAAATTGGTATTTCGATAAAGTTGTAAATCTAAAGGTGAACAAATTTAGGGCAAACAAGGATATAATTTGTCATTTCAAAAAAAGAAAAAATATATTAATGATCACTCGGAGATAAATGGTAGATGAGATCAGTTGCGTGACGCTTTTAGAATGGAGCATCCTTTCAGATAAATATCAGACTAAAAATTCCACGTTCAAGAGAACGCATTGTTTTGTTGTAACATCAAACATTACATTATTTACAAGTGAACTGGACCATTTCAAAATTATTTTTTAGAGCCGGATTAAGAATCACGAATGATTAATAGATTACAGCATGTACCTAGTATATAATAAATCCCATTTAGAAATTAGGCCGATCTTCGATCTGGTATAGGTACCTAGTTAATTTTTTAACAAAATAATAATATTTACAATTACAACCTTCTGTAATCTTAATGCGCCTAGTACCTATACCAATTACTTCATCTAAGAAATTTATTCTTCTAAATTTGACCCACTCGTCCTCTTTTAGCTCAACAGCATTGTTAGCTGTGTTTCGATTTAAAATTTTGATGTTTTTGGACTTCCCTCTTCCCTGGCTTATTTTTTGCATTTAGTGCATTTATGTATAGTTTACGCATAGATATAGTGTTTTTATTTTTATTTTATTTTTATATAACTATGTATATGAAATGAAATTTATTATTTAGCACTAATTTATAATTAAATAATTAAAGATTTACAATCGCCATAGAACGGATGCTTACCTATGATTTACAATGAGCAACTGTTGACTTTATAGAAGCTGAAAAACACTATATCTATGCGTAAACTATACCTATTATGAATCAAATTGTGCCCAGTCGATACGGTACCTACAGGTTTCTTAGATTATAGCCTTTTTGTTTCATATTAGAAGACGATTGCATCATAAATGTTTATTTGGTCTTGATGTTTATTAGTTTCATTTTACCACATCTATTTGGAAAATTAGAATGCTTATGTGTTAAACTCTTGTATTTTATTTGTACCACATGTCTTTAATAGCTTACAGAATTAACCCTCAAACTTTCAAAATGTCTATTTGCAGTCAGTCTCAAATTACACGCATTTCGTATTGTTCGGACGTAAAATAAAACGTAAATAATTAATTATTTAAAGTATATCTACGCTTTCAAAAAAGTTATGCATTCTTTTAAATGCGTTTAGTAAGAAAAAAAAGGAAAAGTTTTGTTTTTTATTATTTATAGGAGGATGCACTATAAAAAGGCAAAGATTTTTACAACTTTAAAAACGGCAAGTCAGAGTTGACGATCCTCCTAAATATTTTATTTGTCGAAAAGCAATTGACTCAGCGTGACTTTACGACTCGAAGCAGCAGAGGCCTTTGTAAAGTTTCAGAGTTCTTTATTAGGTTTGCTCGTATAATACCAAACATTAAGATTTTACTTAATGCTTTTTATGTGGACTATCCGAATATTTTATTGCTTTTTAATAAATTCAAACTTGATGTAGCGGTTTTAAATTCGAATTATTTCATTCTTGTCAAGTGAGGTGGACATTACTCTGGTTGCAGGCGATTCTGATATTCTTTTATAATTTTCATCGACCATCTTTTTATAATAGGTACATCTATGTATTAATTAGGTAGTCATTTATTTTCGCAACATCTCTTTGTTTCGATAAGAAGCGTTTATTTACAACTCGACGTCACGCTAAAGACCACTCAATAAAATCAAACCATCGATTGAAGATAATAATGCTATTAAAAATTGAATTTTACTAACATAACATAAATTTACATTTTTCGTGTTTCATTGTTATTTTTTTGTGTGGATAAAAATACAACGGAAATTGAAATGCACGCCAAAGTTAAAGGTTATTATAAAAGGTTACGTCATTGCACTTTTATAATACTTTATTATCGAATACATATCGAGAAACTATTTCATTGTGCATGACATTATTATATCTATAAGTAAACAGGAAAGTTACATTAAATTTATATTATTCATTTTACTATTGCACTTTGTTACTTTGATCGCAATCTAACACTGATGCTTTCGTTAAAATAATTTTTACATCACAAATATGTAGATAGGTAGGTACCTATGTAGGTACAGGATGGCTCCCAAATATAGGTATCGAAAAATTGTACAATGTGGAGCAAAGTAACTTTTGAAGGATATTTAAACCATTAGCGAAATCTAAAGTTTATTTATTCGAATTTATGTAAATAGTAAACGGATGATCTAGCTAGCCTTTTATCGCTCGAATGTTCCTTTTTTAGCAAAATGAATTTGTTTTCATATTATAATGACACAAAAGAACTACACAAATACAAAAGATCTATTTGTAGTTAACTCTTTGTTTTCGATGACCTTAAACCGTTGTACAGTAGCCTATAATTTTCTTTGGAAGGTAATTATTACTAAATTAAATAATTTAACTACAAGTTATACCTATAATTATACATATCTTCCTGAATATATCTCGGCATAGGTAATGGCATAAATATTATATTAAGTTAAATCGACCAATAAGTCACTAAGTGGAATCAAAATGAGTTCTTTTTGTGGTCGTGTATAATCTACAGTTTCAAGGTAGATACTATTAAGAAAATGAAAAAGCGACCAAAAATAAGGGGTGCTCATTTATTGCAATTAAAAATTACATTTTTGCTCGGGTCCGATTCCGTCTGTAAAGACTTGCTCGTAATTTAATTACGCTTCAGCAAAATCAGAATGATCAGTTCAGTGTGTTTTCGATTTGACGTCCTCGGCAGTGTAAATGTCGACGCGATCTAGTATTTTTTTATTCACTGTAAAAAAAGAGGCAAATTTTATTAATTATCTGGCTTTGTTTGTTTTTGTTCGTTTTGTCTGAATTATTTCCTTTTGCTCTTGAAAAGAACCCAATTGCAGATTCGAGTTCATGTACCGAAAATATGTATCCGAAATAGGTGGACAAACTTCAAGGAGACGTCAATTCCAATTTTTGAGCGGCGTGGAAACCCCTAAAACACTATTTTTTAAACATTTTAGAAACCCCTTAACCGATTTTAATGAAATTTGGTATGGGAACTAACAAAGTGATTTGACATAAGTACCATATCCTACTTTTGTCAAAGTCGCTAGAGGGCGATAGTTACTAGCAACTGGTCTAGGTTTTTGTGCAATAACTTTTTTGGCCAAAACATTTTTAAATTTTTTTATTCCATAATTAAATGCACAATTTCATTATTCAACGATTTGCAACTAGTGAGTCATGAACGTATTATTGGACGGTCGTGGATAAAATACTTTTCAGAAGGGCACTTTTGACCCTCCTTCCATTTACAATGGGGAACTGGACACTTGTTTTTTTATTTTTTATTTTGAAACTAGAGTTTATTTTGATCTCATGGCATTTTTTATTTTTTCTCTAACACTAATATTAAGCCCAAAATAAATTTTTTAAAAACGCTATGACGTAGCTACTAATATACTTCTTCTATACTTCTTACTATAGTAAGAAGAGAGCTGGATATATATTAGTAGCTACGTCATAGCGTTTTTAAAAAATTTATTTTGGGCTTAATATTCGAGTTAAAGAAAAAATTTAAAAAAGTGATAAGTTTTTTGTTTAATTCTTTACGTTTTTATAGAAAAAAGTACAAAATTCGATTGTAGTCCAGTTCCCCATTATTTGCGAGTTGAAAATTCACTTAGAAAAAAAAAAGTGGTTATCTAAATTTTTATCTTATTCTTGTACACTTACACAAATGAAAAAGCTTTTGTGCATTTTAACGATAGGACGAATTAATGTTTGCAACATTGCAACACTTACTAAAAAAGTACGTATTTACATTAATTTGTTTGGAAATTAAATTGAAGGTAAACCTTGAGGGGAGAAATTAATTACAACTTACCTACACTCGTGTTTTTTGTTAGGTACCTATGTGCCTATACATATACATAAATGTTGTATTGTAGCTACAATCTAAAATCCACCAATTAATTTTGCACAAAAAACACGATTTAGCTGTGTACAGACAGTGGTATACTTCCGGATTTAATAGAGATTTTTTGAAAAGATAAAAATAGAAACTCTTCAAGTAAGAAAATAAATTATTAAAGTGGAAAGAGGTTTTTCGTGTAAGAAAAATTTAATAGCAGCTTGAGCATCATCGGTAGATGTACAACAAATAACTATATACAGTATACACGTTATTTAATAAACACATTATGTATATACGACACCCTGGACTATAAGATCTAAGATAAAAGAAGAAAAAATACATTTTTGTGGAAAAAATCCCAAGTTATTTTAGTTTAGCATAATTTAAAAGTTAAATTGAAATTTGCTTTAAGGTATACCTACGTTTTACATAAAGTATAATTATTATAGAATACACGTATTTTGCATGTTAAAACTATCTACTCTTTATGAAGAGTTTACCTACAAGCGTACATTATTATTTAAATAGGAAGTCCATAAAACAAAATAGAAAAAGGAAGTAAAAATATCTTTTCCTCCGAGATAAACGTCGATAATAAATTGTGTGCTTTTAAATAAACTGAAAATCAATCAATCAATAATTATTATTTAAATTATGTTCAAATTTCCCCCACGATTCTTTTTCATCCTTATGTGCTCGAAATGAGATTTGCTTGATCGTCTACCCCGGTGCCGTTCGTCTCCGGAAATAGTTCCCGTAGTGTCCCTTGCAGTTTTCAACGTCAATGGAATGTAATAAATTTGGAATGCTATTGATTTCTATTGCCTTGATTTAAGTTATACTCATGGGGGGCAAATTTTTTCTCTTTAGTAGGGAAATAATTGCTATTAACAGCGTATATTTCATTTAAATGGAGATGCGTCTGTGTGAATTTCAACACATTCCTTATGATTGAATCATCAAAATGGTAATTATTGAAATTTATCATCACTAAAAGGTCGTTCACACTACATACATGTTTGGTATATACATGTATACGACATGTATACGACATGTATGCGACAAGTATATTAAAAAATCCATACAAATCTGACATTTTCTCATACATGTCATAGATTTTTGAAGTACGATGATTGTGTATACGACAACTTTGATACCCAGATTTGTTTTCCATAATTTCGTAAAATACATGTATGCAGCTTATTGCGGGTAGCACAAGCGCAACGAAACAATCAGCTGATACCTGAGTTGTTGTTTACATGTTGTTTGTGCTATTTTTAAAGTGTTTGAAGGTATTTTACAACGATGGATTGGTCTAAAAACAATACCATTAAGTTAATAAAACTTCTGCTGTTCTGCTGGTGAAATGGCATAACAGAATGTTGTATCTTTCATGATTATAAGAAGAGCAACAATTACCAATAAAGATTAAAAATCTGTTGAAGTCGACAGAACAAAATTTTTGAATTCCTGTTTGTCCTTTATGCGTAAATCGTTCATCACAGATTTGCATGCTCTTTTGTACAAAAATTTTTTGACCCACCATCTCCTTTTTTTTCGTTGCCATTTAGTTGTTTTGCCATTAATAATGTGATAATATGCTGATGCGACAACACTAAAAGTTCATCATCGCTGCTCGACATGATTTTGAGTATTGACTGACATCTAGACATGTATGAAGTATAAACGACTGCACCTGTCAAACTTGTGCTATACAAAGTATCAGATTTGTTCAATACATGTAGTAAACATGTATATACATTTGTAGTAAACATGTATATAGTGTGAACGACCTTTTACATATCTATACGACATGTTTTCCACAATTACTTGCATAATAGGGGATCTATAAATCACGAATAACAGAAAGTTCATTAAATTACCTTTTTGTACAGGGTAGGCCACGTAACTTGTAGCACCTTGCGATTTTTGACTGCAAGTCAAATATATGTAGATCACGCTACATTTTTATAAATAAAAAATAAATCATAAAATTCATCGGTGTAACTAACAGTCAAACTGAAATATTATTGTAATTTATGACATTATTTGTCACACAATTAATTCAATAACCAAGTTAACAGTTACCTACACTGATTCATATTTTGATGTATAAAAATATATTGCTAAACAAAGTTAACTTGAGGAGCGGTGAGGATAAGTTCGCGCAGATTTGGCCACGCCCCTTTAGTAATTTAAATACGTTGACTACTGCATTGGTGGGAGGCTAAATACTAATTTAGGTATCTGCGCATTTCCACCACTCGTCAGCATAAAAAATTATTGCCGTATAACTATCTAGAGTGTGCAGACTGACAGATGAAATGGTTGATGCTTAAACTGTATTTAAAACTCACCTTCAGTTAGGTAATCTTATAATTGAAAATCTTAGTTACAACTGGTTAAAACTTTCTGTAGATCTGTAGCATGATGTAAGGGTGGTGGTCTAAAATAAGGGGATTTTTTAAACTTCGCATATGACGTATTTGAAAAGAAAAAATTTAAATGTACGAAAAAGTCCTGTTATGGCCACATTAGAGTTTTATTTCTAATAATCGTGAACCTTCATAGCCTCTTTCTAAATTAATAATTTTTTTTATAGGTAAGTGTGATGTTGAAGAGTAAAATCATCTCTTCTAACAGAACACTTTATTTATTTACCTATGTTTGATTCAAAAAACAAAGCATTAAATAAAAGAAATTTTTTTACATCAGAAAGTTTTGGACTATAATTTGCCACTCGGCTTTGAATAATTAAAAAATTATTATTTATTTTCAGTTTAAAACTTTTTGGCAATGTTTCAAGTTGACATTTCAACAAACGAATTTTTTTTTCTCTAAAAAATTAATTTTATTTTGAATTATACAATTAAAATACTTAACAGTTTTATAATTTACGTTTGAATTACTTATTATGTAAATTTTTTAAATTACCCACCGAATTTAAACTTTTTAATGCTTAGTAATAGTCTTAATTGGTTTTTGTTAGGAGCTTTTTTATTATTTAAAAAGTTTTCTCGGACACTCTCCACTCCTCTAATAGTGGTGGCGCAAAAACCCTTTGTGTGTTTGGACCTTTTTTCGAATAAAAAATATCGATTCAAATTTATTTCCAACTATAGCCGGTCGAGAGAAAATTGCGCTTAAATAATTCGCACAAATTTTATTTCGCTATGGCATTTATAGGTACAAATTAAAACTGTATAGTTCATTTCGTTTTACAAACTTAAATTTACATTTGTGCATTCTTTAATTGATGTTTTTAGCACATTTTATCATTTAAAAATTGTGCGATTCAAATTAAAACAAACACCCCTTTTCGAAATTTATTAACCCACATTATTAATATGCTCTCATAATTCGTTTGTTCAACCACCTACCGAGCTCCCAATATTGGTTTTTCAAATTGTTAATAAATATTTTAATGTCCCCACAAACTTTTGTACAACAAAACAACGCTGTCCTTTATCGAAATGTACCGGATGGATGGTCTTCACATACTGACAAGATGATCAGTTTCGGTTTTACCTATACCTACGACAACGTGCAGATTGCAGAAACTTCTAAGTTGGTCTGCAACGGCTAATATATTTTAAAATTTCGAATCCGACGTTTTTAAGCCATCACGATCTTCTTTTGGTTTGATGTCCCGAATACAACGAAATGCCACACAAAAACGTGTTTCGACGCCTCGGCCTCAAAAATGACATCCTTTGGCTTTCTTCCAGGTTGTGTCTGTTTCCTCGCCAGCCCGTCCGATTAGCTGTCTCTTTGTGCATTTCCCTCACTCCGCCAAAATGTGCCAAGAGACAGTTGTTTAAGAAAGAAGAAAGGATAATTTCAAAAAGCCAAGCATAAACTTTTTTAGGTGTAGGATTGTGTCACTCGAGGGCTTTAAAAATAAAGCAAAATCGGAGATTTAGGAACACCCTGTATAGATCTAAAAATAGCATGTAAAAGGATTACAAAAACCGAACTAAATTTACTTTTCTGTTTTTGTTTCGAGAGGTGATTTTAATTGCCCTTAAGCTATGCAGGTTTATAGACGTAAAGTGTAACGAACGATTGGACACAATTTCAATTAGATTAATTTAATTTTGTATCAAAATTTGTTATTAGCACTTGATTAAATTGGCGTATCACTTAAAAATGTTAATATTGGCTTAAATTAAGAGCATTTTTTTAAATAAAAAATTGCTATTTGTTTTGAATTTAGTTGGAGGATATGTAAATGAGTGTCCCGAAACGAATTTAGTTTTTCTTTTGTATTTATTCCAACTGCTGCGAGTCAAATGAATGTTGGTCTTTTCCCTTTAGTAATTTTATAGAACAATTGCTTTTAATACTAATTAGCCCTCTTGTGAGGTTGTGAAGCTTCGAATGTTTCATTATCTAAAATTTAAAACTTTTACGAATAGGTTGTTATTTGAAAAACTTTATCACCATCTACAATTTCGATCCCAATTTGTTCCTAAATGTTTATTTTTAATATTTCTAGAAACGTTTTTAGCCCTAAGAAGCTAAAGGGATTTTCGCGACACATCTTTTGACAGACACCGGACTAGAGTGTATCGTAAATTGCGGGTGGGTATTTTTATAAACTGATTGTGACTTTTAAGATTCAAATTTAGATTTTCGGCTCGTAAGTAAATTGAAAAAAAAAGAAGAACTTGGAAGAGTTTCAATAAAAATAAAAGATAGTTGACATCGTTAACTATTATCGACGTTTTAGTGGTACTTCACTACTTCTCGATTTCCTCTTACGTACTTTTCACCGACACATTAAAAGAAAATTTTTTCTTTTATTTTATATTAAAAACATTTTTTTAGTCAAATAGAATTTTAACGCCAGGAAAATTTCAACTACTTGTTGGTTTTAAGATTAAATTTTATTCCTAAAATTTATGCAAATAGCATCCGCGTTTAATACAGGTTGCTTCTAAGTAGTATAACTTAACTCGAAACCTCGGGGCAAATTAATTCAAGAAAATCTCTTCGATCTTTTGCCTTCAAATTGTTCTTTTACAGTTGCCATGCAACTGCATTCTTTAGAATAATAAAATAACTTTTATCCGGATTAAAGTTTACTCCAAAAATTGTTTGATAAATTACTTTCGATATTATAAAATTAATTAATCGTATTGAAAATATGTAAGACATTTTCTTATACAAAAATGTTAAAAATTTGTCCCTAATAATTAATTATATAAGAAATTTTCAATTTTTGGTACTTTTCTCTTTTTACAAGCTAGGTAGGTATAGCTTTTCTCAAAAGTCAAAATTTTCTTGACTTGTAGAGACGCGTAGGAAAGGCAAGAAAAATATGTCTTTGAAGGCGGGTACAAAGTGCTTCCGATTTTGGAGACTTGGTAAAACGACGAGGAAGAAAGGTTAGGAAGGAAAATTATCAAAATTCTTGGGAAAGTTACGGTCTCTTTACAGAATCGTCGGAGTAGACTCGTAAGAGAGAGAGAGCGTTTCAGGGCGAAAAAGAGAATCTGATTCCTGTCCCAGAATCAAATAGAAAACCGCTTAAAAGTCGTGTCGTCGAAGAGGATTCGTCGGGATAACCCAACATAACTCGTAGACGTTTTCGGGAGGTCTGGAAACAGTATTCTTTTCAGGAAAAGAATCGAATCTTCTCCTCGACTTTAAAAATGTGGGTGAGGAATACGAGAGGTGTCGTGCATGTTCTAAGCCATATAAGCGGCAAGTTTTCGAGGTGCCTGGTTGTCGATAGAATAATGTAAGTAAGGGATAATAATTTATAAGGAGATGCAGTTACTTGTAAGAGCCTAAAATGTTATTAGAGAGTGGGAACTCGAAGAAGAAATTGTAATATTTCGATCTATGTAAATGTTTCTAAAGCTTGCAGATTTATAAGCGAGGTTAGGAACTTTTGTTCACACTGTATCACTTCAGACTATTCTACCCTACGAGAGTCCACAGCTTCACGTTGTGGTAGGAAAGCTCTCTTAAAGGAGTAGGAGGAGGCTGCAAACTCTTTAAAGGCGCATTTTAATAAAAGTTTTAATTTGATTTCGGCTGAGTCTTTTCGCTTTTGTAGAAGATTTAAAAAATAATAAAATGCGAAAACATTTCCATTGCTGTGAGCTTGGATATGCGCCAGTATAAGAAAAATAAAAACTATTTTCAGTCTCTTTGTTTTAATTTAAGCGAAATTTATAATGCTAAGCAGAGAGAACAAACCAAAAGAAATTAATCCAATTAAATAAAGTAAAAGCGTACCTATACTTCTTTCTTTACATTGACAAATTTACGGCTTTTTAGAATTCCATCCCTGCAAGTTTACGAGGGCACGGTGGTTAGAAAGTGATTATACAGAAAACCGACGTACACGTAGGAACCGATGTACAATTATACAGTTTGAAAAGTGCAGGATTTCCATCCTTGTTAAAGGATTAAAATGTCACCTTTGTAATCCTTAGTACAAATTGATATTACAACATTGCAATTATGAACAAATTTGTCATTGTTGTATAGTAGGTATCTATTATGTAGAGTTGGTTTCTATATCTCCGGACGCAAAGCTTTAGGTAAGCAAACTAATTTCGTCCTGTAATTTAGGAACCAAATCCGAGCCTTACGAACTCGATAGGATAATTAGATAAAAAATTACGTGTTCAACTTTTATTTTATTTGCATAACTTTTCCGCGACGTGCAAAAAATTGATTTTATTTCTACGCCATATAAATGTATAGGTATAGTCTGAAAATACATACCGTGTGTTTCCAAAAACGGGCCCCAGCTTATAGGGGGGTTATTTGTAACTTTAGACAAATAAAACCTTATATAAAATTAAATGAGACGATCTTTTCTACAATATTAGCGAAAAAAAAGTTATTATTTTCCGAACAGTTAAGGCTGATGGCATCTTCGTTGCTTTTTTTAAATTGCACCATATACATTTTTGAATCTCATATGATAGAGAATTTTTTTCTCTTTTCATTCGGTAAAGCACAAGGTAAAGCTGATTGTTAAAAAAACAAATAATTTTCAATTGTTTAGGTAACTTTGTGAGCTTCTTCACTCAAGTCTAATGTTTCATTAAGCCAAGGCCTCTGGTTTGTTTACCATCAGCTTGTTATGAGTAAATTAAAAAAAGAAAAACTTTTTTATATGGAGCTACATAAAAGACTAAAAGTATTTTGAACAGTGTCTGCCAATATAAATGGGTTACTACGTTGTCAACTTTGTGTAGAAAACAACAGCTCTCACTTTGAACAATTTTTGTGAAAATCTATTATTTTAAATATTCATCGTCAATAGCTGTAGTTGATGACGCCAATTAATAATAAATAAATAATGCTTTACAAGTTTTTTCTTTTAATTTATTTTTTTCTACTTTTAATTTATTCGTAACAAGCTTACCGTAGCCAATCCAGCGGTCGTGACGCAATGGAACATTAGATTTGAGTGAAGAAGCTTACACAGTTAGCTAAACAATTGAAAATCATGTTTTTTTGAACAATCCACGTGCTTGATGAAAATTAATGTAGATCTAGGTTTTACAATTTTTCTTTAAAATTTTCTTATTTAACCCTATGGATGCTTTACCTTATTGAAAAGAGAAAAAAATTCTCTCTCTTATGAGACTAAAAAATGTATATAGTGCAATTGAAAAAAAGTAACGAAGACGCCATCAGCCTTAGCTGTTTGGAAAATAGTAACTTTTTTTTCGCTAAAATTGTAGAAAAGATCGTCACATTTAATTTTATACAAGGTTTTATTTGTCTAAAGTTACGAATAAACCCCCTATAAGCTGGGGCCCTTTTTTGGAAACGGACGGTATAAGGACCCGACTGCTATAAGTCAACAGTTGCTCATCAGCTTATGCTAATACAGAATAACCAACCCTATCGTAAATCATACACCATCATCAATTATTGAACTGTGACGATTGTTAAGTCCTACCTCTTTTAGATATTTCTCTAAATTAATAAATAAAATAAGTACATTAATAATTTGAAGAAAAAATATAGTGGACATCTGCGGGTCCGAGAGCTTGGAATTTAAAAAAATCATTAAGGTCGGTCTAGTAGAAGCATGCTATAATTACCGGTGAAGAAAAGTTTTAAATATATGGATTAGTGCTGAATTTGTAAATTAGGTCGATAAATTTCTGAAGGATAAAAGGCTCATAATTTATTTTGACGAGACCTAGTAGGACAACAATTATCACAGTACAATGGGTGATGGTGTATGATTTATGATAGGGTTGGTTATTGTGTATTGGCGTATGCTGATGAGCAACTGTTGACTTATAGAAGTCGGGTTCTTATATGTATTTTCAAAGTATACTTACCTATTCCATATACAGTGGAACCTCGCTATTCGTACACAATTCGTTCTAGCAGGCAGTGCGAATGGCGATTTGTACTAATGGCGAATCATTTTTTCGCATAAGATATAATGTAAATTGCATTAATCGGTTCCAAACTCTTTATTTAAACTAATGAGTTGAACAGTAGAAGTAAAAAATGTACAATTGTATAATTCTTTAATACGATTTTTATTATTTAAACTCTACTTACATATCATATTACAATTCCTCATCACTTTCTATATTAAAAACGTCAGGGGGTCAATTCTTGACATCCTTCGACTTATCACGAACGGTGAGTTAAAACGAGTGTTTTATCTCGAATGAAGCTTGACAACGTTGCAAATCCTTTTGTAAACGCCACACAGATGATGTCAATAACGAAGAAATTTAAGTGACATGGTATTATCGAGAAAACGTTCGTCTTAAAACCTTCGAGATAACACGAGTGCACTTTGGCGAGTGAGAAGTAAACGTATGCTAAACTGGCTAAAAGTATGAAAGATAGAACCGTTTTCGCTTATCCATTACAGTCACAGTAGCGTGTATTTACTGTTTGACGCTTTTATTACCATTTATTACCTCTCGTACCGACCGGAATTCAAGGGTCGGTCATAAATAGACAATTACCTTAAAAATAGTTTATAGAGAAAGTATTAAAAAATAGGAAATATTAACATAAATTGGCATAAATTATGTAGAAAATAAATAGAACACCCACAAATATAAAAATAATGCCTTAAATGTATTAATACAAAATTAATTTTAATTAATTAGTTTTATTAATTTCTGTAAAAATAATTCAACCAATCGATCTATGAGAAAAAATTCAAAATAAGATAAAATAAACATAATAATTTCGAGATTTTAAACGTGGCTCTCTGCATAAGACATTTGACAAGTAAATGGCATTTCTAAAACGTTGCCAAACCTTCTATTCGACAAATTTCGGCAATGGCTCGGCATGCTGAGATAGATGAGATGAGATGAGAGGCAAGTGAGATAAAACGAATGTTTTATCTCACTTTCGTTATCGAAACGAAGGGTCGAGAATTGGGCCCCTGATGATTAAACGTTTTACGTTTGAGAAGCGCGGGGATCCCCCGAAGTTGATCTGAAGCGGCCAGCACAACGAGGAGCGGGGGGTGGCCGGTGCGGTGTAAAGTTGCGCTCAGTGGCGCAGCATGCGTGCACGCAGTCCGAATCGCGAGAAAGCGTACGAATGGCGATTTAAATTTTACTTGAACAAGTTGTACGAATAATGAGTTGTACGAGTAGAGAGGCGGACGAATAGCGGGGTTCCACTGTATAGGGATTTTTTATATAAAATACTATCAAAGGTTTGTAAAAGCTGACATACTAAAGAATTTGTGGGATACTCATTTATTTTATAATATAAAGTTTAAATATTCGCGTGTTGGTAATGACGGCCAGAAAAAGAAGGATAGTTTTTTGTAAACATTTTTTGAAATTCAATAATTTAACAATTATAACATCGTCGACGGAAATAATCAAAACAAAAGTAATTATTGGAACTTTCTGCATTTCATCACCAAAGAATCCAATTAATATAACAAATTATAAATTTAATTAATAATAAGTCAATTTAAATTCAAAACGCAATTAAAACGGTAATATTTACAAAGTTTAATTATTTTACCTATTGTTTCCATATAAATTATATTTATTATAATAAATGTATAGGTATAGGATAAAGTGCTTAAAATAAATAATTATTCGACTATCGTAGTTTTCTCTATAAATGAATAGTTTTCAAATTACTCTCTAATTGTTAGGTTCAAATTTACGATTACAAAACCCCAAAGGATTGTTTAAATAGAAATGCACCGCACGGGCATGAAATGTGGGTTACATAAACGTTATTATTATAACGATTAATATAATATTAAATAAAAAAGATAAAAGTAAAAATGTTAATAAAAGCTTGTCACAATTTACGAGATTTTATTTCTTTAATTAGATATTGTGCATCTAGGTTATCCATCAGCAGAGATTTTTAAATAGGCCTGATAATTATTTAACTTTCATTTTGATTCGAAATATGCAATTAAAATTTTATCTGTATTCAGTTGTAAGAACTCGACTTTGACTCGTCCGTCAAACCTACAGACTCGTCAAAAAGCGACAATTTTATTTCTTATAAAACAACTTACCTACCTATATAGGTACTTAATTAATTTGTCTCCAACTTGTGACTGACTACATAATATAAAGGGTGTATTTTCCTAATTCAAATTTAATTCGAATATTTCTTCTGTAAAACAAGTTGTAATTGAATTGCGTTAGGGCCTTTTTGCAAGAAAATAAAATTAATTTAAATGCCATTAATCGTCGCCGCGACAATCTTAACTTTTTGATTGATTAAATATAAAGCTCTTAAATTATTATTCGAAATGAAGAAATTTTTCAACGGCCACAATTTCTTCCTCTTTTTAATTCGATTTATTTAATTGCGATCTCGTGGCGCTTAATTTATGTGTTAAAAGTAAAACTCTTTGTTTGGAACAATTCGAGATAGTAAGTATAAACAAGATTTATTTGATTTGGTTTGAGATTGAAGGTTTAAATTGATAGTAAAGTAAAATGGAAACCCAAATGTCGAAATCCTAGAGAGAGGAACGCTAATTAATTTATTCAACTTTACAATATAATACCAACAACAAGTTGGTGAGATTGAAATATTTGAATGGTTGTGGTTTTTGGGTTTGACGAATATTAGGAAATTTCTGATTATTGAGTTAATTTGAAATTAAAATTACCCTTAATCGTAAACTAGGTACCTACCTACTATCCCTTTTCGTTATAAACTCGACTTTATTAAAATTATTCTACCTCCTCGTTAGAAATTTCAATTTAACGATTTTATTTTGATCTCATTATGTAAATTATTATAAAGGATTAAATTAATTTATTATTAAAGTTATTGAAGGACGTGCATTTAGAAAGCCGCAAGAAGCGAACTTTAGATCAAAGAAAGTTTGCATAATAGTTTTAGTTACGAACTTATTATACCTCATATACTGCTCTATCTTCGCTCTTTTTTTATTTATTCCGTATCGTAACAAAGTTGGTACCTACCTACTTGTAGATAAGTCGCGAATAACATTAAAACAAAAATAGAAGATTCCCCTTAATTCTTTAATTATATCTGCGTTGTCTTTCGGTGTGAAGAAATCTTTTAAGGAAACTGCGAAAGACAAAAATCAGATTAATAGCTTATACTGTAACGGGACAAAATTGTGAGGGTGGTAAATTTTACGTTTTAAGCAGAAAAACTTATTACCACCCTAATTTTTAATACATGTTAATAATTTAATAATATGTGATGCATTTAAGAATGAGTCAAACAACAATTATATTTACGAGCAAACGTTACTCAAGTTCAACTGCCGAAATATTAATAAGTTGAAAAACCTATAAAAATTAATAGTTTTACATCCGGCTACTTTAAGAACAATAAAAACTATATTGGGTCAAATATTGTGTATCAATGATCTAATTTTAAGTGTTTAGTTTTTAAGTTGTAATATGAGAGGGCGTTCAAATTAGCACACCCTCGTCAAACAGTAGCTAACACCAAATATAAAGGGAACCTCTGGTCCAGAAGAGCAAGAACAGACCAGTAGGTTAGTTTTACACTAATCGAACATCTTTCTTCAGTATAACGGTCCAACCGCTATACTAGCCGTCTTGTACGGAAATCTGTTTACAGATACCGCCGCCGTCATCACCGCCGCCGCTGCTTCCGTTCGACTGCCTGTTGTCGCTGCCCACCGCTGTCTTCTGCCGCTGCTACCGCTGTTACCGCTGTCCGATCGTTCTGTTGGCCTGCACCGTTCTCACCTGGAATCCATTATTGGCACTAGCGTGTGTTCCTCTATTGCGGTCGATCGCGATTAAGTCGGTCATAGGCAAGCAATAGGCGCTTTCAATTGTCTTTCGGGACATTGACTGGGCTAATCCCTGGCGATCGCAATTAAGACGGTCATAGCTGGACGGAGGACGGGTTCACCTGCCAAAGATTCCTCGTGTGTCCGGGGCATCTCTCTCAGAGCGTCGAAGGAGAGTTTCCTTAGTTTGATGTGCTGCCGAGACCAGATCGGATCCTTGGTCATAGGTCTAGGAGTACGCCATAATCAAGGTCTCTCTTCCACAAACGTTTCACTCCGCTCGACTGCTGACTGGTAGGGGGTACCGACTGCAGGCAGGAAAAACACAGCGAGCGTTTTAACACCGGGAAACATCACGCGTAACTCTTTATCCTTGGTCTAGCTACTGGTTGGTAATATAATCTTTTGTTCTATCTGTTTATTGTTTGTTTATATGTTAATTTGCTTTGGGTACTTTATTTTATTTTATTTTTATAGCTTATTTTTAATTAGTTTTAAGTCTGTAAGTATTGCTATTTCTGTTTGTATTTAATCCGCAGCTGGTGATAAATAAACTTTTATCATTCAAACTTTATAATTTCCTCATTTGAGGTGGCGCCCGAGTCTGTTAAAGAAAAGACCGCAGGTAAAGGTATATCAAAGGTAAAATTCTTCTTCTCCTCGAACCTGGAACAACCCTTCGACTGTCACTACCCGGAGCAGTCAATATTAAGCGTTCAAAAAGTAGCGTTATAAAACTGGCGCCCTTAAAGCAGGGACTTTGTTAAACTAAATTACGATAGCTGCAACGAGAAGGAGAATTAATAACACATCGACGAATTTATAAAGAATAAATTAATTTGTGTTTATTTCAGGAAAAGAAAATTAATTATATTTACAGATATGTCTTTACCAACGACCCCGGTAAGACCAGCTGAAACACCCGTCACTATTAGTTGGCTAACAAAGAAGAAGAAGCCGGCATTGGTAGAATTGGCAAAGGGCATGCGATTGTCTTCGGAAGGGACAGTCAATGAATTAACGGCTCGAATCCAAGAGTTCTTGAGAACCGGAGAGGGTCAAACCGCTCAGCCAAGTATTGCGTCTCCAATCGCAGGTCCGTCAAATACTGCCGATCAATCTAAAGTCCCAGACCAACCTAGTACCGCAGATCAAATAATTACTACGTGTCAACCAATTACCGCAAATTTAATAAAGGAAATGGTTAACCCACAGGCAAAAAGAGCCACCGTATGCGATTCCATTCGTAAATGGAATTTACGTTTTGATGGGAGTGGAGATCCGGTATCATTTATTGAGAGGCTCTCCGAGTTAAGAGAATGCTATCAAATGAAGGAAACGGAGGTACTTCTAGGGCTACCTGAATTATTAAAAGACAAAGCACTTTTATGGTACCGGAATAATAAAAGTAACTGGACAACCTGGCAGGACTTTGAAGAGGCGTTTCGCAGTAGTTTTTATCCTACAAGATATAAATTCAGGCTGGGCTACGAAATCCTCAAGAGACTTCAAGGAGCAAAGGAAAGCGCGGCCGAATACATCACCGCCTTAAACACGCTAATGAGACGCTACGACCACTTTTCTTATGAGGAGAAGCTCGAAGTTCTATATGAAAATTTGCGGGCAGAATATAAAATGTACATAAAGCGACGCGAATTTGAAACAATTGACGAACTAGTCGCACTAACACGCGAGTACGAAGAAGTGAGGAAAGCGACTCATGAGGTAACGAAGTTCAAAAGTTCACCAATGGTGGTAGTTAACACGACCCCAACACAGCCTATCGCTCAAGTAGCTAATCCGCCGGCATCGACTACTCAAATAGCCCAACCACCGTCACCAAATACTCCAGTGAGAAACCGCCGAGAACGTCAGGTAGATTGGCATTCGTCACGACGCCAGGATGTACCACCGCAACCGCTAATGAACAGAGGAGATCCAGCCGAAGTGTGCTTCCGATGTGGAGAGAGAGGACATTGGAGAACAGAATGCCGAAACCGCCCCAGATTATTTTGTGCTCGTTGTGGCCGACCAGGAATTATGTCAAGAGACTGTCGTTGTCCTCTCGTTCCGGGAAACGACAATCGCCGGAGAACCTAGAGAGGCAGGTTCTTAAAATCCCGGCTCTAGCCTCCATAGAAAACGACAAGTGCCCCGAAAAACAAATAATTAAATTGATTCCCAACACTGCTGCCGATCCACGAATGTTTGTACATTTAACTGTCAACGAAACTACTTTCAGCGCACTAATAGATACTGGAGCCGTAGAATCCTTCATTGGAGAAAGGATATATCAAGCTATTCAGCCACAAAATCCGAGTATAGGAGAGACAATCACTGCGCAATTAGCCGATGGCACTGTCATTACGACGCTGGGAAAGTTCGAATTTCCAACAGAAATTGAAGATGTCGTCTTCGTTGGAAGCTGGAACTACGTGCCGAACTTAACATCCGATGCTGTGATTGGTATGAACATCCTAAAGCAGTTAAATGTACAAATACAAATAGATCCGCCACAACTCACAAGATCAAGTAGTCCCCAAGAAATTGTCGATAAATCCGCACCTACCGTACCGTTACATGGACTAACATCGCTCCAAGACAATCAGTTAAACCGGTTAAACGACTTTTTAAACAAAGAACTGTCCAAGTTTAGTAGCGTACCAAAAACTGTTCAAGTTGTCCAACATAAAATCAAAATCAAACCAAACACCGAGCCGAATAAACAACGCTACTATCCACGCAACCCAAAAATGCAAGATATTATTAACAAAGAAGTAGATCAAATGTTGCTAGAGGATATCATTGAACCGTCCGCGAGCCCATGGAGCTCTCCCGTCGTCTTAGTACGCAAACAAACAGGAAAGTACCGATTTTGTATCGATTTCCGGCAACTAAACAAGGTAACTGAAAAAGATGCGTACCCGTTACCATATATTCAGGGGATTCTCGACAAACTACGAGGAGCAGCTTTTATTAGTACGATCGATTTAAAACACGGTTACTGGCAAATACCGCTGGATAAAGAAAGTAAGCCACTCACCGCATTCACCATACCGGGAAGGGGCCTGTTCCAGTTCAAGGTCATGCCCTTTGGCCTTCACTCTGCGCCAGCCACGTTCCAGAGATTCTTAGACACAATTATTGGACCAGAACTAGAACCGAAAGCCTTTTGTTACCTAGATGATATCATCATTCTAGGGAAGACTTTTGAAGAACATTTAAGTAATTTAGCAGAGGTGTTCCAACGATTAAGAAAAGCAGGTCTACAGCTACAGCCAGAAAAATGTGTGTTTTGCCGTTCCGAACTGAAGTATCTAGGCCATGTAATTAATAAAACAGGCATTCAGACGGATCCTGAAAAAGTAGAAGCCATCAGAAACATGCAACCGCCCAAAAACGTACGTGAAGTGAGGAGTTTCTTAGGCATGGCGTCGTGGTATCGCAAGTTCATTCCACATTTTTCGGAAATAGCGGCACCGCTAAATCAGCTGCTGAAAAAGAAAGAAAAATTCTACTGGTCACCTACGCAAGAGAACGCTTTTGAGAAACTGAAACTGTGTCTAACAACCGCGCCGGTGCTGGCATGTCCAGATTTTACGAAACCGTTTGTGTTGAAAACCGATGCAAGTCAGGAAGGCCTGGGTGCAGTGCTAGAACAGAAACAGGGAGAAGAAAATAGAGTAATCTCCTACGCAAGCCGCACTCTTACACCATCCGAGAAAAATTATTCAACCACTGAACTCGAGTGTTTAGCAGTAGTATGGGCAATTAGAAAATTAAGAGGTTATTTAGAGGGATATAAATTTACTGTAATTAGTGATCACCGCAGCCTCAAATGGTTACAGTCACTAAAAGATCCCACCGGAAGACTAGCACGTTGGGCCCTAGAATTACAACAATACGACTACGAAATCGAATACAACCCGGGACGTCTGAATTTAGTTGCTGATGCGTTATCGCGAGCGCATGGCAACACTGATACCGCCGAAGTAATTGCATCCGTACCGTTAAATGTAATTACACCGTTTACCGCCGAAGATTATTGCCCGTGGTACCGCAGGATGATTAAACTAGTCAAAGATAATTCTACTCAATATGCTGATTACAAGATCGAAAATGAACATTTATTTAGGAAATTCCCTTCAGCCAATAATGAAATAACAGAAGCTTTTCATTCAGTCTGGAAACTTTGTATACCTGAAGGAAAGCGTCCGGAAATATTGCAAGAATGCCACGATCAACCGACAGCAGGACATTTGGGTATAGCAAAAACTATCGCGAGAACGTGCCGCGATTATTACTGGCCCGGTATGTCAAGAGACATCACAAGATACGTTCGGAAATGTATCCCGTGTAATCAATACAAACACTCTCAGCAAGCTCCGCTAGGTCAAATGCACGCTCGCAAAATGCAAGGTCCATGGCAGGTAGTCAGCACCGACTTGGTAGGACCATTTCCCCGATCTTCCAAGGGATTTACGCAACTGTTGGTATTCCAAGACTGTTTCACTAAGTGGATAGAATTGGTTCCACTCCGCCGAGCAACCGCCCGAACCGTTACCGCCGCGCTAAAGGACAAAATCATCTTGAAGTATGGAACTCCGCAGAAAATCATTTCCGATAATGGACCACAATATTCCAATTCCCTGATGAAGTCGATGGCAGCCGCATATGGAATCAACCACCAGTTCACTCCACCTTACTCACCACAAAATAACCCGGTAGAGAGAGCGAATAAAGTGCTGGGAACAATGATTGCCACGTTCACTCAAAATAATCACCGTAAATGGGATCAATGGTTACCGGAAATACAGTTTGCAATCAATACAGTAAAGCATGACTCCACTGGATTTTCACCATGTTTGTTGAACTTCGGAAGAGAAATTCTACCGCCAGGAAACAGAAGGCAATTTGTGGACCTGGATCAGCCGACAACTCCACGAATACCCGCCGAATTTCGAGAACAACTGGACAAATTGCAGGACATCTTTTAGTTAGCAAAAATTAACTTAAGCCGGGCCTTCACCAAACAAAGTTACCACTACAACTTAAGACGACGGAACTACCGCGCAACAATCGGTGATCAAGTGTATAAAAAGGAACATTATCTATCAAAAGCCGCTGACGGCTTCATGGCCAAACTGGCTCCGAAATTCGCCGGACCATTTATTGTGTCGAAAGTGATATCGCCGGTAATCGTCGAGCTGAAAGACAATAATAGTGGAAAATCCGTAGGACGTGTTCACGTGAAAGACATTAAACCGTGTTCGTGAATAAGTGAACATCCTTCCGCGTGTAAATAAAACCAAAGACTTAAAAGACAATAATTAGTAAAAAGTTCGCGTTTAAGAGAATAATGTGTGCGTTAAAAACAATAAAACTAAGTTCGTGAGTGAATAAACGTCCTTCCCGTTGGAAAATAGAACATAAAGACATTAAAATCAAGTTCAATAGTGAATGAACGTCCTTCCCGTGTGTAAATAAACCATAAAGACACTACATAAAAATAGAAACATTTTGTCTCATTTTTAATTACCAATAAGTAGACTAATAAAAATAAGTGTGAATGAAGCTGAGCAAGACAATGAGACTTAAGCGCCGTAAAACAACCGTCACAGCCGTAAATCATTTATGACTAGACTTTTTCTTTTGTCTGATCCGAAGTAGAAATTTGGTAGTCTACCCCAAATGAGTAATAACGCCTTCAAAGGAAATAAGAATAGAATGCCATTTTCGCGCCAAATGAAAAGAAAGAGGTTTGATACAGCAGTTTCTTCAAGACCGCAGTGTCGTCTTGGTCGTCGAACGTTAAAGTTACGGAAAAAAAATATATAAACATGAAGAATAACGAGAAACGTTCCCACTTCATAAGGGAAAAGTTAGTACGTCTGTTTGGAGCCGACAGTGATAATGAAGGTCCTTCATCACCACCGACCCAGGAACAGGACCTTACAAACCGTTTCGCAGAGATGTGGCCGCGTGGGGAAGCCCGACCGCCGACACCAGATGAACGTCCTCGCACACCCGACATCTCGCCGCTGGAATGGCCCAAAAGGAGGAAACTCCGTAGAAACCGGTCATTTACCTGGAAGGTGCAACTGCCAGATGGATCAACGCACCGTGTGAAATCCGTGAAAGCAAAGAAACGGGACGAATTCGCGAAAGTGGTAAAGGCGAAAAATATTGTCCCAGGAGAAAAAGTGAAAAGGTGCAAAAGTGTAAAAAGTTACCGCGGAAAAGTGAGTTCAACCCCTATCACCGAAGGGAGGGGATGATGTAACGGGACAAAATTGTGAGGGTGGTAAATTTTACGTTTTAAGCAGAAAAACTTATTACCACCCTAATTTTTAATACATGTTAATAATTTAATAATATGTGATGCATTTAAGAATGAGTCAAACAACAATTATATTTACGAGCAAACGTTACTCAAGTTCAACTGCCGAAATATTAATAAGTTGAAAAACCTATAAAAATTAATAGTTTTACATCCGGCTACTTTAAGAACAATAAAAACTATATTGGGTCAAATATTGTGTATCAATGATCTAATTTTAAGTGTTTAGTTTTTAAGTTGTAATATGAGAGGGCGTTCAAATTAGCACACCCTCGTCAAACAGTAGCTAACACCAAATATAAAGGGAACCTCTGGTCCAGAAGAGCAAGAACAGACCAGTAGGTTAGTTTTACACTAATCGAACATCTTTCTTCAGTATAACGGTCCAACCGCTATACTAGCCGTCTTGTACGGAAATCTGTTTACAGATACCGCCGCCGTCATCACCGCCGCCGCTGCTTCCGTTCGACTGCCTGTTGTCGCTGCCCACCGCTGTCTTCTGCCGCTGCTACCGCTGTTACCGCTGTCCGATCGTTCTGTTGGCCTGCACCGTTCTCACCTGGAATCCATTATTGGCACTAGCGTGTGTTCCTCTATTGCGGTCGATCGCGATTAAGTCGGTCATAGGCAAGCAATAGGCGCTTTCAATTGTCTTTCGGGACATTGACTGGGCTAATCCCTGGCGATCGCAATTAAGACGGTCATAGCTGGACGGAGGACGGGTTCACCTGCCAAAGATTCCTCGTGTGTCCGGGGCATCTCTCTCAGAGCGTCGAAGGAGAGTTTCCTTAGTTTGATGTGCTGCCGAGACCAGATCGGATCCTTGGTCATAGGTCTAGGAGTACGCCATAATCAAGGTCTCTCTTCCACAAACGTTTCACTCCGCTCGACTGCTGACTGGTAGGGGGTACCGACTGCAGGCAGGAAAAACACAGCGAGCGTTTTAACACCGGGAAACATCACGCGTAACTCTTTATCCTTGGTCTAGCTACTGGTTGGTAATATAATCTTTTGTTCTATCTGTTTATTGTTTGTTTATATGTTAATTTGCTTTGGGTACTTTATTTTATTTTATTTTTATAGCTTATTTTTAATTAGTTTTAAGTCTGTAAGTATTGCTATTTCTGTTTGTATTTAATCCGCAGCTGGTGATAAATAAACTTTTATCATTCAAACTTTATAATTTCCTCATTTGAGGTGGCGCCCGAGTCTGTTAAAGAAAAGACCGCAGGTAAAGGTATATCAAAGGTAAAATTCTTCTTCTCCTCGAACCTGGAACAACCCTTCGACTGTCACTACCCGGAGCAGTCAATATTAAGCGTTCAAAAAGTAGCGTTATAATACAAGTCCTTCTTTTGAGCTTAACACAATGAGAAGCAAAAGTAGCTCATCCCAAATGAGCTTCTTGAATTGGAGCAACGTAAAATCGTTAGATGTGAGTCGGTGTAATGTAGCCTAAAAAATCTCCAGAGTAACTCTAAAAATGAAGCTAATTTGAAAATAGTAAAAATTCAAGTCTAATGTCGACTTCGCCGATATCTTGCATAGTACAGATGGAGGGAGCGAGTGCTCTCTCTCTCTCTCTCTCTCTCTCTCTCTCATTCTTCTCATAAGTTCCCGACTAGGTGTCTATCTATAATACGAATAGCTCGAAAGACGTAAAGCTGCTTTAAATTTTGTCCACGACTAGTTCAACGAAAAGCAAGAAACGACAATGAAGAATTCACGTAGGAAAGTCTTTCGGTTAGGATACCACCGAATGAGGACATCCTGCTTCTTAAGCTACCCGTCTTGCACCAAAGCTTCTAGAAGCCAGCTTTTTTTCAAACTGATAAAAGTTAATTTTAACCCATGTTTTAGTTTCTGACGCTATAGAAATGAAAGGTTTCTATTGGCTTAAAACAAGAAGCTAGCTTCTAGAAGTTGTGGTGCAAGGTTAGCTTTAAAGAAGTTGAATTATCTTAAAAAAGCCAGCTGGCTGTTACGCTTGAATTGCGAAATTGCAGGGGCAGTGAAATGACCTCTCGAAATGGTTAAGAACTGCAGAGGACGACCTGAACAACATAGCGATTATCAAAAGGCACGACAGATACACTTGGATCTTCTGTAACGCAAAAGGGCCCATTAGTACCAACAATGTCAGATGGGGGTTCATCTGTCACCCTACATACAATGTCAAGGTCATCTGTTACCATATGTCATTTCATAACACTCAGGTGAACTGAGGTATCTTTCCATCTGTCGTCCTATATATCATTTCAGAGATTGGTTTAGAAAAATGGGGAGTGGGGGGTAATCTGTCACCATAGTTACTATATTTCAATCTGTTACCATAGGGGGAGAGGGTCATCTGTCATGCCATTAGTCAATTCATGTCAGGGGGTCATCTGTCGACCCATCTATCAATCCATCTATCAACTCGTGACATCCTATATATCATTTCATCTGTCATGCCATCTGTCATATCGTCTGTCATTCAGTCTATCATTTCATCTGTCATTCCATATGTCATCAAACTTGTAATCAAATATGTCACAAATAGGATGAGTGATGAGATGGACAAGTGAGATGACAGAAGATGAGATTAAATAACAGATGAGACAAACACTTAAAATGAGATGACAGATGAGATGAAATAACATAACAGATGAGATTTACATATGAGACTACATGACATAATATTTATGAGACTGACAGATGATATTCATAGATAGAAGAGGCTTAAACAGAGATAGATATACAGACAGAGAGAAAGTAGCGCGCGTGTTGATCTAGTAATTTAAAAAATAAGAATTATTTTAAATATCAAGTACAAAAATCAAGTGGGTATACTTTTTGATACATAATTATGACAAAAATGTTGTTAAAATAACAGTGGCGAAATAAAATTATTTAGCGTTTTTCCTCTTTAGGTTTAATTAAAGCTGTAACTAAGCTCTTTCAAAAATTGCCTTTTATAAATAATGCAATAAGTAATCAGAAATAATAAGCGGGCTTGAAATTCACATAAAAGCAATTATTTTAGCTCTTTTGTATTATTACATCAGAAGCGGTTGTAACAAAAAAAATTGTAATAATAAAACATGGCGAATGGCGATGCTCTAAAAGAATTTCCTATAAATTAACATTTTCTCCAATTTCGCATTATTACATTTTTCATAATAAAAAGAAAAGGCGTTGTGGCTTTCTTATGTAACTGTAAAATAAATTGTTAAGTCGATAGTATTATTAAAAGGGTGCAATTACTAATAACCCTCGTTGATGAATAAGAGAAATATAGACACTCTTATATTATTTTCCATCTAGATACCATAGATAATGTAGGTATTATAAGCCTCTTATTTTTGACCACTCTGTATAGATTAAATTTATAAGCTTATTGTCAAATTTTCTCAAAATCAGTTGTGGTAGGTAGTGTTTGATTGATTGCTTTGCGTACATACAGACAGACAGGTGCTATCTAAGATTTTGTGTGCATTTTTGAACTCAGGGGCCTCAAAACGTCCAGGAATGAAATATAATAGTTTTGTTTTAGATCATAAAACCTTTTAGATAGAATTGAAAATATTTTGCGAGCGTGACATTTCGAGTGCCTCTTTAAATAAAGTAATAACGAAGAGAAAAACAATTTTAGGAGGAAAAGTTGAAGGAAAATTTTATAAATAATTTATTTAATATGAAACGATGTTTAATTTCTTGTACATTACACTCTTCGAGTTTAAAGAAGGAAAGCTAATAGAACGCCTTTTCATCTACAATGCGATTTAAAGTTTAAATCATCCACGAATGCATAATTTACCAAGACATTAGTCTTTACTGCGAACAAACTGACTGACGTCTTGATTGCTAACAAATTGATGCTCGTGTTCGTGCACCTTAAAATTTCATTTAATTAAAAAAAATTAAATATTTTTTACGAAAACAGTTCAAATACCTAGAGGTAGGGTACCTAACTACAAAATATTATCTAAAATGGGACTATTTAAAAAAAATACGATTTTTAGTTAAAAGAATCAGAAAATAGAAAACGAAACGAAAAAAGAGCGGCTAAACAAGTTGAAGCTTATAGCAATATAGGAAGTCGTGTAATTTAAAGAAAAAGCCATAACATTAACGTTTCACTTAGTTTTAGAAAAACCATTGTTCTCCTTATAAAAGAGAAAGTCCGACAATTAGTATCAAAGAACCTGCAAATATACAAAAAAGTATAGTAAGTAGTGCAAAATTGGTGTCGTTATTTGAAAAAATCCATTTTGTAGAATATTTGACTCGAATATCTATTAGTGTAAAAAAGTTCGCGAAGCTCGCTTTATCCAAGTATTTAGACTCTCTTTGATCCTTCCTTAAAGAATTTAATTTGAGTTAAACTTTTTCTTTGGACAAAGTGGCGGAACAATCTGTTCATTAATGCACCCATTCATCGATAAATTGATTATCGTCCTTTAATTCTCAAATCAACATCAGGCTCCATTAATATTATTTGTGATTAGTAATTATTATATTCAGCCAAAATTTTGTCTGCCTTTCCGAAACTCCATCTCACAGCGATGTCCCGTTTGCGACAGTTTCTGCTACAGCATGTTATACCTACATGGGGTGGCCGAAAAATAACGTTAATTATTTTATTTTTCAATTGTTTTATTGAAGAATTTTACAAACCAACATTATCTCCCTCTCTCATATTAAGGAATTCGTGGCAGTATTGCTAGAAATATTCAACTGTGAGCTTGTCGAAAATCCGATGTGCCGTGACTTTTATATGGTACACGAATTCATTATACTTAACCGATTCTTCGAGAGTCAAAAATAGGCAATGAAAAGTGATTTGACCCCCAGCGCCAGCGTCGTTCAACTTCAAAATTTCTCGCCCATTTTTGAAAGCTTTGGGTCTTCGATAAACCTACACTGCCGATAGGAACACAGCTTGCCCTTCAACATTTTACGCATAATTTTATCCCTCAACCGTTGCTCTAAACTCGATACTGTCTCGCGTATTTTTTCGCAACGAGGTGCTTTAACAGAGGGTATCAGACGAACTGAACTAACTTCTCCACATTGCAACCCAAAAGGCGCGTGTATTTTATTCTCATTAATTTCCGGACACAGGTCGAACCATGTCTACAAATTACAATATTATCGATTAAGCCCGTTTTAACATTTTTGTTTATAGAGAAAATACAAAAGCAAACTTTTTCTTCGTATTTTGGGACGTTAGCTATCATTGAAATGGTACACGGGGTGTAAAATACTCCTTTTTATATGCACTTACCTTATCTGGACGCAATTACACGTTTGCCTTAACTGGATGTATCGCCTCTTTACTAATAAGATCAGTAAGGTTTAATGGACTGCCCGAGGAGGCGCCGATATTGGGACCAATTACGACGACGATTTCGTAATTTTTAACTTAAAACTTTCGAGTGGCACCAAAAAAAAGTACCTTTTGTACCTATAGTTGAAGAGTTGACGTGATACAAGATCGTAAGTATTCTTATTTTAACCCTTACGTGCTCGTTCGTGTATAGAATAATGTTATGCTACTATCTATACATTGTATGTTTTATTCGCGCTGTTTTCTTATTTTCTTAAAAATAAGTTAAAAATCTCGTCGAGCTATAAATTTATTTATATCTATCCTTCCCTATTTTAAAACTACCCTATATAATTCGATAATAAAACGTAAAATTGTATAAAATGCAGTAGTAACGTTAATGAAAATTTACATTTTTGTCCATTTTACAGCATTTTTATTATACACGATGATAGATAAATTTCTTTTTAGTTTTAAAAAAATTGAATTAATTATAATTTCCTCTTTTATAACTTTATTTTAGTTGTTTACAGGTTTCGACCATTAAATGTGTCTTGTTGAAGAGTTCTCAAGTATACTACACTCGATTGCTTTCTCGCCTGTGCGGTGTACGATTACGAAATTAATTTTTATTATTTTCCTCTTTGTTAACAAAAGTAAAATAGTTTTGCGTGTCGCACTTTACGAATTAACTTTAGCTATTTCTTCAAAGTCGCTATTTCTTTTTCGACAGAAAATAAGGTAGAAAAAGGCCAAGTGATCGAAAAAACGTTTAAACGCGTTTTTCTCAAAATATTTGATTATTAACTTTGGTGGTCAAAAACTTGCACTCTGTTAACTCGTTGTTCTATAAGTTGGTATACATAATATTTCTGTGTAATCATAATATATATATAATATCAGTATTGAAAACTATTGTTTTGGCAAAATTTTAGTTCATGTCGTGTTCCTCGGGGCATTTTAGTAGGTAACGAGCGAAAAATCGCTTTAAGATTTCGGTCTGTTGAAAGATAGGAAAAGTAACTTTAAAGAGTTGACATACTTACACATTGTCTTAAATGGCAAATAATATTAATCCCTGACTAAAATATCAAAGTGTGCCTGTAAGTATAATAAGTATGAAAATCCTATTAGTCATCACGCCCGCCAAAATTACGACACTAAAAGATGTCACCTGTTTGGCTCTCTCTGTCTCTTTACTTATAGCACGTTAATTTACAGTGACGATAACCGAACCGCAATAATTGATCGGTGGTCCGCTTTAAATTAACATTAGCTTTAAAGTAAAAAGAAAATCGGAGATGAAGGCGAAATCTTTGTTTTCTTAATGAATTTGAGGGAAGGATCGATCTCAAAATATGAGTTACCTTGTAGTTGTTTTTTGCAAGTTAAATTTTGAAAGGCGCATCATTAAAGCTTTAATTATAACATATTTTTCTCTAAAACGAATATTTTTTAAATGGGCTCAACCCTCAAAAAGTCGTGTTATGCATCATTTACCTAAAGGCAGCTGTTTTGATGAACTGTAATTTGCGGTTTTAACTCGGACGTTTTGTAACACGAAAATTTAATAAATTTACATTTATTCGCCGCACACAAAAAAAGCATAAATTTTTATAATCTCAATAAAACTCTGTTTATAAATAAAATATTTTCACCCCAAACTCGTAATCGAATTGTTGTGTTGCCTTTTTTTCACTCTCTAAAATTCAATTTTGGAATACGCGATCTAAAATCAAATCAAAAGGCGCACCCATAAGTTTATAAGGTGAAAATTCCGTCTTTTAATTCTCAAAAAGAGAAAATTTTGACGGTGACTTGAAACAGATTGCGGTTGTTAAGGGCTGATGGCACTCAAAGCCGCTACGTAATAAAACGGTTGTTTCAGACACAGATTATGACTGCTTATATGTTTTATTATTTCACTAGAAATGTGTAAAACGACGCCAGATAACATAATCTTTGATCGTTACATTGTGTTACATTATATTATTATCTATGTAGTTTGTATTTGTATTACACATTGTTTTATAAGCTCCTTCTCTTGTTTTATTAATTTCTTGAAAACACTTTTAACGTCGTTGCACTTGTTGGACTATTATGATGACTTTGAAATTCGTTTTGAAGATTTGAAGCCTCTCACAGACCAACGCGGCCTAGGCGATCATAATAGCGATCGCAACAGCGGCCGCGGCCACGATAAGTTAATTCTACAGTCTTATATTTGCGTGCCCACAAAAGAGCGATCTAGCGTTTATTATCGCGGTGGTTTGCTGCGTTCAATACGATCAGAACGCGACGTGTTGCATTTGACCGCTAGCCGTGGTAGTATACCTAGTTAGTGCAAATGATGTAGGTACCTACTTACTTTACAATATTTTCACTACTAACAATTTTGCGATCAGGCGGTAAAGATCGCGTTGGTGTGGGTAACCGTGATCGCTTCAGCTAGATCGCTTGATCGCGGCCGCGTAAACTGAGAGTCTGTGAGAGCCTTGAAGCTCTGTCTGTACGCTTGTCTGATTTACCCACCATCTAATTCCTTAGTTCCTTAGCCCAAGTCAAATTCGCACAAAACGGGCATTGGTGCTTCGCGCCTCCCTTTCACACGTTGAAAACTTTTAAGTCGAATATCTCAAAATTTTCCGCGTCGACCAATGTTTTTTTATATCTGAAATAACCCTGAACGAATCGATTTATGGAATTTTAAAAAAAATGGAACTACAAATAAAGCCAAAATCGTTGAATAAATTTTTACAGTCCCCATTTCGAAGATCGACATTTTGTGTTTTTCGAATTTTTCTTTCGGTTTATGCACCATCTCTAGGCTCGTGCAAAGTTTGTAATCTCGAAGGCGTATTATTTATAATAATTTTGATGAATATAAATCAAAAAGCCTCCGAAGCCCGGTTTATGTAAATATGTATATCTACGATTTGTAGTTTTTGAATTCTAAATATAAGGGCATTAACAACAAATATTTTTTTAATTTTCAAATAGTAATAAAATTTGACCTTAATTTTGTAGTCACGTAAATTTTAATAAAATAATTGCGATAACTCTTTTCATATCATTTAAATTTAAAAATTGTATTTTATTTTAAATTAAAGGTGGATTGGGCGGGGGTTATCATACCAGTTTTCACTACTTTGCTTTCAAAATTAAATTTTATTCTTAATTCGAACGCGTTTGAATTCGTTTCTATCACGTAGCACACGTTATTTTTAAAAGTGCGTGTAGTGTTTTAATAAAAATGCGTAATTTTTGCTTAAATTCAAGTGAAGAGGTACTGCAAGTGTTGGTTAACAAAAATTGTGCCTCGTGGTGCTTTTGCAATTAGTGCTGTTGTGGCTAGTGGTCCCTTCAAGATTGTGCAATGGAGGAGATGAGAAGCAGCGAACGAGCTTAAAGGCTAAAGGCTATATGAGTAAAGGTACTTTGATTTTTAACTAATTATGCAATTTGTTACTAGCTATCATTATCTGTGTTTTTCAGGTAGGGTCTACTATAGGAATTTAGAAGAGGGGTGAGTCATTTTTACTACTTTTAATGTGTAAGTGATAGTGCTAATGAAGACTGTTACATAAACTTAGAAGAAAAGAGGTTACGTAATCAGGTAAAAAAAATCACAATTTTAATTATCATTTCCTAGGTTACGATGCAATAAGAAGAGGACAAGGAGGCGATTGCTGTGCGAACAAAACTTCAACTTTTAAATATTTTCAAATTTTTGGCAGCATTATTAACATTTGATTATTATTAATGAAATATTAATTCAGTAATTTTTGAGGCTTCACTTTTCTACAGTTATCAACTTAATTTTCAACTAATTGACCTTCATTTTATTATACATAGTTAATAGGTAAAAATACAATTTTGTGATCTTTTTTATCAGTCATCGATTAAATTTAAATATCTACGTGCTACATTTAATTTTTCTTTAGGCCGATGGAGCTTATCGCGTAAATTTTTAACATTTTGTTTCGAAAACGAGTGTTTACTTCTCGTCGAAATTCGACGAAGTCAAAACAATTATTAAAATGCACCTACAACCTACATCGATAATTGTGCATGTATATATTGATATGTTTTTGGCCTATTTACCGATACGTAGGAAGATATTTTAATTTAATCGGAAAATTAAATAATTTATTAAAACATCGAGTTTGATTGAAAATATAAGCGGAGCCTAAATCTTTTGCACAAGTGCACTCGAATAGTTTGAAACGGGTAATCAATTTTATTGCCAAACCACCCCACCACGACAACATTCAAAACGAAAAATAAGCTTCTTCTGTTTTGTGTGCATTTTCCCAATATTCCTAGTTTTATTTTATATTAGAACCCTTTCTTAATAATTTTAAATAATTTTAAAAGGCAACATCGAAAAGGACCAAGCAAATGAATATTAACTTGGTTTTCAGATGTTTTCATCTTTTCATAAATTCTTAAGACCTTAACGTGTCGGAATTTTTTCCGTCAAGAATTTGCGGAAAAGAGAAAACGAATTAAATAATATTTTGTTGACGTTTGTAAATTAACTAAATTTATTTTACTACACGTTTCCTCGTTTAAAGAGTTTTTTTTTATTTGAAGCGTCAAAAAATCTGAGAAAATTGTAAAAGCCTTCGTTATTATCTAAAAAAACTTTTCTTTTCTAAATAAACCTCCAAATACATTATTTTAAAATGTTTACTCTATGTTTGTTTTTGATTTTCTACGGTATATCCTACGTTTTTTATTTATTTAGATATTTTATTACCTATATTAGAAGTTTTTCTGTATTTCTCCGTTTCTTTACCATTGACCAAATGACGGAGTTTCTATATAAATATCTTGACTCTGCACTGCAACCATGTTTGTCTATCCGCCTGTTTCTCTGGATATTCTGTTAAAGCACTTGCTAACTACCTAAAACGATTTTGTATTTATATTTATTAATTCTAATGGTCACATTATTTGAGAGCCCACGACGAACACAACTTGTATGCTTTTATTTAATAAAAGAACATTTTTTTAATTTATATGTGATTAGTACAAAATACCTATTACATTTCAAAATATGAAATCAAAAATACCGCTTATTAGGTACAATAAAGCAAACAGAACGTGTACGAAAATTTGTGGTAAATATTAGCCGAGGGGTAGGATTCGCTAAAAAAAATTCTGATGATAAAACTTGGGATGTTTCGTTAAATAATTTACTTGTAATTTTTTTTTTCGTATTTAATGTGTGGGCTTTCTTTTAGCTTTACCTTTATGAAATGTAAATTATTTAAACTATATACCTATACGACGTAATTTATCATAAGTGAATAATAAATCGGTAAATCTACGTTTTGTTCCGGTTACACGACGTTACATGATTCGATAATCTAATAACAAACAATGTTATACCATTGAAACATGCATTTGCCATTTCGTATAAATCAGGTTACCTACTACTGATTAGGCTCTAATTATTATAGTTCGTGTAACTTAACGGTAGAGGGATTTCCTTTATGGTTTTTTTCTCTAATATATTACTAAAATACAGTTTCTATACAACTATTCTCTCTAAAAACTACAACAGTAGCTACTCGTTACGACATCAGGGTCGGAGTGACTTCATTTGGTTCCGTCTGCAACAGCAGCCTGTAATCTTAATCTAAACACCAATATCAAATACTTTTTCATACTATTAAGGAATTTGAAAGAAAACGGTAAAACTTGATTGAAAGAATAAAATTTTCTCTCTCTTAAACTCAATCCTTGGACATACTGCGAATAGACAGAGACAGAAAGGGTTTTGTTGTAATTTTTATGGTATCGACATTACAATTAATTATATTAACTTTATTTTACCATTAACTTTGTAAACTTTTTCTGTTGTAGACACTTTTAATTGTACCTACCCTTGTTATGACGATTATTAATGAAACACGCTAAGCTCAACAATGCACATGTTTAAAATGCCCTTACTTTTAAAACATATACGCATAAATACATACGCATTAATCGCACATATTAAATACAAATATACAAAAATACTCGAGCTGATATATTATTTTACCCACAAGTTAAAATATTTTATGTGGGTATATATTGTAATGCACCTGAGAAGTAGGGGAAAATGGGCGAATATCGACCCTTGTCCAACTAAGACCGGTGCCTTATAGAGTAGCGTAAGCGTAAAAAAAGTAAATACAGCATACTGTATCATTTCTCGGTTTATGTTACATACATAGGCTACTCAAAACAGATCTTTTCTTAATAGTTTTACAATTTTTTAAAGATGTTTTCTAATATAAATGATAATTATATGAATTAATGCTGGTCGATATTATCCTACTCGATGGTCGATTTTACCCTGCAGGTTGATATTACCTCTCACTTTCTAGCTTTCTTTGTACATTTATTTTTGAAGAAATTTATTAATATGTTCAATTTTACAATAATATTATAAAGCATGGAAGCTTACAGAACATATAAAAAAATTCAGATTTATTGAATCAAATTTAGAAATTCTATGCAAAAAATGTCTGTGGTCGTTATTCACCGACTTTCCTCTATTTGCTGCACACGTTATTCGGTGATTAATATTTCAAATTACTTTTATTTAAAGCATTAAAACAACAATATGAAATGCCTTTTTTAATTACAATAATTTAAGCGTCTATTGTGTCGCAATTGACACACTTTGACTCATTTTATTATCGGTTATTATTATAAATGATTAGCGTGTGTGTATTATCAAACAGATATTTTCAGATTACTCTGTTCAATACATTAGGTCTTTGTTTTAAACAGCTTCTTTCAATTATTTTCCTAATTACAGGGACCTTAACTTGTGTAGCTACTTATATCTAAACAGCAAACACCCTGTATATTTGCTAAAATCAATTTTTGTGTAACAGTAGACTAATTGTAATTTTTCTCTTGTTTTAGGTAAGCTTCGAGTTCAAAATTAACCTAAACTTTCTCATTCGACGTTTTTGATTTTACCTGTATCGCAAATTGCTCAATAAAAGAGTAAGTACAAAATATTTAAATTTTTTGTCATGTCTATTAGCGACTAAACGTTTATTTAAGAAAAACATTTTTGACTTTATTACAATAAGACAACTCGAAACATCAATTATTTCGTATTCTTCAAAGGGTTTTATTTTGTTTGCAATTTTATTATCGACGTTTATTTTTCTGTTTAAAAAATACGTACGTTTTAACGAAAATTAAACATAATAATGTAGTAGCTAATCTCTTTTTGATACAACAGGAAATTTTTCTCCAAATATTTATTCTCGTCTCCCGACGATGATTAAATATTTTAAAATTAATTTTCTTTCATCTCGCATTTACCTAATATTCGTTTATTATTTTTTTATAAATTTAAACGCTCATATTTGGACCAGCCTGTATAATACGTAATAGAAAACCTATAGTTTTTCCTTGCCGGATTGATTTTTCTTTTCTTTATTCAATAATCTCGGAACAGTAAATTATTGCAAAGAAAAAGGTTAACGTCATGCAGTATTCAACAATCTGGGCTATTTGATCATCTCATGAATAAATAATTTCTATACATACAAAACCACCCCTTTTGGCTATATTATATGTTATACACTAATAATAATTTGTGCTTCAAATCATTACAATATATAAAGTTTTAATAATTCAAAGTGATTGCGATGTATAAAGTTGGGACAATTGCTTGAGGCTGTGGGGTTTGGAAAGAGGTTTTTTTGAATATTAAAACGATTTCAAATTAATCTAAAAACGCTATTTTCGCGTGAATTGTTGACAAATTTAAATTTTATGTTTTTCTAAAAGCGAGTTATGGTTTCAACTTTTTTTTATTAAATACCGGAATTAATTTTTTTTAATTTCAATCTATATTTTGTACGTTTTGCTTGTAAGTATTTATTTAAAGCAAAAAAAACATTCAAATGCCAAGCTGTGTATTTTCAATTTGAAACGTGGTAATTAATTTTGTTTCCACTTTTCAATTTATTTTTTGAAATAAAGAGAGAAATACATATAAAAAAAGTTTAATCTTTCCGAAGACACGAGGAATCTATAGAAAATTTATTATTTGATCTGATTGTAACGGTTTTTTTGTCACCTACACAATGTACAAAATCAATCTCAGTAAATTTTTTTGTCCATACAGGGTGGCCATAGTTTATCGACTTACAGTGTATTTTTGTCATAGGGTGGATTAAAAAAGAATAAATTACTAACCACTGGACACACATTTTTTAGTTACCTAGGTAGGTACGTGTATATACTAACAAATCCAAGAAAAAATTGTCCCACTCAATTGAACGCCGTAAATAAAAATGCAAAAATTTCTACTCAAACGTATAAGCCATCCCGTATAAATATTCAATTTGTTTTTAAATTTGTAGAAATTAGATTGTAAAGAGAAAAGTAAATTATTTCATGCAAACATCTTATTTCAATTTGGTTCGTTTTGAGTTATATTCGTACCACCTAGCTACCTATATTTCTTTGTACTTTAGCAACATCTAAACGAACCTTACAACAAAAGAAAGGTTTCTCCGTTATGTGACATAGTGACATTTGAAAATATCCTTTTGTTTTCTTACTTTGTACCTTTCCTTGGAACGATTTAAAAATTATACTTGGTTTATTATCAGGGCGCGTCCGGCATTTTTAAAATTTTGAAGACGCCAACATTTTCTTTTCGAGATGTAAAGGTTTTGTTATTAAAAAAATAAATATTATTTATTGTAAATTATGTATTGGAAATATTTGTTTTGTTTCGATCTTTCAAATGAAAGTATAGAGCAAACAGCTTTAGGGTTAAGTAAATAAAAGAACCGACCCTATTGAGATCGGTCAACAATAATAACAATATAAATAATCAACAATAAACGATCTCAAATTCGATGCGAACAAAAATTTAAAAAGTTTTAGATTTTACAATTTCCAATTGTTTCTCTAAAATCAAAATTGCGGTGGAAAGTAAAAAAGACGTTTAATGGAGATGAATGTATGTTCTTCTTAATTAATATGTTAAAATATTTCCCAAAGGAACAGAAAATTAATTTAAGGATAAACCAAAAAGTCCATCGTTATCATTTATCGTACTTTATTTAAATTTTAAACAAACTACAACATAAGTCATCCCACTAATTAAAATAATTAAGACGATTATAGGTTGCCACTTCCGTTTTATAAATTATTTTTGTTTTAAAACCCTTAAAGAATTATAGGTGATAATTTATAAGGGGTGTGTGATGATAAAAAATGTGCAACTCTCTTAATTAAAATTTATGGTCACTTTACTCCAAACTGAACTATACGAACAATATCGGAAGAAAAACGATGGCTTTTGGGAATATAAAATTAAAAAATTCTCGTTCTTCGGTTCTGCGCCTTTATTGTGAAAAGTTGCAAGCGAAGAGGATTTGATATTAAAAATATACCTACCGACGATTAGTTACCTGTGGGGCCCCAAAATCTCAAAAGAAAAATGCCCAAAGTAATTTTAAAAGATTGTTTTCATTTATCACGTGTTGTATCTAATTTTTAACGCAATTCATCGTTCTAATTAACATAATTAACGTAATTATGCACTAAGGAGTATATTATTTTACTTCCGTTTCCTGCTTTATTTTAGTTTTTAAACCCCTCGAAATAAATTAACCAATAGCTTCCTTATTTTGCTTAAAATTGTCGTTTAAAAATTTGCAAACTGTACATTTTTAGGATATAAATTACAGTACAGTACCTACGTTTTAATAGGTACTAATGACAAATGGCACAATATTAATTAAGTCGCAAATTTACCGAACACGTAGGTGACGATTACTTCAGTGGTAATAGTAATAAAAGTGAATTAGAATCACGTTTTGAAATTTTAACAGTGGCGGGTATTGCGAGAGAGCTTATAGGGGTGTCGCTCTCTCGACCAAACTAAACGTAAGTTGAAGTTAGAGAACACGTTTCTGATCAGAACCACTTTTTCGGATAAGTAGGTAATAATAAAATATCTCATAAACCATTTACTTTCAAAGTCTTGGAATTGGAATTACATATCTCTTTCTCTACCATGACAGAAGATCGTATGTGCATGAAACATAGTTTTAAGAAAAACGCGATTTTTCTCTATACAAAAAATATATTTTGTAAAAACAAACTTTTATTCTAAATAGGTTAATTTTAATTCTTTACTTACAAAACGTTCTGTAGGAATGAGCATAAGAATGTTCTGTCATTATGGTAGCGGCATGTTACTATGTTTGTGAGTCATTAATAGCGCCGATTCGTTAATCTTATTACTATTGGTTTACAAGAAATGTTAATAAGTCGTCGTGTTCTCGTGTCTAGCTAAATTTTTACTTTTTCTTTTTCTTCGGCTTGTCCACGAGTGACGAATGCCTGTCAATTACATCTTTTCTTTCGATGCATGGATAGGAGGTATATTACGTACATATTTTGATCGGTGTAAAAATAACTGCGAGTTACTTATAAATATTTTCGAAATGTCTCATTGTGGGAGGCGACACCTGTCTATAATCTGCACTCTTGATAATATGCACTCTAACGTCGCAGTACCTACCTATTCCCCTATAGCAACATCTGCTCTTGATTTATTATGTTTTACTCCAAGTATTTATATGTTCTAACATTTCCTCGATACGTTTTTACAACCTTAATAGCGCCTTTTTGAATAATAATGTAAATTATGCACGACATCATGTACCTATGTCTACAAATATCAATTTAGAATTATTACATTGTCACTGACGCGTGTCTACACCTTCCTGATACGTTACCTGCTAAGCGGAGCCTAATGTAAACATAATATAAGTTAGAAAAATGGGGGTGCGATATGATATGTGTAATGGTTGCTTTTAATGAAAAGTGAAACTTGGAACAATATTATGTGGGATTGTTGCTGCGTTTGGTTTTTGTAATGAAAAATTAACACCGTGAGGGTAGGTTAGGGCGATAAACGAGTGCCAATATTTTATTTCAACCAAGTATTGCTTTTCTATGCGACCCATAGCTTTAAGGTCTATTCCCACACAACCGAGATTGATCCGTCACGTCACGTCTCCGGTCAGTCAGTATGAAAATTATCGGAAGCGTGCTTTTAAATGACTCCATTCACACTCATCAGTCATGGTTCCGAGATTTTGCCCGGGCAAAATAAAATCACTGTCTCAGTCATTTGACTGATCGGTGACGTGACGGATCAATCTCGGTTGTGTGGGAATAGACCTTAAAGGTCTATAGAATAGACCTTAAAGGTCTATTCACAGTGATTTTATTTTGACGGACAGCACGATTCACACACATCAGTCATGTATCCGTCAGTTACCTTCAGTTATAAAAGGATTTATAAAAATATCGTTGTCGACGATATTTTATTTGACTGACCGGAGACGTGACGGCGTCAAAAGCAAAATCTCGGAACCATGACTGATGAGTGTGAATGGAGTCATTTAAAAGCACGCTTCCGATAATTTTTATACCATTTTTGACTGACCGGAGACGTGACGTGACGGATCAATCTCGGTTGTGTGTGAATACAACTTTACTTTTATTCTGATTTTATGATGGAGATCTTGAATTGGAATAGCTATTAGGCAAGGTAGCTCTAAGAGGTTTATAACTGTCCACCTGTTTAATTTTATTCTAAAAATATATTCAAATTTTTTTATTAATTTTATTTGATCCATGAGTGGATATGAAATACACAGTTCGGTGTCTTATTTGCTACCCCGGTCTGATGAAATCATGAAAAATGCGTTTTCAAATTTATCTGTTGGGATTTCGTCTAACAATCTTGAAACAAAACTGCATTTTTATAAAAGTAATCAATCTTGTAACATAAATAAAAAGAGATTTAGTTTTGATAACAAACCTAAAAATGTCAACTTAGATACAAAAGAAATGGGGTTGCAAAATACCAACACTAAACTCTAGTCAGGTTGTCAATTTTCAATAACTGGCGCGCCCTAAAAACGAAATTTCTTTAACAGTCACGTGTTCAGTCTTTAATATAATTGACAGTTTGATATTTTTCAGTTTGTTAAATTACCTACAGACCTCCTACCTATAGTTTTATTTTTTAAACAAATTTAAGTAAGTGGGCATTTCTCTTAATTGTTCTAAAAGTTTTGTTTTCTGGGGGAAAAGAGGAAGTCCAATCAAAATTCATTTTGTTTGTTCCTTCGCTTCTAAGTTTGCTTCTCGTAACACAATATTGCGTTTTATGATGTTATACGTGGTTGTAAAAGGTATAACGTGTAGAGGATATAAAATAATCTCTATAGCGACTGCATTTTATTTCGAATTAACTAAATTGTCGTTCTGACATTTTTCGTGTATTAAGGTAGCTCGATTGTTAATAGTGCTACCCAAACTGTGGAATTTAAAATTTAGTGACTTTGACGAAAATTTTTAGACGTCTAATCATTTAATCATTTCAGTTACGTATCTAATAATGTTTTGTTTTAAAGTGCGCATTTTTATTTAAAATTTATACTACAATCCAATTTCCTTACCTATATTTTTTGTTTTCAAAACTGATATAAATTTCACAGCCGTCACAACCCATCGCTACTCCTTTCTTCAACCAAATCCAATTGATCCTTAAAACTAAATTTTACAAATGGAATATGTAGATCGATCCAGTTAAAAACCTACCTGTATGTGACGATGTGTGCTTACACCTACCTATACATATTGCAGAGAGAGAAGAAGAAGAAGAAGAAGAAAATGGCACACACACACGCACTCTACAATCTATTTGTTATGCATTGCTTTTGACGATTCAGGTCGTGCATTTCATTGAATAAATAGGTAGGTTTGTGGCGAATATACAATTGAGTGATATTATTCAAAACGGTTTTCACTTCTGAACCGAAATATTATATGAATCTATATTCTACTTCTATTGGCAGTTTTATTACATGAATGTTCCTCTTCACTATACAAACATCAAGAGGAGCATTGAAAAACACCCCGTTAAAAATTTTCTGCTCCGTTTCACAGAATGTTACGATTTTTTCTTTACATTTATTTTTCGCAACTTTTTTTCTTCGCCGGTGACACGGTTATTACATTTATGATAAAATAACTCGGGATCGGTAGCAGATTTTTAGCATTATTAGACCTAATTTTTTCAACATATCGATTTGTTTATTTTATCATCCTTCTACAGCAAAAATATCTTATAGTGGCGAGCTGAGGGAAAGCGCCTCCCTTAAACACGATTGGTTTAAAATAAATTCGTTTTTATCAAAGGCTACTAAATTATAAGGAACTAGGCGATTACTATTGCATAGAAGGGAAAAAGACCAATTTAGGTATATCTGCGCTTTCCCTCAGCTCGCCTCTATAAAATATTTTTGCTGTACATGCCAATAGACTATAGATAATAATAGTTAATTGCTAGCTACAATAAAAATAAGAATATCGGAAACGAGCTTCGATATAAAAAGTCTCCGACGCGGAATGAAAAATAAATTACAATGTAAATTACTTAGCCCCCCCCAAACTTATACTATTCGATACTTCTTGTAAGCTCACATCTATCGCCACCTTCATAATCGCATAAAAAGCATTTGTGTAAGAGTGAGGTGATAATCGTAAAGATATGGATACGAAGCGTACGGAGTAAGATGTACGTTCCCACCTCGTAGTTAAATCGAAAGTTGAGTTATAATTGTATGATTGTGTCCAGTATGACCCTCTTGTGCTGCGGGTAGTTGATGGCTGGCGTACCTGCACCAGCGGTCGTTGTAAGGTTTAAGCTGGTCGCGACACACCAGGACAAAGGCAGTCTAAGAAATTCATTAAGTACTCGACCACGAATGGTAAAAAGCTTCTTCTATTGCCACGAATGAAAATAAATTATAAAATATTAAATTGAATTAAAATGAATTTATAAAAGTTAAATTAAACAAACAAGAAATAACTTACATTGTTATCAGAATGCGAGTCAGCTTATTAAGGGAGGTTGACCTGAGTCAACGTGAGAAATAAGACAGTAGCTAAGTAACCTTAGAAGAGAGTAGTCGATATGCAATTATGTTTTTAGTTTTAAGGATTAGTTGTTAATAAACTTTATTATTATAAATTACGGTGAACTTTGATTGATCCAAAACCCCTCGGTACAAAGTCACAAAACCAAACGTGACACTATTATCAAAGAACGAAATCAAACTCATCACGGGTCTGTTAACTGGACACTGCCCAGTGAGGTATCACCTAAAGAAACTGGGACTGGAGGATAGTCACATATGTAGGCTCTGTGAATCGGAGATCGAATCCGCTGAACACACTCTCTGCAATTGCGATGCACTAGCTCGGTTTAGGCTGAAACACTTAAGGCAGGCTCAATTGACGCTTGAAGAAGTGAAAAGCAAACTTCTCAGGGACATTCTATGCTTCGCTAGCAAGATTGAATTCCTGAGAACACGAGTAGGGGTATGAACAAAAGATCAACACTGGTCGCAGTTCTGTAAGGCTTAGAAGCCAATCGACCCCTGAGTACAATACAATACAATATAATAAGCTGATCGCGTCTACCCCAGTACATCTCTCTTATTGGTCAGGCCTTCGGACTAATCACAAGTTCTAATCACTAATCATACTAATCACACTCAACGGTCTTTGGGCTTCTTGCCCGACTGTTGATCTGATTGAAAGTGGAGTGGCCTGTTGGTTAATCACTCGTCAACGGTTTTTGGGCTTTTTGGCCGATCGTGTGGGGTTTGATTACAGTCTTGGGCTCGTTAGCCGACTGTTGATCTGGGAGAACGCTGGTCAGGTCTTTGATCTAACCACGCGTTTCCATTGCATTCTAGGATCCACTTATTTGAGAGTCGCTAGTTTGTTCCGGTGTCCCGAGAACGAGTGTTTGTTGTTGATTGTTTATCGCCCCGAACCCCCCCCCCCGTCTTTGACTCGAGTAACGTCGAAGGCGTAAATGTACACACGATGTTAAGATGGTGTTACAAAGTCTTAGAAAATTCATGCGAGAAAACTGCGTAAACAAAAGCAGTAATCACCTCCATTCTGCTGTGCTATAGGGACATCAAACTTAAGGTTATGTGTCTACATCCCCTTCTTTTAATATAAAATCTGACATCGTTCTTATGATAAAAGCTAGTAGGTACCTACCTATAAATTGCTACTTTCTACGAAAAAGTTTGAACGCAAATATGTATTTAAAAATGGTATTTAATTTAGTTTTGAAAGTTTTAGATTTTTCACAAAAATTTGACAACAATTTTAAAGTTTTAACTTTCTTCTTTTATTTCTAAATGTGCTTTAGGTGCTTACTTTTATTTTTAAGAAACAAAAGTGTTTCCTTGCGTTGAAGATTAATAATAATTTTTAACTAATAATTACTACAAAAAAAACAGTTGCAAATTAGAAACGACTTGTTTGAATATGAATATTTTAAATATAAAGTGACTTTAATGATACACACAACCTAAAGCAGCCTCGATTGAACTAAATATAGAGGACTCGTAATAAAATTGTTTTTTTTCTTTACACCTCCATTCCACGTACTTTTTTACTTTACAAGTATAGTAGCAACTTTACATTATCTCTAGAGATTTGACCGGGTCCGGATTTGAGTGCATCTGTGTTTTTTCACTCGCGCATGCATGATTAACGGCGACAACCTATATAGCCACATCAAAGTTTCCCATTTTCCGACATAAAATTTGACTTTCGAAAAGCGCCGACTTTTAGTAGATTTTGCTTAAAGGGTCTTGCTTTTACTGCAGTAATCTGTATTTATATCACGATTACATTACGTTTTATTGAGTAAAGGATAGTTATTAGAATAAGGAAGTGGATGCTAAGCAACTTCCTTTAACTTTGTACCAAGGTTTTATTAAAATTTGGCACACGCACAAAAAGATTGCTTTAAATTAGAGTTTATACAAAAAATTCTCACCGAGTCTTAAGTATTACATCACATATTATGGATTTTGATATTTTGAACACTTTTGGGATGACTCGCTCACGTGTATGGATTAGAAATGTCGAAAACTATCGGGACATCCTGATGTGTGTATTAATAAATCTTTAAAACGCCCCGTGACTGATGAGAAAAGTTGTGTAGGTATAGACATGCCCTAAAAATGTTTTGTACGATATAAAAAATCTGTAAATAAGAAGAAATCGTTAGACTTTATGATAGGTATGTCGAGTTCAAAATAATGGTAGCTTGTACCAAGAGTCGATAACAATTTCCAAATATATTATTAATAATAACAAATGGAGAACTTAATATTTTTTGGTAGAAAAGTTAATTCATTTGGAAGTAATTACGTAATAAAAATTAATGTTATTCCGATACTAACAATTTATCATTACAATTTTTGGGCTTTTTCTTTTTGCGAGCGAACACATCGAACACGTTAAATATCGAAAGCACGAAAGAAGATAATTAATGATAGCTTTAAAAGGCCCACAATTTGTATTAGCGAAGGGCAAAAAAGAGAGAAAGAACCAATTTCTAACTTGGAAAATAGATGACGAGGAGAAATTCCGTAAAATTAAAATTATTGCGCAATACGTTTTTGTTATAAAGAGAGGTTTCAATTTGATGACGATAATAATAGTAATTTAAGGGAAAGATGCGATTTATCGTATAAAGAATTGAATTTGAAAAAGTAAAAGGAAAACCTCTTCTTTTTATTTATATTAAATAATTCGAAGGGAATTTCTAAATCGTTAGTAAAACGAATTTCTAGTTTAGTTTTGGTCCTTCCTTATATTATCGAGGTTTGAGATATTCCACGATGAGAATACAGAACAGGCCCGCATTACGTAACCCATGGGGATCAAAAGACTGGAACTTTTCCGTAGGCAAGGTAATCTTGTTAGGTCAGCATTTAGTGACCATAAAACCACTCCAAGTTTAACCCCGGATTAAGGCTTTCGCTTTCCTTTTAACTACTAAATTTAGTGAGCTGTACAAGACAGGTGCGATATTAAACGAATAAGGGGGATAAAGAAACATATTGGGGGAAATATTCTCGTTTTAATATGTTCAGCTTAAATACAACATCAAAAATAAAAAAATCTCTCGTACGCCGTTAATAAAAAAGTTTTCAATTAATAAAATTAATGGAAGAGTTTCGACGTAAACAATTTTTTTAAACGAAAAACATAATAATTTATTAGTTATTGCGAAAATGGAACTTGTAGTAGTTATTTCCACTAAATTATTTATTATGGCAGCCCAAGAATATAACTCGAAATTATTTTCCTTAAAGGCGACGCGACGTTTCGACTACAACAGCGGTGTTCCCGAATGTTAAATTCGCAAACATCATAGCCGAAAGCTTCTGAAAACTCAATAAAAGAAAACTTTTACATTCTGCATCAGAGACAAAGGTGATCTACACGAGACCTTTAAACAATACAAATACCTTAATTTTATTTATTCAACTACATAATTTGTATGTAAATTAAATGGATATTAAAAGCGATCGAGTTGTATTTTTGGGTCTCATTATTGTAATTGTCTTGGGGAAATTTCTGTAATGTAATAGTTGTTAATGAGCGCCAATGTTACCTCAACTTAAACGCTAATGTTTGGTTATGGTCTTTATTCTCTGTTGGCTTGTAAGCTATTGTGCGTAATTAATTAGGTAACAATAATTGTTATAATACAAGATATTTTATGTCGCATAATTTTACTCTAGTTTTATTTATTTATTGAAGTAAAAACCGAGGTAAAAACGTAGTTTTGACTACATGGTCATACTGGCTGTTTGAAATTCGAGTGTATGCATGGGGAAGGGGGTGCATACATTTGAGATAAGAAAGTTTTTTTAGAAGACTTTGGTCATATCACTTACAGAACTCCATATAATTTTAAATTCGAATGGCCCACCTTTCCAGACTCATCCTATATGATATGCCCAATTCTTCTGAGATAGTGCGATTTAAATTTTTTGAGTTTACATCGGGATTTTTCGCTAGATCATCTAAGATTTTATTACCATCAATTCCAACATGTGCGGAAATCTTGAAGATGATTTTTTGGTTTTGTATATTTGCAGCAAATAATTTGGATTGTGTTATGAGAGAATAGTGTGAATTTCTATTTTGAATGGCTTGTAAGGAACTTTTGGGGTGTGTGGCTATGAGGAACCGTTTTTGAGGAAGTTGTAATATGGACGTCAAACGCTGATCGATGGCCATCACTTCGGCATTTGCGATGTTGAGGAAATCACTCAATATCGTTTCAAGCGCAAATTAATAAATTTTGTTTTTCATTGTCAGTTTTATTTTCTACCTTTAAATTTAATGGACAAGAAAACTGTTCCATTTTCTGTCCACTCTTCTAAAGTGTGGATCTGATTGATTTCCTTGTATTTTATATGAATGTCCGTTTCTTCTCGAATATTTTTCATTCGTAATATCGTGACATTCTTATCAATTTTTTGTCTATCAGTTGTCAGCTTTTCCGGTAAACTCAAAATCAATTTTTAATATAGAGGAGAAATTATACGTCCGCGAGAAAAACTGTTTCAAAAAATGGAAGAAGGGATAGATTAGGTGTGCGCAAAAACGGAATTCTATAAGTATAAATATGTTGCTATTTAGTTGCTGAGGAATAAAAGCAGGTTCGAGGATAACAGAATGTACAGATTGAAATATTTACATCATCGAGTCGATAGTAAAACGTGAAAAGATTTATATGTACCCACTAGTACTATGAGAACATATTACCTATAAGTAGGTACATAAAATATCGTTCTTTTACATATTTTCACTTCGAATAGAATGTTTTTGAATAAGCATTTTTGATTCTATAAGATATTTTTTAAGTTTCAATTGTTTAGTTCTCCATACACGACATTATGTTTGTGTAATACCTATTTTAACATTATTAATAATTGACATAATTTTCTCAAACCGAAATGTATTGTTCGATTACGGAATGAAGAGCTTAGGGGTAAGGAAACGGGGCTATTACCCCTATGGAAATCATCTTAGTAATTAATTGTTATTAAATTAAATTCTTAGCAACGCCAATGGAGTAGACGGTAAAGTACAATCGTCCAAACCAGCAGTCATTACAACGTAGCGACGTTATCTTGAGAAAGTTTTTCATTCCGTAATTGAACAGTAAAGGGGTTTCCCTAATATGCTTATTTAGTTCATTGGAATTATTACAGTATTCGGTCAAAAATTCGTAACACGAAATAGCAACGACGATGGGGAATGCTTTTAAATGATTATTCGAAAATCTGAATACTTGGAATTTTACGATATACATAAAGACTCTGTTGATAAAAAAGAAAAAACCCTTTCAGTAATATTCATAATCATATAGTCAACATCTTCATCGCGTATGCTTTTAGTCGAAATAAAGCAAATACATACATCGAAAGCTCTTGTTGGTAATAAAATAAATATTTATATAGATCCTCATAGTCTAGTCTTTTATCCTATTAAATTTGTTACATTTAGATGTAACGTAGTTACTTACAACTTATTATGCATCCATAAAATACATCGATACATATTTTATTATTCATCCTTTTCAAAACGCCTATTCAATTTCTTCATTTCTAATTAGCGAATACTTGAAATAATTCAATTAACAGTAATATCTCTTAATACGTACGGTGGTTCCAAAATAGGCGAGGAGGTACGTAAAGCTCATTTTGATTTTTTATTTTAATATGAGTCAATATGATTAAATAATCCAAGTTTTATTTGGGAAAAATAAGTTAGTGAACCGTCATTTGAAGTGGTTATAGAGGGGTATACGTAAAATTATTTGGCTTTCATTACAAAAGTGACTAAAATCAATAACCAAGGATCGATCGTAATTTCTGATCAATGTTTGTTATAGGATTCGACAATTTTTTTAAAATTTCATATTATTAAGCATCTTGGTCCCCGCTTATTATGTATCTTAAAGTCATTTTGAACGAATTATTATCTATCGAAAAACAACAAATTATCGGTATTGTACTATTTATTATAGCTTTACAGTCTGGATCTTTTTAATTTGGCGGGAACTTTACATCGTCGCTAAAGTAACTACCCTAGTGAAGCCATCGCAGTTGGATAAATCACGAAAGGCCTTACTTGTCGCAGATAATTATGTCGAAGCATAGTGTTGGACGTGCGTATTTCAATCGTTGTTTTTCGTCTTATTAACAATTTAAAAATAAGTAACATTGACCCTAATTGCGTAATTTACTCATAAAATCCGTATATCTATAAAAAATTAGGTGCACCGTCAAATACATTCGAAAGAATGGAAGTATAATCCAAAGCGCTTTAATAATCAATCGCTCCAAGCCAGAAAAAGGAAGAAAATTTTCTTTTACCCTGCAAAGAGTTTTATCAATTTATAGAAGGGAAGCGGATGAATCGTGATGAGAATAAATGGTCAAATACATATAAAAAATACACATTTTTATGTAGGTACACACAAAAATGGAAAAAGCTTACTTTTAAAAACTTGTGTTTTAAATTACGAAAAATAAATAATTACTTTTTCCGCTCTCCTTTCTCCCTTCGTTGTTAATCGGGGAATTTTAATTGAAAAAGGTAAAATGATATCGACATACAATTTACAATTAAAGAAGACAAATAATCTACTTAAGATTAATCTTGTAGATAGAAGTTGTATGCAGTAATCCCGAAGACTTACAATTACCATTTGAAAACTTACCAAGTATAGGTATACATTTCAGTACGATATAAACGCTTAGAGAAATTTTTATTTAAAAAAATAGTAGTAGGTAAAATACCTACTAACATTGGGCTTCTTGAAAAAACTACTGTATATAGCTTTTTTAATATTATCCAATTCGACACTTAATTTAACCATTATGTCGGTACATTTTCAATTTAAAAATTGTCATGAGAGAGATGGAACAAAATCTCAAAAACTCTCTTAAAATATTTAAGATTGTTACCTGTTGAAGATAATATTTCAATAATAAATAAAGTGTAAATGTGACTTAAGTAACTGTTATTATATATATGTTAATTTAATGTAACTGTTAATAATCTCAAATTACAAGGCAAATAACCCATCAAATGTATTTGATAAACATCGCTAATTATATGCTGCCTGATCGCGTTTAAGGGTGTAATTTAGTAGATATATGCTATCGCAGTCGCACTCATTGCTTAGATGGACCACACTTGCTAATTTTGCGTTGTCAATTTCTCAAAAACCAGAAGTTAAAATTAAATGCTGATTTGTTTATCAAATAGTTGCCGTTAAAGTCTCGGAGATGAGTTAATTTCAGCCTCAAATGTGAAGTATTTATATAAAAATAAATAACTGTAAAATGCAGTACAAAAATGAAAAATTATTCTTATTAATTGCCACCTTATTTCTCTACAAAAATCATTCAAAAATTGCTCATCTCCGAGACTTTAAACGCAACTATTTGATAAACAAATCAAAATTTCATTTTAACTTTTGGTTTTTGAGAAATTGACAACGCAAAATTAGCAAATGTTGTCCATCTCAGCAATAAGTGCAACTGCGATAGCTATACCTAGTAAATCGCATCCTTAAAGCACCTCCTTGGAACAATTTAGTGCTTTGCACAAATAATAACTTCCGAAATAACTAAGACACACTTATTGCAGAAAATGTTGTCCATACGTAAAACTTAAAAGATGTAAAACTTTTTAAACTCCCGACATTAAGAGAAGAGTTGCTTGGTAATTAAATTTGTGTTGCACTATTATCCATCAAATTAGTATTTAAAATTAAGTTACCTGAAACGGACGGGGTTGCAAAACAATTAGGTCACATCGAATAGGGGAAAAGGCACGGTTTATACTAGCTAATGCTTTGATCCCATCGAGGGTTACCTAATAATTTACTTTATTGTATTTGTGAGATATTAAAAAAATTAATATCATCAACTTTGATAAAATATTCCGACGTTTATTTTTTTATTATTTCGGTAGAAATGGAGAATAACTTATTTTATCCAAGTTGCGCTATTTCACAGTTGCCTATTGTCCATTAGGGTGGTTGTAGCTGTAACTAAGGGCCTTTTTACACGGACTAAATCGTACTAGCTTGTTAGTTAGTACGATATTTAGCCCATGTAAAACGGCCCTAAACTGCACCTCGTAAACTGAAAAAATGAAGAGGGGCTAATGTTATCTACGTATTTAATTCTAATTAAAAATGAACGTACCTAACAGACGCTTTTTTTATAATAGGTGATGTATTTCAATTCGATTCGTTAGTTTCTATATTTAGAAGCGATCTGTATCCGATATTGTTGCTCTATTTAAACGTGATTTTAACTGTTCTTTATTAAAATAATTATACAAACGAAGCATAATAATCGATCGTTGACCTTTATGGTAGGTAGGTACTCTCTATACAGAGGGAAAACCATATAGATACATAAAATTACATAATATGTAGGTATTAGATATGTGTTTCTTCTTCGTATACTATGTATAGGAAGACGATCGTTTTTTGAATTTTTGATAATTTTCTAAACTAATTTAATTATCTAATTATACGTTCTGAACAAATTAATTTAATTAGTCCCAATTTCATAAGGTCACAGATACTTAACATTTAAAATAGAGCGTCTAAATCGGTTGTTAAAGAACCTAAGACTCGAAGTAGCAATCAATTTGGATTTACGTTAAAATAAAGTTAATAAATAAAGAGAGTATTGTCTAATTTTGTAATTTTTGTTTTAAAATTACTATGTATATCGTGCGTGCTCGAGTTGAAACGGGAAAGAAAGAACACGAGGAAAAACATGAAAGAAAATTTGTAATGAAACTCGCTTAATAGGATTATACGAGGGTTATCTTTATCAGAATATAAAAGGGGACTAATATACTTTTAGGTTTTTTGTTCGAATCGGTACAAGATAAAAAAAATTTCTAATTACTCTTATAATGTAGGTGTAGGTAATATAATGTAAAGTTTTACCATACGCGTATTGTCGTGAAAATGATAAATACTTATAGATAGGGGTTTATGGTACCTACTTAGATTGATTTAGTACATTGGCTGATCAAGTGACGACATACCGGCGAATAAGGAATTGCGGCATGCATCACGTGTATTTAGACATCGACCTTGATAAAAGTAAATTTTTAACCTTTGGAGTCGATTAATTGGTTACCTATATTTTAGTAAATATTTTTCACTTTATTGGCAAAGTCGGCCCTTTTGACTACATTCAATTAAACATAACCGATATACCCGACACGTTTATGTCATTTATGAGGCGAACTCATTATTTATTCTTTCTATTTATCACGGTAATACATATAGAAGGTATGCCAACGGACGTTCTAAGTTAAAGCAAAACTTAAACACTAGCGGCGAAAGAGAAGGCATATTAAGAGGATTAATGCGTAGGTTACCCCGGCTAACTAACGCATTTTTGTATCAACTTATCAGCTATTAATGAAATAAATCATTATTAATAATTTTGATGACTGATTAAACACATTGAATTGGTGAGAATAATATCCCTTAATGTGCTTTCTCTGTCTTATATTGGCACGACATTATTCTTTAACGTGTGCTTTCTCTGTCTTATAAAATCGTTCACGCGTGGCCTCAGTTTGCTACGACTGGTAAGATAGCCCGTCGGCATACCTTCTATATTTATTACCGTGCTATTTATAAAGGCTGGAATATGATGTGATGTTATTTACCGTTGCCTACATATAAAGTTCAGTCATATTCGTTACATTATTTGTCGCCACACGCGAAATGTTTCTTCACTCGTTCGTATTAAACTAATATTTCTGTATACTTAACTTATTTGCTCCTTACTTTTATTGTGCACAAAGCTATTCTTTGTTTGAGTCATCTCGAAAAGATCTATATTTATAGAAACTTTAAAATTGAAATTTTGATTGAAAATGGCCGATGAAAAATAGCGACGATATACGATGGGAACAAAAAAATTTAATTCAGAATTGCTGCGTTCTACGTTGAAAGAATTCCACATTTTTTAGTTGTTGTGTAAACAATGAGTGGTTATTCAATATTACTAAAGACAAAATATAAGAATAAATGAATAAAATGCGTAATCTGGAATTGCCAAAAGTATGCGCGAAAGGAAAATAAATGGGCAACCATTTTGTCGAGTTTTTGATTGAAATATTTTTCGTCAATAAGTTTATTTTACTAAAGGGGTTTGGAGGGGTTACCGTAATACCTTGTTTAACGTTAGATATAAGTTACTACTAAATTATTTGCTCGAATTTTGCAAATCAAGTGAAAACGCTTTGTCTTCTCGGTTTTCCTTTTAACGCACCTCTCGCATGTTAACAAGAACTTTGTTCACAAAAATAGATTTATATTATTTCGATCGTATTTATTTTCATTTTCCGAAATCGTTGTGAGAAAATTAGATTCATATGAAGATTTTATTGTTTAAGTTTTTGTTCGCTAGAAGCAATGTTTGCGGAAGAGTAAGGGGTGCGACAAGATGTCACGTTCAGAAAAGCAAACTTTACGTTCGTAATTTGTCGTCGAATCTCTCTGAATATATTATCATTTAACCTTCTTCTATCTACTTGCATAAGATTTCTGCCTTTGTCTATCAATTATATCGTGAATTGTAAATTCAATCCCCGATGGACACATTGTAAATTGCTACCGGTGAACGGTTACTTCGAAATACGTGGATTAATTCAATTGTTCCATAAATGATACACATGTTTTCAGATGAAGAGGTAAGATTTTGAAAAGGTCAAAATGTGTTGCGAGCAAATTTGTTATCTATTTTATTTTATCGTAGTCTATTGTGCCTATTTTTGTGCTTTCGATTTCAAAAACCTTTATCTACAGGTTTCTTGTCCATGTTTTGTTTTATCTTACTATTCTGTGTTTTTCTTTCTAGGATTGTTAATTTACCTATCTTTAATATCTATGTTACAATTAGACAAGTTTGTCACGTATCATCTTCATTTTCAAATTTTGGGTTTCTCATCATCGTGTCTTTTTCATTGGTAGCTGAGATATACGGATGCAAGAGTTTATCCAGCCTATCAGCTATCAGCGTACAGATAAGTGGAAATTGTTTTATGATCGTGTATTTGGAATTTTTCAATTTAAAAATGTTGAATTATAATTAACAGCGTGGTCGATAAACATCGATATTGCGTATTTGTTAATAATTAATTTACTTTTACATTTTTTTCTTCTTTACACGGAAGCCGGGAGTCTTTTATTTAAAAAAAAATATATTTATTTATGTCTATGGGACTCTATTGATATTTTAATATTTATTTTGGATTATTATTGCTGTGGTGGAAATTGAATTTAATTAACTTTTACTGATTATTTAGTGTGGATTGTAAGATCAAATTATCGGTTATATTAATATACGTTATCAACTTTAGTGTTACGTTATATGTGTCTACTTTCACAGTTTATAGAGTGTGATTGGTGTAAGTTAAACTGTGTGGCGCCCTTATTTATTATCGTATTCCCATACCTCCCCCACTGACTGTTGACGAACTTACACCGGCCCTGTGGTGTTGTTGTTAAATTTTGTGCCACAGCATCACTCAAATCAAATCGAAATAACATTATAACATAAATAACAATAACATCGAATGAACATTAGGTACCTACGTGAAAATAAAATAACGGCGAAAGAAAATCGTTGTATTTGCTTAATTTTTCTTTGCTTTTTGTGATGGCTTTTTAAGGTATAATGTATCTTCTTTTTTGATAGTTTTGTGATAGTTCTCTCGAAAATAACACAATGGAGAAAAGGGAAAACGAAGAGGTACTCTCAAATAAAAGGACTTGATCGAAAAAGAAAGTAGATTTACGACATATCGCCTTTATACGATATTTACGCGAGGGTTGTGTGTGGAAAGGTTTCTAAATTAGACGAAAATATTCCTGTTTTCTTTTAGATTTTTGCCAAAGAACTCGCGCAAAATCAGTTAAAATTGTGTGTACCGGTGTCTACTTTTACTGTTCACCACCTCGAGGGACCATTAGAATAAAAGATACGAATAAGCGTAGGGCTGTTATTGGATTCGCGATCGGTTTGATTCCCCTCTTCATCTTTTAGATAAGTGTTTATTTGGCCAACTTTTTCGTTTTCACCAAGAGTTAAAATGAAAGTTGGGCTGCTTGCGACAGCCGCCACCGTCGACTAAACGAACCGCACTTCTTTACGACCGACCCGAATCGTTAATAACTTTTTTACACCTTTTCTTGAAATGCGCGCAAGTTTTATATCCTTAATAAGCCAAAATCGAACGCAGTTTCTTTTCTACTAAAACTGCACTTTTCTTGTATTTTTTCGAAAAAAATTTGATTTATTCGAAAAAAAAACAACTGTTATTTGTTATATGTTATAAATATTAAAGTTATTTGGAAGTTACGGCGATATTTTAGTCTCGTGGGATTGAATTTACTTTTAGTCCTAAAATTTCAAAGTATTTCCATAGTATCATAATATAATCATCCATTCACAAGACTTTACTATTGGGAACAATTTTACCCTTATTGTCATTTTTTGAAAGATTTTTCGAAATAAATCCAACAACTCTCCCTTTAATCAATTTCTCAATTACATTTTTTCTAACAAGTTCCGAAATTGTCATATACCTACAAGAGCGTATAGATAGCGCGAGAGTCGGGGAGAAATCTCGTAAAGTTTGTGCGTTAAAAGGGGAGAAACGTCTTGCCATTTCCTCGGAGATTAGCGAGGACCTCTATCGATCTACCTTCTAATCAGCTTATTAAAGTTTAATAGTACACGAATCCACACTTCACCTCGTCGTTCGCTTTACCTGAATATGCAAAGCCGCCGTTACACAAGCGGAAAATGTCCCAAAATGTTGCACGCCCTTATATAAGTATTAACCCCCTTCTAGGTTTGATAAAATCTTTCTTCTTAACCACCGCAAATTTCCTCATTTTCGTCAAAGAGCTTTACCGGAGGAATATTTAATTATGAAAATCCGAAGCTTTGCGCAATACTCGAGATATTTGGATTTTCTTAACAATCTATTTTAAAGACCTAATTTGCGTTGTTTTATTGTAATCAAATTAGTAACGGAAATGCTGCCGACAAACCGGCGGGAGTGTAATAAGAGAAAATAGCGAGGATTCAATTTAAATTTTGTTGTAAAAGAAACGTACGCTTCGAAATAAAGAAAAAATGCATTTTCCTCATTTCTCCGAAAACTTTGCTCGAGTTATGCAGTGGTCGAACGAAGAACTTGGGAATGCCAATAAAGCAACTGAATCTACAACCTATTTCTCCTTTCGACTAACCACCTACTAAAATTCTAACAGACAAATTAATATCGTTTGTAGAGGTTTCTATGTAGTTACAAGAAATTCTCTTCCTATACGTTAATTTTCTCTACAAGTTGGCTTATTTAGCCTGTCACTTATGCAACTTATTAAGCGCGTACGTTTGAATGCACTTGAATTTAACAGAAGCATTTTTTATGAAAAGATATTCTTCTACTCGTAGTTATTCGACCCAAAATATTGCGAATCAAAATATAAATTTTAAAATTAGGGAAGAAGAATTTAAGGTAGACCGAATATATTGTTTCTTTTATTTTTCTCACACAAATAATCGTCGGAGAAGTTAATATTTTTTTATTCTATTAAAAATAGTCCTTACTTTTAAGGAATTTCGTGACTCAAAGAACATACCTACCTACCTTTTTACCGAATCGGTTAACAAATGAATGTTATTCTAGATTTCCAATATTTAATTAATAAATTTCGAGGAATTTAATGATTAAGCTATGTTCAGAAGTGGTCCCTAATTCTGTAAATTCTTATACCTCTTAGGTATACGAATTAGCAGTAAATTTTGAAAAAAACTATCCACGAATTATGATTTAAGGCATTATGTATTAATAGAAAAGAAAATGAACATTTATTTGAAATTGAATTGTTTCTGTTAGTAATAAAAAAGTTTCTTTTTCAATTCTATTTTCGCTATAAAGCAATAAAGAAATTCGCGAGTCATTAAAAAATCATCAATTATCTTTTCATTAAAAGGTTTGTTTTAAATTCGTCGAGTCGCTTTTAATATTTTTACTTTCTTAATAATTAAAAAAATTATTATTTCGAACGACCAAAATTTGGGGTTATTTCATTTACGTATTACCAGTATTACGCATGCATGGAGGAATTAGCGACGCGAATTTAACATGTTTTTGCCTACATATGTGTAAGGGATGTCGTTTTGTCCCTTATCATAAAAGTTTCGTTTAATATATTTCGTTAAAAATTAGAGAATGAAACAAAGAGAAAAAAGTTTGGGAAAATAAAAAAACACTGGCGATTGAAGCGAGAAAAAAACAATTTTTAGATTTTGTATTTTTTCTTCAAAAATAAAGTGGTAACCTACCTAATAGTGATAACCTGATAACAGGTAAAATATCGTATAGGTGCAGTAAGTTTGATGACTTATCTAAAACTACTCTTGAAATAAGGAGATAGCTAGCGCCACTTTTCTAAATGCCCAAAATGAAAAATTGTTTTCTGAAAACAAACAAAAGCTCTAAGCTACGCGGGTGTCATTTATTTCTTTAGCCTTCTAGACCTTGTTATTTGGGATTATGATAATGCCAAAGCAGAGCGGTATCAGAAAGTGGCAGCGCGTACCCTGGATCTGCAGTTATCGATAAGGATTATAGCTCTGCTCTATCCTATTTCTTTGTACGTATTTTTGTTCATATTCAAAAATATTAAATTACTGTTTTGAAAATACACGTTAGGTAGGTACATACATACATACAGGGTGATTTTTTAAGTGGTACCTAACATTGGGATCTCGTAAAAATTAAGTAAGAATTACGAGATTGGTTAAATTAACAAGAATTGCATAATTATATTGATGACTTTTAAGAATCCGTTTAGAAAATTTCAAAATTTAAAATGATTTCCGAGATAACGCAGAAAAACTGAAAATTGGCAATTGTGTTTTCCAAATTTTCCAATTTGTTAATTCAAAATGGCTTACTTTAGAAAAAAATTTTGAAAAATATTTACAGGAGATCAAAAAAGCTATCAAACGATACAAAACTCGACTTTTCATTTTCGTATGGGACCTTTCATTTTTTTTGCACAAATTACTCGGACGAAAACTTTCTATCATGCACTTTTCTTAATTTGCAACTTTTCAGGTTATAGGTTATGTTATGTTACGTTATGTTAGTATGTTACTTTGTGTTATATTTTACGATGAAAAATAAAGACTAAAAGTTTTTAAATTTTTAGAAAGGTAAGTTGATAAGTTATTTTTTATTAAATCTTAGTAATGTAATTTTATTTCCTGATTAACTTACCTTTCTAAAACTCTAAAAACTAAGTTTGAGTCGTTATTTTTCATCGTAAAAAATTACACAAAGTAACATGACGTAACATAACCTGAAAAGTTGGGTAAATTAAGAAAGTACAAGTTAGAAAGTTCTTGTTTGGTATCCAAATTTAGACCAGACTACTGAATAATATTAACAAAAAAAAATGATAGGTCCTTGATAAGAAAATGAAAAGTTGAACGTCGCGACGCCTAGCGTCGATGTGATAAAAAATCTAGTTTGGTATCGTTTGATAGCTTTTTTGATTTCTTGAAAATTTTTTTTCTTGAAAAGAAAATTTTTAAAGTACAATCGAAAAACGAAATTGACAATTTTCAGTTTTTCTGCGTTATCTCGGAAACCATTTTGAAATTTGGAATTTCTAAACGGATTCTTAAGAGGTCATCAAAATAAACCTTTTGCTAATTTAACTAATCTCGTAACTCGTAATGTGTTTCGTAAAAACGGAAAAAATATTTTTTAAATTATCAATAATTTCGTTAATTACGCTACAAAAGGACATAAAAATATCTTAATCAAATTATTTGAAAATTACGTAGTTTTACGCTAGGGAAAAATTTGTAGTCGGCTCTTTTCTTTGCTTTCATTCTGACAACTAAAGTCTAAATTTAAAAATTGAGTTTTCTCTTTAAATCTTGTGTCCAACAAAGCGTAAACCGTTGATGAGATGATCACATCACGACACGTTCCTACATTCAAAAAGTAGGAAAAACTTTGACTCGAAAATAAAAGGACTATCCGCGTTACATTTTTTATTTAAAAAATATACGAGACCAGATAGTACCGCCCTTAGTTTACCTATCCAAATACTCGCGAGCTTTAATTTAAAACGAGGTCGGAAAGCAACGGAAGATCAAAAGCAACCGGATCCTCCAGGCAGACTTTGTACGCTTTGGTAAGACGATACGACGACGGCTTCGACCATTGTTCTTAGGGATTTTATTGTACGGTGGACGATGCAGCTTACATAACTTAAAAACCAACTTTTGTAGTTCCATCTTTTTTCTTTTGTCGATTTTGATAAATTCAGAATTTTTGATGATTCGAATTTAGAGATTTTAAAATTGGAAAATAACTACACGCGTATCTCCCTTTTGTATAAGTAAAAACGCATGGGTGAATTAGGGATTATCTTTGGATGTATATTGTATAGGGTGGATTGGCGCGACCACGCTTAGATATGTGCGTCCTTTTAAACGCGAGTAATGATCCTTATAAGGCTTTAATCTGATAATAAATATTGTTCATAAATCAAAACTAAAATCGAAAAGTTGACTCTTTTTGGAAGGGAACTCCAGAAGAACTCTTGTTTAAAATATTAATTTCTGCTCGATTTAATCGGTTACGACCACTTTAAATTAAACTCGATTTACCTAACTGTAGGATTATTTATTAAGTTTCATAACTAAATTTAACTAGTCGAGTTATCTCGTTAAATGTCCTACAAAACAAATTAACTTGCTTTAACTAAAGGTACTAATTTATTAATAAATGGCGCTCGAAAGTATAACGCAAAAAGTTAAGGGACGAAACTTTGCTATTTTCGAGTTTAAAATTTTGCCGATTTTGGAAATTAACGGATATAGTAGAGAAGTTTCGTTTATATCTAAAGGTAGAATTGTTAATTACGTTTTATATCTATTTTATATTCGTTTTATTCGTCCATTGTGAAATTGAAATCAAAGAAATTTGATAAGGGTTGCCAAATTTTAATTGCGAAAAGTATGGAAACTGATAGTCGTGAATTTCGATTTATTTTTAAATTTAAGATTAGTTAATAACCCCTGCCAATACCGATCGTAAAGAACAAATAAAATAACTTTAACTAGAGGTTCGCGAGATCGGAGCAAGACGACATGACGAGATAAGAAATCTTTGTCTTGGTCTCGAAGAAGTTCCGATTCTCAAGTCTTAGGGCTATTTGACATTGACTATAAGTATCGTACTAACTGTTAGTAACTGAATCAACTCAAGGAGCAAAAGCAAGGGAATCTAAGCTTTAACGTCGTCCACGATCGTGCGTCAAAATTTCTACTGACGACTTTAAAGCTTAGATTCCCGTGCTTTTGCTTCTTGAGTTGATTCAGTTACTAACAGTTATCACGATACTTAGTCCATCTAAAACAGCCCTTAGGGCGAGTTTCATAAAGGGTGCTAAGCACTTGCTCAACTTAAGTTCGAGATCGCGGACTAAAATTCCGTTTCACAAAGCCTTCTCAAACTCGAACAATTACGTCGCTGCTTTCGGCAGTTATCGGTTGAAAACAAACGTAAAGAACGAGTTGCCCAAATTTCGAAAAGGTTGGCAGTTTGTTTGTTTTCAACCGATAACCGCCGAAAGCGGCGACGTAACTGTTCGAGTTTGAGAAAGCTTGATCCCGATCTCGAACTTAAGTCGAGCAAGTGCTCAGCATCCTTTATGAAACTCAACCTTAGTCTTTTAAACCAAGTCGGTGGGTTTGCATGGTCTAACGTTGATGGATCCGGTGGATGCAAGTGACTTTTATTTGCCTAACTTTTCTTCTAGTGTATAACTAAAACTTTTCTGGGGTTTCTTTCATGAACCTGCAACTGTTTCAATCTCTTGATTGCTCTTTTCGATATTGAGGATGTGGGCTAACGGCTAAATATGGTACTAAGTCTAGTCTCATTTATTGGTTTATATTTGGGTTTATAGATTTTTTTGGACGCCATGTTCCCAATATTTCGCTCAGGTTCTAGCGGGCTTCATTTGGTAGATACCGTCTGCAACAGCTGTAATTAGGCTCCTGTCCCTTCCAAATCTCCTCAAAAATATCAAGGATTTTCAGGATAGTATAAAATAAACCTACAATTTTTTATTTTTAAAATACTAATTTTAGATTAGGTAGATAGAAGTCAACATCTCAACATGTTTGGCTCCCAAAAGCGTTTGGTCCCATCCATCGATAATAATTATCGATCTCACCGTAGTCCTACTCAGATTCGCGATATATAAATTCGGTTAAAGCTAATTACTTAAGATGACAAATTTTGAATGAATTTCAATTTGAGCTCTTTTAATATCTTTAGAAATAGCTTTAGGTATTATACCGGTTTAGTGAACTCCTTTAATCGTAATTTTACTACAAAGGGTCTTTGGAGAAAAGCATTTTCTATACAAATTTTTATTCGTCGCATATTCGAAAAAAGAAAAATTTTTGTTTCGACAATTTCAATTGATTTTTTTCTCTCTCTTATACAATTTTATTTTTATTTCGAAAGCAAATTTTTTAACTTAATCAAGTAATGTCGTAAAACTTGCGTTTTATACTCAAAATACTCGAATCTATTCTATTGCGATCTTAAAGCAAGTTACGAGATTGAAGTGATAGTAATCTTGACTCGGCTTCAAATAAGGACGACGTTGGGTTATATCCGATTGTAGTTTACTGCCTTCTTCCTTTTAGATTAACCGTCATCAAAATGAGTTAATTATGTAAATTTGTATACTCATCCTCCAACAGTAAGAAAAGTCTTAAAATAGGTACCCTATATTTAAAATTGTTTGGTACTAAATTTTTCAATTATTATCTGTTAATGGAACAATATGTGAATCTGTATGCATCATCCATTTTGTCCCAACACGATCAGTTTATTCCAGTTAAGTTTTGGCAGTTCTTGTAGGACCAAAAAATTGATTTAATTTCTAACATTTATTGGTAAATGCTTATAACAATACATATTTCACAAAATCCATCAGTGCGACGACGAAGGCAATCAAATATTACATGTAGGGGAAGATGGGGCAGAGAGGACCGGTGAGGCGAAGGGGACCTCCCCGATTAGTTTAAAACCAGGTGCTTCATCTATAAGTTAACAGTCAAAATGCATAATTTACACATTTTGTAGTATACCTAGCAATTCAAATGGTTGTATTGTAAACAATCTTAGTCTGTACAAGATAAATTCAAAATTTACGGGAAGTGATCTAATTTTTCAATTACGTTAGTTTGTTGTTAGCTTTAATATGGAACGTGGTTAATGATAGCTCATCGTCATAAGTTATTGTTAAGATACTAGTTTAACATATTCAAGTGAAAAGTTTGACCTAACCTATAATCTTTAGCTTATGAACCTCCAAACAAAGAAAAGCGCGCCAATGGGGTACAGAGGTCCACTTGATTCAATATGTGTTTTATATGGTATATCAGCATCTGTAGTTGTGTGTCTTCGTTTATTTTATTTACGAGAGGAAAAATGAATCCACTGTATAAAAGCGTGTCCAGTAGGGTCTTTTGGATATTTTAATGGTACTGGATAGATGGTATTTTATAAAATACTTGGATCATTTTATTCAACACACTAAAATGAATAGTTTTTTGTAATTTTTCTTATTAAAAACTTATCTTAAGTTGTTGTTATTTTGTCAAAATTATAACATGATGAAATAAACTGATAAAAACAATATCACAATCATTTATTCAATTGGCAAATAATGGTCCTCTTTACCTCACTTGCCGGTCCTCTTCGCCCCCATGTACGGGGCGAAGAGGACCACAGGTAATCGCTCTTTTATCTTTAATTACAGTGATTTGCAGTAGCAGTTAAGAAACAATATTTTACTTATGTTTCAGGTACATATGTACCTAGGTGATTCAAGTATTAGTTTTCTATTAATTAAATAAGAAAAAGAGAAATTGATAAAAAAGGCTTACTATGTCCTCTGTGCCCCATGTTCCCCTACCCATTAACGAATGGGAAAAGTGGGGCCGAAGTAATTTTTATTTACTATGGTGTCATTGCAAGGCCATTGCATCAGTAGCTCATCAAAGCACAACCATAGAAGTTTTCAGTTTGTATCTCTTCAGTGGTTTCGTAATGTCTACTCTTTCTAATATTCTATCAATACTTTTCTGCTTATGTCATCTTTTATAGTCGATTGTCTACCCAGTCCAGATTTAGTGATCTCATAAGTAAAGATTTATATTTTTCAGTTTTTCCAGAAAGCTTTTCTCGAGCAATAACAACAATAATAAAACATACGTTTTAGCAATATTTCGTTTTCGTCTCCTACAAAATTAGCCGCATCTGAAGGTTAAATTTGAGAGCAACCTAATAATGAATTAAGTAACGCGACCAATTACTTGGAAATAAAGTATAATTCGATAACGATTGAAGATAGCTTAGAAGAAAATTCGCACAAGTATACTAAATTAAAAAGTTTTTAGACTTTGATGTAAATAAGTAATGAATGTAAGTAAAAAGTTTCTCAGAGATTGTAACGTAGAAAAGCGGGGGATGAAAAAAGAAGAAAAAAATTTTTAATGTCTAAGATTTAACCGATCTATCGAAATTACAATAAAGAAAACTGCCATATCACTAACGACTGTGCGGTCTATGCTTAAAGATAATCCATTTGTTATTCTCGGTTTTATTTTGCATTAATTTGATACCTTTTCCTTGTAGACGTATCTCCCTTTATAGCATTAAATAAGTAACTACGTACGCTCTTCAAATATGCGCAGGATAATTTTGAAGTCAAATAGATGTAAATTCAAAATGTCGAAAGATTATGTTAATTAGTGAGAATCCGAAGAGCTTTCTAGAACGACCTTCTCGACAAAAAGAAGACGAAGGGAACAAATTATTTTTTTGTGCAAAAAACTATGTTAAAATAAGGCGAAATCGTGTTTCAAGTTTAAATTACCTAAAGTAATTTAACGCCTAACAATTTTTAAACAAAAAACCATTTAATTGTCTCGTCACAAAGAAAAGCTTTCCTCTCTTCTCTGTTTTCATTTCAGAAAGCTCTCCTGTGGTATTCCAATAGAATAAATGTAATACCATTTGAATCGTTAAGCATTAAAACCCTAAGCTTAAACGGGCATACCCCTCGTAGAAATTTATTTTGTATTGACCTCGAGTCTCCCGAAGAGGTAAATAAATTATTTCTACTTCTCTAACTCCATAATAATCGAGTAATTGTGTGTGAGTCGATTATTAAAAACATATTTTAATGGAAAATTCTATTCATATTTATAATAGTTGTGTAAAGTGGAGCACGTCGGTAGTTGTTTTTTTTAAATATTACATTTAAAAGTTGGACGAAGGAAGCTTTTGCTCATATTTCGCGACCAATATTTATCTCTCACTTTCTGCTTGATTTATTCGCGGGTGGCTTGCTCGTTAGTTCTCGTTATCGTCTGGCGCTGTTATAATTACACTTTTCCCCTTATATTTCTTCGTGATTAAAGCTTTCAAAACCATACGAATTCTTTTTTTTCCATCTCTAAACACATTGCCATTTACTACTCGAAGATATATTAAAAACACATTAATGTCGGAGTAGAAAAATGAAAAACTCCCATGTTCCCCATAAGAGGACTTTTTCGTGCGTAAAAGCTAATCTAAGCAAAATTCAAAATATAAAAATTATAGGTAAATCAGTTATTTAAATAAAATTGCCTTAGATTGGCTCAGTAATAATTAACAGTTTTCTTAATGTCAAATGAATGGTGAAGTCGAAATGCAATTTTTGCATGTAAATGGCAAATTATAAAAAAAAATCTTTTTAGGCACAAAATGAAAACAATAATTCTTTTCGTGTGCTCAAAAACAACTACGCGAACAAAGTAAGGCAATTTTATTAAAATGCTTATTCTTATACACCGCCGCAAAAAAAAAAGAAAATTTACTTTCTTTGTGGCGAAAAACTTGACAGTTTTTTGTAGAAAATGTATAAGGGACTGTGGATTTTCTTTTAAAACAAGTTTTGTGTAAATCTGTAATTGTCACAGCAGAAATTTCAAATCATGCGACGAAGTAATAAATTGCAGATGTTTGGGAAAAGTTATTGACAGTTTGGAAAGGTTCGGGATGATTATTTAGTTATTAATAGTAGCGAAATTGGAATTGCCGAGTCTCTATGGTTGTTCGTCAAATTTATAATTAATTCATTAAGGTTAGCGTTGTGTTGAGAATGATTAAAACTCGACTAAAAAAGTTATAAATCGACACAAAAGGGTTTTGCATTCGTCTTGTTCGTCCAACAATTTTGCATTTCCTATAAATACATTATATTATTTATTATAGTCTGGGGGCGTGTGTAATTCCGTGGCAATTTTAGTGATTAAATATTGTGACTAGGCTTATTCGATTTCTAATAGCTTCTGAATAAAGAATTTCGATGGTGGCCATTCCAGATCCGTGTCCAGCTCCTGGTATGACGTCATGAAAATGGCGGCTAGCCAAAAAGTAATCGGACTATATTTTGTTTATTTTTTAACCAATTTACTCGAATCTTATGTCAATCGACAGCAAATCTTAAATACTTTAAAAAATATTACACGATTTTTTTTCTAAATGTTACAGTTTGGGCATAAATTGCCAAAAATTAGTTTTTTTGGTACTCTTTTGGGCATTCTGTATCTCGGTTGTCCTTCGTACGGAATTTCTGTTTTTAGTTTCATTTAATAGATAATTTAAAGGGCTACAAAAAATTCCTATAAAGTTTTTTAATATCTCTTAGGATTTTCAAAAAAAAAAATTTTTTTTATCGCATTTAAAAAATACGGTTTTTGAACTTCTAAAACTGCTGTATTTTTTAACAGATTTATATGATTTTAGGCTCATTGGATAAAAAATTCAAAATAATTTTTTATTTATGGTAACAAATTTTTACTTCAGTGCCATAGTTGCACAAATTGCTAAAACCACGTTTTCCGTCATTTTATATGGCTAACTCTATAGAGTTGACTATTTCACTAGACTGTATTATAGCGACAATAAAATCAAGTATTCAGGTGACAAAACAAGTACCTTGTCAAAACTAACAACATGGTATTTCAGCGACAATTTTTTTGACGTTTTAAACGTTCAAGTCAGCTTGGAAATTAAATCATTGTCAAACTGACATTTTTGCATCGCATTGCGTTTTGCAGTAAAAAATAAGTTTTTTAAGTGAAAATAGACTTAATTTTTCTCTCGTAAAATAGTCATGTCGAATACCACTCAAGATAAAATTTTGTAGGCAAAATTGTTCTCTTGTAAGTATTCAAGTTTGTTTCTTTTTGACAATTTCGCTCATGACATTTAATTAAAAATCACTCGCCGTACGGCTCGTGATTTTTTGACAAATGTCATTCGCGAAATTATCAAGCAACAAACTTTCATAACAATCGAACAATTTTGCCGACAAAATTTTATCTCTAGTGGTATTATATATGATAAAACGACCAGAATAGAAAGTAAAATTTGTATATCCAAATTTTTTAAAGACTACCGACACGTGACTTTTAAAATACTCAATAAATAATTAATTTAATTATATATTTTCTAAATAAATATTTAATAATAATTAACAATAAATGTATTAACTAAATTAAATAATTAAACTCACGAAATATGTCGTTTTCATCTTTATTTATACATACAAAGGTGGTCACCTGTCGGTACTCTTTAAAAAATTCGAATATAGAAGTACCTTTGGTTAAAAACCATTTGCATTTCCGCATTTCTACAAATACCAAAAAAGCTGAACGTGAGCGACAAAATATTAAATGTAAGAATCAGGAGTTATTAGTACGGATTGTGCAGTAGGTAAATAATAAACTTATTAATTATTGTTTGTTAGAAGAATGCACGAGAAGAAGACATGGATGGCAATGGATAACATTGATGTTAAAGAATGTACGAAAAGAAAGAGTTTACTGAAAATTTCAAATCTTGATTAAACCCTACCTTTCTGAAGCAAAATCAAAGCTTGATGATATGTATGTATTACAAAGACCATTTTCACCGTCGATTAAAAGCATTCATAAGTAGTTGATTCGGTTTCCTTGCAGTCGTACGGGCACAAATGCTACTGAACAGCTGAACGTTCAGATCGTGCAAATGAGGCGACAACTGCAGAAATGGTTAACGTAAGCCATGACATTGTGTTGGATGGCTGTACATTGAAAGTACGTGAGGTTGCTAATATTTTAAAGATCTCAATTGATCGTTTACATATCATCTTACACAAACATTTGGGCATGAATAACTCAGATGGGTTCCGTATTTGCTCACAATTTAAATCTCCACACTTCTCACAATTGTGTGGGCCTGTTTAAACTTAACCTAGACGAATTTATGTGTCGTTTCGTAACTGTTGATGAAATATCTATTCATCGCCACCCATTAGATACAAATAAATGGTCGAAAAATGATCAGAATCTGGTGTAAGTGCTCCTAAGACGCCAAAAACGACTTCTTCAGCCGATAAAGTTATGGTCACCATTTTTAATATGCTTCTAATACCCACTATTTAGAAAAAGATTAAACAATATCCGGAACATATTCATCATTTAGGACCGTTTAAATGAGGAAATTAAGGAAAAAATATTGTTTCACCTTGACAAATAGGCCAGCTGATCCATCTGACCTGTTCTTGTTTCAAACCTTAATACCATACCAGATATAGAGATTTTCTTCAAATTCCGAAATTACAGACGCGATAAACCCATACTTTGAAGATAAATGTTAATAATTTTATCTAATTTAGCTTGCTGAGTATTTTTATAACTGATGAGATCGTTGGACTGAATTAAATCTGGATTAAATCTGGTCAATAAAAAGTTCCTCCCATATTTGCTAGTTGGTCCAAAACAAATACGATAATTACTTATCTTTCCGCTTTATGTGATATTTCCCATGACAAAATTTGCTCAGTGTTTCCACTGAGCAAATTTACTGAGCATATGATTTTTGGAAAATGGTGAATAGGAAGATGTGTAACTTTTAAAAAAAATGAAGTCAAAAAATCGTGGGAATTAAATAAAAACACTTTCTTATTGTAACAAAAACTCATAGAACAAAACAGTGTTTTCTTCAATCATTTTAAGCAACGGGTTCAATTATCACCTTAATAATTTAGACTTTCTGTAAGACCTCTAGATCATTATGGCGATGGTGAAGTTTGCCGGAAGATAATCTGCTCCTAATAGCTGTACATGCCTTTTTATCATCAAGTTTACATTGGGTATAAGTAGCAGAACTTGTATCGAAATTTGTATAGTATGTCAAAGTATATGTTAAAATTAGCATATGGGTACACTACACAAAGTATGAGGAGAATTTCTCGTGCTCACTATATGCTCATACAAAATTTGTGTTAGAACTTGTATATGAGAGATTGTATTGCAACTTGTGAAATAAATATGTATAGCTAGCTACCTCATACAATAAGTTCTGTTACTTGTGTCCAATAAAAACTAACCTTTACTTTCCATACGTTCTTTGGCAAAACTTCTTTCGTTTTGTAATGTTTTTTTCAAATAATGATTCAAAAATTTCAAAACCGAATAGCAAAGTGTAAAAATACACTCGAATGTTACTAAAAAGGACATAAAGTGCCCGATCATAGTACGAATGAAGTACCTGAGCAATTTATTCCCGCTTTATCAGCATTTAACTTTAGTTATTTGGATGAGCAGGAGATTGTATATAATGCAAAAATCAAAAAACAATAATTATCTATAATTATAATTAATAATTACTAAATAAAATCAATCAATAAGAAACAAAATATTTTGTGTCTACTTAAATTTGTATAATATTACTGATTTTGCATATAACTTCTAAACTGTTTCTTAAATAAAAAATTTTGTAGTATGATTTTCTATAGCCCTTTAAATTATCTATCAAATAACACCAGAAACAGAAATTCCGTACGAAGGATAACCACGATACAGAGTGCCCAAAAGAGTACCAAAAAAACTAGTTTTTGGCAATTTATGCCCAAACTATAACATTTAGAAAAGAATTCGTGTAACATTTTTTTAAGTATTTAAGATTTGCTGTCGATTGACATAAGAATCGAGTAAATCGGTTAACAAGTAAACAAAATACAGCCCGATTAGTTTTTGGCTAGCCGCCATTTTCATGACATCATACCAGAAGCTGGACACGGATCTGGAATGGTCACCATCGAAATTCTTTATTCAGAAGCTATTAGAAATCGAATAAGCCTAGTCACAATATTTAATCACTAAAATTTCCACGGAACATCGTTTTGAGCCACACGCCCCCGGACGCGTAAAGGCAAAACATACCATTATGCAACGCACAGCTCCACAAGTCCGCGTTGTAGCGTGGTATGTTTCGTCCGTGTAAAATAGTCGTATATATGTTCAGACAAAACATACCACGCTACAACGCACACCATTTGTAGACTTTACATTCTCCCTAGCAAAGAAATTATAATAATCTTGTTGCTACACAAATAATAATAAATTTCTTAGCACAGACATTTTCAATTAATATATTTTTTATTATACTTGCATTATAATCTGCCAATTTCACACTAAAAAGCGTTCATAAAATCGTCTTTATAGCACAAGTGCTCTATAAAGTCGTCTAGGTAACAACAATAATATTAACTGTTGTGTGAATCACAACGATCCAAAATCGGCACGCTTAATTTTCAAATTTTAAATACAGATTTTTTCTCTTTTATAGAGGTTTTAGTTGCAATTATAATAAAAAATAGCGTATAATACTCGTGTATAAGTAGACTTTATCGCATACGCGCCGTTACAAGCACTCGCAAGCTCGTGCTTGTAATTTTCGTCGCTAATGCGATAAAGTCTTTCTTATACACATGTATTATAATATACTATTTATTTTAACTATAAAAATTGAAAAAAAGTCCATTTTTAAATACCTATCTGCAATTTTATTAAAAATATAATTTTGTGATATGACATCTAAATTTTTTATATTTATTAGTTTTTTATTTCCATAAATAATTTATTAAACATTTTTTTAAATTTCCGATTGTTGCAAATAAACTAATATCCATATATTTAAAACGCGAAGCCTTTTCTTTTCCGCTAATTTTAGCATACTTCTACTGGACCGATTTTGATGAATTTTTTTTTAAATTGAAGCTCTTGACCCACAGATATGTCACCACTAATTTTTTTCTCAAAATTATTAATTTCATACATTGTTTTATATTTTATAATATACATAATAAAATAATCAATTTTATAATTTAAAATAATCCAATTTTAAAAATTATAAATGAGAATAAATGTAGATAGTATTTGGTTTTATACGATAAGGCACACATTATACATTTGGTCGTGGTGATAAAATTTTCAATACTTTTATTCGACCAGTACGTTTCTAATACGCGATATGGTCAGGTTGGTGCGTGCATTTTTAATTACGTTTCGTGCTTTTGTGAATTTTAGATTTTTGAGACGGTTTTTTATGTTGCCCTCTTTGGCTTAGTTATCTTTAAGGTTAGTTTTCTTAATTTTTTTTATAAAATAGTCATAGCTCTAAAATAGTCATATCTTCAAAAACTTTGTCGATTTCGACGGGGGTGACTGCTATTTTTTTTTTAAATTGAAGCGGTCGACCCCCAGATATGTCAGCACTAATTATTTTCTTCAAATTACCAATTTCATAAAATTTTTTAAAATAATAAATTAACAAACAATCATCGGTGTAGGTAGTAAGTGCATTATATTAATTTTTGAAAATTTCATTTTTCTAACACATTCATCTCTACAACTACTTAGTCGAATTTCGACGGGGGTGACCCGCTATAGAATATAAAATAAATTTAAAATTTGCGTCGTCTGCGCTGATCTGTCGTCGTTTGACACTACTGACTCTAAAGTCATATACAGGGTGGTTGATTTTTTACTGTCCAGCTAATATCTGCTGAAATATTGAAGATACTTAAAAAAGTTAAATTATAAACTTTTCAAACAACACCTCATCTACAAAATAGCGCAAACAATTTTTTTCCATGGCCTACTTGTTTTGCCGGAAAATATATAACTTTGGTTTTTTAAATAGAACACCCTGTATATTTTTAGAGAATAGTATTCTAAATCAATTTCTCTTTAAAACGATGTATCACAAGTACCATTTTTCTTTCTAATAATTATGCCCAATATTCCAAAAAAAGGTTGATTGAAAAGTTTATAATTTAACTTTTTTAAGTATCTTCAATATTTCAGCAGATATTAGCTGGACACAGTAAAAAATCTTGACAGAAAAAGATGCTTGGCTGAGAATATACTTGTCAATCGCCCCAACGCCAAGTCACATGGGGCAAATCATTAATAATAAGTAGATACATAAATTCAAAGTCAAAACAACTGTTTTAATTACAATTTTTTATAATTATAACATCGATTCGTTGATATTTTGAATGCATTTCTTATTATCCTAAAATTAGTATAATACCTAGGTCTTAGAATTTTGAGAAAAAAAAATTTATTCTTTACCAAAAAGAATAAAACTTCTAAACCTTTCTAGAATTTTGAGAAAATAATATGTAGTAGTAGTTTTTGTAATTATATTTTCTTAGAATTACAAAAACTATTATTTTCTCAAAAAACCCAAAAGCGTACACGTTTCTATTTTTTATACAAGCATTTTCATTTTTAAATGTTCTTTATTTACTATTATCGTAAAATTAGCTATAAAATCTGTGAAATTTTCCATCAGTAAGTTAAACATCAAATAAAAATACTAAGTAGAGTCTATATTAACAATAAATTACAGCTGCGTTGCAGCGTGGTATGTTTCGTCCTGCAAAACTAGCTAAAAAGCACGGACAAACCATACCGCGACTGAACGCATTACTGCGTTGCAGAATGGTATGTTTTGCCTTTACGCCCCCCGGACTATTATAGCTTTATCTAATTTTGAAGTTGAGCGTTATTTTAGAGACAAATAATAAAATTGACCACCCTGTACATAAGTGCACTTTCAGTTACAACTCTAAAATGCTCTTGCACATGGTTGCATTTGTTATCATCGTGTCATATTGGGTTTCATTTCATGTAGAAAATTTGAATATCTTTGAATTCTTTACGTACATTTCATAATCAAAAATAAAAGACTTTTTACTTGGACTCAATTTCAAACGTCTTCTATACGGGTAGTAAGTACCTACGCTTTAAAAATTAAACGAATTTGATTTCTTTCTGTTATCAGAGGCTCGTTTTAGAATTGTGTTGTATACCATAGCTCGTGTAGTACCAACATGTCACACAAGCTTCTTATGTTTTTTCAGAGCACCTTTTAAAATAAAACGCTTGTAGTATAGGGATTACCTAATGTAAGCGACCTTATATGCGCAGACGAGGCTGTAAAAAAAAAAAGATGCCCGAACATTGTTTTCACAATAGTTTTGACGTATACTCTAAACCGGGGCTACTTTGACTTTGGGGGCTACTTTGACAGGCCAGTGGGGCTACTTTGACAACACTGATATTAATATGTTGGAATTGCGTGATCCGTTTAAAATTAAAATTACAAGGTGGTTATATCTGCAGCCACTGGACGTGAGTATCTTTTGTCCAGCAAAAAAAAGATGAGGTGGAATTTCACGGCTTAAAGGTTTAATACCAAAGGAACGCTAAATATATGTGGAAGTGTAACGGCTCGTCAAGGGACTCGAACTTGAACAATGCAAATTAAATAATTAATTTTTATTTATTTTATGAAGAAGCTTAATACATACAGGGTGAGTCGGAAGGATCGCACCAAACGCTAGGGGTAGGAAAAAACCCAAAAGTTGTAGTCCGATTTTTATTTGTTTTCAAGATACAGCGTTTTCACAAAATAACTTGCATCCATCGTGCAGTTGTGCTGATACTGCATGCGTATTTTACTGTTTGGGGGAACATCGTCTAACACTCCTTGTAAATCATTTTGTAAGAATTCCAAATATTTATCTCCTATTAGGCGAAACTATAGACGATATCACATCACACGTTTCCGAAAAACGATGCTGAAAATTTGTTTCGACTTTTATGTGAGGATTTTCGTCGGACCATAAGTGGGAGTTGCGGGTATTGTTAATGACATCATGGGTGAATGTGGTTTTATCGTTATACTGTATGTTCTTCTAAGTTAATGAAATTAATTTATCAAATATTTCAACTTTTAAGACGCTGTAACTCGAATACCAAAAAAAATCGGACTAAAACTTTAGGGTTTTTTCGTCTCATATTTACGTGCAAAATACACTCCTGGCGTTTGATGCGATCCTCCCGACTCACCCTGTATAAGTAAAAGGTTAATAAATAAATAGTAAATATAGACATAATAAAAAAAGCCACTTTTTGTCTCTTTAAAAAATAAAAATAAATAATCATGTCAAAGTAACTATAGTCTACGTTACTTCGACACCGGCTTTCTTATTTATTTTTTCTGTTATTGTAATAAGCAAAGAGGCCGTTCTTTGGTAAATTCATAATGGATGGAAGAATCAAGTAGTGTTATTATAGTCCACTATGATTTGCATTGTTTTGTCATACACAAAAAAAGTTACGTTGTAAAAATTATCAAAACTATGTCAAAGTAACAGAGGAAATCATGTGAAACAGAGGAAAATTTTGGGATAAACTTTATATTTCTTCATATTTGGACCCCCCTGTCTATGACGATCAAAATCGATCAAAATGAAACATGGTTTGTGGGTCGATCAAGACATTGCACATTTTATGCTAACAAGTCATAATTGCTTTCTCATTTGTCTTAACAATTTGACATTTTTAGCTGCAATTTGAGCCGTAAACGCAAAATGTAATGTTTTTAACCTTCCGACGGCACACTGGGGTATTAGGGGTTAATTAGGTACACCCCGTGTTAAATTTGAGAAAAAGATATGGCCAAATTATCGGAGAGCAAATAATAGAAAAGTTTCATGTTTATTTAAAAAAATCTGTTTAAAGAATGCAGGGCATTAACATATTGCGGAGGAAGTGAAAGATTTAGAAGGAAATTTAAAATATAAAAATTCAACAAAAGTAGCGCGGAACTGCTTAACTTTATAGCACTTGAGAAAATGTAAAAATAGTCCTTCCTTTCAAGAAATACGTCAAATTCAAACTGAAGAAAAATGTTCAATGCAAACTAATACATTAAGTTCGCTCACATGCATACACAATTTAAAATTTGAACGTATAAAAAGACGATTACAAGATGAACAACTTGGAGGCTACGCGAACGAGTGTAGGAGCAAGAAAACAAATTAAGTTTCCCAAACTTTTAAACCGAGTACGGATTCCAAAGACATATCCATTATCCAAATCTTTTCTTATACATTCGAATTATTCGACGACTTTCTTTATTAATTAATCTCGCCAACTTTTAAAATGACACATTTAATTTACACACAAAAGTCTTATTTTATTCCCTCAAAATCAGTGGCTCTGATTGAACTTGCGGACACTTCAGAAGTTACATTTTTACGATTTTAAGAATCCGCAAAACGGTCTGGAAAAGTGCCCAGTGTTAAAATAAATGGCTTTGTGTGGTAACTCGAAAGAAAATAAAATTCCTGTTCGGATTAAGATAAAGGGGTGATTATGTTTTTCTTCTTGACTTTTGAAATTTACACCGTGTGATTTAACTGAAAAGAAACTCTAAATCTCACCCTCTTCTCTTTTTTGGCTTTCTACATTAGATATTATATTTTTAAACTTTTATTAATAATTAATTAATGCTTCAATTTTAATTTTTCGTGGACTCGGCCTTCTTCTGCTACTTTGAAAAGTATAGTAGGTTCTATTAATAATTACTCTATGGTAATTAATAATGCACACAAAGAGTTTTCCTTAAATCAAATTTCTCTACTTGTAACGATGCAGAATTCTATCCGGATGCTGGACCCAAATACTGGTACAGTATTAGAGAGTATTACTCTTGTCATTTTTTCTAATCCTTTTTTTTTAGCGCCGCCCCTGAGATAAAAATGGTGAAAGGTTTTAGATGCCCGTGTTCAGTTCTTCAGACACTTTTATTTGAGTTCAATCTCATCAAGGTTGGACCACAATTACATATTTTTAATTTTCCTTATTTTGCTATCAGCATTATCAGCGATAACAGCTGATTTCCCTGTAACTCGGCAACCGAGTCGGCAACCAGAAGAGCTAGAGCTTCCGTGTAATGTTTAGTTTACCTCTTTTTTTTACTTAACTCTAAAAAAATTCTTATCACTTAAGTATTTCTTTATGTAATAGTTTTTAACTAGGATAGGATTGAAAAGTTTTAAATTCATTTAGAACCACATGGAGTGGTAAAATTTGTTGTTGGAGCTGATTAGTGTTTTTTCTTTTTACCTTTGTGATTCATCAGCACCCCTAATAGTATTTTACAGCCCTTAATTAATTTTTATTAATTACTTTAAGGTTGAAATTTTAATTTAAAATTTTGTACCGACGTGCTTGTAATTTATGTGAGCTTCCAATGAGCTAAGTTTAACCATCGCTCGCCCTTTAATTAAACAGTTATTAATTTAATTAGTAAAATTTATAACGTGCTAAGTGATAATATCCTTTGAGTACAATTCAAGTTTGAGCGTTTCTATTGGTTGTCAAGTGGATCCGAGTTCGTCGTCGGATCTTCAATATAAACCCCTTCTCCGTTTTGATAAAGGATTCCTCGCTTCACCTTTGAAGTCAACGGGCGCTCTCTGTGTTATTTCCCTTGTGCCATTTTTATTAACCTGCGTTATTAATTAATTAAATTAATTTTAATTAATTTGTTACCCTGTTGCCTTCAGCAAGCCCGCGGTTTCCCCTCGTACACTAGGACTCAGTGGTCTCTCGTTTGATGGTTTCTCGTCAGAGAAGGGTCTCGAGGTCTGTAAAAGTACTCTCTCTCTCTCTTTAGTTTCCGGGACTCGGTGGTTTTTCTCGTTAGAACAGGGTCTCGAGGTCTGAAAAACTACTCCCTCTCTCTCTCTCTCTCTCTCTAGTTTCCGGGACTCGGTGGTCTTTCTCGTCAGAGAAGGGTCTCGATGTCTGGTCAACTACTCGCGTCCACTGGGATTCTGTGGTCTTGCTCATCAGAGTGGGGTCTCGAGATCTGGTGCCCAACTTCCCTGCGTCCACCGCGACTCTGGTGGTCTATCTCGTAAGAGAGGGGTCTCAAGGTCTGGTGGAAATCTAGTGGCCGAGTCATATCTCCCGTATTTGTATTGTTATTTGGCATTTATTCATAATATTTTTTTCTTTAAACAAGGTTTTTTTTTTACTTGTACCATATTGGTACCATCATTAGTTTTATTTTAAATAAATATTTTATTAAATACCTATGTCCTATATTTTCATTGTGTGTTATCGTTTTTACTACGAACCCATCCCGTCTCCTACTTTGAGTGGAGCTAAAGGGAGAAATTAATGCAACACCCGGTTTCCGGTGTTACATACTTTCGAGTCTCCTTAGTCTTAAAATGCAAAAAAAATCAAAATAGGGATACGCTTGTTTGTCTGTATATGTAACGTCGTCAATTAAAAACTGCTGAATCAATTTTGATTTCACATTTGCTTAGTCAATTATTATGGGTTCATTCCTGCCAATTTCTACCTAAGAGCTGTATGCCATTATACTAACTTCAGTAGATACTGAATTCGGGACTACAAAAAATTTGTTGAAAAAGAAATTTGACGTTTTTAAACGTTATTTAGATATAATAATTTAGAACATGTTCTAATTTATTGTTATGTTCCAAATTATTTTATTAACAAATGTCAAAAACGTCAAACTTAGATAATTTCAACTAACAATTATGATTCAATTGTTTTAGTCCTGAATTCGGTACTGAAATTAGTATAGTGGCATACAGCTCTAAGTTTGTTTCTTGGCAATTTGTGTTTGTTTATCCATTAATTCTTTTTTGGTAAATTTGCACACAAGTTTCTTATTACAGTGTGTGCACTTGTAAAGAAGTTATTCGCAATTTATCTTACTTTTACATAAATAATCGAGGTTATGTGTAACTACTAGTGAGGATTATTTATTATTGATGAAATGCCTTTAGGAACTTCTCGTTTGCAGCTGAATTAACAGTGCTATATGCTTTTGAATTATAAATGTTTTACAAGAGCCGTACGAGCAAACAAACTAAATAATGAGAAGCGTTTTAAATTCAAAAACCTTTTTGTTTAGCTGTCCGATTATTAATAATGTTGTACGTTGACAAACTAATTTTTTTTGGTATTTTCTGCCATATCAAAAGAATCGGAGTTTAAACTTTACAAAGTAGGTATATTTATGTATAACGACGTTTTCAAAGAGAAATCTTCGTGTCGCAAAGTTTCGAATTACAAAATGCACCTCTTTCTCTCGTTTCCTTTGGGCATAATTTGAAATTATACCTATGTACCTATTAGAGTGTTAGGCACCTACTAAGTTTGAGTGTCTTTTGTTTCGTAAAACCTACCTAATGTGTTTAATATTCTGATCGTTGACTAACTTTAGATAGGCACCTACTGAAACGGTCATAAATATTTAGTCTTAACTTATTCCTGGCTATTCTCCAAAATTTCTTCTATCCGAATGAACTCTAATTTAATTTAACTAATTTTTTTTATTCTTCCATCTTGGAAATTTTATGCAAATCGCGTTTAACAACTTTCATCAACGTTTGCTAAAAATTGTGTTAGCTTACCTTCCCATACGTAATGAACAAAATTCAAATATTTGTTTTTTTATATACGTCTACCTTCGTTTGTCTATGTGATTCCATTTTTTTGTGTACTTTAAACGTATTTTCAAATACGGCCACATTCATTTTCACTTTTACTTTTAATTTGGTAATACCGTAATACGCAATTTAAATTTTTATTAAATTGACTTCCGCTTCAGGATTTGCACTTTATTATTGATTATTCTTATAAGTACTGCTAGGGAATACAAATAGGTAATATATAATAATTAACGCGTGAGGAAATTTGAAAACACCTGCAATACCTACTACTCGACAATTCCTAAAAAGACGTCGAATATTTTAATCGATATCATAACCTACGGAGCCATTCTCTATAGAGAACCTATTTAGGCCTGAAATGAGTGAAACTAACTTTGTTAAAAGGACTTGTCTAAAAGTATAACCTCTCGATGGATTAAGACTTTTCTAATGTTTTTTAATCTAATTGTTCAAACAGAACCAATTTTCTTTATTGTAAATGATTTTTCTCGCCCTTTAACAACAACAAGTATGAAGAAAAATATTCGACATCCTCAACTAGGTCTGCCCACTAAGTAATTTATAATCGGAAACTGCTTTTTCCAACCCCTCTATTTATTTATTTGCAAATAAGAAAAATTATTTTCTCGTCGTTTTAAAAAATAAAATATTGTTTTTATTTTAAAATATGAAGAGATTTTAGAATCGCAAAAAAATACATAGGAATAGCTAACAAAAGAAAATGGAAAAAATACTAAAAATTTTGAATTTTCTTTTCTCCTGATGTGTAGCTATATTATTTATTTATTTGATCAAGTGCGTGGGTTCTAATCCAATTTAGATCCTGCGCACGTTTATTTCTAACTTAAAAAATTATACCAATTATCGTCAATTTAAGTGAAAGAGCGCTTTCGTTATGTTTTCTACTTTTTCTATTAAAAGAAATAAAATTTTGGAAAATTTGTTCTCGTTTCGTATTTCATTTATGTTGTTTGTGTAAAATAGTTAGCCACTTGGGTCAGAGTATAACTCTGTGTAGGTTGTCACAATACTAAAGTAAAGGGAGAAACAGAGAAACAAAGGAGATTGATGTGCTCCCGAATGCGTATTAACGATCGTACACCACCTGCGTCTCTCTTGTCATATTCCGCAATAAATAGATTATTCTACGTTATAGTAAGTAGGGAAACTTGAGGGTATAATTTGTTGTATCTATAGGTATATTATATACCTACCTAATAGAAATAGACGAAATTTGAATTAATCGAAAATTCTAAATTGATCATTTTCGGCGCCTCGTCCACACAATATCCTTAAAGGCTATCACCGTGGAAACTATAGTAATTTTCGATATTCGATGTTATTCAATTTATTGAACAAATCAACAGCGAGAGGCAACGTTTAGTTTTCGTGGGGTAACTAACGTTATCGGTAGCTAGCGATATCGTTAACTAGCGATTGAGGTTATGTTTCGATTTTAAAACTGGAAGTTTTCGATTTTTGTGTAAAAATATGTTGATAGTTTAACGAATTCGTTGGTGACCGATGTCGCTCGCTATCGAATTTAGTTCGTAAATCCTGGTACACACAAGAACAATTTAGAGTTCATTATAGCTAGAGTTAGGGTGGTCTCAAGTTAAGATGAGTACACCACGTGATGACCGTTAAAGTTGCGCATTAGTTTTGTACAGCCTTTGCTTAGAAACGAACTTAGACAGTAGCGTCGTATATTTATTACGTTACTTTCGTGGAAACAAAATAATTACAAACATTTTAATAATGTAAAAATCTCATTCACAAAGTATAAATCACTAATTAATTATTATAAGTACTTGAAATAAAAATTTAAATTAAGTAATTATTTTTAATTTCTACAACTTTTAAAAATAATTTTTTTGGTAGAAGATATAACTAGCTCTGCCACTGGGCTCTGATGCCACGCCTCGCGCAGGTTTGGTCACGTAGAGTACTCATCTTACGTCGGGACTACTCTAGATTATTTGATCGCCGCTGCCGCGCTTAGCCACGTGGTCGCATTGGTCTGTGGGAGCCTTTAATTCTAAAGCCATTTTGCGCCAATCATTTTCTAAGAAAATGTACGCGACGACATTAATGAACGCGGGCCAAAATTATTATTAACTTGACTCGACGTTCATTTCTACGTCTATTTCGTTAATTAAATTACTAAGTTAAATGTTTGATATAATATTTCTATCGGTGATTAGTTTCACGGATTGAATTAGGGAAGGATAAAACGATTAGTATAGTCGATGAGAGCGATACGGTTTCATATTAAGCTCGTAAGGGAAACTTTTCTAATTAGAACGATCTGTTTGACTCCAATTTTTATATCTTGTACCTTTTCTTTTTTATTATTTTATACACTTACCGGAGCTAATTAATTTTTTCGTTTAGTTGATTTAAATGTTTTCCAATACCAGTATTAAATAATTCGGAAAACCAATTTTTAAGTTTATCGAAAATTCAAATTGCTTTCTAAATATTACGTAGGTACCTTGGCTTCTGATCAAAAACGAAAAGATGTGAAACAGAAAGAAATCAAAACCTACTACCGTTTTAGTTTCTTTTACTTCAAGAGATAATTCGGAAAATATCAATTATATCATATCTAGTGATATAGATAGATAGATAGTGCTCATGGTGCGTGTTTTAATTATTAACCATCCATAAGTGTTAAAGAAATATTTATTTTTGTGTAGTGCTTACTGAAATAGCTCTTAAATATTATTATCCTATAATTATCTCAATTTTCGTCGTTTTATGTCACGCTAATCTCGTTTGTTCTCTTTACTGTTAACTTTATACTAAATTTGGTGGCAACTCGAACTTATTGTTGTGACATAAGGCTTTTCTTGATAAAATTTCATATAGTAGGTAGGTACTTATTTCGGTTCTAAAGTTATTGTAGTTTAACAAAATATTTTGAGTATCGTAAGGAAAATTCGAGTAGCAGCTTTAAAGTTAACGAGAAACTTTCAAGACGGAAGAGTCTTTGACGAAGTTTATCTTAAGATGCAAGTTGGATGGTGTCACGTAAGAATTCTAATTGATCAATTAAAAGTCTCTTACTAACGTTTTGTAGCTTTCGAAAGTATTCTATCGCATTCGTGGTGATGTCGTAGGTTTTAAAAATGTTTTTAGAAAAACGAATTTAAAAAAGTATTTTTTTGCCCAAGTTGGAACAGTCGAGTAAATGTATCCCGCTAACGCGAAGCAGTAATGTACGGAGACGGCTCTGTTGAAATCCGGAGACGAAAAAGTTCTCTTGTGAATGACCATTTCGGAGTTTTGAAATTTAATATCATTTTGTTGAATTGGAAAAAAAATTGACCGTTAATTTATTCCCGATTTCCACTAATAGTGCAGTGGTCAGGTCGTGAGGAGGGGTGAATTTTGTTTATGCCCAAGTCGTAACGATAAATTTAATTTGGAAACAAACAGTAATATATTTTAATTTCTATTTACTATAACTCTGATGTGTTATTATGCAAAATTGTTTGTTTGAAACTAATACCCTCTACCCTTACTTATTGGAGAACGTCAGATAATTGTGTCAAACAAATTGAAAAGAGGGAGATTCTATTAGTTTATGATTAATAGCGACGTATAGCTATAGAAAAACGGTTCTATGAAAAACATAGTGAATTGAGGACTGAAATTATCCATAACAATGTATCGGTTCAATTTATTTTATATAATGGGCAAAAAGTAGCGGAAGTTGATTTTAGATGTAGACCACTTCAGTATAACAAATAACGTATCTTCGATCGTGGCATTTGAAGAGGGCGTTGTTTTAAGTATGAAATATTCGAATTAAGGCATAACTCTCGCCCTACTAAACTTTTTTTTTCATTGTGTACCTATCTAACAAGTCACGTTATATCAACTTGTCACACAAATTGGCGTTGTTATTTTCTTTTCTTTATTGTTAAAAATGAAGCTTTACTTTTTACTTGTCACCAAAACCCCCCCACTACTCCATTTGGATTTAGATTAATAAATATCTAGTCCAGGGCTGGACTGGCCCGCCGGGCAACCGGGAATTTCCCGGTGCCCCGTGGTGTAATATTTTAGATGAATGGAAACAATCAAAAATATAAACCTCAACTATCAGATTTTCTGGTACTCATTTTTTGTCCAGTCCAGCCCTGATCTAGCCTAAAGTGTGTCATTTAATGAAAATATTATTAGATCCAAATTAAGTTAGAAAAATCGCTTTCTTGGGTCACCCTCGCCCTCTTTTTAATATTTTGAAAAATATGTGATACGATTTAACAGGAAATGAAAACAACCCTTTCGTTTTAAATACAACACCCTGTATATTTTTTAATACCCCGTAAGATTAGCATTAAAATAAGTAGGTACTCACGAAAAAGTCCTGTTAGTATAAAAATATAAAATACTTTCACTTAACCGTTTTTAGTTGTAGGCGGCTGTAATAGTTAGAAATGGGTACCTATATACAAAAAAGTGTCCAAAATTTTAAAGAGTGATTCTTTGGCTAATTTCCATCATAAAAGGTCAAGTTCAGTGTATGAACACAACATGTCCAAATCGGCATAGTTTTAACGTTACAGAGTGTTTAGCAATAATCAAAAATGTTTAAAATAATACACACAGAGCGTGTAAAGTATGGAATAATCGAATTATTTTCTTTCCTGATAGAATTATCAAAAAACAAACATTTTAAAACAAACATTTTTCGATAATTTTCATTTTTCTACCCTTCGCCTTTTTCGAGCAGTGGCGTCATCAAAGTTTTTTTAAAATTGCAACCCCTAAGTTTTTTTCGATATTTGGATAGATTATGAAATTCTGATTATTGCAATATTCACATGTTGGCCCTTTAGACTCACAGTTTCGAAGATATTAATTTTTAAATGTATAGAGAGTGATGGTGTTTAAAAGCGTATTTCCTAGTTTTTCTAATGAAAATTATTTTACTGATGGATTTTATCAATGACCAAGTGAAATAATTTTTTTGAAACAACGATGAAATGCTTTTTGTGAGTTTAAGCATCAATATTAAACCAAGCTGGTATCGTTTTTCCAATAAAAAATTTTTAATTTGCGAAAATTTCATTTGAACACATACCACCACTCTCCGTACTCTTAATAATTAATATTTTCAAAACTGTGAGTCTAAAAGGCACACATGTGCATATTATTGAAATCAGAATTTCCTAATCTATCCAAATATCTAAAAAAAATTAGGGGTTGTAATTAAAAAAATTTTCAATGATGTCAATGCTTGAAAGGGGTGAGGGGTAGAAAAATGAAAACCATCGAAAACTGTTTGTTTTAAAATAAATTAATTTGACGTGTCCAACCGTTTTTGATATTCCTATCAGGAAAGAAAATAATTTGATTATTCCATACTTAATACACTGAATATACTAGGTAAATCTATAAATGTTTGAAACAAGATGTGAATATGGAAGCCGGTTGTTGTAACGTTATATCTCAAAGAGATTAGATAATTCGTCCCTTATAAATCCCATTATAATTCAAAATTTGCACTTATTTCAAGATATTTGTTTAGCGAAACAAAATTAACGTCTTTTTGACTTGAATAGATTTTAATATAAAAAAACTAGTCGAATTTCGAATGTCATAAAAATTTTGTGCACCCCAACGCAACGTCGATATATTTTCGCTTCTTTTACTACTATATGAATATGCGTCGACGACATTTTGCGGCTCATAAAATTTGCGACAGGGAATAAGTCATTCATCTTGTAACTAAAAATAACTTTTTTTGGACAAAAATCTTAGGTATGTAATAATAAATTTCCTAGATCCAAAATTTTCATTCTTTTTTAAATGTTTAATGACAATTTAGGATTATTTTAAAGCTCCCAATTGTTTAAGGGTGGTTTAGCGCCCTTATTAGCTGTACTCCCGCATTTAGTCTAATTACTCCGCTTTTACTTTCTCATTAGCGCAGACCGATTTTTTTAAATTTACTAACGAAATTTCTTGTTGGTTTCAGATTGTTTGCACCTCCAGCTGTATCGTGATTCGAAAGATCGTTATAAACAGGGTCAAACAAAAGCGTCGCTTTCTTTGGAACATTTTCTCGGTCTGGAAATTGGATTTACGCTCGATAAAGAATCAAACACGGTAGCCATATTGTGCCAAGATGTGGTTGTCGTATTAGCATTTGATAGTAGAGAAAGACTTATGCAATGGCAAGTTAAATTAAGCAATCATTTAGGCGATGGATCGCATTTTTTGGTGTTACTGTCGTCCGCGCCGTCGAAAGCACGTTTACAACCGGGACCTGCGAGATTACACGTTCAAGAATTTGGTTTTTGTTTAAGCACGGGGCTTCCACCACGAATTGCCGGTCATTGGTTTATAAGTCATTTGCGTCGTTACGGCGTTGTGGAAGGAAGATTCTGTTTCGAAGGCGGCTCGCGTTGTGGTTCTGGCGAAGGTCTTTACATTCTCCTCACCGATCAAGGCGACGAAATTGCCGCTACGCTAAAGTTAGCTTCCGAAGGTCAACTTTTTACCACACGCAGAAGATCCGTAATGAGAAATGTGTCCGGTAAGTATACCTACTCGTAGATTTTACGCTATTACTTAATTAATTTAAACAATTCCAGCTGTAGACAGTCCTCGTAGATCCTTAACACGAGCCGAAAGCCGGAAACAAGAACTGATGGAATCTTCTTCGATCTCGAGAGCCGACTCGCCGTACACGGACTTGGAGAGCAATTATGGCTGTGGAGAAATGAACTCGGATAGTTGGAACGTACCGCCGATCGAACGATGTTTGAGTTGTATAAGTAAATTGGGTGCTTTATCTAGATCTTCGACTGCGGCGACGACTCCCGGAGTCCCCTGTTGGGAACACTCTTGTGATCGACATTCGTTAAGTAGCGGTTCCGATTGCAGCGGTTGGAGTCAAACCGTAACCAAACCGCCCGCTCGTCCGCCAAAGCCCCAAACGTTATCGCCAAAGAAAAAAGTATCGTCACCGCCTCCTTCGTCTTACGATAATTACGATATTCCGCGAATTCCGCTTCCCGTTATCAATAGCGGAGCTCACGAAACGAAAATGGACGAACATTACGATACACCGCGTAAAATAAAAGAGTGCTTGAACGATGCCGTACGCAAACCTTGCGGTTGCGTGTTGCGCGTACGGCAACTAGATCAAGAAAGGCCTTGCGTGTGCCAACGTCTTTTATCTTGTTGGACAAATCAAGACGACGTTCAGGCACTTTACGCGACCGTAGATTTAAGTAAAAAATGTAATCGCAACCACAATTACGCAAATTTTCAACCAAACTCCTCCAGTGCCAACTACGTTAACATGGATTTTGCTCAGTCTTTAGAATTATACGAAAACGCTAAGCAAGTAGCTCAAAATGCCAGTTTGTGTAGCAAATGCGGACACTTGCAAAGCGATTATTTGATGATGGAGCCGGCTCCCAAGAAGAACCTATCGACCGCTTATTTACCCATGTCTCCGGCTATAAAACAACGTTTGGATAAAATGATTTCGTCTAGTAACCCTAATTTAGCACCGGCCATCGATCGAGGCGGTAAACCGTCGGGTTCTGCGATGTTACAGGCCAACGTTTATCAACGTAAACAATTGTTGGACTCGACCGACAATCTAGAACAACGCCGTAGACGTTCAAATTCTGCCGATTCTAGTCGTTGCGAAGAAACGGAAACGTCGGTATGTAACTGTACGCAGTCGGTGGTGCGCCGTTCTTCTTCCGTTCCTTGCAAATCGAATCGCGATTCGTCGAGTTCCAACGATTCCGGCGTATTCGAATTACCGCGTCGCGTTACGCACTGTATCACAACGTTACCTCGTCGTTCGAAATCGTCCGATTTATTGCAAGACTTGAGTTTTCAATTTCAAAAAGTGGACGGTAAATCGGCAAGCGCCGAAGCGGAAGTTCCCGTTTGTCCATCTGAATCTACTAGTAGTGCCACATCCGATATGTCCGATTATATCGAAACTTTGTCGCTTTCGTCCCACAGTTCGAGCGAAGCACCTCCGCCCAGTTGCACTTTACGGCCTCGTTCGGGCAACGAATATTGGACTTTACAAAGGCTCATCGCTCCAGTACCGGAGGAGCACCACAACTAGTCGATACGCCAAGCAATAAATATTTCTATATTGATTATAACTAATACTTGAAACAAACTATAATAACTATACTTACTTAATTTTAAGTTATGTATAAAATGAAGAAACAACGACTTTGTTAAATAAATTATTGAATTTAGTAACCAAAAATTGAATTTTATAATTTACCGCAAAATAATTTAATTATTCGTATAGGTATGATGTAAAAAAATAAAGTGATGTCTAAGTAAAATTTGTGTTACCTCTACTTCTATCTGTTATTTTTTAAACTCGCTCGATGTACAATATGCGTAAAAATGCATCGCGAAAAATCACAGTTTTACGACCAAGATTCGCTTTTCCATCCTAACATCAGACGGTATTCTGTTGCCTGACCTTATTATTTGAAGATACGAGTATAGTTCGTCCCAATCAAAAAGGTTACTGCAGGGATAGGAATCTACTAGCTTTATTTAGCTAGTGTATGTGTGCTTTTATAGATTTAAATTTTTACTTTTAATTTGATAGAAATTGATTAACTCGTAAAACTTGTGAAACGAGTAAACGACGCCAAACTTTTAATTGTTCAAAAATATGACATTAACATGCGATAAATTGCAATAAGAAATTTAAATAATTTATATTCTGTACTATAAACGTTATTTTTGTATATTAAAATTTTAAAGTAGTAGTAATGAAGTAACAACGACTTACATGGAGGGATCCAAGAAATCTTAAAAGACGGTATCACAAAAGTGCATCAAATTTTAAATTTCCTACAACAATAGAACTTAACATCAAAAATCTAACTTCTTAGTGTAGTCAAGTGTCAAGTTTAGTCACTTCCGGGCGTAATGATCTAGTTGTTAAAAGCGCCCTAACAATATTTTTTTATAATAATTAATAAAAAATAAAAAATTTTTAAAGAATATTAATACAGGGTGAGTCGGGAGGATCGCACCAAACTCCAGGGGTGTATCTTACACGTAAATATAAGAGGAAAAAACCCAAAAGTTGTAGTCCGATTTTTATTTGTTTTCAAGATACAGCGTTTTCACAAAATAACTTGCATCCATCGTGCAGTTGTGCTGATACTGCATGCGTATTTTACTGTTTGGGGGAACATCGTCTAACACTCCTTGTAAATCATTTTGTAAGAATTCCAAATATTTATCTCCTCTTAGGCGAAACTATAGACGATATCACATCACACGTTTCCGAAAAACGATGCTGAAAATTTGTTTCGACTTTTATGTGAGGATTTTCGTCGGACCATAAGTGGGAGTTGCGGGTGTTGTTAATGTCATCATTCATGGGTGAATGTGGTTTCATCGTTATATACAGTATGTTCTTCTCTAAGTTAATGAAATCATATTTACGTGTAAAATACACTCCTGGCGTTTGGTGCGATCCTCCCGACTCACCCTGTATAAGTTTTCATCAAATTTTTATTTCAATTTAATTTAAAAAATTTTAAACTTTTAAAATTTTGAAATGTCAGTACTGTCTGTATATTATAAACAGTACCAACCAACAAAAAATAACCTCAAATGCTCGTAATCTTTGTTACGATTTTTATTTTAAAAGGCCGAAATATTCGTGAAGTTTAATGAGATATTGATAACTTAGTAAACACCACGTTAAGAATTTTTAAATAAATTTACACAACCGGTTTCGCCTTTTGGCATCATCAGGTGTAGACTGGTGTAGACCTACAGGTGTAGGCATCATCAGTCTACACCTGATGATGCCAAAAGGCGAAACCGGTTGTGTAAATTTATTTAAAAATTCTTAACGTGGTGTTTACTAAGTTATCAATATCTCATTAATCATGTCAAAATACCACCAAGTCACTTTGGAGACAATCTCTTCTATTCGTGAAGTTACTTCAATCGCTTCGCTCATTTCTCATCTTCTCCACTCACAAACTAAAACGCCCCTTTTAACACTTATATCATAAACTACTATTATTTATCAATTGTAATTATTTAGTTTTTTTTTAAATAAAAAAATAATAAGTCGTATTTTAAATCGGGCAGCGCTGTTACTCATAACTGCAACAGCAACCTTTTTGATTGGCACATTTTAGCGAATAATGGAGTTCATATCTCATTAGGACGCTTGTATTAACAATAAACGATGTATGAAATGACCGAAACTAAAGTCCAATTCCACAATTATAGAGAGTGACTCATTCCTAATATGTGTTCACAAAATTTAGCTAACTATAGCGCGGCTTTTATTGAGATAGATGCAGAAAACACGTGCCGCTTTAATAGAATAACGTACTTTACTATAATGTGACAGAATTTGAACGAATCCAGGTAGTAGAAATGGATTCGAGTACGAACGATTGTTCATAATGCTCTACCGAAAAATCTCGATGTAATCTAGTCTTCATTCTATAAATTACACAACTGTCTAACATTTGTGAACAAATAGTATAGCCGTCGATGTGATTTTTAACATGAAACAAACTTTTATAAGAACCAAAGGTTTTGGATTTTTTTTGTAATAGCATTTTCTTTTCCTAATTGGTCGAAAACATTCCTGTGAGTTTGTATATAAAATATCTCAACTCAATTTTGACCGGAAGGCACTTGTTCTTCGACTTTAGTGTAAAATTTTGACTTTTTCAAGTTTCCGTTTCACTATTGTTTGAACAAAAACAATCACATCAGACCATTTTTTCTTCCGATTTCGTAGAAAAGGAAAATAAAATTTTTCAACTTTTTGATCACAAAACCATTTTAGTTGTCGAAATTTTATTTTCCTTTCAGGTATTTTTGAAAATTGATGGCAGTTTTGAATTTTTTTAGGCTAAGAAATTAATGTAAATTATTTTAACCCAGGCAGTTAAAAGTCTCTCTTCCAGGCAGGCAGAGAGATTTATTACAAACAAAACGAAAATTTTTTGGGCCTCATCCCGAACTTCGCTTGTATTGGTCAATACAAGCGAAGTTATTCAAAAAATAGTGAAACGGAAACTTAAAAAAGTCTAAATTTTTCACTAAAGTCGAAGAATAAGTGCCTTCCGGTCCAAATTGAGTTGAGACATTTTATACACAAACTCACAAGAATGGTTTCGATCGATTATGAAAAAAAAACTGCTGTAACAAAAAAAATCCAAAAATCAGGATACATTTTTGTTCGTCGACTACACTAAAACCATAAAATGAAACAGAAATTTTACTTTTGAAATAAATCGTTTAGGTTTAGACACTCCACTGGCGCTAATTCACATTTCACACAAAATAACGGCAGTTAACAGTTGAAAGAATATCGACACTTTATCGAAACGGTCAAGAATTAGTTTTCAAATTTATAAATTTCCCCACTTCAACTAAGGCGGATTTAAATTTTCCCAAGTATAAATTTCCATATAATGTATTAAATATACCGTCTTTGAAAAACATAGGTAAATACGGGTAATTACAGATTCTATTTATTGCGGAATAAAAGAAAATAGATCAAGTTTATGCCCTACAAAAAATTGCATAATTTAATAATTTTTCAACGGCGTAATCTACTTTGTACTTACCTACGTAATAACAAATAATTTCGTAAATAACCCAATTTTTAAATTCACTTTGAACTTGAGCTCGAAAAAAGAAAATGTAGGTATAGGGAAAATGTTGAAAAATTGTTGTTTTTACAACAAAATATATTTTTTTATATTTGGAGCGTTTAAAACGATTTATCACGCGAGCTCGCACTTTTCTTTAAAAAACCGGAAGCGAATCTATTTTTTGATTTTTTATTTATTTACCTCTATATACAAGATCGTTAACTTGTTCGCAAATTATTATAGGTACGTTACATAAGAATACACTTTCGCGTGACTTTCAATTATTGTTTTTTTATGAAGTAGGCTAAGGCGCCAAAGAAAGTGAGATGATTATTCGTTTCTTGTAGGAGGCCAAGGTGACGTTATCTATCCATGTCGCTGCTGCGCAATTTGTTTAGCTGTTAGAATTATGCAACTTATTATCCAACATGAATTCGTCCGAGACCCGCACAATTAAACGTCTCTTTATAAAAATGCCGCAAAGTCGACCATTTTTATGTAAACGGGTAATGGTCATTTTTACGAAGGCGACCAAATCGTACATACATATAAATCCAACTTTCTGCTAAAACGATACCACAAACGATCAACAATTCCGGGTCGAATTTCGGTAGTGGGTGCACCTCCTATAAGAGAAACCGATCAAGTATTATTGTAATTCGAGATGCTGTATGTTATCGGGTTGGCGCTGTGTTGTTCGGTCGGTGAAACGTGGGCGTTTCGAACGAGAAGCGGCGGTTATCCAAAATTTCCTTCCGATTCTTGCGGAATTCGTTCTACCACTTGGAATCCTCAAAGAGAACCGAGGATAGTCGGAGGCGAAGAGCCACCTTACGGAGCCGTTCCTTGGCAAGTGCAGCTCAGACGTGGACGTGATCATCAATGTGGAGGTGTACTTTTAAATTCAAGATTAGTTCTGACGGTCGCTCATTGTTGGACCGAAGGTCTAATCGCGGTAGCCGGAGCCCACGGTAAACCCGGAACGGGCTTCGGGGAACAAATAGCGCGTGTCGAACGTACGGTTCCACATCCGGAATTTAGAAAGTACGGACCTTATAGCAACGACATAGCTTTAGTTTTCTTAGCTTTTCCGGGAATTCAAATTGGCGCATTTGCACAACCCGCTTGTTTATCCGATAAATCGCCTCCTTCTGGGACGTGGTGTGAAGTATCCGGATGGGGAGCTACAAATTCGACGGATCCCGATAAATTATCGTCCGTACTGAGAACGGCAGCCGTTCCTTTATTATCTTTAGACACGTGCCGTAAAAATGGAATTTACGGTGGCCGTCAGCAACCTATTTTAGATTCTATGGTTTGTGCGGGTCGTTTGAGTGGCGGCGTAGACGCTTGCGGCGGCGATTCTGGCGGTCCTCTCGTATGCGAACAAAACGGAAGAATGGAACTAACGGGACTCGTATCCTGGGGCGACGGCTGCGCTAAACAAGATCGACCCGGTGTTTACACTCGTGTATCGAAATACACCTCGTGGATCCAAAAAGTTGCGCGGCAATTTGGAATCGAATATTGACGTAAAATAAAAACCTTTTGTATAGTATAAACAATTTGAACGAAAAAGCTGTGTTATTTAATTAAAAAGTTTTCACGCGTTAACTTGTAGAAAATGTGAAAACTATAACTTATTTAAGTACCTCCTACTTATAAAGAAAAAGTGATAAACTACCTAATAATGCCTACCTCTAGGTAAATTAAAATATTTATAAATTAAAAAAATATTCCAATAAAGTTTTGAGATTAGAGAAAACTTTCGATTCTAATATCGAAAGATACTTTCCAAATTCCAAACGAGGATCGCGTAAGGGAAAAACGACTTCTAGTTACATAGATCTTGTTATTGTGAAGTAGTAAAGAGTAATTGAACCTTAATTGTATTTAAAATAAAAAAGTCCTTATTTCCATCCAGATTATACCTAGTTGTCTATAGTTATCTATGGAACCCTGAAGGCGATATCACTGACGTAGGTTACAGCATGCTGCTTTTACTTTTGCAAAGATCACGAAAAAACAGCAAAAATCGTTAAAAAAAACTGCACATCTCATGTTCACACACAAATTTGCACACCTTTGCGGTAGAAAAGGCCTTTTTTTGCCTTGCACTGGTTGCTCGGAACCGTTAGTCATCGTTCGTTGGAACGTGCTTTTGACCGGTGTAACCTGTTCAGTTCTGTTTTTCGTACTGCTAGTCAAGAGAAGGAGTAGTTCGTGCAGGGCAAACGAACAAACCTTATGTCTAAATAGGCTAAGAACTGATTAGTGTTTTACAAGACAAGTGTTTTACTTGTCTTGTATATTTTCAATGAAAATAACGTCGGGACTTCTCCTTTCTCGCTTTTTCTTACAAAATACTTGCAGTCTTGCAACCCGGAGATTTGACAAGAGAGCAAGAATACATGAAAATGCAAGAAAATCTTGTAACTCTTGCACTTTTCTCGCAAGCTAACTTCTTGTCTTGCCTTGCTACAAACTATGTAACTCTTGTCTTGTTCTTGACGAGAACAAGAAAAATGCAAGAATCTCGTGAAACACTAGAATTGATCACCCTAACTTCAAAATTTAATTTATTTGATGGTATAATTATAATTTTCTTTCATATTTGTTTATTAATAAATATGACCAGGTACAAATTCAACTCAAATGTAACAGCGGTAAAAAACGTAAATAAAAATTGTCAACAAATAACTTCAACTGTCGTAAATTATTGTTTAAAGAAAGGTTAACTAAACATTAACTTTTTATAAAAATAAGAAGTAGATAAAAATAAGGACAAGTAGGTAACTGTCGCTGATATTTTCCTCGAAGAATTACAAAAATCTTTATTACATATTGAGCAATGTTTCGAGGTGTTTCCATAATTTTTGCAATATTCTTCTTCGACACAACCTCGGTGCGTACTTTCTGGAAATTTGCCTGTAAAAAAGAAGTTATAAGTCGATAAAACGAAAGGTGTCTCAAAATTAAGTTCTTACCGACTGCGGCTAATTTTTGTTTGAGGCAAACTGAAGTGGTTAAATCGCATACATCGGCAGTGTGAGCTTTGGAATCAAAATGGTCTTGACATTTTTCGGCAGGATTTTTCGATGTACAACTATAACATTTTAACGGAGCAACTGTAAAGAGATAGAAATTAGAATTATATGGAGATGTTGTATAATATTATGACAATTATTTGAATCGTGTTATGCAACAAGGAACCGACTTGGTTCCCCAATTCAACTTGGTTACGAGGGGTTAGGGCTTCACGCGAGAGTCTTGCATGCCTATCTCCTACTTGCAACTTTGTGCGAGGCGAGGCAGGAGTTAAGATTTCTTATGCGATGCGAGACTCTCGCGTGAATCCCTACGAGGGGTAACTTTATTTTGCCAACTAGTAGTAAATCAACACACTGTGTTGGTGTTATGATGGTTGCATCCACAATTCGTGCTAGGCGCATTGCCGGGCGGCTAAAAGAAATGCAGGTGATAGTACATGGCTGGCAGTGGTACCCGGATACCACTATTTAACGTTGTTTTTGGAGTGCTTGCGAATTTTTTTCAAAATTTAATAACTAGTGACTAATAAAAATTCCATGTTTGTTTTGTGCATATTTAATAAATAAAAAAGTGTTTACTTATTGTATTGTATAAAAGTTTAAATGAGTTAAAACCGTAGAAAAAAATAAGAAATATTTTTTTCGAAAAAACGACTTTTAACTCACCCTGTATATCATGTTTGGTATTTTATAAAATTAGAAATGCAAACAAATAATTTAAAAACACTATTTTTTTTTCTATATTTCCTATACAAAATCTACAGTGGTACCTACCCAGGTACCACCACCCTCCCGTTGAAAGCGATTTTTCTTTAAGACCAAAAAAATTGTATCCCGTACCTTTCGGCATATGAAATTTTCAAAATATACATAAAATGGCCTATTCGAAGCATTCCTAGAAGTTCAAATTGATTTGGCTTCTCAAAATTTAAATATTTCACATTTTATACCTAAAAAGTAGCGGGGCAGCATTGTCAGCCACATAAGGGTTCTAAATAAAAGAATTGGTGTGGCAAATACCTACTTATACTAATTATTATTTATACAAATTAAGTTTGTTTGTCTTTTTTCCACCTTTAATATTGGTAAGGTTATTATACCGAATGTTTGTTTTGATGATTTATATTGTCCTTGAATTGTTGACCTTTCAACATCTATCTATCTATCCATCATTATCTATGGTTATTGCAGTAATTAAATTAGGGAAATTCTTCAAAAAAATACTAATAGTAGACACATACCTACAAACAACCTACTAGATTTATCTAAATCCAACTCCTCATATTTGTGTTAGTTGGAATTTTCTGATAATTAGACTCCATAATATAAAAGAATTAAATGATATTAACCTTGGTAATTAATTTCTTAAGTTACGGAATTAAAACCTTTTTCTTTCATTACACGATTGACCTAATTTGAACTTTTACAATAATAATTAATTACTAAAAACTATTAACTTTAATTATAAAAATGCTAACTAATAACATAATATTATTAGCTATCACTCTCCCTACTCGATAACTTTTTGAAAACTAACTTTAGGCGCCTTTAGGAACCTTTCAATAAAGGCTTTCTAAAAGTCGAACATTTTTGACCGAAAATATGAAAAACTCACCAGTTTGTAGCAAAATTGCTAAAATTAGGATAATTAACGAAATAGTATTACAATAAGCAGCCATTTTGTCTAACGTTCACAATAAAAACTGGTTTTTAAATGTTTAAATTATATTAAATCGAAGGACGATAGCAACTTTTAACAGTTTCTGCTCGATGTTTAAATAAACGTTACGCTCAATTAAAAATATTCGTTATTTATCTTTAGTTCACACATTCGCGTTTTCAAAAAATTCACAAGTTTCGATGCGTTTTGCACTAAAGTCAAGTACATTTTGAACTTAAGTAGCACAGATCCGGACCTCTAGGTAAAAACTGTTGTACGAAGTTGTTACGTAAATAACGAGAGTTCATTTTCCCACAATTCCAATTGAACCGATCGGCGATCGTATCGTGTCCGTGTCTTTGTTTTCATTCACCTATATAGCAATTTGCCTTTCAAAAATTGCAAACAGAAAAAAGAGTGGCGGAAAACAATTCTCGTACAACAAACTATGGGGAGTCAAAAATAGTGTGGAGGGGTTTTTATACCTGAAATCATACAGGAATTAATAGAACCTGAATTGATTCTTGGACAAAATTTTATTTAAGTCGTCATTCTATAGAAAAATAGTAACGAATTATAGAAGATCCAACGAAAGCTTCTATTCCATTCCATGTTTGATTTTAAAGACGTCCTACGTCTATGAGAATAAGGTAATTATGTCCACTTCGACGTGGTACCACAACGAATCGACTCCTCTTCTCTTCAGTTCAATGAATATCAATTTTAATTTATTTAATTCTTTAAGTTTTGTGGACCTAACTTTAAAATCTAGATTTTTATATTTAATTGAGAGCATAAAAGAAACATTTACTCCTAACGTGTAGACAACCTTCCGTACACATGTGTAATTGAAGTGCTACCGGTACCGAGTCGTGTATCATCGTAATCACCGACACAAAAATCAAAATTTTCTGAAACGCGCCTTAGCATTTTCGGAATACACGACATTTAAAAAAATTCTTTTTAGGAGTTTTTTAATAATTCACGCACCCTGTAGATATACCGCCACAAATTTCATTTTTCTAACGCATTGATAAACGGCTTTTTTTCCATTATTTGTGCTTTTATATTAAATAATTTGGCAGTTAGCTAATTCTCCGATAATATAAAGGTTTAGTTATAAACTAAAGGCCCTTTAACTAAAGCAACAATTAATTCTAGTTGATAGATAATATCGGCCGTTAGAGCACAATTTTACATTTTGTAATCAATTAATTAACAATTTACCTATACTTTCTTGTAATGTTATTATTATTTTATATTGTGATGCTCCCCACTGTATATGGGGCGAAGGACACTAAAATTATTAAATAATTGTGCGTGTTAGAAATTCTAAGCTATAGGGCCGTTTTATACGGACTAATGGTCGTACTAACTTGTTGGTACTGAATCAACTCAACTCTTGCTATTGTTAGAATCTTGCTATTACACGATTGCGACAAAATAATGTCAAATGTTAACTCAAAGCTAACATGCACTTACAAAATTAATAATTTGAAACTTGACCCAATTTTTTAACCTTTAATTTTTTCTGCATCTATCTACTAATCGTTTATACGGTACGCGTACGATTGTCCAACAAACAACTATTTTTTTAAAATCTGCGCAACGTAGTTCTTCCAATACGACTCCCACAAAATAAAAACGAGTTACCTACTATTTATTTACATAAATAATTATAAACATTAATAAAATGTATGTCAAGTTGAGTTACAATTCCTTTAATAATAATCTCCTTAGAAACAGACATACCTATCTGGCTCTTTGCCTATTGCAGGTAGTGCGCGCTGCGTTTCAAGTAAAAATAAATCTAAAGAGCTCTGCAATTTATTATTTGGTATTTCGGTTGAAAATCAGACTCGAAAAGTGAACGAACCAATTTTTTGAAATAATAAAAAATTATTAATTGTGGCATTTGAATTAAATAGTTTTGTGAGAGACGAGAAGATGGTCAAACCGGAGAGTCGATGAAATGTGGCCATTGGCTCCATCCTGTGTTACCTGTTTTTGATTACCTACGATTTTAAAAGACTTTGTAATGCGAATACGTTTTAATACTTTTTAGGGTGTGCCTTAGGAAAGAAGATTTTTGGTCGTTTGTCAAAAAAAGGTAAAATATAATTATTTTTAAATTTGTTAGCTTCAATTTTATGTTGTTATGTTATATTAACCACAACTTGGAAATATCCGGTTATTTCCGTCTTTAAATAGATTTTTTAATTATAAACAAATTTCCCTTTTTTTCTTATAAATTGCACCCAAGGTTGAGTCGTCGAGTGCCTAGGTATTTGAACTTTTATTATATGTACCTACAAACGCTTATAGGTAAGGTAAAAGAATCAATCGAGAAGACTAAAATTGTGAAATTAAAATAATTTATTCTTTAGCTCAAATCCTTAATTAATTAGTGTTCTTTAATAAATTAAATTAAAGTTGCATATCTACTTGTTATGATATAGTAGCAGGAGGTATTAATATTGGTGTGGTTTTTTAGTTTGGCTATTTATAATTTAACCTCGGGATTTTTGATTCGACTAATAAAATTTTTATAAAGTAAAATATACTAAGTAAAAGTATCTGTGTATACGTAGATCGGTGATGTAAAATTACGGTAATTTAAAATTTTGGTAAATAACTCGCGTAATTTACGATCTGTAATTACTACTTTAATTTTTCATGTATTCGATTTTGAAATTGGTAAATTACCGCCGTAATTTACCGTCGAAAATACGGAAGTATTTAACTACATCATTGCACTATTTTACTTAACGGTAATTGAAAACGGTAAAATATCGGTAAATTACGGTAATTAATTTCTTAATTTACAAAATAAATTACGACTCACATCACTGGACGTAGATATTTATTATTTACTTAAGCTAAAAAACCTTGTTGAGAAGATGCATACCTACAATATATCTATAGGTACTTGCCTACAGAAAATGTAATTAGAAATAGAATCGAGAAGAAAAATGATTTTTGGGAACTTGTTTTTTGTTTCTATATCTATAGATTGATCGAAGAAGCTTCTACGAATGACGATTAATTAATTAATTTCGATTAAATTTCAAATTCTAAAAACTTTTCAAAATTTTGACATAATGTTGATATAAATACCTAAAATTTTCTAAATTTTTAAATAACGGAGTCTTCTTCTTGAGAAGTAACCTTAGCCCACCAAAGTCGACGTTAAGTAGGTATCTATAGTACTTATTTAATTTGAATTAAAGAACTATATACGTACATTATTATGATTTCAAAAATATCTTTTTTACTATAAACGAAAAATCACTAAATCGCGTCTAAAAGATAACCTCTTTTACGTTAATTACTAGACATACTTATAATTAATTTTTTTTTACAGAACCGAAATGAAACCTACAAATTTTCGAGAAAACCTGCTGAAAACTACCTACGACGTCATCTTAAATATCTTTTTTGCAGTAATAATAATAGCCATGATATTTAGATATTTATTACAAGATGTAAAACTAAATTACAATTTTTGTAAATACATTATATTTTAATTAAGTAATAACTAAATTATCTACAAGTTTACACGAATTAAATTCTAAAAATAAAGAACTGACTTTTTTAATAAATGGTTTTTTATTTTATACAAGTATTTTGATCAAATGCCAAGTAACGATTTTTAAATAATTTTCTTCTGACGCGATATGTAAATGTATTCAAATTAGCTTATTAATTTGATAATTTAAAATCATTTAAATCCACTAATAAAATATTACCTACAGTTGAATTTTTAAAAGACTATCGACACGTGCCTTTTCGACTACTCAATAAATAACATACGTTTAACATTTTTATATTCGTAAGGGATATAAAGGGAATTCGCTCATATAATTTATGTAAGTTCGTATTTCCGCTTGTGAAGTGTCAAGATTGACATTCGTAGGTTAATTTTTAATACGACACATAGATGCCGTGGCAGTACTACCAAATGTCATGATATTTTTTACACAAAAGAAATAGAAAAATGCAATTTTTAGATTTTTTAACAGTCGTTTTAACATAAAAACGAAATGAGGTAATGTTTTTATACAACTAATGGCCATGATTATAAAGGACAAGTGAAATAACGTTTATCTCCATAGTAAAATTTATATTTTGTAAACATGACAACATAGCAACGTTACTCAAGTCAAAGTTTGAAGTTTTAATATAAAAACACCAATTTTTGCTTATGCTATGTTGTCATGTTAACAAAATATAAATTTTACTATAGAGATAAAAGTTATTTGTCCTTTATAATCATGAGCATAAACAGAGTATTTTTACATTTTTTATTCAAAGAAAATTATCAAATATTCAATGTAGCGACATCTAGATTGCCAGCTTTTAATTTCTATTTAGGAAATATGAATCTAGACCTGATTTGACGAGTAATTTGCATCTTAATTCATATGCACTGGGTTGGTCACGTGTCGGTAGTCTTTTAAAAATTCAACTGTACTCCACTTATTTATAGGTAGATAGGTATATGCGTAACAAGCTTAAGCGCCGTACACAATGGGTTTGCATAAGACATGACGCATAAAGCGTGCCTTACTACATGCCAACTTCTAAAAGCTAGCTTTTTTTTCTAGGTCAATAGAAACCCTGCATTTCCAGCGGCAGAAGCTAGAAAGTTGGTGCAAGTTTAACTTCTAGCGTCTGCCTCTGGAAATGCAAGGTTTCTATTGGCTTAGAAAAAAAAGCTAGCTTTTAGAAGTTGGCATGTAAGGCCCGCTTAAGGACGCGCTGCAAAAGTGGAGGGGAGACATAGTTGACATAGCGTGTATTTTTACCACTTTAAGTTGAAGGAAAAAACTATAGATGGTGCCAACATACTGTCAAAATAATTATTTTAATTACCAATGTCAACCAATCTCAAACTAAAAAAACACAAGAAACAGTACTTAAAAGTAGAACATTACAACATCGTTTTGGACGGTTTTCGATGCTGTAATGACGTAATGAGTATATTGTAAACGCAAAATAGAAAAAAGAACAGTAAAGTTAAAAATTTATACCTGGAACTTTAAAATTTTGCTTGGGCCATCTAAAAGGCAATGCCTGAACTATTGTCGAAAGATGTGGTTGAAAAAACCGCTAAGGACATATTTTGATTCAGTATTTTCTTGCGTATTTCGTTTAATTAGCGATGGAAACACTTAAAAATTAGGTATTGTTCTTATAACGATCTCCACCGGGAGATAACGGAATTTCATCAATATTGGTTGCTTCAAAATTTGAAAGTTTCTTGTTTTCAAAAATTAATTTAACCTATTTATTCATAATATAAAGCAATGAAAATTGTTAATCTCCTTCATTGATCTTTCCTTATTAAAATTTCAAAAAAATTAAGTTCATATAACGTTTAGTTTTTAAATTCCACAAGAAAAACTAAAGGCTTATTTTTAACGCTTAAGGGTCGATTTTTGGAGTCAATGCGTGTCTCTGGTCAATGCCATGTCATTGTAAAAAATATCTGTTGTGTCAACACAAGACTTTCCGATTGAGTTGATTATTTTAAGACCAAAACAGTTAGAAAACAAAAGAATACTATACATTTTTATAATCACTAAATAAAAAAAAAATAAACGTCAAAATTTTTTGACAAATGTCAAATTTTTTAACAAATGTCAAATTTTTTGACAATTGTTAAATTTTTTGATGTCAGTCAGAAACGTCAACTGCCAATTATTATTAGATATTTAATTGTATAATAAACCTTTTTAAAACAAAAGAATGTTAAATATTTTTATAGCACTGCATACAGGAAAAAATTCTCTACCGGATTATGCAATAGTTATTTACGAACCATGTGCGGGAACACGATTTTCCCGCGTGAACGCTGTTTGAAAACACGAGCGACGTAGGAGCGAGTGCTTTTATCATTTCGTGAACGCGGGAAAATTGTTCACGCATGAGGATTGTACAATATTTTTTGTAACGAACAAAACCGTTATCATAATTCTTGAATAAAAATTTTATTTGATTAGTTTTGACAATTTAGGTATACAAAGCAATCTATGACTTCATAGTCAAACTTCATTCTTACGTCAAACAAATTCTTACTTTGACAGTTAATTGTACTAAAAGTTGTTAAAAATTGTTATTAGATGTAACGTAATAGTTTAGTTTGCGAATTTAAATGGTCTAAAATAATTATGTTTCCTTACATTAATAAATACACATTACTTTATTTTATTACCATTTATTAGTGTTGTTTTGACAATTTATTTCCCGGTGTAGTAGACCGGGAAACATTCCCAGTCGACCACAGAGTGCGTCAAACGTCACTTTCGAAGTAGTGAGTACAAAATAGTTATTTACGAACCATGTGTGGGAACACGATTTTCCCGCGTGAACGCTGTTTGAAAACACGAGCGACGTAGGAACGAGTGCTTTTTTCATTGCGTGAACGCGGGAAAATTGTTCACGCATGAGGATCGTACAATATTTTTTGTAACGAACAAAACCGTTATCATAATTCTTAAATAAAAGTTTTATTTGATTAGTTTTGACAATTTAGGTATACAAAGCAACCTATGACTTCATAGTCAAACTTCATTCTTACGTCAAACAAATTCTTACTTTGACAGTTAATTGTTCTAAAAGTTGTTAAAAATTGTTATTAGATGTAACGTAATAAGTAGTTTAGTTTGCGAATTTAAATGTTCTAAAATATGTTCTCTTACATTAATAAATACACATTACTTTATTTTATTACCATTTATTAGTGTTGTTTTGACAGTTTACTTCCCGGTGTAGTAGACCGGGAAATCTGTTTCCCAGTCGACCTTAGAGTGCGTCAAACGTCACTTTCGAAGCAGTGAGTACAAAAAAATAATTATATGTTGCCATTTAAAAAAAGATTATTTACTTTAATTACACGCCCCCTAGCGGACCGATTTTGAACAAATTCCTTTCTGCACTCCGTCGTTATCTGATAAGACCCTATACCACATTTCAAGTCAATCGGTTCGGCCGTTTCAGAGATTTCGTGGGGAACTACATCCACACATACACACATACACACAGACTTTTTTCTAAAAATGGTCTAGATCGACTCGGGGGACCTCAAAACACATACAGTGTGTCCCCGGATTGAGTTCACTATAGGTGTAATTGACAAAAATTTTCGGAATTTCATTTTGATGTTTTGGAATTCAACCCTGCTTGGTCTGAAATGAATTTTAAGCATATTTTCAATTTTTAAAAATGAAGGCCTTCGTGACAATTGAGAGAAATCTATTTTCTGTTTAGGTAAAGTGTCTTTTTTGACAACAATACAGCAAAATGTTATTAACAAAAATTGTCCAGAATACGAAATTATGACTCTATGCAGAATTTAAAAATGATCGGCACACTTTAATTAACACGTTGTTCTACAGTCAACATTCTAGGAAATAATTTTTGAAACATACAAAAATGACATGCAGTTACTTATTTCTTATTTATTTTCACTCTAAATATCAATATCGCTCAAAATAATAAGAGCAAACCACGCCTGATCTATCAATTCGTTATTAATTTTATTTAAACATTTTTAATAATATTTTATCTCAATTTACAAAGCAATTATGATTCATTTCTTGTTCGGTGACACCCCGATAAAATAATATTACCACCAGTTTTCTGTTATGGGCCCATAGTCTATACGTACGATGCGATTTTTCGTTGATACATACAGGGTGTCCCAACGCTGCGTAATCGGAGAACTGTAGCTTTGCTGTAGAATTTAACAAAAAGATTTTAATGCACAACTATAGTTCTCTTAGAGCTTCATCTCTTAAAAATATTTTTAAATATACCGGGTGATCTATTTAAATGCTACAGTCCACACTTGTATTTTTTTAAATGGAACACCCTGTATATTTTTGCATATTCAGATTGCCCTTTCAAAGGCGATTGTAGTCATGTGTGGGTTAATGGGTCCACCATGGACCTGGGACAAGATAATGCGGATTTTATATTAAAAACGAGTCAACTTTGCGTGCCTGTTGTGACTTAACGAATTGACATTTTCGACCAAGGTTTGAGTTAAAATAATGCTAATATCGTCTTTTTTCCTTATTACCTTTCAAAGCGACATACAACGTCAACATGAGACCATGTGACTCTCCAACGCAAAATGTCAGTTTTCTTCATTTTTTTAAATGGCACCCCCTATCTTCGATTTCAGGAAAAGAGAGCCCCTTTTCTAAGCTTTCTAATGATATAATATTTTCTCAATCTATTCACTTTTAAAATTCAACTTTTATCCCATTTAAAAAATTAAGAAAAATTACACTTTGCGTTGGAGATCCACACGGCACAATTATTGCGGTTTTGTCAACTTTGAAAAATATTTTAGAAAGAAGCCGATATTAGAATTATTCTAATGCAAACCGCAGTCAAAAATATTAATTCCTTACTTTATGGCAGATAAGCAAAGTTGACTCGTATTTTCCTAAAATTCGCAGTATCTTGGCTCAAATCTAGGGTAGACCCATTAAACCATACATTACTATAATCGTTCTCGAAAGGGGAATCCAAATATATAAAAATATACAGGTTGTTCCATTTAGAAAAATACAAGTGTGGCCTATAGCATTTAAATGGATCACCCGGTATATGTAAAAATATTTTTAAGAGGTGCAGCTCTCAGAGAACTATAGCCATGCATTAAACTTTTTTTGTTAAATTATAAGTCAAAGTCACAATTCTACGATAACGGAGTGTTGGGACACCCTGTACAATCAAAACCGATTTAATCAAAGTGTGCCGATCATTTTGAAATTTTGTATAGAGCCATAATTTCATATTCTGAAAAACTTTTGTTAATGACATTTTGCTATATTATTGACTAAAACGACACTTTACCTGAACAGAAAATAGATTTCTCTTAATTGTCACGGGGGCCTTCATTTTTAAAAACTAAAAATATGCTTAAAATTCAATTCAGACCAAGCAGGGCTGAATTCCAGAACATCAAAATGAAATTCCGAAATTTTTTGTCAATTACACCTATAGTGAACTCAATCCGGGGACACACTGTATATCCGGTGTTATCTCAAAAAAATTTTTTTACCCCATTACAATACTTTCCTTTAATACCTTAACCTTCCAGTACTAACATGCCATCCTATAACATCCATACTAACGCCGGTCTCACAGACCGCGCTTAGTTTTAATTTTTTTTAACGTATTTTTTACAACTTTTTTATTGCAAATAGAAATTATTTCAAATATTTAGTAATTTTTCTGGATACTTATTATAATTTTAGCAAAAAAAAATTCATTTTAATAACCAAAATTCACTTTTATAAAAATAAACAAAAATAAAAAGATGCATAAATTAAATAAGCGATTTCAAACGAATTAAACAAAATTTTTTAATAACTAGTAATATTATAAACAAACCTAGGAACAACACTTCTAAAAAGGTAAAAATATTTTTTTCATCTTCAACAATAGCTGAAATATTTTGGATAGAACATTTGTCGCATTTTACATGTTAGAACATATAGAGCATATTACCGCATGCACCAAAAAAAGCTACTTATTAATTGAAGTAAATGCAAAAATCTCTTCTGTTTTTTTGTTATCCTATTTCTATTCAAGACAAGTGGAAAAAAATAATTTTTAACTAAAAAATTTTAAAAATTTTGAAAAAATATTTAAAATTTTTAGTTACTGTTTTACTAACGTCGGTCTCTCAGACCGAATTCAATTATTATAATTGAACCATTACAAACTTATGCTTGCAAACTTCAAAAAAATGTGTGAGAGCATTTAGTTTAAAGGTACTGATAACCTCCCAACCCTAGCAGTTCGTATTTCAAAGATATTAATAAAATTAAAACTCGTCGGTCTGTGACACCGAGTGTTAGTACTGAAAGGTTTTAAGGGCGCGCTGACAAACCGGCAAAAGTTGGAGTTCAAATAACGTTAAAAATAAGCCTTTAGTTTGTCTTGCGGAATTTAAAAACTAAACGTTATATGAACTTAATTTTTTTGAAATTTTAATAAAGAAAGATCAATGAAGGAGATGGACAATTTTCATTGCTTTATATTATGAATAAATAGGTTAAATTAATTTTTGAAAACAAGAAACTTTCAAATTTTGAAGCAACCAATATTGATGAAATTCCGTTATCTCCTGGTGGAGATCGTTATAAGAACAATACCTAATTTTTAAGTGATTCCATCGCTAATTAAACGAAACAAGGAAGATAATACTGAATCAAAATATGTCCTTAGCGGTCTTTTCAACCAAATCTTTCGACAATAGTTCAGGCATTGCCTTTTAGATGGCCCAAGCAAAATTTTAAAGTTCCAGGTATAAATTTTTAACTTTACTATTCTTTTGTAACAATATACTCATTACAGCATCGAAAACCGTCCAAAACGATGTTGTAATGTTCTACTTTTAAGTACTGTTTCTTGTTTTTTTTTAGTTTGAGATTGGTTGACATTGGTAATTAAAATAATTATTTTGACAGTATGTTGGCACCATCTATATTTTTTTTTCTTCAACTTAAAGTGGTAAAAATACACGCTATGGCAAAAATGTCTCCCCTCCACTTTAGCAGCGCGCCCTTAAGGTATCGGAAAGTAATGGAAAGTAATTGAAAGTAATTCAAACCGACACCAGTGCCGGATTTACCCATTTGCCGCCTTACGCAAACCGAAAGTACGCCGCCCCTGCGCAAGCCAATTAACAAATTTAAGCGGCCGCCAAGCCGTTTCTTTATCGTTATATTACAAGGTTTTTTATCATTATTCGTTGTACAAATGCTAAATCCCCGCCCGAGTGGTAAGGCAGCATGGCACGTTTTTTATTCCCATCTATACTAATATATAAAGTAAGAAGTTTGTGGATATGTATGTACGTTACTTAAGATCTCGCGAACCACTGAACCAATTTTAATAATTATTTTTTTTACATGTAGACCGTACATCTGTGGGTAACATAGGGTAGGTGTGATTACGATATGTAAACTGGGGGCTTAGAAATTGGCAAAAATGTGAAAGAACTCCCAAAAACTAAAATTTAAAACTACGTTATTAGAGCAGACCGAGCTGACGCACGAGTAGGAAAAATTTTCCGACGCGGTTTCTTATTTAATTCGTATTCTTGACACTTTAGACAACGTAAAACTGCAAGGTGCCGGCAGTTTTTGTGGTCACGTTTCCCTAGGACCGCTGTTGAAAATTGCAGACGATTGATGTCATTATTTCAGAATTTGTTCATCAGATTTCTAAAAAATTTTTTTTATCAGAAAGCTTATAAGATATTATTCATAATTTGTTATTATATATTTTTGAATATCTCCTCTAGTTATCTTGAAAAACCTCAAAAATCATTAATTTTTGTTAAAAAAAAAGTGATGTGTCATCACATGACTTTATCATTTTAGAGTACCCCCTAGTGGGGGGATTGTAATCAAAATCTTATGGCTTCGACTCACAACCTCAAGAAAGCTCTATATGAAATTTGAAGTCAGTCGGTTAAGTCAGTCTAGAGTTAGCTGGCGGAGAAGAACTTCTCTAAAATTCGTAGAAATTATGGAAATTATGGTAAATTATATAAAGTCTTTTTTAAGGTACCAAAAGAGGTTTCTTAAAACAAACTTGACATTATATTAATTTATTAATGTTAGATACATATTCGGTAGGTAAATTAACACTTCAGAAGTATAAACAAGGTCTCTAACACAAAATTTAGTCGTACAGCAAGAACATACTAAATAAACATAAATTCACATAAACCATCATAAAAGAAGAAAATCGGGGCGAATTTTGAATATAATTTTTTCCAGGAATGAGAGATAAGTATAATGTCATATATGCATGCTCCGTAGAATGTGTGCTTTCCTGGCAGAGGTACTGAAGTCAATTAAAGAGTACCAAAATTTATTAGTTGCAAAAATTTAATTCCATTCTTGGCGAGATTAAAAAATAAGCAGTTTGGGTAAGTACCAGGGGCGTAACTAGCGGGGTGCGGTGGGTGCAAAGCACACAGGCCCCCGTCCAAGAGGGGCCCCCGACCGTTGTCACCTTCTCCCAAATTAATTTTTTTAAATTAATTTTAGCTGCCGTTTTACCCTATGGGCTAAACTTACTAAAGCTCAAAGTGCCAAAATCTAAGGGGCGCCAAATTTACAACTTTAAAACGCGTTGACCTTCAGATGACAAAAATTTTGGCCTGTGGCGCTTTGGGGGTAAACCCCTGAGACTTCCCCCACACGCATACTTTGAGAGCCACCGAATAACTTTTATCCAAGGCACCATGAAGCCTAAGCCCTAGAGCCACTGTTTTTCAAGATCGCAGAGAATCAAAATGTATCGGAACACCATTTATTTCTTATGGACAGCTTCCTGACTTTAATTTTAGAATTTACTGCTTTTCAAAAACTATGTATTAATAAATAGAGGCCCCCTCTATCTGTATTCTATCAATACATTTTTGGCCAAAACTTAGAAATTTCAAATGTTTGGGTCTTTGGCTAAAAATCACGTCCAAAAGATCGCGTGTACTTGGGTGCCACTTAGGCCGAGTTTTTCATTGAGAGTTTAAGGACGGAAGATACTCGCAGAAATTGTAGAACTTAATCAATTTTTTCTAGCTTATAAAAATTTATTTTCATAAATTGATGATGTGAGGAATGTTAACTAGAGCTGTACTTAATATTTGTAAAATATAAAAGTCATAATCATTATAGTTTAAGAGATAGATTTTTAGACATTTACGGCCTTAATATTAGTTCAATTAAATCCGCGTTTAAATCATGTTATAGAGAATCTCTCATTCTAGGGTATGACATATTTTATAATTTTATTTATTATTATGGAACTTGTATAATGCAATTTTATTGGAATTTTATATGTCTCAATATACAAAAGTAGTCATAGTATCTTACCTAATTGTCCAATTTGTTTCAAAGTTTGTTAATACATGGACGTCATCATTATGTCAGGATATAATTTTAAAATTTTGTATTTAGTGGCTAATTAAGGCTGTATTTATCCAAAATAGTTTAATAAAATATTGGGGTACTAAATAAAGTGGTGCGGCAGAGGTTAGTAAAGGATAGAAGAGTACTCGAATTTCGGCATTATACCTGCAAAAAAAGGGACATAATCCTATTTTGTCCGTGCTCATTTTCTAAACTTAAACGCCTACAATAAAAACGTATTTTACTTTCAATTTCTTATTAAATGTAAATACTTGAAAAGGTACTAAGTAGATTTGGTAGATGATCAATTATAGAGCGCGGATTTCTAGCTTAGTGCTTATTTCCTCTTTTAAACTTATTTCATTTTTGTGTTATTTTGATGCATTTTAAGCGCTATTGTCATACTTTTTTTATGCTTAAAACTCGGCCGCTAATCAATCTAAACAAAAACAATGATAATACAAATATAAAAAAAGAGCAGATTTTAAGCGGAAAGATTAGTCTAATCCTCTATATATAAACACCAATATTTTCATCACATTAAAGGCCAATTAAATATATTAGATAGAACTTATTGTGACTTAATTTTATATACAGATTTAGATATACAAGTGATTAGAATTTTAAAAGACGTGGATTTTTGGAATAACGTTATGTTGCCACAATTAAATGAATTTTTTCGTAATTGTATGCTACCGGAGCTGGCTGATCCGCTAATTCCTCGAGGTTTAAAAGCTAGGGATTCAGAGCTAATAAAAAATGCTCAAAAGAAGAAGAAAAAGAAATTTTATAATTTCATTCAGTTACATCTCCCTACTCTGGTAAACTCGCGAATCTGCAAAATCGCGATTTTACAGGAGACAAAAAACGAAAAACAAAAATTTATCTGTATCTGTAAAATTCATTTTATTTCATTTCTATGATATTTTTGAGAGATTTAGCGTATTTGCGAGTTTATTGTAGTCAAAAACCAAGATTTATGCAGTTTTTAGAGTTTAAAATAGATGTATGTAAGTAACGGAATAAGACACAAATTTTAAATTTCAGTATTATGTGCATTGGTCTTCTACCATTCAAATCCACTATCAAACTCAATTTCGCCAAATTTGCAGATCCGCGAGTTTGTCAGAGTGGGAACGATATGGGTCATTCTTTTTCAAACCGCACGGATTCCAGGGAAAAAAATTGACTTCTTCAAATGTGATAAAAAAAATTTTTCTGTATTTTTCAACAAATTTAATTGACCCGTATTTCAGAATTTGGCTGACTATTTCACTAGAGTGTATTATAGCGACAATAAAATCAAGTATTCAGGTGACAAAACTAGTACCTTGTCAAAACTAACAACATGGTATTTCAGCGACAATTTTTTTGACGTTTTAAACGTTCAAGTCAGCTTGGAAATTAAATCATTGTCAAACTGACATTTTTGCATCGCATTGCGTTTTGCAGTAAAAAATAAGTTTTTTAAGTGAAAATAGACTTAATTTTTCTCTCGTAAAATAGTCATGTCGAATACCACTCAAGATAAAATTTTGTAGGCAAAATTGTTCTCTTGTAAGTATTCAAGTTTGTTTCTTTTTGACAATTTCGCTCATGACATTTAATTAAAAATCACTCGCCGTACGGCTCGTGATTTTTTGACAAATGTCATTCGCGAAATTATCAAGCAACAAACTTTCATAACAATCGAACAATTTTGCCGACAAAATTTTATCTCTAGTGGTATTATATATGAAAATATTTATTTTCGAAAATATTCACATATGAATTTTCGATAATTTGCTGGATTTTTTCCAATTTCATCATACTTGAAATTTATTATCTCCAGTTGTACTGATCGGATCAATGCGCCCAGCGCTCCAAAATATTTAATAACTTCGATCTAATAGAGGCTCCACTTTTTTATAAAATGATTTTTATAGATTAGAGAATAAGGAACAAAATGATATTTTTTCCAATTAATTCAAGTTGGGGGCGATCATGTTAAAACTATTTAAACAATTAAATTGTTATTATTTTTCATTTGTTAACAAAAAAATTTTTTTTTAATACACTTCTAAAGCTAACGTAATAAAGTGTAAATTAACAGAAAACGACATTGATCCGATCAGTACAACTGGAGATAATAAATTTCAAGTATGATATGATTGGAAAAAATCCTGCAAATTATCGAAAATTCATACAGTGTCCGCAAGGGAAAAGAGAAAAGGGAAGGGAAAATTGTTTCTATTCACTTCAAGATACTAGATACAAAATTTAAGAAAAAAATATTAACATTTTCATTTTTTGGTTTTCTTGAAAATTCTCACTTATTTATAATATTGCAGAGTTCTTTTCTTTACATTTAAATTCTAGAGATCTACTCTGATCCAACGAGATCAAAATATTACGTTTTGTTTATAATTTAGTCTAATTTTGGTACATAAAAATATTTTCATTGAAAATGATCGGACCATCTTGGACTATTTTCCCATCTCTGAATTCTTCTTGGGAAATATTTTAACCGTAGAGGTCACATATTTTAGAAAAATATCGGTGAATTTTAATTAAAATAAGAGCTTACAGATAGAGGTCCCAAATGATGTCTAAATTTACCCTAAATATCCAGACAATAAACTAATAAGGATTTTATTTAATATGTAATGTAGTACTCTATCTGGGACCTCTATCTGTCAGCTCTTATTTTAATTACAATTCGCCGATATTTTTCTAAAATATGTGACCTCTACGGTTAAAATATTTCCCAAGAAGAATTCAGAGGCGGGAAAATAGTCCAAGATGGTCCTATCAATTTCAATGAAAATATTTTTATGTCCCAAAATTAGACTAAGTTAAGACCAAAACGTAATATTTTGATCTCGTTGGATCAGAGTGGATCTCTAGAATTTAAATGTAAAGAAAAGAACTCCGGAAAATTATAAATAAGTGAGAATTTTCAAGAAAATCAAAAAATGAAAATGTTAATATTTTTTTCTTAAATTTTGTATCTAGTATCTTGAGGTGAATAGAAACAATTTTCCCTTATGATGTTTTTCTCTGTTTTGAAAAATAAGAGCATTTTTGGGCAATCGAAACTTTCAAGAGACGATTTCGCGGTGTTGCGTAAATGACATAGCTAATATTTTTGGCACCATTTTGGTTTTATTTCATGCAGACATTGATGCCAAAAACTATTTTCCAAAAACATGCATAATAAAAAAAAATCCCATATGGTGCAGACTGTTTTGCGGACACTGTTATGTGAATATTTTCGAAAATAAATTTTTCCAGCAAAATCCTGAAATACGGATCAAGTAATTTTATGAATATAGGCTATAAAAAAAATTTGAGCGATTCTAAAATGTCAAGTTTAAATTGGTGTGCGGTTTGTAAAAGAATGACCCATATCTATTCTTGTTGTACTTTATTTTTATTTTATTCTAAATTTTAGGTGTGTATGTAAATCATAATAAAATTATCTATATCCATCAATTTATTCATTATAAAGCCGTAATCAAACTAGCTTTTAGTTCGAGTAGCGCTAAGAAACGTCAGGTATACGTCATTGATAATTATATTTGAATTTTCCAGCCGACGTTTGTTAGAGCATGATATCTTCTTTCAAATGCCACTATTAAAGTGAAATAAATATATCTGATTATTTCAATTTTCCATTTATAATAAAATTCCCACCCAAAAGCTAAAATGATTACGAGTACATTCTGTTTATTTTTACATCATTTTAATTCATTTTCAGAACTAAAATTAGTTGAGAAATTCAGAAATGTAAACACTGGCATAAAATTATAATAAAATTAATACCATGATTGATAATAAAATAGTTTTAATTTATCTTTGATAATGGCATAAACACGGGTAGTTACTTTCACTTTTCTTTAGACAATAATTATACAATGCAAAATCTATTGAGCCCCCTTTGTAGTACACAAAAGATGTACGAGTACTACCTGCTTGTTAATTTTGTTTTCTTTATTGTTATGGGTACAGTTATGTTGTTATGTATTTCTTTATTATTTTATGCTACATAACCTCCTACGATATTGACGAAGCACAAAAAAGCAAGTAAGTTGTGTTGCCTATTTTAAATTTTTAAGTTGTTACGAATTAAGTTAGAGTATCTTCCGCCCTTAAACTACGTTTCATCTGAACGAAGTTTAAGCTCATGCGCCGTAACTCGTTTATACGTTACAGTAAAAGTACAGCGCATGAGATTGATCTTCGTTCAGATGGAACGTAATTTAAACTCCTAATGAAAAACTCGGCCTTGGTATCTAATTCATTAGGAGACACAATTACGAACATTCTACCTGCTTTCCATGCTTTTACAGGGTGCGACACAATGAGCAAAATATCTACAAAAAATGCTGGATTTAAAATTATAAAGAAGAGGGAAGTACAAGAAGCTCTTACGCCATTGGGAAATGGACTACCTTTCACGACTTCGCAATTATCATGTTTGGAAAATATATATTTAAAATTAATTAATAAACCAGGTGATACTGCTGAGGACGCTCGTTACTTGTGCATTTCACGTTCTCTGGGTACAGGGGTAGCTTTAGATACTACTTTACTACCTCATACATGTGGTGCATGAGATGATAATTACGAAGTCGTGAAAGGACTAATAATAATAATAATAGGAAAAGCAACTAATAAATTTTGGTACTCTTTAATTGACTTCAGTACCTCTGCCAGGAAAGCACACATTCTACGGAGCATGCATATATGACATTATACTTATCTCTCATTCCTGGAAAAAATTATATTCAAAAATTCGCCCCGATTTTCTTCTTTTATGATGGTTTATGTGAATTTATGTTTATTTCGTATATTCTTGCTGTACGACTAAATTTTGTGTTAGAGACCTTGTTTATACTTCTGAAGTGTTAATTTACCTACCGAATATGTATCTAACATTAATAAATTATTATAATGTCAAGTATGTTTTAAGAAACCTCTTTTGGTACCTTAAAAAAGACTTTATATAATTTACCATAATTTCCATAATTTCTACGAATTTTAGAGAAGTTCTTCTCCGCCAGCTAACTCTGGACTGACTTAACCGACTGACTTCAAATTTCATATAGAGCTTTCTTGAGGTTGTGAGTCGAAGCCATAAGATTTTGATTACAATCCCCCCACTAGGGGGTACTCTAAAATGATAAAGTCATGTGATGACACATCACTTTTTTTTTAACAAAAATTAATGATTTTTGAGGTTTTTCAAGATAACTAGAGGAGATATTCAAAAATATATAATAACAAATTATGAATAATATCTTATAAGCTTTCAGATAAAAAAAATTTTTTAGAAATCTGATGAACAAATTCTGAAATAATGACGTAAATCGTCTGCAATTTTCAACAGCGGTCCTAGGGAAACGTGACCACAAAAACTGCCGGCACCTTGCAGTTTTACGTTGTCTAAAGTGTCAAGAATACGAATCAAGAGAGAAACCGCGTCGGAAAATTTTTCCTACTCGTGCGCCAGCTCGGTCTCGTCTATATACAGAAATGCACCATGAACTATAAATCAATTTTGAATGCGTTCCTTTATGGTTTCAAGATAGTTAAATTCTATAATTTATTGACACATAAAAATTAATATTTCACATTTTACTTTTAAAAATCCACTCTTAACAAATTCGCGAAGAAATGTACTGCCTCACATTTGAAATAAAAGCGGGTGGTTGTGAGGGCCACGGAGGATGCGGTGTTGGTAATACGGGGGGGGGGTGCTGTCGTTTGTGGTACACGTGTCTCCCAAATGAAATGAAAGCGGGTGGTTAAAGGGTTCCCTGAGACGGCGGTACTGTCATTAACGGTGCGTGTGCTTGCCAATTGAAATTAAAGCGAGTGGTTGAAGGGTGCCCTGAGGCGGCAGTTCTGGTGTAATCTGTGGCGGTGATGCTGACTTTAGTGATGCACGTGCCAATTGAAATTAAAGTGGTTGGTTGTAGGGGTTCCTGAGGCGGTGATTCTGGTGATATCGGTGGCGGCGATGCTGACGTTAGTGGTGCACGTGCTTCACAATAGAGCGTGTCACTTGTCATGAAGTTCAATTTTATTCCACAAGGATCGCACAATCGACGGTCCCAAACGTCAAATTACAGTATTACCAAATTACTTAATTCAAACAAATTTGAACAAATTCACATAATTTTATACAATAAAAGTAATTTGGTAATACTGTAATTTGACGTTTGGGACCGTCGATTGTGCGATCCTTGTGGAATAGAATTGAACTTCATGACAAGTGACACGCTCTATTGAAATTAAAGCGGGTGGTTGTAAGGGTTTTTGGGGCGGCAGTTCTGTTGTTTTCGGAGGCGATATAGTGCTGACTTTAGTGATGCACTTGCCTCCCAATTGAAATTTAAGCAGGTGGTTGTAGGGGTCCTTGGGGCGGCGTTCTGGTGATATCGGTGGCGGTGGTGTGGCGTTAGTGGTGTGCACGTATTTCTCAAATGAAATAAAAGCGGGTGGTTGTAGGGTGCCCGAGGGTATTCTGGTACTTAAATAAAATGAAATTTGCCGCTTCTAAAAATCTGCCGCTATACGCAGCTGCGTACTTTGCGTATAGGGAAATACGGCACTGACCGACACATGTCCAAAAAACATAGTTGTAAAATTACCAAGTGTTTAACAATAAATTCAGAATCTATTAATCACCGTAATTATTAATAATATAATATTTAATAATATACCATCACAGCTCACAGCTAATGGTGGAAGCCGACACCCAAAAGAATCATTTTCGGTACGCCACTGCCTTGTTGCTTTTGGTTTTGGTAGCGTTGTGTTTTAGGTTATGTTCAAGTTTAAGATCAAGTGTTATGTGTTATAATTCGATCAGCACCAGTTTTCTTACGTTTTAATTGCGAATCTTTGAAATGCCGAAATGGATCAATCAATTTCCTCGTTAAATTTACCCAGATATAAAATTGAAGAACTGCGTTCTTTAGGTTATCGCTATTGTAACTGTGTGAATATTTCGGAATGTAACTTCAGTTCGAAGGAATGTAATCTATCGAAACATGCTCCAAAAACAATAACAGCTTTAGACGTTTATCAAGAAGAATGTATCGTGGGTAACATTTTCACTCTTAACAAAAATCTCGATGATGCTTTACAAGGTGGAGTTCCTATCGGTCTTATAACCGAATTTTGTGGCGAACCGGGATCTGGAAAAACTCAGTTATGGTATGTGATATTCTCGCTGTCAAAACTTTCGCTAATGTTACTTTAGTTTTCAGTTATGCGCAACCGTTCAGTTACCAAAATCGTGTGGCGGATTAAGTGGTAAAGCAATTTATATCGATACTAATCGAGGATTTTCGTCACATAGGTTAAAAGGTGGTTTATAAATTATTTTAATAATACTCTAATTTGCTTTTCGTTTAGAAATAGCCGCAGAAAGCGTTACAAAATATCGTGTTCTCAAAAAAGCTTGCGACGAAGTTTCCGAAGACGAATTTGATGTCGAAACAATTATGAAAAATGTTTATTATATTAGAATTACCACTCACGTAGAACTAATAGCTGTAATAAAACATCTGGAAGAATGGTTACACGATTACAGTTCGGTAAAATAGTGGGGCAAGTTTTGGCACAAATAAATTGTAAACTTTTAGATTCGTTTGATTATAATAGATAGCGTGTCGGCTCCATTAAAGTTACTTAAGGGACAAGAACAGACAAATGCGATTTATGCGATGCTTACAGATTTGCAGATTTTGGCACGTCGGCATAAATTTGCGGTAGATTATGTGTAGTTTGTTTATGTTACTTTTAAATAATATAATTTTAGATCGTTGTAACTAATAACTTGACTACAAGAATTGTGCCACAAAGTATAACGAGTCGAGTGCCTTCTTTAGGTGCAAGTTATTATCATAGGATTAATCTAAGAATTGCTCTTTCGAAAACTGGTAACGAATCCAAGTTTACAGTTTTAAAAAGTTTGTATCATGACGGAAGGACACAATATGAACTCTTTACGTAATTTTAAGTGTTGGTATTTTGGAAAAAAATTTGATTTTAATTTTTTTGTTCTTTGTCAAATATCTTTGACCTAAATGTCGATTGGATGGTTGACAAGGTATTTTTGTTCAAAGCCTGTTGGAAGTAAAATGAAAATAATATGTCATTTTATAAATACGTACTTTCCAAGGATAAAGATGTAAATTTTTGCAAGAATAATTTAACATTTGAAATAGTGGCATATATGTACGACTTATTTAAAAAAATAGTGTAGTTTAACGGTTAACGTTATTAGCCTAATTAGCGATACTAATTATGTATAAAAACGATTATTACATTGTAAATAAAGGTGTTAGGCAACCCGCCGAACGAAAAAGCACCTACTCTATTTGACAGTAGTTCAAATTGCGCTGTAGATATTTTGCTCATATTTATCATTTTATCTGTCGGTATGTTATCGCCGCATATGATTTTTGCCATAATTCGAAGAAATGTTGTTAAACATTGTTATGTAAACAGCACATGTTATGGTTAGAGAAGAACTAAAAATATACGGTCGATTTTTGCCAACGTTACTTTCAGATACAAGCGTACGAAAAAGAATTAAAAGTTAAAATGAAGCCGATGGAACCTTCTAATCTTTAAAATTTGGTACTCGCTATTGGAATAAATAAACATCACGATGGTTATTGTTGCGATGCAAAATTTCGTAACGGGGTTGAAATCCCGTAATCAGGATACCCGCTTCAATACTGCGCAAGAATTATTTGTGTTTGTTAAAAGTGATCTTAGGGAAGCAACGACGGAAGAAATCAATGCCTTTTTAGACGAATTTAATCATCATATATTTGAAATGGTGTCTAGCGGTGATGTTAATGAGAAAAAGGGTGGAATTTTAGCTATAAGTAATCTTTCCTTTAAGCGTATTAGCCTAATATTTATCCATTAATTCTTTACAGTTTGTTTAATTAACGCCGATGTTGGCAATATGACGACTAGAATTTCACGCTTTGCTAATTATTTACGTAACCTTTTACCTTCGAGCGATGTGGAAGTTATGGAATTTACGGCTAAAACGATGGGTAAATTAGCTTACGTATCGGGATCGAAAGCGTCCGAATACGTAGATTTTGAGGTTAAACGGGCATTCGAATGGCTCGGTGGAGATCGTATCGAGGTACGAGTTTTCAAAAGCGAGTACAATAATTTTTTAATTTATTAAGTTTATAGGGCAAACGACATGCTGCCGTATTAGTTTTAAGAGAACTCGCGCTTACGATGCCGACTTATTTTTATCAACAAGTTTCTTCATTTTTCGAGCTTATTTTTTCTACAATTCGAGATCCCAAACCAAAAATTCGAGAAGCGGCGGTCGAAGCTCTTAGAGCCGCTTTAGTTGTTACCGCGCAACGTGAATCTGCGAGACAAGCAGCTAAACCACAATGGTAAGTTACGAATTACTCGTCCATGTTATTAAATTGAAGCGAGATACGTACCTACTTACTATAGGGTGTCCAAAACATGCTGTTTATACTTTTAGTTTTAATTTGTACCACTTATTCGATGTTTCGGTACTCAAACAGTTTTGAAGATTTTTACTAGAAGCTGCTTAAGGGTATAATTTAGTAGGTATATGCTATCGCAGTCGCACGCGTTGCTTAGATAGACAACACTTGCTAATTAAAGTCTCGGAGATGGGTTAATTTCAGCCTCAAATGTTAAGTATTTATATAAAAATAAATAACTGTAAATTGCGGTCCAAAAATGAAAAGTTATTTTTATTAATTGCCACCTTATTTCTTTACAAAAATCATTCAAAAATTGCTCATCTCCGAGACTATAACGGCAAATATTTAATAGACAAATCGGCGTTTCATTTTAACCTTTAGTTTTTGAGAAATTTACAACGCAAAATTAGCTAATGGTGTCCGTCTAAGCAATAAGTGCGACTGCGATAGCATATGTCTACTAAATCGCATCCTTAATGTGGACCTGCGTCTTAAGTTTAAAGCTAACACACGCGCTAGCGGTGAAATCCTTGGCCCATAATTTGGATAAAATCTACGCTCGTGTTCAAAATTAACGCACCACTTATACTACTACGTCCCTTGACAGGAACACCTTGTATTTTTATACAGATTTGGATCCCTGGTAAAATGTAGATATCCTGTATCTGTTTAATACTGAAAATACGAGAACGGTAATTTTTTTTCATTTTAGGACAAAACTCGTATGACATTTTATACTCTAAATTGAGTGTTCTTTTCAAAAACGTTAAAATATATAGGGCGTTCCATTTAAAAAAAATTATTGTTACGAATATCTTGAAAACGAGATGTTGAATTGTTTTTTTGTGTCGACCATCGTAATCGGCGGTAAAAATGAGGCTTTTTTACTAATTTTAGCAGCTTTGTAGTTAGCAATGCTGCCCAGTTGGTTTAAAAGAGGCCGTATAATGGTGCCTTAATTTACTTAAAATATTGTATAGTTTATTAGGACGTTTATTAAAAGATAATATTAGTATTTATTTGGAAGCACGCCGGTAGTGGAACCACCGTTCTTGGAGGTTCTACGAAAAAATGTCGACAATAATTAGTGTTTAATATTTTTCACAAATATAATAATAAAAAGTAGGATCGACTCTAGCGCTGGCGCGTGTGTCGTGGGTGCTATAGAGTATCGGAGAAAGTAGGATGAAGTTAAGAGAGAATAAATATTTAGTATTTTGCAGTGTCGAAACTACAATTGTATATATCAAACTTATAACTTCTCAGGTACAAGCAATGTTACGACGAAACGGTGGAATTATTAAAAATTGAGAAGAACACCAACAAAGAAGATCGAATACACGGAGCTCTGTTAGTTTTAAACGAACTCGTACGTTGTTCCAATTCGGTTTGGGAAAGAGTTTACACAACTCTAAAGGATAATGCCGATACCAAACACACCAATGAAAATTTCACCACATTAATTCAACCCCATTTTAAATCTTTAAACGCGAAAGCTCTACCCTCGTATCAAAACATTTCTGCCAACGTCCTCCATTCGACGATAAGCGAATCGACGGTTTGTCGTCAGCTCGTTTTCGATAAATACGACTACATTTGTTTGGACGTAATCGCGCAAAGTAGCGCACGTTCGCTTTACATACAAAACATTTTGCTTAACATTTTACCGCGTCTCGCCGCATTTAGTCGCGAACAATTTTCCGAAAAGTATCTTCCGATCGCCATGAATTATTTGTTAAACACCTTAAAGGGACGCGAGAAGGAACGTTCCACCGCATTTGTTACCATCGGTTTGATATCGGTCGCCATGCAAGACTTAATTACGCCTTACGTTCCAAAAATTACGGAAGTCATAAGATTAGCTTTGCCGAGTAGAGATACGTCGACGAGAAAACGCGTCAACATCGACGCGAGTGTCTTTAAATGCATCATGTTTTTGGGACACGCCGTTAAAAATCAAATTTCTAAAGAAATACTCAACATTTTGGATCAAATGTTTTCGACCGGATTAACGGCCCCTCTAACGGTCTGCTTGAGAGAACTGGCCATAAACATACCCGAATTGAAGCAACCCATTTCTCTGGGATTATTAAAAATGTTGTCGCAAATTTTGATGAATAAGCCCCTGCAACATCAAGGAATGCCTAAAAATAGAGCCACCAACGTTTTGCCCTTTGGACACTTTTCCGATTCCAACGACGTCAATATAATCGTTTTGGCTTTACATACTCTCGGTACTTTCGACTTCGACGGCCATAGTTTGTTACAATTTGTTCAGCGATGTGCCGACCACTTTTTGTGTCACGAAGAACAAGGCATACGTTTGGAAGCCGTGCGAACGTGTTGTCGGCTTTTAAAGTATTCCCTTCGCAACGTCAACTCGCATACTTCCGACACCGTCACCACTACGGTCGCTTCCGTTTTAAATAAGCTCTTAATCGTCGGTATGACCGACACACAGCCCGAGGTGCGATTTTGGGTATTGTTTTCTTTAGATAACACGTTCGATAATCACTTGGCTCAAGCCGAGTCGTTGGGCGCTTTATTTGTAGCTTTAAACGACGAAATTTTCGAAATTCGCGAAGTCGCCATGTGTATTATAGGAAGGTTGAGTACCATGAATCCCGCTTATATAATGCCGTCGTTAAGAAAAGGCTTGGTGCAACTCTTGACGGAATTGGAACATTCCGGAACCGGCCGCAACAAGGAACAAAGCGCGAGAATGTTGGACCGCTTAGTCATCAACGCGCCGAGGCTAATCAGACCGTATATGGAACCGATTTTAAAAGTGTTGGTTCCCAAATTAAAAGAGTCCGAGCCGAATCCCGGAGTGGTCCTTTCGGTTTTGCATTGCATAGGAAATCTCGCCGAAGCTACAGGCGGCGGTTTGGAATTACAAAATTGGATGCCCGAACTGTTATCGATATTGTTGGAAATGTTAGGCGACGCTTCCGCACCCGAGAAACGCGGAGTCGCTTTGGTAACTTTAGGGCAATTGGTAGGAGCGACCGGACACGTCGTTAAACCGTACAATCAGTATCCCATTTTATTGAACGTTTTAATTAACTTTCTCAAAACCGAGCAACTCGCTTTGATACGTAGGGAAACCATAAGAGTTCTAGGCTTGTTGGGTGCGCTAGATCCTTACAGACACAAGATAATCAGAGGCCAAATCGACTACCAACCCGAAGCGCCAGTTTTAATCGCGATCGCCGATAAAGAAGAAGATTCCAACGCCGACTTAAATACGAGCGAGATGTTGGTTAATATGAGCTCGAGCACGTTGGAAGAGTATTATCCCGCCATCGCTATCGCCACTCTCATGAGAATAATACGCGATCCGACTTTGTCTCAACACCACACGATGGTCGTTCAAGCCGTAACCTTTATATTCAAGAGTTTGGGAATCAAATGCGTTCCTTACATCGCGCAAGTTTTGCCTAGCTTTTTAAACGTAGTACGTGGTTCCGACATTAATTTTCGCGAATTTTTATTCCAACAGTTGGCCCATTTGATCGCAATAGTCAAACAGCACATACGCAATTATTTGGACGAAATAATTCAATTGATCAAACATTTTTGGACCACCGATAGTCCCATACAAATCACCTTAATTTTGCTCATCGAGCATATCGCGATAGCTCTCGGCGCGGAATTTAAAATTTATCTTCCGAAATTAATTCCTCACATTTTGCGAGTTTTAAATCACGACACCTCCAAAGATCGAATCGTAACCATGAAATTGCTGGAAGCGCTGAAAAAGTTCGGAAATAACTTGGACGATTACATGCATTTAATTTTGCCTCCGATAGTTAAGCTTTTCGACGCCCAAGACGGCCAAGTAACGATTTCTAGACAAGCTCTCGAAACTATCGAACATTTAGCCGATATATTGGACTTTTCCGATTTTATCTCTCGCATAATACATCCGTTGGTGAGAACTCTAGATTTACATCCGGAATTACGTAATCCCGCCATGGAAACTTTGTGCTCGCTGGTCGTACAATTAGGACGCAAGTTCAACATATTCGTTTCGTTAGTAAACAAAGTTTTGGTCAAACATAAAATCCAACACACGAGGTACGAAATGCTCATTTCTAAAATATTCGACGAGACTACGTTGGCGGACGACGGCGAATTTCAATTGTCCAGACTCAAGACGAAAAAAAATCGCGACCTAAATATGTCCTCTACCGACACCACCGTCATACAAAGGCTCAAGGTGTCCTCTTCGAATTTACAACAAGCTTGGACGCCGGCACGTCGCGTGTCTAAAGACGATTGGCTCGAGTGGCTACAACGATTGAGCATCGAGTTACTGAAACAGTCGCCGATACCGGCTTTGAGGTCGTGCTTGTCGTTAGCCCAAACTTACTCCCAATTACCCAAAGATTTGTTCAACGTCGCCTTCGTGAGTTGCTGGACCGAATTGAACGACGCCATGCAAAAAGAATTAATTAACAGTTTGGAACAAGCCCTCATGGTGCCGGATTTGCCCGAAATCACTCAAACCATATTAAATTTAGCCGAATTTATGGAACACTGTGATAAAGGTCCGCTGCCACTGGATCCGCAACTTTTAGGCGAACGAGCGATGCACTGCAGGTCGGCAGATACCCGTTTATGTACTAATCGCTAAATAAAAATGTATAATTTTAGGGCTTACGCCAAGGCCTTACATTATAAGGAAGAAGAATTCCAAAGAGACACAAGTAGTCAAGTGGTGGAAGCGCTTATTTCTATCAATAATAAGTTACAACAAAAGGAAGCTGCCGAGGGCCTCTTGCAGCACGTCATGCAGAGAAGTAACGATATTCAAGTTCAAGTGAGGTGGTACGAAAAATTACACAATTGGGATAAGGCTTTGAATTTGTATAAAGATCGACTCGAAAGTAACGAGTACGACGACGACGCTTGCTTAGGACAAATGAGGTAAGAATACCAGTAGATTGAGCGATTCGAGGTTTTATCAATTTTATCTCTTTGCTTGTACGTACCACTTTTTATTTCGTAAGTTTCCTCGAAAGCGATAACATCTCGTCCTCCTGTGAGCGTTTAAAAAAATTATAATGTTTTAGGTGTTTGGAAGCGCTCGGAGAATGGAACACCTTAAGAAACGTAGTCGAAACTAAATTTGAAAGATTAACCGATAATAACAAGCAGAAAGCGGGAAGACTAGCTGCCGCGTCGGCTTGGGGATTACACGACTGGGTTTCGATGGAAAGGTCAGTTTCAATATTTTCGTGGCGACTTTCAAAAAGTAATTCTTTTAACTCTCTTTTCAGATACGTTTCCGTTATTCCTCAAGACACGCAAGATGGTGCTTTCTATAGAGCCATATTGGCCATCCACAAGGAGCATTACGATGAGGTAAAGTTTTTTTATGGGCGTAATGTTTTTTAAATTAGTTCCGTGTAGGCTCAGCAATACATCGATATGACACGCGATCTTCTGGACACCGAGCTAACGGCTATGGCGGGTGAGTCGTATCAAAGAGCGTACGGCGCCATGGTTGTCGTTCAAATGTTGGCCGAAATGGAAGAAGTAATTCAATACAAATTGGTACCGGAACGTCGACCCACACTTTGTACTATGTGGTGGCAGAGGTTAGAAGCCGGGCAAAGGTTAGCCGAGGATTGGCAACGCATCATACAAATTCATTCGTTAGTTCTGAGTCCTCAAGAAGATATACATACTTGGCTTAAGTACGCCTCGTTGTGTCGTAAGAGTGGATCGCTAGTAAGTCGACGAGTGCTCAAATTAATGGCGCTTTTATTAAACAGTTTCAAATCGTAGATGTTGTCGCAAAAGACCTTAATAATGCTGTTGGGTTACGATCCTTCGTTACATCCCGAACAACCGTTGCCGTGCAGTCAGCCGCAAGTAACCTTCGCGTATACCAAACATTTATGGATGTCGGGTCAAAAACAGGAAGCTTACAATCAATTATCCAGCTTTTTGCGTGAGTACACGCAACAAACCAAAAATCAGGATGTGACGCACGAAAACCAAAGACGTTTACTGGCCAGGTTTGTACTCGAGAATTGGTGGAATTTAGTAAGAGAAAGGCGAATTTTGTTTTAGGTGCTACTTGAAGTTAGGGGAATGGCAGGAATCGTTAGAAGGAGTTAAAGAGAGTTCTATAGGTCCGATTTTAAAGTGTTTCCAACAAGCGACCGAGCACGATTCTCTTTGGTACAAAGCTTGGCATTCTTGGGCTTACATGAATTTCGAAACGGTTCTTTTTTACAAAAACGAAAATATCGCCAAAGCGACCAAAATGGATAAAAATGGCGATGTCATACAGTATACAGTTTTGGCCGTTCAAGGCTTCTTTAAGTAAGAACTTGAAAAGAAAATTGACCAATCTAAGAGGACTAATTTTAGGTCCATTAATCTTTCTAAAGGGAGCTCCTTACAAGACACTTTGCGTTTACTAACGTTGTGGTTCGACTACGGCCAGTCGCCCGAAGTCAACGACGCCGTAGTCGAAGGCATGAGACTGATCGAGAAAGACACTTGGTTGCAAGTTATTCCTCAACTCATCGCCCGAATCGACACACCCAGAGCGCTAGTCTCTCGACTCATACATAATTTACTCATCGATATCGGAAAGTCTTATCCTCAGGCGAGTAGGAAAATTTATTAAAATTAGAAATAAAGTGTGCAATTTTTAGGCGTTGATTTATCCCCTATCCGTCGCTTCGAAAAGTACGTCCGTTTTACGGCGTAACGCGGCAAATAAAATTTTAACGTCCATGAGTCAACATTCGTCCACTTTGGTCAAGCAGTCCATAATGGTGTCGGAAGAATTAGTTCGTGTCGCCATTCTTTGGCACGAGATGTGGCACGAAGGTTTGGAAGAAGCTTCGAGGTGGGTCGATGGGTTAACGGCGAAACTCGAATTACGAGCTGCCTTAATTTTAGGTTGTTCTTTGGCGAGCAAGACGTGAAAGGAATGTTCGACGTCTTAGAACCTCTACACGCCGTTATGGAAAGAGGTCCTCAAACCTTGAAGGAAACCAGCTTTAATCAAGCGTATGGCCGCGATTTGGCTGAAGCCCAAGAGTGGTGTCAACGATTTAAAGTAAAAGCTCTCGGTATTAGCAATCTCTCAGTTTTTTATAAGCTAACTTTTAGGTTTCGGGAAATAGAAGAGATTTAAATCAAGCGTGGGATTTGTATTATCACGTCTTTCGTCGCATTTCGAGGCAATTGCCTCAATTGACGTCTCTAGAATTGCAATACGTTTCGCCCAATTTGTTGGTTTGTCGCGATTTAGAATTAGCCGTTCCCGGAAGTTATTGTCCCGGTCAGCCCATCGTTAGAATCGCCTATATACAGAGTTCCTTGCACGTAAGTAAAGAAATGGGAAAGAAATAACGGCCACTCGTTGAGTTTTGTTAATTTTAGGTTATAACGTCGAAACAGAGACCTCGTAAATTGCTAATCAGAGGAAGCAACGGTAAAGATTACATGTTTCTTCTCAAAGGGCACGAAGATTTGCGCCAAGACGAACGCGTCATGCAACTGTTCGGTCTCGTCAACACGCTATTGCTCAAAGATCCCGACACTTTCCGACGAAACCTCACCATCCAGAGATACGCCGTTATACCTTTGAGCACCAATTCGGGCCTGATCGGTTGGGTACCTCACTGCGACACTTTACACACTCTCATCAGGGATTACAGAGAAAAGAAAAAAATACTCTTAAATATCGAACACCGAATTATGCTTCGTATGGCTCCCGATTACGATCACTTATCGTTGATGCAAAAGGTGGAAGTTTTCGAGCACGCCTTAGAACACACGCACGGCGACGACTTGGCCCGCCTTTTGTGGCTCAAGAGTCCGTCGTCGGAAGTTTGGTTCGATCGCCGTACCAACTACACGCGATCCTTGGCCGTAATGTCGATGATAGGGTACATTTTAGGTTTAGGAGATCGTCATCCTTCCAATTTAATGTTGGATCGCTTAAGCGGCAAAATTTTACACATCGATTTCGGCGATTGTTTCGAAGTTGCGATGACGCGCGAAAAGTTTCCGGAGAAAATTCCGTTTAGGTTAACTCGAATGCTAATCAACGCCATGGAGGTGACGGGAATAGAAGGAACTTATCGTAGGACGTGCGAAAGCGTCATGGCCGTATTACATCATAACAAAGACAGTTTGATGGCGGTTTTGGAAGCGTTCGTTTACGATCCTTTATTAAATTGGAGATTGATAGACGCGGGTCGCAATAATCGCTGCAACGACGTTCCTTCTTTATCCGGCGTATCGTCTCACGCTCCCGAAATTCCCTCGTTGAGTTTGACTACGTCGAGAAAAGGATTGCCTTCGCCCGATACGGTTAGCGGTAGTACAAACACGGAGGCCGTTAGTAAAAAAGCTTTAGCGATTATAACGCGAGTGAGAGAAAAGTTAACCGGACGCGATTTTACGCAAGAAGAAAACGTCACAGTTGCTAGACAAGTGGAATTGCTTATACAACAAGCGACCAGTAACGAAAACTTGTGCCAATGTTACATCGGCTGGTGCCCGTTTTGGTAAATTGCGCTTCCCGAGACTGCTTTTTAACGTAATAAATGATCAACGCCTTGTAAAAATAATGTTTTATTCGTTACCTACAGGTGTTTTCTTTTAATTTGTATATTTTCATGTTTTGGTAAAAATTAAAGTATAATAATAAAAAGAAGTCGATGGTTTTATTTGCGAAAAAGCCAAATTGTTAAAATCCTTCACTCTTGACGTCGTTTGCGTGAGCGAGTTTGAATTGAAGCGGTAATAATTTGTCTAACGTTGTCACGTAAATCTTGGTGAGCTTCGAATTGGACATGTAGATCTTAACGTCGCCGAATTCGCTCATAAATTGGCGACACACGCCGCAAGGCGAAGTGAACGATTGTACGGCCGAGTCCGCTATTACCACCACGGATAAAAATTTTCTCTTTCCCTCGTTAATTGCTCTCGCGTACGCAGTTCGTTCGGCACATAAACCGAAATAAGCTGCCGTTTCTATGTTGCAGCCGTCGTAAATCGTACCGTCCTGGCAAAGCAAACTTGCTCCGACTTTAAAATTGCTGTAAGGTGCGTACGCGGCGCTTCTGATATTGACGGCTTGTTTTAGCATACTTTGTACGGTTTCGTCTGAAAAAAAAACAATAAGTTACTCGGACAAATGAAATAGCTAGAGTCGAACTATTCGAACGTGCCCCGTACGTTAAATGAGGGCGCATTCTTGACCCACCTTCGCTCGAGTTACGCTTTAGATAAAAAGGTAAAAATAAACACTCACCCAAATGTTCGTAATCGATCATTTCGTAAATTTGACAAGTGGAGGACATGTTCATGTACGTAAGCGATGGAGAAAAAACGTTTAATTAATTGAGTAGGTAATAAAGTGACGACTTCTTTGTGTGATTCACTTGCGACGTTCGGTACGAGTACGTTAAAGATTAGTCCGTTTAGATTTGAACCTTATAACGACGCTCTAAAAACCTTTTATCGCTTTTTATTATGTATATAAATTAATGTTGTGGATGATAGAAAGCAAAGTAATACAAAAAAATTTGATAATAATTGTTTAGAAAAATCTTATCTTAATAAGTAGGTAATAATTGTTTTATAAGAGTCAATTGCATCGTTGATCGCAATCCGTGCTTTGGTTTCATTAATTAGGTAGCCGAGTATTGGATATGAATTGCGTCATACAAAATAAATTAATTGACAATAAAAAAATCAGTTTTTCTTGAGGAGGTTCGGTTATAAACGGAGTGGGTTTTAAGTTTTCAAATTTTGAAAATTCCTCAATTAGTTAGGGTAGACTTGATTTGTAAACTATTCAGGAACCACTTGTGATGTTGAATAATTAGCTTCTATTTGCAAGTTAATGTTAATTTTAAAAAATATTTGAAAATTCAACTACAAATAATTTTCAAGAGATGGCGCTCCTTTAAAAAATTTTATTTTCGATTTTTGAAGTTTTACGTTTGAAGAAAAAATTACATGTTTAAACAATTACTATTTTTTCGTTATTTTTTTTTTCTAATTTATTTTCTCAACTTAAAACTTAACTTTCAAAATCATAACTCCGGTCCTGAATTATATTAACTTTGAAAATCATAACTCCGGTCCTGCTCTATAGAAGTTGATAAATAAGAGGCGTAGAATAGAGATATACTTTGTTTCTAACATATCCAAATATCAATGAAATCGAAGAACAAATTATATTAACTTTCAAAATCATAACTCCGGTCCTGAATTATATTAACTTTCAAAATCATAACTCCGGTCCTGAATTATATTAACTTTCAAAATCATAAAGTGCTTCTTCCCTCTGTAACTCCGACAGGAGTCGTCTGAGCGTATTTTTACCTCTATTATGAAATGTAGAGCATAAAATTATCTATCCGATGGAATCAGAACATTTACGCTAGCTGCTATATTAAGCTTGTAAAAGCAAATTGAATATTAAAAATTTGTATAAATGGAATTTTACAGTGTAAAGTGCTTCTTCCGTCTGCAACTCCGAAATAAGTCGTCTGAGAGTATTTTTACCTCTATTAAATAGGCTTAGGCCTCAACTCTTACCTAATGTATATTATTATTATTATTATAATTCCATCTACCCTCTTTTTCACTCGATTTTCACTAATTGTTCGACTTTAAGATTTTCTGCCACGTAAGCTAGAAGAGCGAATAAGATAAAATTTTAAGGTAGTGTAGGAGCACCCTTCCCCAATATTTTCCCCAATTTTCAAAGCATTTGTATCAGCCGTTTGCGTAAAAACTTCTTACAATTCCATCTACCCTCTTTTTCACTCGATTTTCACTAATTGTTCGACTTTAAGATTTTCTGCCACGTAAGCTAGAAGAGCGAATAAGATAAAATTTTAAGGTAGTGTAGGAGCACCCTTCCCCAATTTTCAAAGCATTTGTATCAGCGGTTTGCGTAAAAACTTCTTACAATTCCATCTACCCTCTTTTTCACTCGATTTTCACTAATTGTTCGACTCTAAGATTTTCTGCCACGTAAGCTAGAAGAGCGAATGGGATAAAATTTTTTTATTTTTATTAATTACCCCAAAGGCAGGTAGAAATTTTGTACATTTCATCGCGATTGACAATAACAAACAAAACTAAAGCGCCGTACACAATGGGTTTGCATAAGACATAACGCATAATAATTTCAATTCATAAGGCCTCGCCACATAACACATGCCGCTATGCTGTGCGCTATGCTATGCTATGCTATGCTATGCTATGCTATGCTATGCTATGCTATGCTATGCTATGCTATGCTATGCTATGCTATGCTATGCTATGCTATGCTATGCTATGCTATGCTATGCTATGCTATGCTATGCTATGCTTGCCACATAGGACGTGTTGTGCTGAATTTAGACAACTGACAATTTCAAAAAGGATATCGATGGGCAATGTTGCTCTTGACTTTATTTTATTTTCTGTACTATTTATTTACATATTTACACCATTTGTCATCTTCCCTTGGTCTTCTTCCAACATTTCAGATTCGATAAACAAAAACTAACCTAAAAATTTCAAATATTGCATTCAAATCACAGATTATAGATTATAGATTTATATAGAATATATCTCAGTTATCTGTGATTCAAATGTCGTATTGACGTATATTTACATAGCATAGCGCCAGTGCCGTCTTTTATATGATCGGGGCCCCGGGCCCAAGGTAATGAGGGGGCCCTTTAAGAAACTAAATTATGTAACTCAGTAGGTAGGTAGGTACTTATTCAATATTTATTTAAATATAATATACAATATGAATACAAATTGTATAGAACCGAAATTTAAATTTTTATAAAATGACTAAACAGATTAAAACATAAGAAATGTAATACTAAAACTATAAGTCTCTATTCACAATGAACGTAACGTAAAACAAACGTAATCGATAAAATTTACACAAACGTAAGATTTGCGTAAATTTTGGCAGGTGTTCACAATGAACGTAATTTTGAGTCTTGAAATTTAAATAACCTAACGTCAATATTCGCCAGTTGATGTCAAATATGTCAAATTCCGTGTTTGTTGTTCACAGTTTTACATAACTTTAAAGCTAATTATCGTTGGTTTAAGTGTTTTGGCGTAAGTATTTTACATCAACTACAATAAATAATTTATATATTATGTAATTTAGGTAAATTATTTCACCGACATTTTTCCTATGGAGCAATAGTGGAATAGGGATAAGGAAAAACAGTCGAGTTACGGCCGAAATGGCTCTCATTAGCAACTTTACGTCTGAAAATAATTGAGGACTATGATCTGAACAACCCCTGACAATTTTGTCAATCCGACTAGTGCCGGAACATTAAAAAACTGGCCTTTTTCTTGCACTTTCACGTTTTCTTGCTTTAAATGGAAAATAATTGGAGTTATAATCGATGGATAGAAAAAAATTATGATAAGGAATTGTTTGTGATTTAATAACGAAAAATTCTAGCCCAATTGCAAGACTTTTAATACATTACATTTGGCTAAAAACCTTCCCCAAATTAAAAAGTTGTTCAAAAATGTTTTCCTTATTTATTCTGAAGTAAGCCAATTTTGCCGATATCACACGAAAAGACGTTAGTTGACTAATAAAATTAATTAGAAAATGGATTTCAACAGCTTCAATATGGATTTCTGCACAATTTGTTGAAGGTGCTCCATTTTGTGACATGGTATAGAATTCCAACAATTTTTTTTAAATCTTAAATTTTCTAATGTAGTTTGTGATACAATAAAAATATATATTTTTTCATCGTTTACTATGCCATTTTGCTAGAACGTAAAAACCGTCTTCCCATTTTAACTAAAACAAATTTGCATTATGCTTAGGCAGGAAGAGTTAAAGACTCGAAAGACTAAAGAAAAAATTATTTAATTTGGTCAAGAAAAGCAGTGTTGAATTTTTGTGTTTGCTATGGGAGTGGCCGAACGGCTAACTTTTTTAGGTTATTTTTGCTGAAATGAAAGGCAGAACATTTCTTCATTCATGTATATCATTTCAAAAAATTATGCACTTATTAATTCAACACCGGAATAAAAAGAATGCATAGCAGCACAAGAAAATTTTTCTAAATCCCAAGAAATTGGATGTAATTTTACTAGATTTTACGTAAAAATTACATAAAGTTGAAATAGTTTCAACTTTGCGTACGTTTTACGTTTTACCTAAAAAGTACGTAAAATGTCCATAAACGCAAATATTACGTACGTACATTGTGAACACCATCATTGATTTCTATAGATTTAACTTTATAGGTTACGAAAATATTATGTACTTTTTACGGTTACGTTCATTGTGAATAAGGACTAATACAGTTGCGCTACGCACTAATGAAAGATTTTTTTCTAGATTTGGTATGGGCAAAGTCTTCTATTATATCGTCAAAATCTAAATTATTCAAGATGTCGCTTTCTATGCACATTAACGATAAAGAGTTTAGCCTCTCTTGAAGCATAGTACTGCGAAGTTCATTTTTTATTCTGCTTAACTTGGAAAATGAACGTTCTCCACTACAATTAGTAATCATTAATGACAGAAAAATTCTAAGTGATATTGCAACGTTAGGAAATGTTTCCTCTAATTTATCAGTTTTCAAAATGTTATGCAATAGCGAAATATCAATTTCTTCAGTTGTATTTGAATCGTCCGTTTTTAAGTACTGGGCTAAATGAATGCATTCTGTTTCTAATTCTTCGCCATTTACATCAAGGTGATAATATTCTGCAAAATTTTTACAACTAGTGTGCAACTCGCTGGGACTAATAATTTTTAAACTTGATAGAAAACCAAACCTATTATTAATTTCAACATACGCAGTAGATCGCCGCTGGAGTTGAGTTATCAACGAGTCGATAATTGGGATAAACACTTCCACTTTAAATTTGTCTTTGCCAATATGTTGAATTGTTTCAGCTCGTCCGTCAAAAAACGTTATTCGCGAGCTTCGTTCAACTTTACGGCTTGTTGTGTCTTTAAAGTCAGCTTCTGGAAATTTCTCTTTAGCTGCGGATTCATATTTGTCAAAATCATTTCTTACATTATCGAGGAAGTTAATAAGCGATTTAAACAGTTTTGTTGCTACGTCAATTGTAAGAGTCTTTTTCTGAAGGCTGAGACTTGTTTTATTTATTGTTATTAAAATGTCATTCCATACTTCTGTAAGAATAATTATTTCCAACTTTTGCATTTTTTTAGAAATACTAAGTGCTTCATTTCTGGTTTCCTTTGGGTGATCTTGATCTTCTGCAATTGATATTAACGCATTCAAAAAATTTTTATAACCGCTTTGCAGAGCTGTAACTGCAGACGCACGGGCAGACCATCTAGTTTCCGACAGGCACTTAATAACCACACAAGGCACGAAAATAGCAAATTCACATTTTTCTTTAATTCTGACTTGAAGACCAGAGTATTGTCCTGCCATATTTGAAGCGTTATCATAGCTTTGACCGCGGCAATTCTTTAAATCTATGTCATGTTTATCTAGGAAAGCAAGAACGGTATTTGCTAAATATTCCGATTTATGTTGTTTTATAGGTATAAATTCTAAAAACCTTTCAATGGCGTTTCCATCATGTACGTACCGAATTATAAAAGTCATTTGATCTATATGTGACAAATCGGGAGTGGAATCTACACTAATTGAATAGTATTTCGCGTTTTTGAGTTCAACTAAAATTTGGTTTAATACTTTTTTCCCCATAATATTAATAAATTCATCGCAAATATTTGCTGAAAGATAGGAAATATGCCCTTTTCCTGGATTCCCACATCTCTTTAAATGTTCCGCAATAAAATTATCAAACTGGCTCACTAGCTCTAAACATCCTAAATAATTCCCATTATTAGAAGATCCAATTGTTTGGTTTTCACCGCGAAAAGCGAGTCCCCGAGAAGCCAAAAACTTGACAACAGCGACAATTCTTTTTAATATATCTTTCCAATACTGAACTTCATTGTTATATTGAGAAATCAAGGCTGTATCTACCCTACCAACAATTTTACTTCTTCTGATGTAGGTTATCACAGATTGGTTATGCTCTGCACTATTTTCGTGACTCAAAATATTTTCTTGTATATGCTTCCAATCATTATACCCATCGGGGGAACTAAATTTAGTTATTGTGGTAGAAAAAAGGCGACAAGTAAAACAAAACAATGATTTTTTTAACGGAGAATACAATAACCATGTTCTGTTTACGTTTTCACCATTCTTTAATGTACGAACAAAAACAGATTTAGTTAGATTTCTAGATTTTATTTTTCCGTTTGCTTCTTCATATTGTCTGGTGGATTTTGAAAAATCGCTTTCCTTGTTTTGAAAAAAATGTGGTCCTTTTCGTATCCATAATGAACGAATTTCTTCCGTAAAAACTGGGGACCAATCGCCGGGATCATTTGAAATAGAATTTGATAATTCTACTTGAGATGTAAATTCTGTTTTAGTTTGTTCTTGTTCCTCATCTCTCATTGAAGGACACGGAAGAGTTGATAAATCTGGCTGTTGAGTCCCCGATGAACTTGCTAAAGAATTCGTGGTTAAAATCGAGGCGGATGGTTCATTTTGTTCAAAGCTATGTGTTTGCGATGCAATTGATGAAAAAAATGTTGTTAGTTTTGGCAGTTTATTAGTTTTTTCTTTGATTTGATTTGCTTTTTTTCTTTTCTCAGCGCCACTAGGATATGTGCGTTTAGGCATGATTGTTCTGTCGTTCCTAATTAAAATTAATGTTAGTGGGAAAGAAAACAAAATTGAAAATATTGAGTTACTTACAGAAAAATAAAATAAAAATCCAAAGGTACACACACAGTTCACTAACCAAATTCAAAGCTGAACTGGCCCCACCGACCCTGTTTCATAAATTATCATTCATCATCAAGTTTATAGTTTTATCAGTATGAAATTGTAAACAAAAAAAACAAAACGGTATAGGTATCGTATAACAAAGGATATGTATAGTTTCAAATATACAAATCAGCATCATTCAACAAAGCTTGCCTATAGCTGATAACACGCAACTTTATCTTTTGCATTTGTGCAATTGTGCATATCAGTAGACTTCAGACGTCTTTGAATTTTAGTAGGAGTATTATTTAATGTAAAAAATTTATTTTAGGCATATTTTTTTACAAAGTAAATCATGAATACCTAATTATTAGTTGATTAGTTTACTTCGGTCGGGGGCCCTCAAGAATCCGGGGCCCTGGGCCCGGGCCCTTCGGGCCCATGCCTAAAGACAGCACTGCATAGCGCACAGAAGTCGAAACAAGTTCTACTCCTATGCTATGCGCTAAACGCATAACAATGGCATAGCTACGAGCACGAATTATGTGAACAAGCTTGTGTAAACGTCATGTTTCGACTTCTGTGTTTTACATTGGCATATAGCGCATAGCATAGCCGCATGTGTTATGTGGCGAGGCCTATACACTCTATGCATTATTACAGAATGTTTATGTAACTTACTTAGTCATGTAAAGGCCTCGCCACATAACACATGCGGCTATGCTATGCGGCATGCCAATGTAAAACACAGAAGTCGAAACATGACGTTTACACAAGCTCTTGTTCACATAGTTCGTGCTCGTAGCTATGCCATTGCTATGCGATTCGCGCATAGCATATAGTGGAATAGAATTGTGATTTGTACGGATGTTAGCTCCCATTAGCAATTTTATGCTTGAATATAATTGAGGACGATGTCCTGAACAACACCTTACGGCCGTATTACATGAACTAACTATTTAGTAACTGTTAGTTACTAACTTGGTTACTAAATGAACTCAAGGAGCAAAAACACGGGAATCTAAGCTTTAACGTCAACGTCAAAATTTATCCGCCCATTTTGAAGTTGACGTTAAAGCTTAGATTCCCGTGTTTTTGCTCCTTGAGTTCATTTAGTAACCAAGTTAGTAACTAACAGTTACTAAATAGTTAGTTCATGTAATTTGGCCCTTATAGTTTTGTCAATCCAACTAGTGCCGGAACATTAACAAAAATGGCATTTGTGAGATATTTGTATATTTGAATGTCGTTGGTTGCGCTTGAGCGAGTGGCCGACGCAGCGACACAGAGTCATTACAGTGGCGACGAGGATTAACAAGATAATTTTTTAAAAATTACATTTTGGATTTTAAAAATTGTTTAAAATTTTTACAACAAAATGGTGGATAATGCAGCTATATCGGCACAATCGTTTATCGCAATAGGACATTTGCGAGAATTCAATGCCAACACAGACGAATGGGTTATGTTTAAACCACGGTTGGATAATTATTTTATAGCAAATTCAATCACCAACGTAGAAAAAAAGCGTGCAATTTTATTAAACGTTTTAAATGAAGAAGCGTATAAGTTAATTTTTAACTTGTGTTTGTCGGTCTTGTCGGAAGACAAAAATTATGCTGAATTAATTGACATATTAAGCGATTATTTTGCACCACAACAATCAGTTTTTACTGAAAGGTATAAGTTTTATACAGCAAAACGTAACGAGAATGAGAGTGCTAAAGAGTTTAGTGCGAGATTACGCAATTTAGCAGTAAATTGTTGTTTTGGTACCGAGTTATCAGTTGTGCTGCGCGACATGTTTGTTGTAGGTTTTGGTCCTGGAAAGGTGCAGGAGCGTTTGTTTGAGGAAAAGGCCACGGTTACTTTTTCAAAAATGGTGGACATTGCATGTAGCAAAATGGCGATTATCAGTGAACAGAAAATACTAATCAAAACGGAGCCAGAAGTAAACTACATACACCACCAGAAAAAAAGTCGTAAGCCGGACCACATTAAAGCAACCGATAAACCACGCAGCAGCGATCAAAAGCGACCATGCACAGTTTGTGGGTGGAAAACGCATACTTCGGAAACTTGTATGTATAAAAAAAACAAATGTAACAAATGTAATAAAGTGGGACATTTAGCACCGGTATGTAAATTCAAAAATAAGAATTATAATTATAATATTGAAACGGTTGAGGACAATGGTGAAATTTTTAATTTGACTGAATTGTTTAGTTTGGACACTAAAAGTGAACCTTTTTACGTTAACGTGTTAATTAATAACATTCAATTAAGATTTCAAATTGATACGGGGGCGAGTGTATCTGCGATGTCCGAAGATTTATTTAAGAAATATTTTAATAATGAAGTTCTGGAGATAAATGATAAAGTTCTTTTGTTATATAATCAAGTTTCGAGTAAACCGTTGGGTTTTTGTCCTTTAAACGTTAATTATAATAATCGTACAAATGTTGTTAACATTTATATTATTAAAAACGGTGGTACACCAATTTTTGGTAGAGACTTTTTAAAAATGTTTAATTTGGGGATTACGGAAATCAAATCGTTAAGTGATAATTCTAATTGCAACGTTAATCACGTTTTAGAAAAGTATAAAGAAGTTTTTACCCGGGAACTGGGAACTTTTAATCAAGGAAAATTGTCATTACAATTAAAGAACAATAGTTCGGGTAGTTCGAAGTTTTTTATACCTCGACCACTACCGTATGCGTTGAGAGATAAAGTCGAGCAAGAACTAAGGGCCAAATTACATGAACTAACTATTTAGTAACTGTTAGTTACTAACTTGGTTACTAAATGAACTCAAGGAGCAAAAACACGGGAATCTAAGCTTTAACGTCAACGTCAAAATGGGCGGATAAATTTTGACGTTGACGTTAAAGCTTAGATTCCCGTGTTTTTGCTCCTTGAGTTCATTTAGTAACCAAGTTAGTAACTAACAGTTACTAAATAGTTAGTTCATGTAATACGGCCGTAAAACGTTCAGAGTCGTGTTAATGACTGGGTACATCGAGTACATTGTAAATAAATGGTTGTGGTGAAAATAAGATGTATTATTTATAATAATTATTTTGAGAGTATTACTTATCAAAAGCCATCCACACGGTCATTACAGCATTCTTCTTGCACTTTCACATTTTCTTTCTTAGGGCTAAATTACATGAACTAACTATTTAGTAACTGTTAGTTACTAACTTGGTTACTAAATGAACTCAAGGAGCAAAAACACGGGAATCTAAGCTTTAACGTCAACGTCAAAATGGGCGGATAAATTTTGACGTTGACGTTAAAGCTTAGATTCCCGTGTTTTTGCTCCTTGAGTTCATTTAGTAACCAAGTTAGTAACTAACAGTTACTAAATAGTTAGTTCATGTAATACAGCCGTTAAAATGACAAATAACTAGAGTTGTAATCAACGGATAGAAAAAAGTTATGATAAAGAATAATTGTTTGGGATTTAATATCGAAAATTTCTAGTCCAATTGCGAGACTTTTAATTCATTGGATTTGGCTATAAACCTTCCCGAAGTTAAGAGGTTGTCAAAAAATGTTTTCTTCATTTATTCTGAAAGAAGTGAGGCAATTTTGCCGATATTGCACAAAAAGACGTTACTTGACTAATACAATATAGCCTGCCAAATAGGAATTTTAAACATTGACCTCAACAGCTACATTATGGATTTCTGCACAATTTTTTGAAAAAGCTTCCATTTTGTGAGAGGTTATAGAATTCCAACAATTTTTTTTTTCAAATTTCAATTTTTTAATGTACCTACTTTGTGATGCAATAAAAAATGATATTTTTTTTCCTCATTTACTATGCCTTTTAGGCCTTTTTGTCAAAACACGTTTTATAAAAACTGTTTTATCTCTTCCCATTTCAACTTAAACAAATTTGTATATGCTTAGTCAAAAAGAATTTTTGAAGACCTTTCATTTAAAAAAAGATTTGTTCAGTTTGGTCAAATAGAAGAGTAGAGAGTTGTATTTTCGTGTTTTCAATTGCAGTAGCTGAACGCCTAACTTTTTTTAGGTTATTTTTGGGTCAAATGAAGGGCAGAATATTTCTTCATTTATGTACAGGGTGTATTTTAATTCTTGGTATTATGTAACAGAAAAAAGTACCTTCCACCCCTTTTTTCGGGCGCGTCTACGTAACATATGATCGAAATAACAAAAATACAGTTACCGATTTTATCGACCTGTTTGTACCGACTTTGTTATTGTGATTTTAAGCATGATTCGTATGATTTTTAAGTTTGTTTTGTATTGTAGGTTTATAAGAAAGAAAGAATTTGACAGAAAAAAGTAAAAATTAAAGAACAGCTGTGATTTATTTGTTTCATTCATTTATAGGTTAGAATTTAGTTCAGTTCAGCATTTCAGTTAGACGGCAAATAAACTTTTGGTTGATTACATAATCCCAAGAATTTCCGTACACCCTGTATATCATTTTTTAAAATAATGCTTTTTTAAATTCAACACCAGAATAAGAAGAATGCGTCGAAGCGCAAGAAAAATTTTCTAAATCGACTAAAACTCGCTGAAACCATGGTAAAATTTGATAAACGAGCATTCTCCCACTACCGACGTGTGCATGTAAATTTTAGGGGATATGCGTTTGTAACAGAGTGCTTTATTATTTTAAATATAAGTATTTTTCTTCAAACGTCAGAAAAAGTCGCCTTTGTGTCACTCAATAGGTAACGGTAAAGTTTAACTTTCCCGCCGAGGCAGGAAAAGTAGTCAGACAAACGACAAAGTACTTTTCTCTGTCTAGGAGGGAAAAGTAAAATCTTAACCGCACATAATTTTTATTTTTTAACGTAAAAAATATTTTTAAGCATTTTTAATGTAAAAAATTTAATGTTTTTTAAATTTTCCTTTATAATTAGTTCGTTGTGTTTAATAATTAGCTTTTTTTACAAATTTAAGTTAATTTAAAAAATATTTGACAATTGAACTACAAGTAATTGACAAGAGATGGTGCTCTTTCAAAAATCAAACTTTTCAGTTTTACGCTTTACGTTTGCAGAAAAAATTTAATGTTTTATGCGGAGTCAAAGTAGTTTTGTGTGACTCGCCTGTATTGTCACACAAAACGTCACTTTGTCTCCTTATAACACAAATAACTATTTATGTTTAGAGGGTAAATTGTCACGTACATTCCAAATGTGCAGGTATTTTATGATTTTGATAATATTTAAAGCAGTTACTTCTAAAAAGACATTAAATATTAAAAATATGAAACCATTGGATTAGAAACGCTGAAACGCATATTCCTTAAAATTTAGATGCAAATTACAAGTATGATAAGATTGGAAAAAATCCAGCAAATTATCGAAAATTCATATTAGTTCAGTAAAATAAGACGACATTTTGCTCCATAGGGGAAATAATTAGGGGAAAGCTGAATTTTTCAACTACGAATTCTTAGGTCATATACAGGCTGTCTAACGAAATCGGCGCAGCATTGGGATATCGGAAACTATAAGAGATACAAAGTCGGTTAAATGGGGAAAAAACTTTTATATTGTGTGCCCATTTTGAAAGTGTAATTAGGTTTTGCAAAATTATCATAGCCAACTAGATATGAGGTAAAAACTGAAAAAGTGCGTATTTTTCTTTTGCTAATAACTTCTAAAGTAATGGAAATATAAAAAAATAGTTCAAATAAAAAAAATAGATATTTCTAAGCTTTAGTCAGTGGCGTAGCAAAAAATTTTTTTAGGGCTTAATTTGAAAGATATGACACAAACTTACCTTTTTTTAAATACAAACACTATTTTATTTTAACCTCAAAAAAATGCTTATTTTTTTCCCTTTTCAACGATATGTAACAATCAATAAAATAATTTGTTTTTTTCCAAAAAAATTTTTTTCTTATTTTTTCAAAAACTCTGTTCAAGTCGACTGTACAGGTGCATTTTTTATTAAAATTACCGTTTGTAAGAAAATAATTTATGTCAGTAATCTGTACCAGTCGACTTGAACAGAATTTTTGAAAAAATAAGAAAAAAATTTTTTTTGAAAAAAATCAAGAAATTGTATTATTGATTGTTACATATCGTTGAAAAGAGAAAAAAATAAGCATTTTTTTAAAGTTAAAATAAAATAGTGTTTGTATTTACAAAAAGGTAAGTTTGTGTCATATCTTTCAAATTAAGCCATAAAAAAAATTTTTTGCTACGCCACTGACTAAAGCTTAAAAATATCTATTTTTTTTATTTGAACTATTTTTTAATATTTCCATTACTTTAGAAGTTATTAGCAAAAGAAAAATACGCACTTTATCAATTTTTACCTCATATCTAGTTGGCTATGATAATTTTGCAAAACCTAATTACACTTTCAAAATGGGCACACAATATAAAAGTTTTTTCCCCATTTAACCGACTTTGTATCTCTTATAGTTTCCGATATCCCAATGCTGCGCCGATTTCGTGAGACAGCCTGTATACTTGAAAACTACCGAGTCCACCCCGTGCGCCCGCTTGCGTTGTCTAGAATTTGGAATTAAAGGTGGCGGATTTGATTAAAGTTGATTGCGCTGTATCTCATTACGTAGTAGTTCAATTTAAATATTTTTTTTTAATTAGATAGATAATATAATGAGTAAAGTTTTCCTATACTTGTATTTTATTGGAAAAAGTACACGGCTTAAAGTTAGGAGCCGATTTACAGAAATTTTCATTTTCAATTCTTCATCTTTTAACCATAATTTGTACGGTAAATACAGGGTGTAACTACTCGACTCATCCAAATATATAGGAGTTGTAGATCTCGGAAAAACTAACATTTTTTTTATTTCGCCATTTTGAATTTGGAGCCTTCTATTCGAGATACAGTTGATATTAGAAATATCCAGCATCTTAAATGGCAATTTCAACGAAAATCTTAATACTGAATTACCTCAGAATCTAATTGCTAAATTTAAAAACGCGCCAATTACAAGTGTGGAAGTAGAAAGAAGTTTTTCCCAATTTAAATATGTTTTAAGTGATAGAAGACAGAAATTTTTAACAGAAAATTTAGAAAAACATTTAATAATTTCGTTATTTAAAAGTAGTTCCTAAAAAATAAACTGTTTTTTACACTTTTTTTGCAATTATAATTTTTCCTTTTTTTTAATGAAGTTAATAAATATTGCTTATTTTGGTTTTTAAAGCTTATATGTAATTAGAAAAACAGACGTAGTAACACATTAGTGAAGGCACTATTTTGGCTGCTGATTTTCTGGTTTAACTTTTGGTTCATCAAAAATTATTTTGGCGCCCTTGTATTTATACTTTATAATTTTTTTATCGCAACTCATTAAGTAGTTAACTTACACTAGATACAAATAACATAACATAAATAAGATTTTACAATTCGACATCTTAAAAAACCGTTATAAACTAAGTAATTAGAAAAACAGACGTAGTAACACATTAGTGAAGGCACTATTTTGGCTGCTGATTTTCTGGTTTAACTTTTGGTTCATCAAAAATTATTTTGGCGCCCTTGTATTTATACTTTATAATTTTTTTATCGCAAAAGGAATTAAGCGAGGTTGATAAAATTTCAATTATAGCTGAAAAATTCAAATTAATATTAGTACAGCTAGCTTGATACAGTCAAAGAAATTCATCAATTTATTCACGAAGAAATTCATGAAGAAATTGACGAATCTTCTAACGTTGATTTACCTGCAAATTAAATTTTTATTTACAACTGATAGGTACTAACTCTTAAACCAGTGTAACCGGGATTCCCTAAGAAATTGTTGAAAAATTAAACCAGTTCTGATTTTACAATTTCTTCATGAATTTATTGTTGTGAATTTCTTCACAATTTTGTGTATTACACACGTCAAATAAATTCAAGGTCGAAAAATTCAAAAATTTCTTTGACCGTATAAAACTAGCTTACCTCAAGTTTTTCAAATTCATAAACATGAAAGTCAACAGAAAAAAAAGCTCAAAATGTAAAATGTTCACAATTGCGGCACTTTAGATAATATTTTGTGATTTAATTTTACTGTCCCGATAGAAATAGAAGTACATAAAAGTTTTTAAAAGCACTGGAGTTTTGATCGGTCGATTGTTGATACATACTTGAGCTTTCGGCGAGTCTTTCAGTGTTAGATACAAACACTACGTACGCTAATATTTAAATTAAATGAACTCACCTTTCAAGTCATTTCGTTTTCGTTTTGGAACATAAGTGCTAATCAAACAGGAAAATATTCTATTTAATCTTTGTCCTGTAATATTATTAAACTCCTTAGCCAGATCACTCCATATAATAGATCTACGATCAGGAAACTTTTTTTTTGATAATCTATAATTTAAAAAAATACTAATTTTTAACTTTTTCCAATCCAAGAAAAACTTGTTATAATCGAGAAAAAAAAAATTATAATTTTTCTTTTTTACATCTCTTGACGTTTTGGGCCCCCTTCCAAAAATGCAAATTTTTTTTTTAGATTTTTTTGATCCAAAAATGTCGGTATGTATGGATGCCCCCCCCCCCCTTAGAACAAAAACTATTGAACCAATTTTGATGAAATTTGATTTTAGTCATTTTAAAATTCTTTCATCGACGTAATAAGCTTTTATAAGCAATCTAGGTATAACAGGGTGTCCAAAAATCAGGTGGTTATTTTGGGCGCGTATTTGCAAGCTTGGGCCAAATTCAATTGTACTTGGCTATAAGATAGTACATGTGGGCCCCAACTTAATAAAAAAATTTTCAAATTTTTTTATTCAAAATGGAGGCCAATAGAACGATTGTCCCATTTTGTGATTTTTCCCTTATAACTTGGCCGATAATTATTATTATAAAAATTTCAAAACGGTATTGTACAGCCAAAATATAGGGCTTTCGTCCTAAGGAAGTCGATTTTCAAAATTGTTTTAAAATTGCCTACATTTAAGGAACCAAAGTAGGTCCAAATTTTGAAATGGATTTTCTCAAAATTTCCTCTGCCATATTTTTTCTCTTTTGGATATGTTACAGACAACGTAATTCTCTATCGAAATATAAATTTTTATCAAAATCCCTCGAGCCGTTTTGGAGTAATGATTTTTTGAATGTCGAAACTTTACCCTGTATATTTTCCAATATTTTGAAAGCTCGTAAATTTAGCTTTCAGGGCCTTTCGACCCTTCGTGATAAAACGAATATTCGTTTATGACGTCAATAGCGATGGAAACACTTAGAAACACATTGTGATTCCATTGTTACTGACGTCATAAACGAATATTCGTTTTATCACGAAGCGTCGAGAATTGGGGCCCTGAAGATATAAAATAATGTAAGTATATTTTAAAGGTCAATTTATGCCTAATTAAAAAAAATGAAGTTAGTATTTTAGACAGTTAATACCTAAAAATTCTGCTTACACGCAAAAGTCCCAGGTTCGATGCCTGATGGAAGCAATTTAAAAAATATAGTTAAATTTTTTTTTTATTTTTCTTTAATATCATGTAGGTACTCCTAATTTATATTAACATAAAAAATTTATTTAAAAAAGTTTATGTAATTGGTGGGCACTATGTCTGAATTTAATTTTTGCATTTTGTTACCCAAGCTAAGAAAATTTGTTCAAGTGGCGCGGCGTTAAGTTTTCAATAATTCTTCAAGATTGTGCAATACGTTAAAAAATGAAGACCACAATTAAAAAATAACAATAATCTAATTACTTACAATTTAATTAGTTTTCTCCTGATTTCGTTGAGAAACCTATATTCCTCAATAAAGAGTTTGGGATAAACAGTTGCATACCAACGTCTTTTTAATTTTGAAACAGTGATTTTCATTTTCTCTTCTATATTTTTCCAATTCTCTAAAGTAATATCGATATCTTTTAAATCTTTTATATTATTTTGGCGAGTTTCTTCAAGTAAATGGTCCACAAGATCTTGAGTGAGTTCATTTGTCCAGTACAAAGTGTTTTCTAATTGTGAAATAAAAGTAGATTTAACTTAGCGTTTATTTATTTATGTAGATATAGCAACTTACCATCTGTTAATAAATTCAAATGTCTGTATTTAATTGATTCTCGAGATCGATTTAGTATACTTCCTAAAGCAGAACGTTTATTTTTTACTTTAGAATTCAAATAAAAATTTAATATAACATCGTCCTCTTCTTCTGTAAATCTAAAAACAATTTTTGGTATTGAATAGATTCGGCTTTTACTATGTGCAAATCGAGATTAATTTTTGTATGAACTAAATTAGAATAGCCATTTGCACTAATTTTGTCAGTTTGATTAGACTTTTATTATCGGGGTATTGTTGAGATCAATCTGGTCGTTTAATAATGTGTAATTACTATTGTTGTGTTTCATGATTTCTATGGTTTCTAGGTAATTTAGTTTGATTCCTTTAGTCTTTAGTGGATATATGTAGAATCTCGGGTTTGTGTGTGAATGTGTGGTTGTGGTTAAAGATGTGTTCGGCATAGTTGGAGTCAGGTTTTTTGTGTCTATAGCTCCTTGAGTGTTCTTTGAACCTCTGTTCAAATGTTCTGCCGGTTTGTCCTATGTATACTGCATTGCAGTCGGGACAGGAAAGTTTGTAGACTCCTGATTTTTTCATAGGGTCTATTTTGGTTTTGGTGTTGGATATAATAGAACTGAGGGTGTTGTCAGTTTTGAATGCTACTTTTTTGTTGCTGTTTTTGGTGATGAATTTGTTGAGTTTTTCGGATGGCGGTCCGATGTAGGTGAAAGCGGTGTATTCTTTTATGGGTTCATCTTGTGTCTGTTGTGCGTAGACCATAGCCAAAGTCTTTTTGTGGACTTTTTTCTTGAGGATGTTGGTGATTATGTTTGGACTGTATGCATTATTTTTAGCGATTATGTATATTCGGTTTAGCTCTTTTTTGTAGTTTGTGTCCGTCATTGGGACGGAGAGTAGTCTATGTAATTATCATAGAGTGGAAAACCGCTAGTTTGTGTGAGATGGGGTGTGTGGAGGTGTTGTGTATAGTCGTGTCTGTGTGGGTCGGTTTGTGGAAAATAGCAAAAGAGTGTTTATTGAGGTCTCTGGATATGGAGAGGTCCAGAAAGTTTAGGGTTTTGTTGTCCTCTTTTTCCATAGTGAAAGTGATGTTTTTGTGGAGCGTGTTGAGGTATTGAAGAAAAGTATTTAGTTGTCTGTTCTCCACAACTCGAAGTTGTGGAGTTTAAAGCTGAGCTCGGTATGGAGTACTTTAATGTAGTGTTGGAGAGTGTCTCTTCGTTTGTATTGATTTTTAGTCTCTTGGAGCAGCCATAGGGTTTCGGCTTTATGAGTGGTCTTTTGGCCCCAAGAGACTAAAAATCAATACAAACGAAGAGACACTCTCCAATGATAATTACATAGACTACTCTCCGTCCCAATGACGGACACAAACTACAAAAAAGAGCTAAACCGAATATACATAATCGCTAAAAATAATGCATACAGTCCAAACATAATCACCAACATCCTCAAGAAAAAAGTCCACAAAAAGACTTTGGCTATGGTCTACGCACAACAGACACAAGATGAACCCATAAAAGAATACACCGCTTTCACCTACATCGGACCGCCATCCGAAAAACTCAACAAATTCATCACCAAAAACAGCAACAAAAAAGTAGCATTCAAAACTGACAACACCCTCAGTTCTATTATATCCAACACCAAAACCAAAATAGACCCTATGAAAAAATCAGGAGTCTACAAACTTTCCTGCCCCGACTGCAATGCAGTATACATAGGACAAACCGGCAGAACATTTGAACAGAGGTTCAAAGAACACTCAAGGAGCTATAGACACAAAAAACCTGACTCCAACTATGCCGAACACATCTTTAACCACAACCACACATTCACACACAAACCCGAGATTCTACATATATCCACTAAAGACTAAAGGAATCAAACTAAATTACCTAGAAACCATAGAAATCATGAAACACAACAATAGTAATTACACATTATTAAACGACCAGATTGATCTCAACAATACCCCGATAATAAAAGTCTTAACGGAACACAAGATAAGGAAGAATACTGTTACTTCGAACATATAAATACCGGACACAACCCTTACGCAGACAGTTAAAAACCCGCTCCGAAGATGATACAGTGTATCGAAACAGCTGTCAGCAATCAAACTGACAAAATTAGTGCAAATGGCTATTCTAATTTAGTTCATACAAAAAACAATTTTTGGCTTTAAATTGTGGATATAACTTGATCAAAAATACTTACTTGTCTTTCTTAAGTGGTGTGTACAGTGTCTGGAATCTTTTGTATATACTGTAAAGCATGCGATTTGGAAGGTCTCTTGCAAGATATCTTACAAAATTAAGTTTATTTATTGTATGTAATGAAGCTTTAGTAGGCCATGAAAGACCCAAAAACAGTTTCGGATTTGTACTTAAATTATGATCCTAAAAAAATAATTAGTAATTTTAAAAGTAGTAAAGTTTTCAGTAACAGTAATACACAGTATAAAAAACCTTACCTTACAAAAATCTAACCAATTCTGCTTAATTTTCTCGTCTTCTGCGGTGTTATAGGGTCCTTTTTTAAATCTTATTCCCAAGCTATTAAATTCATCAATTTGTTCTGGATTAGGTACAGATGACATCCTTGTTTCGATTAAGTGAACACGTGGGACAACCCATGGTACAAATATACGAAGGCTTCTAAGACGCTAATCAAAAAACGATTATTAAAAAATACTTGTTTATTTACAAACTGTACTTACTTGAATATCTTCTAGTACATCACTGTCACTTTCGTCTTTTAAAAGATCTCTTGCCTTCCTAAAAGCCTTTTTTTTATTCTTTCTACTTCCATTTATTTCGTCATCATCACTTGAATCATCAGAACTAATGAATTCTTTACTTATTACTTTTCTACTGCAAGCTGGTGTACTTTTTTCTGGAGTGTTCACTCTTGTTTTCACTGTTTGCTGTGGAGTTTCATTTAAATGTAATCCATCGCTACAAGATGTCGAGGCAGTTTCATAATCTTTTCCACCTTCTTCCACCTTAGAATCGCTTGCACTGTCATCAGTAGTAATAAATTCTTTACTCAATTTGCTTTCTCTAACGAGTTCTAATTTTTTATTCTTCTTCTTCTTCTTATTTCTATCATTGTACCTTTCTGCACTCACTCGAATTGCGATGTCTCTTGAACTGCTCTTTTTTTTATTATCTTTATCATTGTCCCTTCGTGAACTTCCTGAGGTTTCACTGTCACTTGAACTGTCATCAGTACTAATAATTTCTTTACTCAATTTGCTTTCTTTAACAAGTTCTAATTTTCCATTCTTCTTCTTTTTCTTATTTTCTCTATCATGGCTTTTTTCTGGACTTACTTGAACTGCAATATCTATTGAACTGTTCTTCTTTTTATTATCTTTATCTTTGTCCTTTTGTGGACTTACTGGAACTTGAATAACGCTTGAACTGCCATTAGTATTAACAAATTCTTTACTCAATTCACTTTTCTTAATGAGCTCTAATTGTTCATTCTGCTTCTTCTTCTTTTTATTATCTTTCTTACTGCTTTCTTTTGGACTCGGTTTAAAGCTACTGAGTAATTCAGTTATGCTTCTATTGGCTCCATTATCGATACCAACTGCTTGAATTTCGTCTTGAATCGTTTTTTCATTACATAATTTTTCTTCAATAGTTTTAATATATAAGCTGTTATTAGTCAATGATTTTAAAATTTGATTATTTTTCTGTTCCTGTTTTTTACTTAACTTTGAAGCGGTACGAGTTTTAGTGTCTTTAAGGCGATAGTTCACATTAGTACTTACACAGTTATTATTTTCATTTTTCAGATTTTGACTTTTTTCATTATTTTGTTTTTGACTTTTGGTATTCACTTCTTTAATAAGGGCTTCAGCTTCTCGAGTTTTGTGCAGATCAGAACTTAAGGTTGATTCAGAAATCAGAGTTTTTGTTTTTTTTCTTTCTGGTTCACCGTGTTTTTGCAATAAGTTATTTGTCAAAAGAGGGGTTTCTTGCACATTTACAGTGTTTATGCCCTTGTGCTCATTGTTTAAATTGGCGCTATTTTTGCGCTTTTTGTTTTTTACTTTAACTGCAGAACCTTGGCAAAGAGTATCAAAAGCATTCACTTCTTTAGTTAAATCGTCACTGTTATTACTGAATACTTTGGTTTTCAAGTTATTATTGCTTGAAGAATCTTTTATGGTCTTGCTCTTTTTAGATTTCATTGTTGTACTTTTAGTGTCATCAGTCTCCATCAACTCTGTGTTACAAATTACTGAATTATTTTCTTTAGATAACCGATCTTCTAGGGTTTTGATTTTTTTAGATTTCATTTTTTTGCTTGTGTTATTAGTTTGAATGTTCAACTCACTGTTACAAGCTACCGAGCTAATTACCTCATTTAAAGAATCTCCGAAGTTATCGCTAATTTTTCTACTTCTTGTGTCATCAGTTTGAATGTTCAACTCGCTGTTACAAGCTACAGAGTTAATTACTTCACTTAAAGAATCTCCTATATTCTCACTGGCAGGTTTTGGTTTTAAGTTATTATTACTTATTTCATTTATACTTGTTTTAACTTTCAACTTATGTGAATTACTTTCTTGAGAAAGTGACTTATTATTTTCTTGACTTAACTCTAAACTACTGTGACTTTCACATTTTTTTCTTTTTTTTCCCTTTTTTACCTCAACATCTATTGCCTTCTCTTCAACTTCATAAGTTTTTTCAGATTTATTCTTTTTATTATAACTTAAAGGACTATGATATTCAGTTGAATTTAGCTGCATTCCTATCTTCTTTGATCGCTCATTTTTGTAACTCAACTTTGCTTTTACTGAATTATTCATGTTTTTGTTATGTGCTGTTTTTGATTTGTTATACCTACCAGTGCTATAGTTTTTAACAGGTTGCTTGGAACGTTTTTGTTCTATATTTTCAAAGACAAAGTCTTCGTAATTGAAAACTACATATGAATTTTTTCTACCTACACTACAACTTAATTTTTCTTTCGGTAAGTGTTGAGATATTGTCCCTGATGGCAATTTTACTTCATTAAGTTCTTTATTGCTTATCATAATTTAGCCGTTAAGAGGTTATCTGTAAATTTACTTATTCGAGAAAATCATAACCAATAGAGGCGCCACTTACATTCCAAGATGTCGGAAACCGTGGGGATAACATTGGACATATGATTTTGACGTTTACACACCCTGTTTATTTACATTCGTTTAATCAAGTTTATTGTTTACAGGCGGTTGTATTTGTTATTTATAACATATTTTTATTTAAATTTTAATATTTGAAGTACTTTTTGTAGCTCTATTGCTAAAATAAATTTGTATTATTGAGGTTATGTTGACGCCCTCCATAAAATTTAGATAAAAATTGTAAACAAATAACACGTAACAGCCCCTACGGAAAGTATTTCATATTTAACCGATAGGTGTCGCACCCTTTGTGATTTTCGCGAATAAAATAAAGTACAAATATTAAAAATTACTAACCTGACAAAAGTTTATTTAGACGTAATTATAAAGTTTAATTACAGTAGAATACTGTAGTAATACAAATGAACTTTAAACACAATACATAAACCTCAAAATTCAATTTGTGTTTTAAACTTTAAATTCACTTCATTACAAAACGGCATGTATTGGCAACATTGCGCCAATACTGTCAAAAAATGTTTCAAACGTAACGGCAATTTCTAGGGATAATTCGAAAACCCCAAAAATATGAACTTGACATAAACTTACAAACATAACCTAACTTTTACTTCAGTAAGACATATTTATATAAAGAGTAAGACTGAAGAAAATTGTTGATTGTATTTAAATGCAAAGTTAAACATGATTGAAAATTTAAGATATAAAGAATTATGGATCTTAATTAAAAATGTGTTTCCAATTCTTAATGATACTCTACCAACGATAAGATGAATACTGTTTTGATGTTCGTATTTATCATATTGTTTTAGCCTTTTCATGAACACGATACCAAACAGTTACTTACTATTATAGAAGTTATTAAAGAATTAGAGATAATCAATATAGTCCACTCTTTAATTATTTCAAAGACTGAAAAGCACATACGAGAAGTAGTAGTTCCAACCTTTTGGTCTTTCTTTCTTAATGCAACCGATAAAGATCAAAACTTTAAAAAGTTTTGTAAGGCAGTGGAGTATTTGTACGATTACTATTGTCGTTTTTGGAATTTAATGTTACGTATGAATGCATTACGTGATGAATGTAAATTCGAAGAGCTTATTTATGGTCAAACAACCGGCACTAGCGCTTTGAAACTCATTTTTCGATCGACATTACTATCACAACTTCCAGTGGAAAACGCTAAGATTATTGAAGACTTTTATAATACAGCGTTTTTACTTGAAAACAATTTTAACGAAAAAACTTGTAACGTATGTTTAAGAGAACAGGAACAGCACTGTCATTGTTTAGATTATTTTTATGAAATTAATAGGTAAGATAAGTTAAACAGTTAATTGCTGAAATTTTATTACCAATTTTCAGGAAACTAGTTGAAATGGAGTTATTAGAACCATTAGTTGGTCAAGTTTTAACATCATTTACTTATACTCAAATAGAATTATATATTGGTAAGACATGTGAAGATAACTTTGATTGTTCTTACATAGAAGCTCTTCAAAAGGTAATTTGCAATGCTTTTACAATATCACTTTTATATTAGGTATGTTTGTAGTGATTTATGATATCCAAATTTTATTATAATTTTATTTAGAAATTAAGAAATTGTAAACTATGTGAAGTGCTTTTCTGTTATTTTCACAAATAATGTAAAGATGTAAAAAGCGTGTACGAATTATTTTCTCGTGAGATTTGCACTTGAAGCAATCTCACATTATTTTGTTTTGTTAATTACAATACTAACTCATAATGTACTACATAATGAGGTAGTAAATGACATTATGTAAAATCTATATATTCCAGTGTTTAACCTTTTATTTTTCAGTTATAATTCAGCTGTAGTTCAGTTATTCTAATTGTAGTAACAATTGTAACTCCGACTTTATTTTATTTTTAATAAAGACATTTTTTTAAACTACAAAGTCGTTAAATTTATTTGGCGCAGTCGGCAGGATACTCAAAAGAAGAAGACAAAAATCCCCAAATCTTTTGTATCAACAATTAATTTGAGTATCGAACATCAGTCAATATTTTGGACAAGCATCACCAAAACGTTCGACATTGACAACAGGTTTGGAGGAGAGACAAAAATCGCTCGAGTTCAAATCGTTTGGAAGGGAAATCAACCGAATCGGGGTGTGAGGCGGCTACCACCAAACGTGCCCACCTGCGAGGGGATGTTTGTGAATTGAAGAAACCATATGGCAAAAGGAACACTTGTCTTTGGGCATTGGTTCGAGCTACATTGGTTAACTTGTGCTTGGACAAATTAATTTGATGAAAGTCATTGTAATATACCTGGTGTTTAATTGATCATTGTCATTAGAAATAAAGTGATTGTTATAAGTTGTTTGATTGGTTTTAATAATTAACAATAAACATGAACGGCGTTAAAGAAGGAGATACATCGCCCAATATCTCATCAACGGCACTTCGGCTTCTTTCCCCTTTATCTATTTCCGACATCAGAAGTGGGATGTAATCCAGAGCTCCACAGGTTCAACTGCGTTATCTTCTGAAATTCCAAAATTGAAGTTTGATGGAGTTAGTGCAAACAATGAGAGTTTCATGAACAAACAATGCAGAGGAAGATCTTGCAGCTTTCAACATCAAACGTCCAAATTGTCGCCACCCTTAAAGTGGAATTTCTGTGGACACGAGAGGCAGTCCAATCAAAATCAAAAACGGCAGTGCCAACAAAGAACAGCGGGAAGACATGTAGGAGATTTTATGTAGCTGTAGCTACACTGGACTCTCTTATTTAATCTGGTGAGTCGTATCCATTTTGTTGTAATTAAAATAGCGAATTTTAAAGTACTCAGTAAGTACATAAAAATTTTGATAATGCAATTATTTTAAAGATGCTTTTTTTAAAGCAAGCATAAATAGAGGTACTACTTTGCTAATTTTGAATTAAATTAAGAAAGAGGTAACAGGTTAGAATTTAGAAATTTTATTAATTTCATGTTGTATGTAAGTACAGGGTTGTTATGAAAAAAAACATAACTGGTTACGCACATTTAGGTGAAAGTTTTGGGGTAAGGGCAACCGCAGTTTCTTTTAATGTTTTTAAAGTTCAAGTTAAAGTAATGAAAACTTATGTTAAATGGGGTAAAATGGCAGCTTATGTCAATGTAAATAATTAAAGATACTGTGGCATTATGGATTATGCTGTATGTATATGAGGTTAATCTTAATTATTGGAGAAGTATTAAAATAAATAATCAAATAATACGCACATAAAGGAAACTAAAAATTAGAACGAAGTTGAGCATTTCGAATTGGCATAAACTAAAAATATTAAGTTACCATTTGGGGTCGTAATGGGCGTGACGTGCTAACTAACAAAATTCTTCGGCACAAGCAAACAACGTTGAGAAATTTACATCTGTTTCAAAAATTATAATTTTTTAGAAATTTGAAAATTATTGTTTTTACAAAAAAAAGGTTTAATCATTTTAGTTTTGTTGTAAGGATAATTAATACCTAGGGTATAGGTAGTGCGCTTACGGAGCCATTGGTACAAAAGATGGGTTTTAAAAGAGTACGTAGTCATTTTAATTGGTAATTCAGGTAATTACAGAAAGTATGCAAAATTACTTCATAAGTAATGTTCAGTAGAAGGCAGGAGTGCCATTTGAAATAAGTGGTGTGCAAAGACATTTTTAATCTGTAAAATTTTTAAAAATTAGGGACTTTATTGGCAAACTTCAAAACAAAATAATTTAAATTCGAAGGTAAATGCTGAGTTTAGATATTGGTAGCTTCCAGTTTGATCATTATGCTTCGCAAAAAGGATTGTAAAATAGAATTTAAAAAAAAAAAAAAAAAAAAAAAAATTTTGAACAATAATTGATCATAAATGATCATTTTTAAGTAATAAAGGCAGGGTGATATTTGATATAGTAAAGTTTTCAATGCTAAAACCGTCAATATGCAAGTCAATCCTTTCATTTGACATGTAATTTATGAAAATTTTGTACATTAATAAAAATTATAGGGAATAAAAAGTACAAGTGAGGATGTTGTTTACTCTGTATTTGTCAATAAATTGCTAAATTAGTGTATCTCAATACAACCTTAATGCTAGTATTAAATTGGGCAGTACTTTTAAAGCCCTAAAAGTCGATCATAGAGTTATTTGAAGTACCATGTCGAGTGGTCACTTATCCAGATGAGTTTTCATAATTATTAGTTAATTATCACTTTGTACGATAAAAAGACATAGAGAGGATATGAAATGCCATTTGAGCAATTTTCTAGTATTTCATTATTTTATCAGAAATGCGTAATTATTATGCAATGTAAAAGGGATAAAAGATAAAACATTATGAATGCTGTAACCAGTAGCTAGATTATTACAATAATTGAGAACTGTTAACTGACTTTTGTGGTCTAAAAGTTGTTTATTAATTTCGTCTTTTTGAACTTGAATTTAATTAAAATCGGTTCTTTTCATACTTTTGGGACAACCCTAACGAAGTGGTTCAGATAAGTAATGTACCTGATTTCTGTGAGGATAAACTGGTAAAAATAAATTAAGTCACTTAGATTTTTCATTTTTAATTCCATGCATTTGGAAGTGAGAGCAAACTAAAACTTTAGTAAAGATTTTCGCAAATTATGGACAACACAATAATGGAATTACACTTGATAGTAATGAGCTCAAGTTGTGCTAATGGTCAGGTAGAATGTGTAATTAGTTTAAATAGGTTGATTTGTAATGTTTTGTAAAAGATAATTTAAAAAAAAGTTGAAGTTTAAAATTTTGCTATTTGAGAAAGGTTTTAGAACGAAAAAGGAATACTTTGAATTTTTTTTTAAATATTGAGTACGCTTATGAGTTTGCTTACACATTTGTTACAGTTAGTGAAATTCGAATTAAAGTCGATGTAATTATTCAAAATAACTTTTCTAGGTTTGATAGAAAAAGAAATAATGCTAAATTGTTAGATTTTGTTGGTGATTATGTTTTGCTAGAAAAACGATTAACTAAGGAATCAAACTAAGCTTGATTTAAGATTCAGAGATCCATTTAAAATAATAGAGATTCTTGAAAGTGATAGAGATAGAAAATGCGTTGAAATTATTACCTAGTGAAAGGGATTGTAAAGATAGGCATGATCATATTAGAATGATGTCTGAAAGTCATATTCCTATTGTGTTTAATGTTTGTGATAAATAGAGAACAAAGCTTGAAGCTTTGTTACTGTCGAGGAAGGACTAGTTGATGCTCGTGATGGCTATAATGAGCTGCACCACGTACACCATGTCGTAGTCATAACTGGTGGACCTGCATTATTTATTATAATGTCCCGTATTTATTATAACAAATATAATGTATTTGTTATAATTATACATGTCCCAACTACACGATGGTCAAAACTAAATTCTCTAAAAAAAAAATATAGCTCCGAGATACTCAAACAAATATTAAATTTTGCTCCGAGATAGTCAAACAAATATAAAATTTTGCTCCGAGATAGTCAAACGATTACAAGTTTAAATGAATAAAAAATTCTCTAAAAAAAAAATATAGCTCCGAGATACTCAAACAAATATAAAATTTTGCTCCGAGATAGTCAAACGATTACAAGTTTAAATGAATAAAAAATTCTCTAAAAAAAAAATATAGCTCCGAGATACTCAAACAAATATAAAATTTTGCTCCGAGATAGTCAAACTAATATAAAATTTTGCTCCGAGATATAGTGAAACGATTACAATTTTAAATGAATAAAAAATTCACTAAAAAAAAAAATATAGCTCCGAGATACTCAAACCAATATAAAATTTTGCTCCGAGATACTCAAACGAATATAAAATTTTGCTCCGAGATAATCAAACAAATATAAAGTTTTGCTCCGAGATAGTCAAACGAATATAAAATTTTTTTCCGAGATAGTGAAACGATTACAAGTTTAAATGAATAAAAAATTCACTAAAAAAAAAAATATAGCTCCGAGATACTCAAACCAATAAAAAATTTTGCTCCGAGATACTCAAACGAATATAAAATTTTGCTCCGAGATAATCAAACAAATATAAAATTTTGCTCCGAGATAGTCATACGAATATATAATTTTGCTCCGAAATAGTGAAACGATTACAAGTTTAAATGAATAAAAAATTCTCTAAAAAAAAAAATATAGCTCCGAGATACTCAAACGAATATAACATTTTGCTCCGAGATATAGTGAAACGATTACAATTTTAAATGAATACAAATACAAGTCCCAACTCCAAGATAGTCGAAATTAAATTCTCTAAAGAAAAGGTTAGGGAAATCATTTAATAAAGTCGTACAAACTCCTTGAAAACGGTGTTGATTTAAAAATCTCGACAGAAGGATTGATGCCAAAAGGTTAAATGGAGTAGGTAATTACTTCATCAAATGCGACAATTAAAATAGCCTTTGAATTTAAAAAAATATAGCTCCGAGATACACTTTGCTCCGAGATAGTGAAACGATTACAAGTTTAAATGAATACAAATACACGATAGTCGAAATTAAATTCTCTAAAGAAAAGGTTAGGGAAATGATTTAATAAATTCGTACAAACTCCTTAAAAACGGTGTTGATTTAAAAATCTCGACAGAAGTTTAAATGAATACAAATGAACAAAATACATGTCCCAACTACACCATTGTCCAAACTAAATTCTCTAAAAAAAAATATAGCTCCGAGATACTCAAACGAATATAAAATTTTGCTCCGAGATAGTGAAACGATTACAAGTTTAACTGAATACAAATACAAGTCCCAACTCCATGATAGTCCAAATGAATAAAAAATTCGTACAAACTCCTTAAAAACGGTGTTGACTTAAAAATCTCGACAGAAGTTTAAATGAATACAAATGAACAAAATACATGTCCCAACTACACCATTGTCCAAACTAAATTCTCTAAAAAAAAATATAGCTCCGAGATACTCAAACGAATATAAAATTTTGCTCCGAGATAGTGATACAATTACAAGTTTAACTGAATACAAATACAAGTCCCAACTCCATGATAGTCCAAATGAATAAAAAATTCCCTAAAAAAAAAAATATAGCTCCGAGATACTCAAACGAATATAAAATTTTGCTCCGAGATAGTCAAACTAATATAAAATTTTGCTCCAAGATACTCAAACGAATATAAAATTTTGCTCCGAGATAGTTAACCGATTACAAGTTTAAATGAATACAAATACAAGTCCCAACTGCACGATAGTCAAAACTATATTCTCTAAAAAAAAAAATATAGCTCCGAGATAGTCAAACAAATATAAAATTTTGCTCCGAGATAGTGAAACGATTACAAGTTTTAATGAATAAAAAATTCACTAAAAAAAAAAATATAGCTCCGAGATACTCAAACGAATATAATATTTTGCTCCGAGATACTCAAACGAATATAAAATTTTGCTCCGAGATAATCAAACAAATATAAAATTTTGCTCCGAGATAGTCATACGAATATATAATTTTGCTCCGAGATACTGAAACGATTACAAGTTTAAATGAATAAAAAATTCTCTAAAAAAAAAAATATAGCTCCGAGATACTCAAACGAATATAACATTTTGCTCCGAGATATAGTGAAACGATTACAATTTTAAATGAATACAAATACAAGTCCCAACTCCAAGATAGTCGAAATTAAATTCTCTAAAGAAAAGGTTAGGGAAATCATTTAATAAAGTCGTACAAACTCCTTGAAAACGGTGTTGATTTAAAAATCTCGACAGAAGGATTGATGCCAAAAGGTTAAATGGAGTAGGTAATTACTTCATCAAATGCGACAATTAAAATAGCCTTTGAATTTAAAAAAATATAGCTCCGAGATACACTTTGCTCCGAGATAGTGAAACGATTACAAGTTTAAATGAATACAAATACACGATAGTCGAAATTAAATTCTCTAAAGAAAAGGTTAGGGAAATGATTTAATAAATTCGTACAAACTCCTTAAAAACGGTGTTGATTTAAAAATCTCGACAGAAGTTTAAATGAATACAAATGAACAAAATACATGTCCCAACTACACCATTGTCCAAACTAAATTCTCTAAAAAAAAAAATATAGCTCCGAGATACTCAATCGAATATAAAATTTTGCTCCGAGATAGTCAAACTAATATAAAATTTTGCTCCGAGATAGTCAAACGAATATAAACGATTACAAGTTTAAATGAATAAAAAATTCACTAAAAAAAAAATATAGCTCCGAGATACTCAAACCAATATAAAATTTTGCTCCGAGATACTCAAACGAATATAAAATTTTGCTCCGAGATAGTGAAACGATTACAAGTTTAAATGAATACTAATACAAGTCCCAACTCCATGATAGTCCAAATGAATAAAAAATTCCCTAAAAAAAAAAATATAGCTCCGAGATACTCAAACGAATATAAAATTTTGCTCCGAGATATAGTGAAACGATTACAATTTTAAATGAATACAAATACAAGTCCCAACTCCAAGATAGTCGAAATTAAATTCTCTAAAGAAAAGGTTAGGGAAATCATTTAATAAAGTCGTACAAACTCCTTGAAAACGGTGTTGATTTAAAAATCTCGACAGAAGGATTGATGCCAAAAGGTTAAATGGAGTAGGTAATTACTTCATCAAATGCGACAATTAAAATAGCCTTTGAATTTATAAATATATAGCTCCGAGATACACTTTGCTCCGAGATAGTGAAACGATTACAAGTTTAAATGAATACAAATACACGATAGTCGAAATTAAATTCTCTAAAGAAAAGGTTAGGGAAATGATTTAATAAATTCGTACAAACTCCTTAAAAACGGTGTTGATTAAAAATCTCGACAGAAGTTTAAATGAATACAAATGAACAAAATACATGTCCCAACTACACCATAGTCCAAACTAAATTCTCTAAAAAAAAAAATATAGCTCCGAGATACTCAAACCAATATAAAATTTTGCTCCGAGATACTCAAACGAATATAAAATTTTGCTCCGAGATAATCAAACAATTATAAAATTTTGCTCCGAGATAGTCATACGAATATATAATTTTGCTCCGAGATAGTGAAACGATTACAAGTTTAAATGAATAAAAAATTCTCTAAAAAAAAAAATATAGCTCCGAGATACTCAAACGAATATAAAATTTTGCTCCGAGATAGTCAAACTAATATAAAATTTTGCTCCGAGATATAGTGAAACGATTACAATTTTAAATGAATACAAATACAAGTCCCAACTCCAAGATAGTCGAAATTAAATTAAATGGAGTAGGTAATTAATTCATCAAACGAATATAAAATTTTGCTCCAAGATAGTGAAACGATTACAATTTTAAATGAATAAAAAATTCTCTAAAAAAAAATATAGCACCGAGATACTCAAACGAATATAACATTTTGCTCCGAGATAGTCAAACGAATATAAAATTTTGCTCCGAGATAGTCAAACGAATATAAAATTTTGCTCCGAGATAGTCACACGAATATAAAATTTTGCTCCGAGATAGTGAAACGATTACAAGTTTAAATGAACACAAATACAAGTCCCAACTCCAAGATAGTCGAAATAAAATTCTGCAAAGAAAAGGTTAGGGAAATGATTTAATAAATTCGTACAAACTCCTTAAAAACGGTGTTGATTTAAAAAAATATACATGATTGATGCCAAAAGGTTAAATGGAGTAGGTAATTACTTCATCAAATGCGACAATTAAAATAGCCTTTGAATTTAAAAAAATATAGCTCCGAGATACACTTTGCTCCGAGATAGTGAAACGATTACAAGTTTAAATGAATACAAATACACGATAGTCGAAATTAAATTCTCTAAAGAAAAGGTTAGGGAAATGATTTAATAAAGACGTACAAACTCCTTGAAAACGGTGTTGATTTAAAAATCTCGACAGAAGGATTGATGCCAAAAGGTTAAATGGAGTAGGTAATTAATTCATCAAACGAATATAAAATTTTGCTCCGAGATAGTGAAACGATTACAAGTTTAAATAAATAAAAAATTCTCTAAAAAAAAAAATATAGCTCCGAGACACTCAAACGAAAATAAAATTTTGCTCCGAGATAGTCAAACGAATATAAAATTTTGCTCCGAGATAGTCAAACGAATATAAAATTTTGCTCCGAGATAGTAAAACGATTACAAGTTTAAATGAATAAAAAATTCTCTAAAAAAAAATATAGCTCCGAGATACACTTTGCTCCGAGATAGTGAAACGATTACAAGTTTAAATGAATACAAATACACGATAGTCGAAATTAAATTCTCTAAAGAAAAGGTTAGGGAAATGATTTAATAAATTCGTACAAACTCCTTAAAAACGGTGTTGATTTAAAAATCTCGACAGAAGTTTAAATGAATACAAATGAACAAAATACATGTCCCAACTACACCATTGTCCAAACTAAATTCTCTAAAAAAAAATATAGCTCCGAGATACTCAAACGAATATAAAATTTTGCTCCGAGATAGTGAAACGATTACAAGTTTAACTGAATACAAATACAAGTCCCAACTCCATGATAGTCCAAATGAATAAAAAATTCGTACAAACTCCTTAAAAACGGTGTTGACTTAAAAATCTCGACAGAAGTTTAAATGAATACAAATGAACAAAATACATGTCCCAACTACACCATAGTCCAAACTAAATTCTCTAAAAAAAAAAATATAGCTCCGAGATACTCAAACGAATATAAAATTTTGCTCCGAGATAGTGATACAATTACAAGTTTAACTGAATACAAATACAAGTCCCAACTCCATGATAGTCCAAATGAATAAAAAATTCCCTAAAAAAAAAAATATAGCTCCGAGATACTCAAACGAATATAAAATTTTGCTCCGAGATAGTCAAACTAATATAAAATTTTGCTCCAAGATACTCAAACGAATATAAAATTTTGCTCCGAGATAGTTAACCGATTACAAGTTTAAATGAATACAAATACAAGTCCCAACTGCACGATAGTCAAAACTATATTCTCTAAAAAAAAAAATATAGCTCCGAGATAGTCAAACAAATATAAAATTTTGCTCCGAGATAGTGAAACGATTACAAGTTTTAATGAATAAAAAATTCACTAAAAAAAAAAATATAGCTCCGAGATACTCAAACGAATATAATATTTTGCTCCGAGATACTCAAACGAATATAAAATTTTGCTCCGAGATAATCAAACAAATATAAAATTTTGCTCCGAGATAGTCATACGAATATATAATTTTGCTCCGAGATAGTGAAACGATTACAAGTTTAAATGAATAAAAAATTCTCTAAAAAAAAAAATATAGCTCCGAGATACTCAAACGAATATAACATTTTGCTCCGAGATATAGTGAAACGATTACAATTTTAAATGAATACAAATACAAGTCCCAACTCCAAGATAGTCGAAATTAAATTCTCTAAAGAAAAGGTTAGGGAAATGATTTAATAAATTCGTACAAACTCCTTAAAAACGGTGTTGATTTAAAAATCTCGACAGAAGTTTAAATGAATACAAATGAACAAAATACATGTCCCAACTACACCATTGTCCAAACTAAATTCTCTAAAAAAAAAAATATAGCTCCGAGATACTCAATCGAATATAAAATTTTGCTCCGAGATAGTCAAACTAATATAAAATTTTGCTCCGAGATAGTCAAACGAATATAAACGATTACAAGTTTAAATGAATAAAAAATTCACTAAAAAAAAAATATAGCTCCGAGATACTCAAACCAATATAAAATTTTGCTCCGAGATACTCAAACGAATATAAAATTTTGCTCCGAGATAGTGAAACGATTACAAGTTTAAATGAATACTAATACAAGTCCCAACTCCATGATAGTCCAAATGAATAAAAAATTCCCTAAAAAAAAAAATATAGCTCCGAGATACTCAAACGAATATAAAATTTTGCTCCGAGATATAGTGAAACGATTACAATTTTAAATGAATACAAATACAAGTCCCAACTCCAAGATAGTCGAAATTAAATTCTCTAAAGAAAAGGTTAGGGAAATCATTTAATAAAGTCGTACAAACTCCTTGAAAACGGTGTTGATTTAAAAATCTCGACAGAAGGATTGATGCCAAAAGGTTAAATGGAGTAGGTAATTACTTCATCAAATGCGACAATTAAAATAGCCTTTGAATTTAAAAATATATAGCTCCGAGATACACTTTGCTCCGAGATAGTGAAACGATTACAAGTTTAAATGAATACAAATACACGATAGTCGAAATTAAATTCTCTAAAGAAAAGGTTAGGGAAATGATTTAATAAATTCGTACAAACTCCTTAAAAACGGTGTTGATTAAAAATCTCGACAGAAGTTTAAATGAATACAAATGAACAAAATACATGTCCCAACTACACCATAGTCCAAACTAAATTCTCTAAAAAAAAAAATATAGCTCCGAGATACTCAAACCAATATAAAATTTTGCTCCGAGATACTCAAACGAATATAAAATTTTGCTCCGAGATAGTGATACAATTACAAGTTTAACTGAATACAAATACAAGTCCCAACTCCATGATAGTCCAAATGAATAAAAAATTCCCTAAAAAAAAAAATATAGCTCCGAGATACTCAAACGAATATAAAATTTTGCTCCGAGATAGTCAAACTAATATAAAATTTTGCTCCAAGATACTCAAACGAATATAAAATTTTGCTCCGAGATAGTTAACCGATTACAAGTTTAAATGAATACAAATACAAGTCCCAACTGCACGATAGTCAAAACTATATTCTCTAAAAAAAAAAATATAGCTCCGAGATAGTCAAACAAATATAAAATTTTGCTCCGAGATAGTGAAACGATTACAAGTTTTAATGAATAAAAAATTCACTAAAAAAAAAAATATAGCTCCGAGATACTCAAACGAATATAATATTTTGCTCCGAGATACTCAAACGAATATAAAATTTTGCTCCGAGATAATCAAACAAATATAAAATTTTGCTCCGAGATAGTCATACGAATATATAATTTTGCTCCGAGATAGTGAAACGATTACAAGTTTAAATGAATAAAAAATTCTCTAAAAAAAAAAATATAGCTCCGAGATACTCAAACGAATATAACATTTTGCTCCGAGATATAGTGAAACGATTACAATTTTAAATGAATACAAATACAAGTCCCAACTCCAAGATAGTCGAAATTAAATTCTCTAAAGAAAAGGTTAGGGAAATCATTTAATAAAGTCGTACAAACTCCTTGAAAACGGTGTTGATTTAAAAATCTCGACAGAAGGATTGATGCCAAAAGGTTAAATGGAGTAGGTAATTACTTCATCAAATGCGACAATTAAAATAGCCTTTGAATTTAAAAAAATATAGCTCCGAGATACACTTTGCTCCGAGATAGTGAAACGATTACAAGTTTAAATGAATACAAATACACGATAGTCGAAATTAAATTCTCTAAAGAAAAGGTTAGGGAAATGATTTAATAAATTCGTACAAACTCCTTAAAAACGGTGTTGATTTAAAAATCTCGACAGAAGTTTAAATGAATACAAATGAACAAAATACATGTCCCAACTACACCATTGTCCAAACTAAATTCTCTAAAAAAAAATATAGCTCCGAGATACTCAATCGAATATAAAATTTTGCTCCGAGATAGTCAAACTAATATAAAATTTTGCTCCGAGATAGTCAAACGAATATAAACGATTACAAGTTTAAATGAATAAAAAATTCACTAAAAAAAAAATATAGCTCCGAGATACTCAAACCAATATAAAATTTTGCTCCGAGATACTCAAACGAATATAAAATTTTGCTCCGAGATAGTGAAACGATTACAAGTTTAAATGAATACTAATACAAGTCCCAACTCCATGATAGTCCAAATGAATAAAAAATTCCCTAAAAAAAAAAATATAGCTCCGAGATACTCAAACGAATATAAAATTTTGCTCCGAGATATAGTGAAACGATTACAATTTTAAATGAATACAAATACAAGTCCCAACTCCAAGATAGTCGAAATTAAATTCTCTAAAGAAAAGGTTAGGGAAATCATTTAATAAAGTCGTACAAACTCCTTGAAAACGGTGTTGATTTAAAAATCTCGACAGAAGGATTGATGCCAAAAGGTTAAATGGAGTAGGTAATTACTTCATCAAATGCGACAATTAAAATAGCCTTTGAATTTAAAAATATATAGCTCCGAGATACACTTTGCTCCGAGATAGTGAAACGATTACAAGTTTAAATGAATACAAATACACGATAGTCGAAATTAAATTCTCTAAAGAAAAGGTTAGGGAAATGATTTAATAAATTCGTACAAACTCCTTAAAAACGGTGTTGATTAAAAATCTCGACAGAAGTTTAAATGAATACAAATGAACAAAATACATGTCCCAACTACACCATAGTCCAAACTAAATTCTCTAAAAAAAAAAATATAGCTCCGAGATACTCAAACCAATATAAAATTTTGCTCCGAGATACTCAAACGAATATAAAATTTTGCTCCGAGATAATCAAACAATTATAAAATTTTGCTCCGAGATAGTCATACGAATATATAATTTTGCTCCGAGATAGTGAAACGATTACAAGTTTAAATGAATAAAAAATTCTCTAAAAAAAAAAAATATAGCTCCGAGATACTCAAACGAATATAAAATTTTGCTCCGAGATAATCAAACAATTATAAAATTTTGCTCCAAGATACTCATACGAATATAAAATTTTGCTCCGAGATAGTCAAACTAATATAAAATTTTGCTCCGAGATAGTCAAACGAATATAAAATTTTGCTCCGAGATAGTGAAACGATTACAAGTTTAAATGAATAAAAAATTCTCTAAAAAAAAAAATATAGCTCCGAGATACTCAAACGAATATAAAATTTTGCTCCGAGATAGTCAAACTAATATAAAATTTTGCTCCGAGATATAGTGAAACGATTACAATTTTAAATGAATACAAATACAAGTCCCAACTCCAAGATAGTCGAAATTAAATTAAATGGAGTAGGTAATTAATTCATCAAACGAATATAAAATTTTGCTCCAAGATAGTGAAACGATTACAATTTTAAATGAATAAAAAATTCTCTAAAAAAAAATATAGCACCGAGATACTCAAACGAATATAACATTTTGCTCCGAGATAGTCAAACGAATATAAAATTTTGCTCCGAGATAGTCAAACGAATATAAAATTTTGCTCCGAGATAGTCAAACGAATATAAAATTTTGCTCCGAGATAGTCAAACGAATATAAAATTTTGCTCCGAGATAGTAAAACGATTACAAGTTTAAATGAATAAAAAATTCTCTAAAAAAAAATATAGCTCCGAGATACTCAAACGAATATAATATTTTGCTCCGAGATACTCAAACGAATATAAAATTTTGCTCCGAGATAGTGATACAATTACAAGTTTAACTGAATACAAATACAAGTCCCAACTCCATGATAGTCCAAATGAATAAAAAATTCCCTAAAAAAAAAAATATAGCTCCGAGATACTCAAACGAATATAAAATTTTGCTCCGAGATAGTCAAACTAATATAAAATTTTGCTCCAAGATACTCAAACGAATATAAAATTTTGCTCCGAGATAGTTAACCGATTACAAGTTTAAATGAATACAAATACAAGTCCCAACTGCACGATAGTCAAAACTATATTCTCTAAAAAAAAAAATATAGCTCCGAGATAGTCAAACAAATATAAAATTTTGCTCCGAGATAGTGAAACGATTACAAGTTTTAATGAATAAAAAATTCACTAAAAAAAAAAATATAGCTCCGAGATACTCAAACGAATATAAAATTTTGCTCCGAGATACTCAAACGAATATAAAATTTTGCTCCGAGATAATCAAACAAATATAAAATTTTGCTCCGAGATAGTCATACGAATATATAATTTTGCTCCGAGATAGTGAAACGATTACAAGTTTAAATGAATAAAAAATTCTCTAAAAAAAAAAATATAGCTCCGAGATACTCAAACGAATATAACATTTTGCTCCGAGATATAGTGAAACGATTACAATTTTAAATGAATACAAATACAAGTCCCAACTCCAAGATAGTCGAAATTAAATTCTCTAAAGAAAAGGTTAGGGAAATCATTTAATAAAGTCGTACAAACTCCTTGAAAACGGTGTTGATTTAAAAATCTCGACAGAAGGATTGATGCCAAAAGGTTAAATGGAGTAGGTAATTACTTCATCAAATGCGACAATTAAAATAGCCTTTGAATTTAAAAAAATATAGCTCCGAGATACACTTTGCTCCGAGATAGTGAAACGATTACAAGTTTAAATGAATACAAATACACGATAGTCGAAATTAAATTCTCTAAAGAAAAGGTTAGGGAAATGATTTAATAAATTCGTACAAACTCCTTAAAAACGGTGTTGATTTAAAAATCTCGACAGAAGTTTAAATGAATACAAATGAACAAAATACATGTCCCAACTACACCATTGTCCAAACTAAATTCTCTAAAAAAAAAAATATAGCTCCGAGATACTCAATCGAATATAAAATTTTGCTCCGAGATAGTCAAACTAATATAAAATTTTGCTCCGAGATAGTCAAACGAATATAAACGATTACAAGTTTAAATGAATAAAAAATTCACTAAAAAAAAAATATAGCTCCGAGATACTCAAACCAATATAAAATTTTGCTCCGAGATACTCAAACGAATATAAAATTTTGCTCCGAGATAGTGAAACGATTACAAGTTTAAATGAATACTAATACAAGTCCCAACTCCATGATAGTCCAAATGAATAAAAAATTCCCTAAAAAAAAAAATATAGCTCCGAGATACTCAAACGAATATAAAATTTTGCTCCGAGATATAGTGAAACGATTACAATTTTAAATGAATACAAATACAAGTCCCAACTCCAAGATAGTCGAAATTAAATTCTCTAAAGAAAAGGTTAGGGAAATCATTTAATAAAGTCGTACAAACTCCTTGAAAACGGTGTTGATTTAAAAATCTCGACAGAAGGATTGATGCCAAAAGGTTAAATGGAGTAGGTAATTACTTCATCAAATGCGACAATTAAAATAGCCTTTGAATTTAAAAATATATAGCTCCGAGATACACTTTGCTCCGAGATAGTGAAACGATTACAAGTTTAAATGAATACAAATACACGATAGTCGAAATTAAATTCTCTAAAGAAAAGGTTAGGGAAATGATTTAATAAATTCGTACAAACTCCTTAAAAACGGTGTTGATTAAAAATCTCGACAGAAGTTTAAATGAATACAAATGAACAAAATACATGTCCCAACTACACGATAGTCAAAACTAAATTCTCTAAAAAAAAAATATAGCTCCGAGATACTCAAACAAATATTAAATTTTGCTCCGAGATAGTCAAACAAATATAAAATTTTGCTCCGAGATAGTTAAACGAATTAAAAATTTTGCTCCGAGATACTCAAACAAATATAAAATTTTGCTCCGAGATAGTCAAACGATTACAAGTTTAAAATGAAAAAAAAATATAGCTCCGAGATACTCAAACGAATATAAAATTTTGCTCTGAGACAGTCAAACGATTATACAATTTTGCTCCGAGATAATGAAACGATTACAAGTTTAAATGAACACAAATACAAGTCCCAACTCCAAGATAGTCGAAATAAAATTCTGCAAAGAAAAGGTTAGGGAAATGATTTAATAAATTCGTACAAACTCCTTAAAAACGGTGTTGATTTAAAAATCTCGACAGAAGTTTAAATGAATACAAATGAACAAAATACATGTCCCAACTACACCATAGTCCAAACTAAATTCTCTAAAAAAAAAATATAGCTCCGAGATACTCAAACGAATATAAAATTTTGCTCCGAGATAGTGAAACGACTACAAGTTTAACTGAATACAAATACAAGTCCCAACTCCATGAAAGTCCAAATGAATAAAAAATTCGTACAAACTCCTTAAAAACGGTGTTGACTTAAAAATCTCGACAGAAGTTTAAATGAATACAAATGAACAAAATACATGTCCCAACTACACCATAGTCCAAACTAAATTCTCTAAAAAAAAAAATATAGCTCCGAGATACTCAAACGAATATAAAATTTTGCTCCGAGATAGTGATACAATTACAAGTTTAACTGAATACAAATACAAGTCTCAACTCAATGATAGTCCAAATGAATAAAAAATTCCCTAAAAAAAAAAATATAGCTCCGAGATACTCAAACGAATATAAAATTTTGCTCCGAGATAGTCAAACTAATAAAAAATTTTGCTCCGAGATACTCAAACGAATATAAAATTTTGCTCCAAGATACTCAAACGAATATAAAATTTTGCTCCGAGATAGTTAACCGATTACAAGTTTAAATGAATACAAATACAAGTCCCAACTGCACGATAGTCAAAACTATATTCTCTAAAAAAAAAAATATAGCTCCGAGATAGTCAAACAAATATAAAATTTTGCTCCGAGATAGTGAAACGATTACAAGTTTTAATGAATAAAAAATTCACAAAAAAAAAAAATATAGCTCCGAGATACTCAAACGAATATAATATTTTGCTCCGAGATACTCAAACGAATATAAAATTTTGCTCCGAGATAATCAAACAAATATAAAATTTTGCTCCGAGATAGTCATACGAATATATAATTTTGCTCCGAGATAGTGAAACGAATATAACATTTTGCTCCGAGATATAGTGAAACGATTACAATTTTAAATGAATACAAATACAAGTCCCAACTCCAAGATAGTCGAAATTAAATTCTCTAAAGAAAAGGTTAGGGAAATCATTTAATAAAGTCGTACAAACTCCTTGAAAACGGTGTTGATTTAAAAATCTCGACAGAAGGATTGATGCCAAAAGGTTAAATGGAGTAGGTAATTACTTCATCAAATGCGACAATTAAAATAGCCTTTGAATTTAAAAAAATATAGCTCCGAGATACACTTTGCTCCGAGATAGTGAAACGATTACAAGTTTAAATGAATACAAATACACGATAGTCGAAATTAAATTCTCTAAAGAAAAGGTTAGGGAAATGATTTAATAAATTCGTACAAACTCCTTAAAAACGGTGTTGATTTAAAAATCTCGACAGAAGTTTAAATGAATACAAATGAACAAAATACATGTCCCAACTACACCATAGTCCAAACTAAATTCTCTAAAAAAAAAAATATAGCTCCGAGATACTCAAACCAATATAAAATTTTGCTCCGAGATACTCAAACGAATATAAAATTTTGCTCCGAGATAATCAAACAATTATAAAATTTTGCTCAGAGATAGTCATACGAATATATAATTTTGCTCCGAGATAATCAAACAATTATAAAATTTTGCTCCAAGATACTCATACGAATATAAAATTTTGCTCCGAGATAGTCAAACTAATATAAAATTTTGCTCCGAGATAATCAAACAATTATAAAATTTTGCTCCGAGATAGTCATACGAATATAAAATTTTGCTCCGAGATAATCAAACAATTATAAAATTTTGCTCCAAGATACTCATACGAATATAAAATTTTGCTCCGAGATAGTCAAACTAATATAAAATTTTGCTCCGAGATAGTCAAACGAATATAAAATTTTGCTCCGAGATAGTGAAACGATTACAAGTTTTAATGAATAAAAAATTCACTAAAAAAAAAAATATAGCTCCGAGATACTCAAACGAAAATAATATTTTGCTCCGAGATACTCAAACGAATATAAAATTTTGCTCCGAGATAATAAAATAATAATAAAATAATAATAAAAAAAAAATATAGCTCCGAGATACTCAAACCAATATAAAATTTTGCTCCGAGATACTCAAACGAATATAAAATTTTGCTCCGAGATAATCAAACAATTATAAAATTTTGCTCCGAGATAGTCATACGAATATATAATTTTGCTCCGAGATAGTGAAACGATTACAAGTATAAATGAATAAAAAATTCTCTAAAAAAAAAAAATATAGCTCCGAGATACTCAAACAAATATAAAATTTTGCTCCGAGATAATCAAACAATTATAAAATTTTGCTCCAAGATACTCATACGAATATAAAATTTTGCTCCGAGATAGTCAAACTAATATAAAATTTTGCTCCGAGATAGTCAAACGAATATAAAATTTTGCTCCGAGATAGTGAAACGATTACAAGTTTAAATGAATAAAAAATTCTCTAAAAAAAAAAATATAGCTCCGAGATACTCAAACGAATATAAAATTTTGCTCCGAGATAGTCAAACTAATATAAAATTTTGCTCCGAGATATAGTGAAACGATTACAATTTTAAATGAATACAAATACAAGTCCCAACTCCAAGATAGTCGAAATTAAATTAAATGGAGTAGGTAATTAATTCATCAAACGAATATAAAATTTTGCTCCAAGATAGTGAAACGATTACAATTTTAAATGAATAAAAAATTCTCTAAAAAAAAATATAGCACCGAGATACTCAAACGAATATAACATTTTGCTCCGAGATAGTCAAACGAATATAAAATTTTGCTCCGAGATAGTCAAACGAATATAAAATTTTGCTCCGAGATAGTCACACGAATATAAAATTTTGCTCCGAGATAGTGAAACGATTACAAGTTTAAATGAACACAAATACAAGTCCCAACTCCAAGATAGTCGAAATAAAATTCTGCAAAGAAAAGGTTAGGGAAATGATTTAATAAATTCGTACAAACTCCTTAAAAACGGTGTTGATTTAAAAAAATATACATGATTGATGCCAAAAGGTTAAATGGAGTAGGTAATTACTTCATCAAATGCGACAATTAAAATAGCCTTTGAATTTAAAAAAATATAGCTCCGAGATACACTTTGCTCCGAGATAGTGAAACGATTACAAGTTTAAATGAATACAAATACACGATAGTCGAAATTAAATTCTCTAAAGAAAAGGTTAGGGAAATGATTTAATAAAGACGTACAAACTCCTTGAAAACGGTGTTGATTTAAAAATCTCGACAGAAGGATTGATGCCAAAAGGTTAAATGGAGTAGGTAATTAATTCATCAAACGAATATAAAATTTTGCTCCGAGATAGTGAAACGATTACAAGTTTAAATAAATAAAAAATTCTCTAAAAAAAAAAATATAGCTCCGAGACACTCAAACGAAAATAAAATTTTGCTCCGAGATAGTCAAACGAATATAAAATTTTGCTCCGAGATAGTCAAACGAATATAAAATTTTGCTCCGAGATAGTAAAACGATTACAAGTTTAAATGAATAAAAAATTCTCTAAAAAAAAATATAGCTCCGAGATACTCAAACGAATATAATATTTTGCTCCGAGATACTCAAACGAATATAAAATTTTGCTCCGAGATAGTGAAACGATTACAAGTTTAAATGAATAAAAAATTCACTAAAAAAAAAAATATAGCTCCGAGATACTCAAACCAATATAAAATTTTGCTCCGAGATACTCAAACAAATATAAAATTTTGCTCCGAGATAGTGAAACGATTACAAGTTTAAATGAATAAAAAATTCTCTAAAAAAAAAAATATAGCTCCGAGATACTCAAACGAATATAAAATTTTGCTCCGAGATAGTCAAACTAATATAAAATTTTGCTCCGAGATAGTCAAACGAATATAAAATTTTGATCCGAGATAGTGAAACGATTACAAGTTTAAATGAACACGAATACAAGTCCCAACTACACGATAGTCAAAACTAAATTCTCTAAAAAAAAAATATAGCTCCGAGATACTCAAACAAATATTAAATTTTGCTCCGAGATAGTCAAACAAATATAAAATTTTGCTCCGAGATAGTTAAACGAATTAAAAATTTTGCTCCGAGATACTCAAACGAATATAAAATTTTGCTCCGAGATAGTCAAACGATTACAAGTTTAAAATGAAAAAAAAATATAGCTCCGAGATACTCAAACGAATATAAAATTTTGCTCTGAGACAGTCAAACAATTATACAATTTTGCTCCGAGATAATGAAACGATTACAAGTTTAAATGAACACAAATACAAGTCCCAACTCCAAGATAGTCGAAATAAAATTCTGCAAAGAAAAGGTTAGGGAAATGATTTAATAAATTCGTACAAACTCCTTAAAAACGGTGTTGATTTAAAAATCTCGACAGAAGTTTAAATGAATACAAATGAACAAAATACATGTCCCAACTACACCATTGTCCAAACTAAATTCTCTAAAAAAAAATATAGCTCCGAGATACTCAAACGAATATAAAATTTTGCTCCGAGATAGTGAAACGATTACAAGTTTAACTGAATACAAATACAAGTCCCAACTCCATGATAGTCCAAATGAATAAAAAATTCGTACAAACTCCTTAAAAACGGTGTTGACTTAAAAATCTCGACAGAAGTTTAAATGAATACAAATGAACAAAATACATGTCCCAACTACACCATAGTCCAAACTAAATTCTCTAAAAAAAAAAATATAGCTCCGAGATACTCAAACGAATATAAAATTTTGCTCCGAGATAGTGATACAATTACAAGTTTAACTGAATACAAATACAAGTCCCAACTCCATGATAGTCCAAATGAATAAAGAATTCCCTAAAAAAAAAAATATAGCTCCGAGATACTCAAACGAATATAAAATTTTGCTCCGAGATAGTCAAACTAATATAAAATTTTGCTTCGAGATACTCAAACGAATATAAAATTTTGCTCCAAGATACTCAAACGAATATAAAATTTTGCTCCGAGATAGTTAACCGATTACAAGTTTAAATGAATACAAATACAAGTCCCAACTGCACGATAGTCAAAACTATATTCTCTAAAAAAAAAAATATAGCTCCGAGATAGTCAAACAAATATAAAATTTTGCTCCGAGATAGTGAAACGATTACAAGTTTTAATGAATAAAAAATTCACTAAAAAAAAAAATATAGCTCCGAGATACTCAAACGAATATAATATTTTGCTCCGAGATACTCAAACGAATATAAAATTTTGCTCCGAGATAATAAAATAATAATAAAATAATAATAAAAAAAAAATATAGCTCCGAGATACTCAAACCAATATAAAATTTTGCTCCGAGATACTCAAACGAATATAAAATTTTGCTCCGAGATAATCAAACAATTATAAAATTTTGCTCCGAGATAGTCATACGAATATATAATTTTGCTCCGGATAGTGAAACGATTACAAGTTTAAATGAATAAAAAATTCTCTAAAAAAAAAAAATATAGCTCCAAGATACTCAAACGAATATAAAATTTTGCTCCGAGATAATCAAACAATTATAAAATTTTGCTCCAAGATACTCATACGAATATAAAATTTTGCTCCGAGATAGTCAAACTATTATAAAATTTTGCTCCGAGATAGTCAAACGAATATAAAATTTTGCTCCGAGATAGTGAAACGATTACAAGTTTAAATGAATAAAAAATTCTCTAAAAAACAAAATATAGCTCCGAGATACTCAAACGAATATAAAATTTTGCTCCGAGATAGTCAAACTAATATAAAATTTTGCTCCGAGATATAGTGAAACGATTACAATTTTAAATGAATACAAATACAAGTCCCAACTCCAAGATAGTCGAAATTAAATTAAATGGAGTAGGTAATTAATTCATCAAACGAATATAAAATTTTGCTCCAAGATAGTGAAACGATTACAATTTTAAATGAATAAAAAATTCTCTAAAAAAAAATATAGCACCGAGATACTCAAACGAATATAACATTTTGCTCCGAGATAGTCAAACGAATATAAAATTTTGCTCCGAGATAGTCAAACCAATATAAAATTTTGCTCCGAGATAGTCACACGAATATAAAATTTTGCTCCGAGATAGTGAAACGATTACAAGTTTAAATGAACACAAATACAAGTCCCAACTCCAAGATAGTCGAAATAAAATTCTGCAAAGAAAAGGTTAGGGAAATGATTTAATAAATTCGTACAAACTCCTTAAAAACGGTGTTGATTTAAAAATCTCGACAGAAGTTTAAATGAATACAAATGAACAAAATACATGTCCCAACTACACCATAGTCCAAACTAAATTCTCTAAAAAAAAAATATAGCTCCGAGATACTCAAACGAATATAAAATTTTGCTCCGAGATAGTGAAACGATTACAAGTTTAACTGAATACAAATACAAGTCCCAACTCCATGATAGTCCAAATGAATAAAAAATTCGTACAAACTCCTTAAAAACGGTGTTGACTTAAAAATCTCGACAGAAGTTTAAATGAATACAAATGAACAAAATACATGTCCCAACTACACCATAGTCCAAACTAAATTCTCTAAAAAAAAAAATATAGCTCCGAGATACTCAAACGAATATAAAATTTTGCTCCGAGATAGTGATACAATTACAAGTTTAACTGAATACAAATACAAGTCCCAACTCCATGATAGTCCAAATGAATAAAAAATTCCCTAAAAAAAAAAATATAGCTCCGAGATACTCAAACGAATATAAAATTTTGCTCCGAGATAGTCAAACTAATATAAAATTTTGCTCCAAGATACTCAAACGAATATAAAATTTTGCTCCGAGATAGTTAACCGATTACAAGTTTAAATGAATACAAATACAAGTCCCAACTGCACGATAGTCAAAACTATATTCTCTAAAAAAAAAAAATATAGCTCCGAGATAGTCAAACAAATATAAAATTTTGCTCCGAGATAGTGAAACGATTACAAGTTTTAATGAATAAAAAATTCACTAAAAAAAAAAATATAGCTCCGAGATACTCAAACGAATATAATATTTTGCTCCGAGATACTCAAACGAATATAAAATTTTGCTCCGAGATAATCAAACAAATATAAAATTTTGCTCCGAGATAGTGAAACGATTACAAGTTTAAATGAATACTAATACAAGTCCCAACTCCATGATAGTCCAAATGAATAAAAAATTCCCTAAAAAAAAAAATATAGCTCCGAGATACTCAAACGAATATAAAATTTTGCTCCGAGATATAGTGAAACGATTACAATTTTAAATGAATACAAATACAAGTCCCAACTCCAAGATAGTCGAAATTAAATTCTCTAAAGAAAAGGTTAGGGAAATCATTTAATAAAGTCGTACAAACTCCTTGAAAACGGTGTTGATTTAAAAATCTCGACAGAAGGATTGATGCCAAAAGGTTAAATGGAGTAGGTAATTACTTCATCAAATGCGACAATTAAAATAGCCTTTGAATTTAAAAATATATAGCTCCGAGATACACTTTGCTCCGAGATAGTGAAACGATTACAAGTTTAAATGAATACAAATACACGATAGTCGAAATTAAATTCTCTAAAGAAAAGGTTAGGGAAATGATTTAATAAATTCGTACAAACTCCTTAAAAACGGTGTTGATTAAAAATCTCGACAGAAGTTTAAATGAATACAAATGAACAAAATACATGTCCCAACTACACGATAGTCAAAACTAAATTCTCTAAAAAAAAAATATAGCTCCGAGATACTCAAACAAATATTAAATTTTGCTCCGAGATAGTCAAACAAATATAAAATTTTGCTCCGAGATAGTTAAACGAATTAAAAATTTTGCTCCGAGATACTCAAACAAATATAAAATTTTGCTCCGAGATAGTCAAACGATTACAAGTTTAAAATGAAAAAAAAATATAGCTCCGAGATACTCAAACGAATATAAAATTTTGCTCTGAGACAGTCAAACGATTATACAATTTTGCTCCGAGATAATGAAACGATTACAAGTTTAAATGAACACAAATACAAGTCCCAACTCCAAGATAGTCGAAATAAAATTCTGCAAAGAAAAGGTTAGGGAAATGATTTAATAAATTCGTACAAACTCCTTAAAAACGGTGTTGATTTAAAAATCTCGACAGAAGTTTAAATGAATACAAATGAACAAAATACATGTCCCAACTACACCATAGTCCAAACTAAATTCTCTAAAAAAAAAATATAGCTCCGAGATACTCAAACGAATATAAAATTTTGCTCCGAGATAGTGAAACGACTACAAGTTTAACTGAATACAAATACAAGTCCCAACTCCATGATAGTCCAAATGAATAAAAAATTCGTACAAACTCCTTAAAAACGGTGTTGACTTAAAAATCTCGACAGAAGTTTAAATGAATACAAATGAACAAAATACATGTCCCAACTACACCATAGTCCAAACTAAATTCTCTAAAAAAAAAAATATAGCTCCGAGATACTCAAACGAATATAAAATTTTGCTCCGAGATAGTGATACAATTACAAGTTTAACTGAATACAAATACAAGTCTCAACTCAATGATAGTCCAAATGAATAAAAAATTCCCTAAAAAAAAAAATATAGCTCCGAGATACTCAAACGAATATAAAATTTTGCTCCGAGATAGTCAAACTAATAAAAAATTTTGCTCCGAGATACTCAAACGAATATAAAATTTTGCTCCAAGATACTCAAACGAATATAAAATTTTGCTCCGAGATAGTTAACCGATTACAAGTTTAAATGAATACAAATACAAGTCCCAACTGCACGATAGTCAAAACTATATTCTCTAAAAAAAAAAATATAGCTCCGAGATAGTCAAACAAATATAAAATTTTGCTCCGAGATAGTGAAACGATTACAAGTTTTAATGAATAAAAAATTCACAAAAAAAAAAAATATAGCTCCGAGATACTCAAACGAATATAATATTTTGCTCCGAGATACTCAAACGAATATAAAATTTTGCTCCGAGATAATCAAACAAATATAAAATTTTGCTCCGAGATAGTCATACGAATATATAATTTTGCTCCGAGATAGTGAAACGAATATAACATTTTGCTCCGAGATATAGTGAAACGATTACAATTTTAAATGAATACAAATACAAGTCCCAACTCCAAGATAGTCGAAATTAAATTCTCTAAAGAAAAGGTTAGGGAAATCATTTAATAAAGTCGTACAAACTCCTTGAAAACGGTGTTGATTTAAAAATCTCGACAGAAGGATTGATGCCAAAAGGTTAAATGGAGTAGGTAATTACTTCATCAAATGCGACAATTAAAATAGCCTTTGAATTTAAAAAAATATAGCTCCGAGATACACTTTGCTCCGAGATAGTGAAACGATTACAAGTTTAAATGAATACAAATACACGATAGTCGAAATTAAATTCTCTAAAGAAAAGGTTAGGGAAATGATTTAATAAATTCGTACAAACTCCTTAAAAACGGTGTTGATTTAAAAATCTCGACAGAAGTTTAAATGAATACAAATGAACAAAATACATGTCCCAACTACACCATAGTCCAAACTAAATTCTCTAAAAAAAAAAATATAGCTCCGAGATACTCAAACCAATATAAAATTTTGCTCCGAGATACTCAAACGAATATAAAATTTTGCTCCGAGATAATCAAACAATTATAAAATTTTGCTCAGAGATAGTCATACGAATATATAATTTTGCTCCGAGATAATCAAACAATTATAAAATTTTGCTCCAAGATACTCATACGAATATAAAATTTTGCTCCGAGATAGTCAAACTAATATAAAATTTTGCTCCGAGATAATCAAACAATTATAAAATTTTGCTCCGAGATAGTCATACGAATATAAAATTTTGCTCCGAGATAATCAAACAATTATAAAATTTTGCTCCAAGATACTCATACGAATATAAAATTTTGCTCCGAGATAGTCAAACTAATATAAAATTTTGCTCCGAGATAGTCAAACGAATATAAAATTTTGCTCCGAGATAGTGAAACGATTACAAGTTTTAATGAATAAAAAATTCACTAAAAAAAAAAATATAGCTCCGAGATACTCAAACGAAAATAATATTTTGCTCCGAGATACTCAAACGAATATAAAATTTTGCTCCGAGATAATAAAATAATAATAAAATAATAATAAAAAAAAAATATAGCTCCGAGATACTCAAACCAATATAAAATTTTGCTCCGAGATACTCAAACGAATATAAAATTTTGCTCCGAGATAATCAAACAATTATAAAATTTTGCTCCGAGATAGTCATACGAATATATAATTTTGCTCCGAGATAGTGAAACGATTACAAGTATAAATGAATAAAAAATTCTCTAAAAAAAAAAAATATAGCTCCGAGATACTCAAACAAATATAAAATTTTGCTCCGAGATAATCAAACAATTATAAAATTTTGCTCCAAGATACTCATACGAATATAAAATTTTGCTCCGAGATAGTCAAACTAATATAAAATTTTGCTCCGAGATAGTCAAACGAATATAAAATTTTGCTCCGAGATAGTGAAACGATTACAAGTTTAAATGAATAAAAAATTCTCTAAAAAAAAAAATATAGCTCCGAGATACTCAAACGAATATAAAATTTTGCTCCGAGATAGTCAAACTAATATAAAATTTTGCTCCAAGATACTCAAACGAATATAAAATTTTGCTCCGAGATAGTTAACCGATTACAAGTTTAAATGAATACAAATACAAGTCCCAACTGCACGATAGTCAAAACTATATTCTCTAAAAAAAAAAATATAGCTCCGAGATAGTCAAACAAATATAAAATTTTGCTCCGAGATAGTGAAACGATTACAAGTTTTAATGAATAAAAAATTCACTAAAAAAAAAAATATAGCTCCGAGATACTCAAACGAATATAATATTTTGCTCCGAGATACTCAAACGAATATAAAATTTTGCTCCGAGATAATCAAACAAATATAAAATTTTGCTCCGAGATAGTGAAACGATTACAAGTTTAAATGAATACTAATACAAGTCCCAACTCCATGATAGTCCAAATGAATAAAAAATTCCCTAAAAAAAAAAATATAGCTCCGAGATACTCAAACGAATATAAAATTTTGCTCCGAGATATAGTGAAACGATTACAATTTTAAATGAATACAAATACAAGTCCCAACTCCAAGATAGTCGAAATTAAATTCTCTAAAGAAAAGGTTAGGGAAATCATTTAATAAAGTCGTACAAACTCCTTGAAAACGGTGTTGATTTAAAAATCTCGACAGAAGGATTGATGCCAAAAGGTTAAATGGAGTAGGTAATTACTTCATCAAATGCGACAATTAAAATAGCCTTTGAATTTAAAAATATATAGCTCCGAGATACACTTTGCTCCGAGATAGTGAAACGATTACAAGTTTAAATGAATACAAATACACGATAGTCGAAATTAAATTCTCTAAAGAAAAGGTTAGGGAAATGATTTAATAAATTCGTACAAACTCCTTAAAAACGGTGTTGATTAAAAATCTCGACAGAAGTTTAAATGAATACAAATGAACAAAATACATGTCCCAACTACACGATAGTCAAAACTAAATTCTCTAAAAAAAAAATATAGCTCCGAGATACTCAAACAAATATTAAATTTTGCTCCGAGATAGTCAAACAAATATAAAATTTTGCTCCGAGATAGTTAAACGAATTAAAAATTTTGCTCCGAGATACTCAAACAAATATAAAATTTTGCTCCGAGATAGTCAAACGATTACAAGTTTAAAATGAAAAAAAAATATAGCTCCGAGATACTCAAACGAATATAAAATTTTGCTCTGAGACAGTCAAACGATTATACAATTTTGCTCCGAGATAATGAAACGATTACAAGTTTAAATGAACACAAATACAAGTCCCAACTCCAAGATAGTCGAAATAAAATTCTGCAAAGAAAAGGTTAGGGAAATGATTTAATAAATTCGTACAAACTCCTTAAAAACGGTGTTGATTTAAAAATCTCGACAGAAGTTTAAATGAATACAAATGAACAAAATACATGTCCCAACTACACCATAGTCCAAACTAAATTCTCTAAAAAAAAAATATAGCTCCGAGATACTCAAACGAATATAAAATTTTGCTCCGAGATAGTGAAACGACTACAAGTTTAACTGAATACAAATACAAGTCCCAACTCCATGATAGTCCAAATGAATAAAAAATTCGTACAAACTCCTTAAAAACGGTGTTGACTTAAAAATCTCGACAGAAGTTTAAATGAATACAAATGAACAAAATACATGTCCCAACTACACCATAGTCCAAACTAAATTCTCTAAAAAAAAAAATATAGCTCCGAGATACTCAAACGAATATAAAATTTTGCTCCGAGATAGTGATACAATTACAAGTTTAACTGAATACAAATACAAGTCTCAACTCAATGATAGTCCAAATGAATAAAAAATTCCCTAAAAAAAAAAATATAGCTCCGAGATACTCAAACGAATATAAAATTTTGCTCCGAGATAGTCAAACTAATAAAAAATTTTGCTCCGAGATACTCAAACGAATATAAAATTTTGCTCCAAGATACTCAAACGAATATAAAATTTTGCTCCGAGATAGTTAACCGATTACAAGTTTAAATGAATACAAATACAAGTCCCAACTGCACGATAGTCAAAACTATATTCTCTAAAAAAAAAAATATAGCTCCGAGATAGTCAAACAAATATAAAATTTTGCTCCGAGATAGTGAAACGATTACAAGTTTTAATGAATAAAAAATTCACAAAAAAAAAAAATATAGCTCCGAGATACTCAAACGAATACAATATTTTGCTCCGAGATACTCAAACGAATATAAAATTTTGCTCCGAGATAATCAAACAAATATAAAATTTTGCTCCGAGATAGTCATACGAATATATAATTTTGCTCCGAGATAGTGAAACGAATATAACATTTTGCTCCGAGATATAGTGAAACGATTACAATTTTAAATGAATACAAATACAAGTCCCAACTCCAAGATAGTCGAAATTAAATTCTCTAAAGAAAAGGTTAGGGAAATCATTTAATAAAGTCGTACAAACTCCTTGAAAACGGTGTTGATTTAAAAATCTCGACAGAAGGATTGATGCCAAAAGGTTAAATGGAGTAGGTAATTACTTCATCAAATGCGACAATTAAAATAGCCTTTGAATTTAAAAAAATATAGCTCCGAGATACACTTTGCTCCGAGATAGTGAAACGATTACAAGTTTAAATGAATACAAATACACGATAGTCGAAATTAAATTCTCTAAAGAAAAGGTTAGGGAAATGATTTAATAAATTCGTACAAACTCCTTAAAAACGGTGTTGATTTAAAAATCTCGACAGAAGTTTAAATGAATACAAATGAACAAAATACATGTCCCAACTACACCATAGTCCAAACTAAATTCTCTAAAAAAAAAAATATAGCTCCGAGATACTCAAACCAATATAAAATTTTGCTCCGAGATACTCAAACGAATATAAAATTTTGCTCCGAGATAATCAAACAATTATAAAATTTTGCTCAGAGATAGTCATACGAATATATAATTTTGCTCCGAGATAATCAAACAATTATAAAATTTTGCTCCAAGATACTCATACGAATATAAAATTTTGCTCCGAGATAGTCAAACTAATATAAAATTTTGCTCCGAGATAATCAAACAATTATAAAATTTTGCTCCGAGATAGTCATACGAATATAAAATTTTGCTCCGAGATAATCAAACAATTATAAAATTTTGCTCCAAGATACTCATACGAATATAAAATTTTGCTCCGAGATAGTCAAACTAATATAAAATTTTGCTCCGAGATAGTCAAACGAATATAAAATTTTGCTCCGAGATAGTGAAACGATTACAAGTTTTAATGAATAAAAAATTCACTAAAAAAAAAAATATAGCTCCGAGATACTCAAACGAAAATAATATTTTGCTCCGAGATACTCAAACGAATATAAAATTTTGCTCCGAGATAATAAAATAATAATAAAATAATAATAAAAAAAAAATATAGCTCCGAGATACTCAAACCAATATAAAATTTTGCTCCGAGATACTCAAACGAATATAAAATTTTGCTCCGAGATAATCAAACAATTATAAAATTTTGCTCCGAGATAGTCATACGAATATATAATTTTGCTCCGAGATAGTGAAACGATTACAAGTATAAATGAATAAAAAATTCTCTAAAAAAAAAAAATATAGCTCCGAGATACTCAAACAAATATAAAATTTTGCTCCGAGATAATCAAACAATTATAAAATTTTGCTCCAAGATACTCATACGAATATAAAATTTTGCTCCGAGATAGTCAAACTAATATAAAATTTTGCTCCGAGATAGTCAAACGAATATAAAATTTTGCTCCGAGATAGTGAAACGATTACAAGTTTAAATGAATAAAAAATTCTCTAAAAAAAAAAATATAGCTCCGAGATACTCAAACGAATATAAAATTTTGCTCCGAGATAGTCAAACTAATATAAAATTTTGCTCCGAGATATAGTGAAACGATTACAATTTTAAATGAATACAAATACAAGTCCCAACTCCAAGATAGTCGAAATTAAATTAAATGGAGTAGGTAATTAATTCATCAAACGAATATAAAATTTTGCTCCAAGATAGTGAAACGATTACAATTTTAAATGAATAAAAAATTCTCTAAAAAAAAATATAGCACCGAGATACTCAAACGAATATAACATTTTGCTCCGAGATAGTCAAACGAATATAAAATTTTGCTCCGAGATAGTCAAACGAATATAAAATTTTGCTCCGAGATAGTCACACGAATATAAAATTTTGCTCCGAGATAGTGAAACGATTACAAGTTTAAATGAACACAAATACAAGTCCCAACTCCAAGATAGTCGAAATAAAATTCTGCAAAGAAAAGGTTAGGGAAATGATTTAATAAATTCGTACAAACTCCTTAAAAACGGTGTTGATTTAAAAAAATATACATGATTGATGCCAAAAGGTTAAATGGAGTAGGTAATTACTTCATCAAATGCGACAATTAAAATAGCCTTTGAATTTAAAAAAATATAGCTCCGAGATACACTTTGCTCCGAGATAGTGAAACGATTACAAGTTTAAATGAATACAAATACACGATAGTCGAAATTAAATTCTCTAAAGAAAAGGTTAGGGAAATGATTTAATAAAGACGTACAAACTCCTTGAAAACGGTGTTGATTTAAAAATCTCGACAGAAGGATTGATGCCAAAAGGTTAAATGGAGTAGGTAATTAATTCATCAAACGAATATAAAATTTTGCTCCGAGATAGTGAAACGATTACAAGTTTAAATAAATAAAAAATTCTCTAAAAAAAAAAATATAGCTCCGAGACACTCAAACGAAAATAAAATTTTGCTCCGAGATAGTCAAACGAATATAAAATTTTGCTCCGAGATAGTCAAACGAATATAAAATTTTGCTCCGAGATAGTAAAACGATTACAAGTTTAAATGAATAAAAAATTCTCTAAAAAAAAATATAGCTCCGAGATACTCAAACGAATATAATATTTTGCTCCGAGATACTCAAACGAATATAAAATTTTGCTCCGAGATAGTGAAACGATTACAAGTTTAAATGAATAAAAAATTCACTAAAAAAAAAAATATAGCTCCGAGATACTCAAACCAATATAAAATTTTGCTCCGAGATACTCAAACAAATATAAAATTTTGCTCCGAGATAGTGAAACGATTACAAGTTTAAATGAATAAAAAATTCTCTAAAAAAAAAAATATAGCTCCGAGATACTCAAACGAATATAAAATTTTGCTCCGAGATAGTCAAACTAATATAAAATTTTGCTCCGAGATAGTCAAACGAATATAAAATTTTGATCCGAGATAGTGAAACGATTACAAGTTTAAATGAACACGAATACAAGTCCCAACTACACGATAGTCAAAACTAAATTCTCTAAAAAAAAAATATAGCTCCGAGATACTCAAACAAATATTAAATTTTGCTCCGAGATAGTCAAACAAATATAAAATTTTGCTCCGAGATAGTTAAACGAATTAAAAATTTTGCTCCGAGATACTCAAACGAATATAAAATTTTGCTCCGAGATAGTCAAACGATTACAAGTTTAAAATGAAAAAAAAATATAGCTCCGAGATACTCAAACGAATATAAAATTTTGCTCTGAGACAGTCAAACAATTATACAATTTTGCTCCGAGATAATGAAACGATTACAAGTTTAAATGAACACAAATACAAGTCCCAACTCCAAGATAGTCGAAATAAAATTCTGCAAAGAAAAGGTTAGGGAAATGATTTAATAAATTCGTACAAACTCCTTAAAAACGGTGTTGATTTAAAAATCTCGACAGAAGTTTAAATGAATACAAATGAACAAAATACATGTCCCAACTACACCATTGTCCAAACTAAATTCTCTAAAAAAAAATATAGCTCCGAGATACTCAAACGAATATAAAATTTTGCTCCGAGATAGTGAAACGATTACAAGTTTAACTGAATACAAATACAAGTCCCAACTCCATGATAGTCCAAATGAATAAAAAATTCGTACAAACTCCTTAAAAACGGTGTTGACTTAAAAATCTCGACAGAAGTTTAAATGAATACAAATGAACAAAATACATGTCCCAACTACACCATAGTCCAAACTAAATTCTCTAAAAAAAAAAATATAGCTCCGAGATACTCAAACGAATATAAAATTTTGCTCCGAGATAGTGATACAATTACAAGTTTAACTGAATACAAATACAAGTCCCAACTCCATGATAGTCCAAATGAATAAAGAATTCCCTAAAAAAAAAAATATAGCTCCGAGATACTCAAACGAATATAAAATTTTGCTCCGAGATAGTCAAACTAATATAAAATTTTGCTTCGAGATACTCAAACGAATATAAAATTTTGCTCCAAGATACTCAAACGAATATAAAATTTTGCTCCGAGATAGTTAACCGATTACAAGTTTAAATGAATACAAATACAAGTCCCAACTGCACGATAGTCAAAACTATATTCTCTAAAAAAAAAAATATAGCTCCGAGATAGTCAAACAAATATAAAATTTTGCTCCGAGATAGTGAAACGATTACAAGTTTTAATGAATAAAAAATTCACTAAAAAAAAAAATATAGCTCCGAGATACTCAAACGAATATAATATTTTGCTCCGAGATACTCAAACGAATATAAAATTTTGCTCCGAGATAATAAAATAATAATAAAATAATAATAAAAAAAAAATATAGCTCCGAGATACTCAAACCAATATAAAATTTTGCTCCGAGATACTCAAACGAATATAAAATTTTGCTCCGAGATAATCAAACAATTATAAAATTTTGCTCCGAGATAGTCATACGAATATATAATTTTGCTCCGAGATAGTGAAACGATTACAAGTTTAAATGAATAAAAAATTCTCTAAAAAAAAAAAATATAGCTCCAAGATACTCAAACGAATATAAAATTTTGCTCCGAGATAATCAAACAATTATAAAATTTTGCTCCAAGATACTCATACGAATATAAAATTTTGCTCCGAGATAGTCAAACTATTATAAAATTTTGCTCCGAGATAGTCAAACGAATATAAAATTTTGCTCCGAGATAGTGAAACGATTACAAGTTTAAATGAATAAAAAATTCTCTAAAAAACAAAATATAGCTCCGAGATACTCAAACGAATATAAAATTTTGCTCCGAGATAGTCAAACTAATATAAAATTTTGCTCCGAGATATAGTGAAACGATTACAATTTTAAATGAATACAAATACAAGTCCCAACTCCAAGATAGTCGAAATTAAATTAAATGGAGTAGGTAATTAATTCATCAAACGAATATAAAATTTTGCTCCAAGATAGTGAAACGATTACAATTTTAAATGAATAAAAAATTCTCTAAAAAAAAATATAGCACCGAGATACTCAAACGAATATAACATTTTGCTCCGAGATAGTCAAACGAATATAAAATTTTGCTCCGAGATAGTCAAACGAATATAAAATTTTGCTCCGAGATAGTCACACGAATATAAAATTTTGCTCCGAGATAGTGAAACGATTACAAGTTTAAATGAACACAAATACAAGTCCCAACTCCAAGATAGTCGAAATAAAATTCTGCAAAGAAAAGGTTAGGGAAATGATTTAATAAATTCGTACAAACTCCTTAAAAACGGTGTTGATTTAAAAATCTCGACAGAAGTTTAAATGAATACAAATGAACAAAATACATGTCCCAACTACACCATAGTCCAAACTAAATTCTCTAAAAAAAAAATATAGCTCCGAGATACTCAAACGAATATAAAATTTTGCTCCGAGATAGTGAAACGATTACAAGTTTAACTGAATACAAATACAAGTCCCAACTCCATGATAGTCCAAATGAATAAAAAATTCGTACAAACTCCTTAAAAACGGTGTTGACTTAAAAATCTCGACAGAAGTTTAAATGAATACAAATGAACAAAATACATGTCCCAACTACACCATAGTCCAAACTAAATTCTCTAAAAAAAAAAATATAGCTCCGAGATACTCAAACGAATATAAAATTTTGCTCCGAGATAGTGATACAATTACAAGTTTAACTGAATACAAATACAAGTCCCAACTCCATGATAGTCCAAATGAATAAAAAATTCCCTAAAAAAAAAAATATAGCTCCGAGATACTCAAACGAATATAAAATTTTGCTCCGAGATAGTCAAACTAATATAAAATTTTGCTCCAAGATACTCAAACGAATATAAAATTTTGCTCCGAGATAGTTAACCGATTACAAGTTTAAATGAATACAAATACAAGTCCCAACTGCACGATAGTCAAAACTATATTCTCTAAAAAAAAAAATATAGCTCCGAGATAGTCAAACAAATATAAAATTTTGCTCCGAGATAGTGAAACGATTACAAGTTTTAATGAATAAAAAATTCACTAAAAAAAAAAATATAGCTCCGAGATACTCAAACGAATATAATATTTTGCTCCGAGATACTCAAACGAATATAAAATTTTGCTCCGAGATAATCAAACAAATATAAAATTTTGCTCCGAGATAGTCATACGAATATATAATTTTGCTCCGAGATAGTGAAACGATTACAAGTTTAAATGAATAAAAAATTCTCTAAAAAAAAAAATATAGCTCCGAGATACTCAAACGAATATAACATTTTGCTCCGAGATATAGTGAAACGATTACAATTTTAAATGAATACAAATACAAGTCCCAACTCCAAGATAGTCGAAATTAAATTCTCTAAAGAAAAGGTTAGGGAAATCATTTAATAAAGTCGTACAAACTCCTTGAAAACGGTGTTGATTTAAAAATCTCGACAGAAGGATTGATGCCAAAAGGTTAAATGGAGTAGGTAATTACTTCATCAAATGCGACAATTAAAATAGCCTTTGAATTTAAAAAAATATAGCTCCGAGATACACTTTGCTCCGAGATAGTGAAACGATTACAAGTTTAAATGAATACAAATACACGATAGTCGAAATTAAATTCTCTAAAGAAAAGGTTAGGGAAATGATTTAATAAATTCGTACAAACTCCTTAAAAACGGTGTTGATTTAAAAATCTCGACAGAAGTTTAAATGAATACAAATGAACAAAATACATGTCCCAACTACACCATTGTCCAAACTAAATTCTCTAAAAAAAAAAATATAGCTCCGAGATACTCAATCGAATATAAAATTTTGCTCCGAGATAGTCAAACTAATATAAAATTTTGCTCCGAGATAGTCAAACGAATATAAACGATTACAAGTTTAAATGAATAAAAAATTCACTAAAAAAAAAATATAGCTCCGAGATACTCAAACCAATATAAAATTTTGCTCCGAGATACTCAAACGAATATAAAATTTTGCTCCGAGATAGTGAAACGATTACAAGTTTAAATGAATACTAATACAAGTCCCAACTCCATGATAGTCCAAATGAATAAAAAATTCCCTAAAAAAAAAAATATAGCTCCGAGATACTCAAACGACTATAAAATTTTGCTCCGAGATATAGTGAAACGATTACAATTTTAAATGAATACAAATACAAGTCCCAACTCCAAGATAGTCGAAATTAAATTCTCTAAAGAAAAGGTTAGGGAAATCATTTAATAAAGTCGTACAAACTCCTTGAAAACGGTGTTGATTTAAAAATCTCGACAGAAGGATTGATGCCAAAAGGTTAAATGGAGTAGGTAATTACTTCATCAAATGCGACAATTAAAATAGCCTTTGAATTTAAAAATATATAGCTCCGAGATACACTTTGCTCCGAGATAGTGAAACGATTACAAGTTTAAATGAATACAAATACACGATAGTCGAAATTAAATTCTCTAAAGAAAAGGTTAGGGAAATGATTTAATAAATTCGTACAAACTCCTTAAAAACGGTGTTGATTAAAAATCTCGACAGAAGTTTAAATGAATACAAATGAACAAAATACATGTCCCAACTACACGATAGTCAAAACTAAATTCTCTAAAAAAAAAATATAGCTCCGAGATACTCAAACAAATATTAAATTTTGCTCCGAGATAGTCAAACAAATATAAAATTTTGCTCCGAGATAGTTAAACGAATTAAAAATTTTGCTCCGAGATACTCAAACAAATATAAAATTTTGCTCCGAGATAGTCAAACGATTACAAGTTTAAAATGAAAAAAAAATATAGCTCCGAGATACTCAAACGAATATAAAATTTTGCTCTGAGACAGTCAAACGATTATACAATTTTGCTCCGAGATAATGAAACGATTACAAGTTTAAATGAACACAAATACAAGTCCCAACTCCAAGATAGTCGAAATAAAATTCTGCAAAGAAAAGGTTAGGGAAATGATTTAATAAATTCGTACAAACTCCTTAAAAACGGTGTTGATTTAAAAATCTCGACAGAAGTTTAAATGAATACAAATGAACAAAATACATGTCCCAACTACACCATAGTCCAAACTAAATTCTCTAAAAAAAAAATATAGCTCCGAGATACTCAAACGAATATAAAATTTTGCTCCGAGATAGTGAAACGACTACAAGTTTAACTGAATACAAATACAAGTCCCAACTCCATGATAGTCCAAATGAATAAAAAATTCGTACAAACTCCTTAAAAACGGTGTTGACTTAAAAATCTCGACAGAAGTTTAAATGAATACAAATGAACAAAATACATGTCCCAACTACACCATAGTCCAAACTAAATTCTCTAAAAAAAAAAATATAGCTCCGAGATACTCAAACGAATATAAAATTTTGCTCCGAGATAGTGATACAATTACAAGTTTAACTGAATACAAATACAAGTCTCAACTCAATGATAGTCCAAATGAATAAAAAATTCCCTAAAAAAAAAAATATAGCTCCGAGATACTCAAACGAATATAAAATTTTGCTCCGAGATAGTCAAACTAATAAAAAATTTTGCTCCGAGATACTCAAACGAATATAAAATTTTGCTCCAAGATACTCAAACGAATATAAAATTTTGCTCCGAGATAGTTAACCGATTACAAGTTTAAATGAATACAAATACAAGTCCCAACTGCACGATAGTCAAAACTATATTCTCTAAAAAAAAAAATATAGCTCCGAGATAGTCAAACAAATATAAAATTTTGCTCCGAGATAGTGAAACGATTACAAGTTTTAATGAATAAAAAATTCACAAAAAAAAAAAATATAGCTCCGAGATACTCAAACGAATATAATATTTTGCTCCGAGATACTCAAACGAATATAAAATTTTGCTCCGAGATAATCAAACAAATATAAAATTTTGCTCCGAGATAGTCATACGAATATATAATTTTGCTCCGAGATAGTGAAACGAATATAACATTTTGCTCCGAGATATAGTGAAACGATTACAATTTTAAATGAATACAAATACAAGTCCCAACTCCAAGATAGTCGAAATTAAATTCTCTAAAGAAAAGGTTAGGGAAATCATTTAATAAAGTCGTACAAACTCCTTGAAAACGGTGTTGATTTAAAAATCTCGACAGAAGGATTGATGCCAAAAGGTTAAATGGAGTAGGTAATTACTTCATCAAATGCGACAATTAAAATAGCCTTTGAATTTAAAAAAATATAGCTCCGAGATACACTTTGCTCCGAGATAGTGAAACGATTACAAGTTTAAATGAATACAAATACACGATAGTCGAAATTAAATTCTCTAAAGAAAAGGTTAGGGAAATGATTTAATAAATTCGTACAAACTCCTTAAAAACGGTGTTGATTTAAAAATCTCGACAGAAGTTTAAATGAATACAAATGAACAAAATACATGTCCCAACTACACCATAGTCCAAACTAAATTCTCTAAAAAAAAAAATATAGCTCCGAGATACTCAAACCAATATAAAATTTTGCTCCGAGATACTCAAACGAATATAAAATTTTGCTCCGAGATAATCAAACAATTATAAAATTTTGCTCAGAGATAGTCATACGAATATATAATTTTGCTCCGAGATAATCAAACAATTATAAAATTTTGCTCCAAGATACTCATACGAATATAAAATTTTGCTCCGAGATAGTCAAACTAATATAAAATTTTGCTCCGAGATAATCAAACAATTATAAAATTTTGCTCCGAGATAGTCATACGAATATAAAATTTTGCTCCGAGATAATCAAACAATTATAAAATTTTGCTCCAAGATACTCATACGAATATAAAATTTTGCTCCGAGATAGTCAAACTAATATAAAATTTTGCTCCGAGATAGTCAAACGAATATAAAATTTTGCTCCGAGATAGTGAAACGATTACAAGTTTTAATGAATAAAAAATTCACTAAAAAAAAAAATATAGCTCCGAGATACTCAAACGAAAATAATATTTTGCTCCGAGATACTCAAACGAATATAAAATTTTGCTCCGAGATAATAAAATAATAAAATAATAATAAAAAAAAAATATAGCTCCGAGATACTCAAACCAATATAAAATTTTGCTCCGAGATACTCAAACGAATATAAAATTTTGCTCCGAGATAATCAAACAATTATAAAATTTTGCTCCGAGATAGTCATACGAATATATAATTTTGCTCCGAGATAGTGAAACGATTACAAGTTTAAATGAATAAAAAATTCTCTAAAAAAAAAAAATATAGCTCCGAGATACTCAAACAAATATAAAATTTTGCTCCGAGATAATCAAACAATTATAAAATTTTGCTCCAAGATACTCATACGAATATAAAATTTTGCTCCGAGATAGTCAAACTAATATAAAATTTTGCTCCGAGATAGTCAAACGAATATAAAATTTTGCTCCGAGATAGTGAAACGATTACAAGTTTAAATGAATAAAAAATTCTCTAAAAAAAAAAATATAGCTCCGAGATACTCAAACGAATATAAAATTTTGCTCCGAGATAGTCAAACTAATATAAAATTTTGCTCCGAGATATAGTGAAACGATTACAATTTTAAATGAATACAAATACAAGTCCCAACTCCAAGATAGTCGAAATTAAATTAAATGGAGTAGGTAATTAATTCATCAAACGAATATAAAATTTTGCTCCAAGATAGTGAAACGATTACAATTTTAAATGAATAAAAAATTCTCTAAAAAAAAATATAGCACCGAGATACTCAAACGAATATAACATTTTGCTCCGAGATAGTCAAACGAATATAAAATTTTGCTCCGAGATAGTCAAACGAATATAAAATTTTGCTCCGAGATAGTCACACGAATATAAAATTTTGCTCCGAGATAGTGAAACGATTACAAGTTTAAATGAACACAAATACAAGTCCCAACTCCAAGATAGTCGAAATAAAATTCTGCAAAGAAAAGGTTAGGGAAATGATTTAATAAATTCGTACAAACTCCTTAAAAACGGTGTTGATTTAAAAAAATATACATGATTGATGCCAAAAGGTTAAATGGAGTAGGTAATTACTTCATCAAATGCGACAATTAAAATAGCCTTTGAATTTAAAAAAATATAGCTCCGAGATACACTTTGCTCCGAGATAGTGAAACGATTACAAGTTTAAATGAATACAAATACACGATAGTCGAAATTAAATTCTCTAAAGAAAAGGTTAGGGAAATGATTTAATAAAGACGTACAAACTCCTTGAAAACGGTGTTGATTTAAAAATCTCGACAGAAGGATTGATGCCAAAAGGTTAAATGGAGTAGGTAATTAATTCATCAAACGAATATAAAATTTTGCTCCGAGATAGTGAAACGATTACAAGTTTAAATAAATAAAAAATTCTCTAAAAAAAAAAATATAGCTCCGAGACACTCAAACGAAAATAAAATTTTGCTCCGAGATAGTCAAACGAATATAAAATTTTGCTCCGAGATAGTCAAACGAATATAAAATTTTGCTCCGAGATAGTAAAACGATTACAAGTTTAAATGAATAAAAAATTCTCTAAAAAAAAATATAGCTCCGAGATACTCAAACGAATATAATATTTTGCTCCGAGATACTCAAACGAATATAAAATTTTGCTCCGAGATAGAGAAACGATTACAAGTTTAAATGAATAAAAAATTCACTAAAAAAAAAAATATAGCTCCGAGATACTCAAACCAATATAAAATTTTGCTCCGAGATACTCAAACAAATATAAAATTTTGCTCCGAGATAGTGAAACGATTACAAGTTTAAATGAATAAAAAATTCTCTAAAAAAAAAAATATAGCTCCGAGATACTCAAACGAATATAAAATTTTGCTCCGAGATAGTCAAACTAATATAAAATTTTGCTCCGAGATAGTCAAACGAATATAAAATTTTGATCCGAGATAGTGAAACGATTACAAGTTTAAATGAACACGAATACAAGTCCCAACTACACGATAGTCAAAACTAAATTCTCTAAAAAAAAAATATAGCTCCGAGATACTCAAACAAATATTAAATTTTGCTCCGAGATAGTCAAACAAATATAAAATTTTGCTCCGAGATAGTTAAACGAATTAAAAATTTTGCTCCGAGATACTCAAACGAATATAAAATTTTGCTCCGAGATAGTCTAACGATTACAAGTTTAAAATGAAAAAAAAATATAGCTCCGAGATACTCAAACGAATATAAAATTTTGCTCTGAGACAGTCAAACAATTATACAATTTTGCTCCGAGATAATGAAACGATTACAAGTTTAAATGAACACAAATACAAGTCCCAACTCCAAGATAGTCGAAATAAAATTCTGCAAAGAAAAGGTTAGGGAAATGATTTAATAAATTCGTACAAACTCCTTAAAAACGGTGTTGATTTAAAAATCTCGACAGAAGTTTAAATGAATACAAATGAACAAAATACATGTCCCAACTACACCATAGTCCAAACTAAATTCTCTAAAAAAAAAATATAGCTCCGAGATACTCAAACGAATATAAAATTTTGCTCCGAGATAGTGAAACGACTACAAGTTTAACTGAATACAAATACAAGTCCCAACTCCATGATAGTCCAAATGAATAAAAAATTCGTACAAACTCCTTAAAAACGGTGTTGACTTAAAAATCTCGACAGAAGTTTAAATGAATACAAATGAACAAAATACATGTCCCAACTACACCATAGTCCAAACTAAATTCTCTAAAAAAAAAAATATAGCTCCGAGATACTCAAACGAATATAAAATTTTGCTCCGAGATAGTGATACAATTACAAGTTTAACAGAATACAAATACAAGTCTCAACTCAATGATAGTCCAAATGAATAAAAAATTCCCTAAAAAAAAAAATATAGCTCCGAGATACTCAAACGAATATAAAATTTTGCTCCGAGATAGTCAAACTAATAAAAAATTTTGCTCCGAGATACTCAAACGAATATAAAATTTTGCTCCAAGATACTCAAACGAATATAAAATTTTGCTCCGAGATAGTTAACCGATTACAAGTTTAAATGAATACAAATACAAGTCCCAACTGCACGATAGTCAAAACTATATTCTCTAAAAAAAAAAATATAGCTCCGAGATAGTCAAACAAATATAAAATTTTGCTCCGAGATAGTGAAACGATTACAAGTTTTAATGAATAAAAAATTCACAAAAAAAAAAAATATAGCTCCGAGATACTCAAACGAATATAATATTTTGCTCCGAGATACTCAAACGAATATAAAATTTTGCTCCGAGATAATCAAACAACTATAAAATTTTGCTCCGAGATAGTCATACGAATATATAATTTTGCTCCGAGATAGTGAAACGAATATAACATTTTGCTCCGAGATATAGTGAAACGATTACAATTTTAAATGAATACAAATACAAGTCCCAACTCCAAGATAGTCGAAATTAAATTCTCTAAAGAAAAGGTTAGGGAAATCATTTAATAAAGTCGTACAAACTCCTTGAAAACGGTGTTGATTTAAAAATCTCGACAGAAGGATTGATGCCAAAAGGTTAAATGGAGTAGGTAATTACTTCATCAAATGCGACAATTAAAATAGCCTTTGAATTTAAAAAAATATAGCTCCGAGATACACTTTGCTCCGAGATAGTGAAACGATTACAAGTTTAAATGAATACAAATACACGATAGTCGAAATTAAATTCTCTAAAGAAAAGGTTAGGGAAATGATTTAATAAATTCGTACAAACTCCTTAAAAACGGTGTTGATTTAAAAATCTCGACAGAAGTTTAAATGAATACAAATGAACAAAATACATGTCCCAACTACACCATAGTCCAAACTAAATTCTCTAAAAAAAAAAATATAGCTCCGAGATACTCAAACCAATATAAAATTTTGCTCCGAGATACTCAAACGAATATAAAATTTTGCTCCGAGATAATCAAACAATTATAAAATTTTGCTCAGAGATAGTCATACGAATATATAATTTTGCTCCGAGATAATCAAACAATTATAAAATTTTGCTCCAAGATACTCATACGAATATAAAATTTTGCTCCGAGATAGTCAAACTAATATAAAATTTTGCTCCGAGATAATCAAACAATTATAAAATTTTGCTCCGAGATAGTCATACGAATATAAAATTTTGCTCCGAGATAATCAAACAATTATAAAATTTTGCTCCAAGATACTCATACGAATATAAAATTTTGCTCCGAGATAGTCAAACTAATATAAAATTTTGCTCCGAGATAGTCAAACGAATATAAAATTTTGCTCCGAGATAGTGAAACGATTACAAGTTTTAATGAATAAAAAATTCACTAAAAAAAAAAATATAGCTCCGAGATACTCAAACGAATATAATATTATGCTCCGAGATACTCAAACGAATATAAAATTTTGCTCCGAGATAATAAAATAATAATAAAATAATAATAAAAAAAAAATATAGCTCCGAGATACTCAAACCAATATAAAATTTTGCTCCGAGATACTCAAACGAATATAAAATTTTGCTCCGAGATAATCAAACAATTATAAAATTTTGCTCCGAGATAGTCATACGAATATATAATTTTGCTCCGAGATAGTGAAACGATTACAAGTTTAAATGAATAAAAAATTCTCTAAAAAAAAAAAATATAGCTCCGAGATACTCAAACAAATATAAAATTTTGCTCCGAGATAATCAAACAATTATAAAATTTTGCTCCAAGATACTCATACGAATATAAAATTTTGCTCCGAGATAGTCAAACTAATATAAAATTTTGCTCCGAGATAGTCAAACGAATATAAAATTTTGCTCCGAGATAGTGAAACGATTACAAGTTTAAATGAATAAAAAATTCTCTAAAAAAAAAAATATAGCTCCGAGATACTCAAACGAATATAAAATTTTGCTCCGAGATAGTCAAACTAATATAAAATTTTGCTCCGAGATATAGTGAAACGATTACAATTTTAAATGAATACAAATACAAGTCCCAACTCCAAGATAGTCGAAATTAAATTAAATGGAGTAGGTAATTAATTCATCAAACGAATATAAAATTTTGCTCCAAGATAGTGAAACGATTACAATTTTAAATGAATAAAAAATTCTCTAAAAAAAAATATAGCACCGAGATACTCAAACGAATATAACATTTTGCTCCGAGATAGTCAAACGAATATAAAATTTTGCTCCGAGATAGTCAAACGAATATAAAATTTTGCTCCGAGATAGTCACACGAATATAAAATTTTGCTCCGAGATAGTGAAACGATTACAAGTTTAAATGAACACAAATACAAGTCCCAACTCCAAGATAGTCGAAATAAAATTCTGCAAAGAAAAGGTTAGGGAAATGATTTAATAAATTCGTACAAACTCCTTAAAAACGGTGTTGATTTAAAAAAATATACATGATTGATGCCAAAAGGTTAAATGGAGTAGGTAATTACTTCATCAAATGCGACAATTAAAATAGCCTTTGAATTTAAAAAAATATAGCTCCGAGATACACTTTGCTCCGAGATAGTGAAACGATTACAAGTTTAAATGAATACAAATACACGATAGTCGAAATTAAATTCTCTAAAGAAAAGGTTAGGGAAATGATTTAATAAAGACGTACAAACTCCTTGAAAACGGTGTTGATTTAAAAATCTCGACAGAAGGATTGATGCCAAAAGGTTAAATGGAGTAGGTAATTAATTCATCAAACGAATATAAAATTTTGCTCCGAGATAGTGAAACGATTACAAGTTTAAATAAATAAAAAATTCTCTAAAAAAAAAAATATAGCTCCGAGACACTCAAACGAAAATAAAATTTTGCTCCGAGATAGTCAAACGAATATAAAATTTTGCTCCGAGATAGTCAAACGAATATAAAATTTTGCTCCGAGATAGTAAAACGATTACAAGTTTAAATGAATAAAAAATTCTCTAAAAAAAAATATAGCTCCGAGATACTCAAACGAATATAATATTTTGCTCCGAGATACTCAAACGAATATAAAATTTTGCTCCGAGATAGTGAAACGATTACAAGTTTAAATGAATAAAAAATTCACTAAAAAAAAAAATATAGCTCCGAGATACTCAAACCAATATAAAATTTTGCTCCGAGATACTCAAACAAATATAAAATTTTGCTCCGAGATAGTGAAACGATTACAAGTTTAAATGAATAAAAAATTCTCTAAAAAAAAAAATATAGCTCCGAGATACTCAAACGAATATAAAATTTTGCTCCGAGATAGTCAAACTAATATAAAATTTTGCTCCGAGATAGTCAAACGAATATAAAATTTTGATCCGAGATAGTGAAACGATTACAAGTTTAAATGAACACGAATACAAGTCCCAACTACACGATAGTCAAAACTAAATTCTCTAAAAAAAAAATATAGCTCCGAGATACTCAAACAAATATTAAATTTTGCTCCGAGATAGTCAAACAAATATAAAATTTTGCTCCGAGATAGTTAAACGAATTAAAAATTTTGCTCCGAGATACTCAAACGAATATAAAATTTTGCTCCGAGATAGTCAAACGATTACAAGTTTAAAATGAAAAAAAAATATAGCTCCGAGATACTCAAACGAATATAAAATTTTGCTCTGAGACAGTCAAACAATTATACAATTTTGCTCCGAGATAATGAAACGATTACAAGTTTAAATGAACACAAATACAAGTCCCAACTCCAAGATAGTCGAAATAAAATTCTGCAAAGAAAAGGTTAGGGAAATGATTTAATAAATTCGTACAAACTCCTTAAAAACGGTGTTGATTTAAAAATCTCGACAGAAGTTTAAATGAATACAAATGAACAAAATACATGTCCCAACTACACCATAGTCCAAACTAAATTCTCTAAAAAAAAAATATAGCTCCGAGATACTCAAACGAATATAAAATTTTGCTCCGAGATAGTGAAACGACTACAAGTTTAACTGAATACAAATACAAGTCCCAACTCCATGATAGTCCAAATGAATAAAAAATTCGTACAAACTCCTTAAAAACGGTGTTGACTTAAAAATCTCGACAGAAGTTTAAATGAATACAAATGAACAAAATACATGTCCCAACTACACCATAGTCCAAACTAAATTCTCTAAAAAAAAAAATATAGCTCCGAGATACTCAAACGAATATAAAATTTTGCTCCGAGATAGTGATACAATTACAAGTTTAACAGAATACAAATACAAGTCTCAACTCAATGATAGTCCAAATGAATAAAAAATTCCCTAAAAAAAAAAATATAGCTCCGAGATACTCAAACGAATATAAAATTTTGCTCCGAGATAGTCAAACTAATAAAAAATTTTGCTCCGAGATACTCAAACGAATATAAAATTTTGCTCCAAGATACTCAAACGAATATAAAATTTTGCTCCGAGATAGTTAACCGATTACAAGTTTAAATGAATACAAATACAAGTCCCAACTGCACGATAGTCAAAACTATATTCTCTAAAAAAAAAAATATAGCTCCGAGATAGTCAAACAAATATAAAATTTTGCTCCGAGATAGTGAAACGATTACAAGTTTTAATGAATAAAAAATTCACAAAAAAAAAAAATATAGCTCCGAGATACTCAAACGAATATAATATTTTGCTCCGAGATACTCAAACGAATATAAAATTTTGCTCCGAGATAATCAAACAACTATAAAATTTTGCTCCGAGATAGTGAAACGAATATAACATTTTGCTCCGAGATATAGTGAAACGATTACAATTTTAAATGAATACAAATACAAGTCCCAACTCCAAGATAGTCGAAATTAAATTCTCTAAAGAAAAGGTTAGGGAAATCATTTAATAAAGTCGTACAAACTCCTTGAAAACGGTGTTGATTTAAAAATCTCGACAGAAGGATTGATGCCAAAAGGTTAAATGGAGTAGGTAATTACTTCATCAAATGCGACAATTAAAATAGCCTTTGAATTTAAAAAAATATAGCTCCGAGATACACTTTGCTCCGAGATAGTGAAACGATTACAAGTTTAAATGAATACAAATACACGATAGTCGAAATTAAATTCTCTAAAGAAAAGGTTAGGGAAATGATTTAATAAATTCGTACAAACTCCTTAAAAACGGTGTTGATTTAAAAATCTCGACAGAAGTTTAAATGAATACAAATGAACAAAATACATGTCCCAACTACACCATAGTCCAAACTAAATTCTCTAAAAAAAAAAATATAGCTCCGAGATACTCAAACCAATATAAAATTTTGCTCCGAGATACTCAAACGAATATAAAATTTTGCTCCGAGATAATCAAACAATTATAAAATTTTGCTCAGAGATAGTCATACGAATATATAATTTTGCTCCGAGATAATCAAACAATTATAAAATTTTGCTCCAAGATACTCATACGAATATAAAATTTTGCCCGAGATAGTCAAACTAATATAAAATTTTGCTCCGAGATAATCAAACAATTATAAAATTTTGCTCCGAGATAGTCATACGAATATAAAATTTTGCTCCGAGATAATCAAACAATTATAAAATTTTGCTCCAAGATACTCATACGAATATAAAATTTTGCTCCGAGATAGTCAAACAAATATAAAATTTTCCTCCGAGATAGTCAAACGAATATAAAATTTTGCTCCGAGATAGTGAAACAATTACAAGTTTTAATGAATAAAAAATTCACTAAAAAAAAAAATATAGCTCCGAGATACTCAAACGAATATAAAATTTTGCTCCGAGATAGTCAAACTAATATAAAATTTTGCTCCGAGATATAGTGAAACGATTACAATTTTAAATGAATACAAATACAAGTCCCAACTCCAAGATAGTCGAAATTAAATTAAATGGAGTAGGTAATTAATTCATCAAACGAATATAAAATTTTGCTCCGAGATAGTCAAACTAATATAAAATTTTGCTCCGAGATACTCAAACGAATATAAAATTTTGCTCCAAGATACTCAAACGAATATAAAATTTTGCTCCGAGATAGTTAACCGATTACAAGTTTAAATGAATACAAATACAAGTCCCAACTGCACGATAGTCAAAACTATATTCTCTAAAAAAAAAAATATAGCTCCGAGATAATCAAACAAATATAAAATTTTGCTCCGAGATAGTGAAACGATTACAAGTTTTAATGAATAAAAAATTCTCTAAAAAAAAAATTATAGCTCCGAGATACTCAACGAATATAATATTTTGCTTCGAGATACTCAAACGAATATAAAATTTTGCTCCGAGATAATCAAACAAAATAATATAAAATTTTGCTCCGAGATAGTCATACGACTATATAATTTTGCTCCGAGATAGTGAAACGATTACAAGTTTAAATGAATAAAAAATTCTCTAAAAAAAAAAATATAGCTCCGAGATACTCAAACGAATATATAATTTTGCTCCGAGTTACTCAAACGAATATAAAATTTTGCTCCGAGATAGTTACACGAATATAAAATTTTGCTCCGAGATAGTGAAACGATTACAAGTTTAAATGAACACAAATACAAGTCCCAACTCCAAGATAGTCGAAATAAAATTCTGCAAAGAAAAGGTTAGGGAAATGATTTAATAAATTCGTACAAACTCCTTAAAAACGGTGTTGATTTAAAAATCTCGACAGAAGTTTAAATGAATACAAATGAACAAAATACATGTCCCAACTACACCATAGTCAAAACTAAATTCTAAAATAAAAAAAAATTTTATAGTGAAACGATTACAATTTTAAATGAATACAAATACAAGTCCCAACTCCAAGATAGTCGAAATTAAATTCTCTAAAGAATAGGTTAGGGAAATGATTTAATAAAGTCGTACAAACTCCTTGAAAACGGTGTTGATTTAAAAAAATATACATGATTGATGCCAAAAGGTTAAATGGAGTAGGTAATTACTTCATCAAATGCGACAATTAAAATAGCCTTTGAATTTAAAAAAATAATAGCTCCGAGATACACTTTGCTCCGAGATACTCAATCTAATATAAAATTTTGCTCCGAGATAGTCAAACTAATATAAAATTTTGCTCCGAGATAGTCAAACGAATATAAACGATTACAAGTTTAAATGAATAAAAAATTCACTAAAAAAAAAATATAGCTCCGAGATACTCAAACCAATATAAAATTTTGCTCCGAGATACTCAAACGAATATAAAATTTTGCTCCGAGATAGTGAAACGATTACAAGTTTAAATGAATACTAATACAAGTCCCAACTCCATGATAGTCCAAATGAATAAAAAATTCCCTAAAAAAAAAAATATAGCTCCGAGATACTCAAACGAATATAAAATTTTGCTCCGAGATATAGTGAAACGATTACAATTTTAAATGAATACAAATACAAGTCCCAACTCCAAGATAGTCGAAATTAAATTCTCTAAAGAAAAGGTTAGGGAAATCATTTAATAAAGTCGTACAAACTCCTTGAAAACGGTGTTGATTTAAAAATCTCGACAGAAGGATTGATGCCAAAAGGTTAAATGGAGTAGGTAATTACTTCATCAAATGCGACAATTAAAATAGCCTTTGAATTTAAAAATATATAGCTCCGAGATACACTTTGCTCCGAGATAGTGAAACGATTACAAGTTTAAATGAATACAAATACACGATAGTCGAAATTAAATTCTCTAAAGAAAAGGTTAGGGAAATGATTTAATAAATTCGTACAAACTCCTTAAAAACGGTGTTGATTAAAAATCTCGACAGAAGTTTAAATGAATACAAATGAACAAAATACATGTCCCAACTACACCATAGTCCAAACTAAATTCTCTAAAAAAAAAAATATAGCTCCGAGATACTCAAACCAATATAAAATTTTGCTCCGAGATACTCAAACGAATATAAAATTTTGCTCCGAGATAATCAAACAATTATAAAATTTTGCTCCGAGATAGTCATACGAATATATAATTTTGCTCCGAGATAGTGAAACGATTACAAGTTTAAATGAATAAAAAATTCTCTAAAAAAAAAAAATATAGCTCCGAGATACTCAAACGAATATAAAATTTTGCTCCGAGATAGTTAACCGATTACAAGTTTAAATGAATACAAATACAAGTCCCAACTGCACGATAGTCAAAACTATATTCTCTAAAAAAAAAAATATAGCTCCGAGATAGTCAAACAAATATAAAATTTTGCTCCGAGATAGTGAAACGATTACAAGTTTTAATGAATAAAAAATTCACAAAAAAAAAAAATATAGCTCCGAGATACTCAAACGAATATAATATTTTGCTCCGAGATACTCAAACGAATATAAAATTTTGCTCCGAGATAATCAAACAACTATAAAATTTTGCTCCGAGATAGTCATACGAATATATAATTTTGCTCCGAGATAGTGAAACGAATATAACATTTTGCTCCGAGATATAGTGAAACGATTACAATTTTAAATGAATACAAATACAAGTCCCAACTCCAAGATAGTCGAAATTAAATTCTCTAAAGAAAAGGTTAGGGAAATCATTTAATAAAGTCGTACAAACTCCTTGAAAACGGTGTTGATTTAAAAATCTCGACAGAAGGATTGATGCCAAAAGGTTAAATGGAGTAGGTAATTACTTCATCAAATGCGACAATTAAAATAGCCTTTGAATTTAAAAAAATATAGCTCCGAGATACACTTTGCTCCGAGATAGTGAAACGATTACAAGTTTAAATGAATACAAATACACGATAGTCGAAATTAAATTCTCTAAAGAAAAGGTTAGGGAAATGATTTAATAAATTCGTACAAACTCCTTAAAAACGGTGTTGATTTAAAAATCTCGACAGAAGTTTAAATGAATACAAATGAACAAAATACATGTCCCAACTACACCATAGTCCAAACTAAATTCTCTAAAAAAAAAAATATAGCTCCGAGATACTCAAACCAATATAAAATTTTGCTCCGAGATACTCAAACGAATATAAAATTTTGCTCCGAGATAATCAAACAATTATAAAATTTTGCTCAGAGATAGTCATACGAATATATAATTTTGCTCCGAGATAATCAAACAATTATAAAATTTTGCTCCAAGATACTCATACGAATATAAAATTTTGCTCCGAGATAGTCAAACTAATATAAAATTTTGCTCCGAGATAATCAAACAATTATAAAATTTTGCTCCGAGATAGTCATACGAATATAAAATTTTGCTCCGAGATAATCAAACAATTATAAAATTTTGCTCCAAGATACTCATACGAATATAAAATTTTGCTCCGAGATAGTCAAACTAATATAAAATTTTGCTCCGAGATAGTCAAACGAATATAAAATTTTGCTCCGAGATAGTGAAACGATTACAAGTTTTAATGAATAAAAAATTCACTAAAAAAAAAAATATAGCTCCGAGATACTCAAACGAATATAATATTATGCTCCGAGATACTCAAACGAATATAAAATTTTGCTCCGAGATAATAAAATAATAATAAAATAATAATAAAAAAAAAATATAGCTCCGAGATACTCAAACCAATATAAAATTTTGCTCCGAGATACTCAAACGAATATAAAATTTTGCTCCGAGATAATCAAACAATTATAAAATTTTGCTCCGAGATAGTCATACGAATATATAATTTTGCTCCGAGATAGTGAAACGATTACAAGTTTAAATGAATAAAAAATTCTCTAAAAAAAAAAAATATAGCTCCGAGATACTCAAACAAATATAAAATTTTGCTCCGAGATAATCAAACAATTATAAAATTTTGCTCCAAGATACTCATACGAATATAAAATTTTGCTCCGAGATAGTCAAACTAATATAAAATTTTGCTCCGAGATAATCAAACAATTATAAAATTTTGCTCCGAGATAGTCATACGAATATAAAATTTTGCTCCGAGATAATCAAACAATTATAAAATTTTGCTCCAAGATACTCATACGAATATAAAATTTTGCTCCGAGATAGTCAAACTAATATAAAATTTTGCTCCGAGATAGTCAAACGAATATAAAATTTTGCTCCGAGATAGTGAAACGATTACAAGTTTTAATGAATAAAAAATTCACTAAAAAAAAAAATATAGCTCCGAGATACTCAAACGAATATAATATTATGCTCCGAGATACTCAAACGAATATAAAATTTTGCTCCGAGATAATAAAATAATAATAAAATAATAATAAAAAAAAAATATAGCTCCGAGATACTCAAACCAATATAAAATTTTGCTCCGAGATACTCAAACGAATATAAAATTTTGCTCCGAGATAATCAAACAATTATAAAATTTTGCTCCGAGATAGTCATACGAATATATAATTTTGCTCCGAGATAGTGAAACGATTACAAGTTTAAATGAATAAAAAATTCTCTAAAAAAAAAAAATATAGCTCCGAGATACTCAAACAAATATAAAATTTTGCTCCGAGATAATCAAACAATTATAAAATTTTGCTCCAAGATACTCATACGAATATAAAATTTTGCTCCGAGATAGTCAAACTAATATAAAATTTTGCTCCGAGATAGTCAAACGAATATAAAATTTTGCTCCGAGATAGTGAAACGATTACAAGTTTAAATGAATAAAAAATTCTCTAAAAAAAAAAATATAGCTCCGAGATACTCAAACGAATATAAAATTTTGCTCCGAGATAGTCAAACTAATATAAAATTTTGCTCCGAGATATAGTGAAACGATTACAATTTTAAATGAATACAAATACAAGTCCCAACTCCAAGATAGTCGAAATTAAATTAAATGGAGTAGGTAATTAATTCATCAAACGAATATAAAATTTTGCTCCAAGATAGTGAAACGATTACAATTTTAAATGAATAAAAAATTCTCTAAAAAAAAATATAGCACCGAGATACTCAAACGAATATAACATTTTGCTCCGAGATAGTCAAACGAATATAAAATTTTGCTCCGAGATAGTCAAACGAATATAAAATTTTGCTCCGAGATAGTCACACGAATATAAAATTTTGCTCCGAGATAGTGAAACGATTACAAGTTTAAATGAACACAAATACAAGTCCCAACTCCAAGATAGTCGAAATAAAATTCTGCAAAGAAAAGGTTAGGGAAATGATTTAATAAATTCGTACAAACTCCTTAAAAACGGTGTTGATTTAAAAAAATATACATGATTGATGCCAAAAGGTTAAATGGAGTAGGTAATTACTTCATCAAATGCGACAATTAAAATAGCCTTTGAATTTAAAAAAATATAGCTCCGAGATACACTTTGCTCCGAGATAGTGAAACGATTACAAGTTTAAATGAATACAAATACACGATAGTCGAAATTAAATTCTCTAAAGAAAAGGTTAGGGAAATGATTTAATAAAGACGTACAAACTCCTTGAAAACGGTGTTGATTTAAAAATCTCGACAGAAGGATTGATGCCAAAAGGTTAAATGGAGTAGGTAATTAATTCATCAAACGAATATAAAATTTTGCTCCGAGATAGTGAAACGATTACAAGTTTAAATAAATAAAAAATTCTCTAAAAAAAAAAATATAGCTCCGAGACACTCAAACGAAAATAAAATTTTGCTCCGAGATAGTCAAACGAATATAAAATTTTGCTCCGAGATAGTCAAACGAATATAAAATTTTGCTCCGAGATAGTAAAACGATTACAAGTTTAAATGAATAAAAAATTCTCTAAAAAAAAATATAGCTCCGAGATACTCAAACGAATATAATATTTTGCTCCGAGATACTCAAACGAATATAAAATTTTGCTCCGAGATAGTGAAACGATTACAAGTTTAAATGAATAAAAAATTCACTAAAAAAAAAAATATAGCTCCGAGATACTCAAACCAATATAAAATTTTGCTCCGAGATACTCAAACAAATATAAAATTTTGCTCCGAGATAGTGAAACGATTACAAGTTTAAATGAATAAAAAATTCTCTAAAAAAAAAAATATAGCTCCGAGATACTCAAACGAATATAAAATTTTGCTCCGAGATAGTCAAACTAATATAAAATTTTGCTCCGAGATAGTCAAACGAATATAAAATTTTGATCCGAGATAGTGAAACGATTACAAGTTTAAATGAACACGAATACAAGTCCCAACTACACGATAGTCAAAACTAAATTCTCTAAAAAAAAAATATAGCTCCGAGATACTCAAACAAATATTAAATTTTGCTCCGAGATAGTCAAACAAATATAAAATTTTGCTCCGAGATAGTTAAACGAATTAAAAATTTTGCTCCGAGATACTCAAACGAATATAAAATTTTGCTCCGAGATAGTCAAACGATTACAAGTTTAAAATGAAAAAAAAATATAGCTCCGAGATACTCAAACGAATATAAAATTTTGCTCTGAGACAGTCAAACAATTATACAATTTTGCTCCGAGATAATGAAACGATTACAAGTTTAAATGAACACAAATACAAGTCCCAACTCCAAGATAGTCGAAATAAAATTCTGCAAAGAAAAGGTTAGGGAAATGATTTAATAAATTCGTACAAACTCCTTAAAAACGGTGTTGATTTAAAAATCTCGACAGAAGTTTAAATGAATACAAATGAACAAAATACATGTCCCAACTACACCATAGTCCAAACTAAATTCTCTAAAAAAAAAATATAGCTCCGAGATACTCAAACGAATATAAAATTTTGCTCCGAGATAGTGAAACGACTACAAGTTTAACTGAATACAAATACAAGTCCCAACTCCATGATAGTCCAAATGAATAAAAAATTCGTACAAACTCCTTAAAAACGGTGTTGACTTAAAAATCTCGACAGAAGTTTAAATGAATACAAATGAACAAAATACATGTCCCAACTACACCATAGTCCAAACTAAATTCTCTAAAAAAAAAAATATAGCTCCGAGATACTCAAACGAATATAAAATTTTGCTCCGAGATAGTGATACAATTACAAGTTTAACAGAATACAAATACAAGTCTCAACTCAATGATAGTCCAAATGAATAAAAAATTCCCTAAAAAAAAAAATATAGCTCCGAGATACTCAAACGAATATAAAATTTTGCTCCGAGATAGTCAAACTAATAAAAAATTTTGCTCCGAGATACTCAAACGAATATAAAATTTTGCTCCAAGATACTCAAACGAATATAAAATTTTGCTCCGAGATAGTTAACCGATTACAAGTTTAAATGAATACAAATACAAGTCCCAACTGCACGATAGTCAAAACTATATTCTCTAAAAAAAAAAATATAGCTCCGAGATAGTCAAACAAATATAAAATTTTGCTCCGAGATAGTGAAACGATTACAAGTTTTAATGAATAAAAAATTCACAAAAAAAAAAAATATAGCTCCGAGATACTCAAACGAATATAATATTTTGCTCCGAGATACTCAAACGAATATAAAATTTTGCTCCGAGATAATCAAACAACTATAAAATTTTGCTCCGAGATAGTCATACGAATATATAATTTTGCTCCGAGATAGTGAAACGAATATAACATTTTGCTCCGAGATATAGTGAAACGATTACAATTTTAAATGAATACAAATACAAGTCCCAACTCCAAGATAGTCGAAATTAAATTCTCTAAAGAAAAGGTTAGGGAAATCATTTAATAAAGTCGTACAAACTCCTTGAAAACGGTGTTGATTTAAAAATCTCGACAGAAGGATTGATGCCAAAAGGTTAAATGGAGTAGGTAATTACTTCATCAAATGCGACAATTAAAATAGCCTTTGAATTTAAAAAAATATAGCTCCGAGATACACTTTGCTCCGAGATAGTGAAACGATTACAAGTTTAAATGAATACAAATACACGATAGTCGAAATTAAATTCTCTAAAGAAAAGGTTAGGGAAATGATTTAATAAATTCGTACAAACTCCTTAAAAACGGTGTTGATTTAAAAATCTCGACAGAAGTTTAAATGAATACAAATGAACAAAATACATGTCCCAACTACACCATAGTCCAAACTAAATTCTCTAAAAAAAAAAATATAGCTCCGAGATACTCAAACCAATATAAAATTTTGCTCCGAGATACTCAAACGAATATAAAATTTTGCTCCGAGATAATCAAACAATTATAAAATTTTGCTCAGAGATAGTCATACGAATATATAATTTTGCTCCGAGATAATCAAACAATTATAAAATTTTGCTCCAAGATACTCATACGAATATAAAATTTTGCCCGAGATAGTCAAACTAATATAAAATTTTGCTCCGAGATAATCAAACAATTATAAAATTTTGCTCCGAGATAGTCATACGAATATAAAATTTTGCTCCGAGATAATCAAACAATTATAAAATTTTGCTCCAAGATACTCATACGAATATAAAATTTTGCTCCGAGATAGTCAAACAAATATAAAATTTTCCTCCGAGATAGTCAAACGAATATAAAATTTTGCTCCGAGATAGTGAAACAATTACAAGTTTTAATGAATAAAAAATTCACTAAAAAAAAAAATATAGCTCCGAGATACTCAAACGAATATAAAATTTTGCTCCGAGATAGTCAAACTAATATAAAATTTTGCTCCGAGATATAGTGAAACGATTACAATTTTAAATGAATACAAATACAAGTCCCAACTCCAAGATAGTCGAAATTAAATTAAATGGAGTAGGTAATTAATTCATCAAACGAATATAAAATTTTGCTCCGAGATAGTCAAACTAATATAAAATTTTGCTCCGAGATACTCAAACGAATATAAAATTTTGCTCCAAGATACTCAAACGAATATAAAATTTTGCTCCGAGATAGTTAACCGATTACAAGTTTAAATGAATACAAATACAAGTCCCAACTGCACGATAGTCAAAACTATATTCTCTAAAAAAAAAAATATAGCTCCGAGATAATCAAACAAATATAAAATTTTGCTCCGAGATAGTGAAACGATTACAAGTTTTAATGAATAAAAAATTCTCTAAAAAAAAAATTATAGCTCCGAGATACTCAACGAATATAATATTTTGCTTCGAGATACTCAAACGAATATAAAATTTTGCTCCGAGATAATCAAACAAAATAATATAAAATTTTGCTCCGAGATAGTCATACGACTATATAATTTTGCTCCGAGATAGTGAAACGATTACAAGTTTAAATGAATAAAAAATTCTCTAAAAAAAAAAATATAGCTCCGAGATACTCAAACGAATATATAATTTTGCTCCGAGTTACTCAAACGAATATAAAATTTTGCTCCGAGATAGTTACACGAATATAAAATTTTGCTCCGAGATAGTGAAACGATTACAAGTTTAAATGAACACAAATACAAGTCCCAACTCCAAGATAGTCGAAATAAAATTCTGCAAAGAAAAGGTTAGGGAAATGATTTAATAAATTCGTACAAACTCCTTAAAAACGGTGTTGATTTAAAAATCTCGACAGAAGTTTAAATGAATACAAATGAACAAAATACATGTCCCAACTACACCATAGTCAAAACTAAATTCTAAAATAAAAAAAAATTTTATAGTGAAACGATTACAATTTTAAATGAATACAAATACAAGTCCCAACTCCAAGATAGTCGAAATTAAATTCTCTAAAGAATAGGTTAGGGAAATGATTTAATAAAGTCGTACAAACTCCTTGAAAACGGTGTTGATTTAAAAAAATATACATGATTGATGCCAAAAGGTTAAATGGAGTAGGTAATTACTTCATCAAATGCGACAATTAAAATAGCCTTTGAATTTAAAAAAATATAGCTCCGAGATACACTTTGCTCCGAGATACTCAATCTAATATAAAATTTTGCTCCGAGATAGTCAAACTAATATAAAATTTTGCTCCGAGATAGTCAAACGAATATAAACGATTACAAGTTTAAATGAATAAAAAATTCACTAAAAAAAAAATATAGCTCCGAGATACTCAAACCAATATAAAATTTTGCTCCGAGATACTCAAACGAATATAAAATTTTGCTCCGAGATAGTGAAACGATTACAAGTTTAAATGAATACTAATACAAGTCCCAACTCCATGATAGTCCAAATGAATAAAAAATTCCCTAAAAAAAAAAATATAGCTCCGAGATACTCAAACGAATATAAAATTTTGCTCCGAGATATAGTGAAACGATTACAATTTTAAATGAATACAAATACAAGTCCCAACTCCAAGATAGTCGAAATTAAATTCTCTAAAGAAAAGGTTAGGGAAATCATTTAATAAAGTCGTACAAACTCCTTGAAAACGGTGTTGATTTAAAAATCTCGACAGAAGGATTGATGCCAAAAGGTTAAATGGAGTAGGTAATTACTTCATCAAATGCGACAATTAAAATAGCCTTTGAATTTAAAAATATATAGCTCCGAGATACACTTTGCTCCGAGATACTCAATCTAATATAAAATTTTGCTCCGAGATAGTCAAACTAATATAAAATTTTGCTCCGAGATAGTCAAACGAATATAAACGATTACAAGTTTAAATGAATAAAAAATTCACTAAAAAAAAAATATAGCTCCGAGATACTCAAACCAATATAAAATTTTGCTCCGAGATACTCAAACGAATATAAAATTTTGCTCCGAGATAGTGAAACGATTACAAGTTTAAATGAATACTAATACAAGTCCCAACTCCATGATAGTCCAAATGAATAAAAAATTCCCTAAAAAAAAAAATATAGCTCCGAGATACTCAAACGAATATAAAATTTTGCTCCGAGATATAGTGAAACGATTACAATTTTAAATGAATACAAATACAAGTCCCAACTCCAAGATAGTCGAAATTAAATTCTCTAAAGAAAAGGTTAGGGAAATCATTTAATAAAGTCGTACAAACTCCTTGAAAACGGTGTTGATTTAAAAATCTCGACAGAAGGATTGATGCCAAAAGGTTAAATGGAGTAGGTAATTACTTCATCAAATGCGACAATTAAAATAGCCTTTGAATTTAAAAATATATAGCTCCGAGATACACTTTGCTCCGAGATAGTGAAACGATTACAAGTTTAAATGAATACAAATACACGATAGTCGAAATTAAATTCTCTAAAGAAAAGGTTAGGGAAATGATTTAATAAATTCGTACAAACTCCTTAAAAACGGTGTTGATTAAAAATCTCGACAGAAGTTTAAATGAATACAAATGAACAAAATACATGTCCCAACTACACCATAGTCCAAACTAAATTCTCTAAAAAAAAAAATATAGCTCCGAGATACTCAAACCAATATAAAATTTTGCTCCGAGATACTCAAACGAATATAAAATTTTGCTCCGAGATAATCAAACAATTATAAAATTTTGCTCCGAGATAGTCATACGAATATATAATTTTGCTCCGAGATAGTGAAACGATTACAAGTTTAAATGAATAAAAAATTCTCTAAAAAAAAAAAATATAGCTCCGAGATACTCAAACGAATATAAAATTTTGCTCCGAGATAATCAAACAATTATAAAATTTTGCTCCAAGATACTCATACGAATATAAAATTTTGCTCCGAGATAGTCAAACTAATATAAAATTTTGCTCCGAGATAGTCAAACGAATATAAAATTTTGCTCCGAGATAGTGAAACGATTACAAGTTTAAATGAATAAAAAATTCTCTTAAAAAAAAAATATAGCTCCGAGATACTCAAACCAATATAAAATTTTGCTCCGAGATACTCAAACGAATATAAAATTTTGCTCCGAGATAATCAAACAAATATAAAGTTTTGCTCCGAGATAGTCAAACTAATATAAAATTTTGCTCCGAGATATAGTGAAACGATTACAATTTTAAATGAATACAAATACAAGTCCCAACTCCAAGATAGTCGAAATTAAATTCTCTAAAGAAAAGGTTAGGGAAATCATTTAATAAAGTCGTACAAACTCCTTGAAAACGGTGTTGATTTAAAAATCTCGACAGAAGGATTGATGCCAAAAGGTTAAATGGAGTAGGTAATTACTTCATCAAATGCGACAATTAAAATAGCCTTTGAATTTAAAAAAATATAGCTCCGAGATACACTTTGCTCCGAGATAGTGAAACGATTACAAGTTTAAATGAATACAAATACACGATAGTCGAAATTAAATTCTCTAAAGAAAAGGTTAGGGAAATGATTTAATAAAGACGTACAAACTCCTTGAAAACGGTGTTGATTTAAAAATCTCGACAGAAGGATTGATGCCAAAAGGTTAAATGGAGTAGGTAATTAATTCATCAAACGAATATAAAATTTTGCTCCGAGATAGTGAAACGATTACAAGTTTAAATAAATAAAAAATTCTCTAAAAAAAAAAATATAGCTCCGAGACACTCAAACGAAAATAAAATTTTGCTCCGAGATAGTCTACGAATATAAAATTTTGCTCCGAGATAGTCAAACGAATATAAAATTTTGCTCCGAGATAGTAAAACGATTACAAGTTTAAATGAATAAAAAATTCTCTAAAAAAAAATATAGCTCCGAGATACTCAAACGAATATAATATTTTGCTCCGAGATACTCAAACGAATATAAAATTTTGCTCCGAGATAGTCATACGAATATAAAATTTTGCTCCGAGATAGTGAAACGATTACAAGTTTAAATGAATAAAAAATTCTCTAAAAAAAAAAATATAGCTCCGAGATACTCAAACGAATATAACATTTTGCTCCGAGATATAGTGAAACGATTACAATTTTAAATGAATACAAATACAAGTCCCAACTCCAAGATAGTCGAAATTAAATTCTCTAAAGAAAAGGTTAGGGAAATCATTTAATAAAGTCGTACAAACTCCTTGAAAACGGTGTTGATTTAAAAATCTCGACAGAAGGATTGATGCCAAAAGGTTAAATGGAGTAGGTAATTACTTCATCAAATGCGACAATTAAAATAGCCTTTGAATTTAAAAAAATATAGCTCCGAGATACACTTTGCTCCGAGATAGTGAAACGATTACAAGTTTAAATGAATACAAATACACGATAGTCGAAATTAAATTCTCTAAAGAAAAGGTTAGGGAAATGATTTAATAAATTCGTACAAACTCCTTAAAAACGGTGTTGATTAAAAATCTCGACAGAAGTTTAAATGAATACAAATGAACAAAATACATGTCCCAACTACACCATAGTCCAAACTAAATTCTCTAAAAAAAAAAATATAGCTCCGAGATACTCAAACCAATATAAAATTTTGCTCCGAGATACTCAAACGAATATAAAATTTTGCTCCGAGATAATCAAACAATTATAAAATTTTGCTCCGAGATAGTCATACGAATATATAATTTTGCTCCGAGATAGTGAAACGATTACAAGTTTAAATGAATAAAAAATTCTCTAAAAAAAAAAAATATAGCTCCGAGATACTCAAACGAATATAAAATTTTGCTCCGAGATAATCAAACAATTATAAAATTTTGCTCCAAGATACTCATACGAATATAAAATTTTGCTCCGAGATAGTCAAACTAATATAAAATTTTGCTCCGAGATAGTCAAACGAATATAAAATTTTGCTCCGAGATAGTGAAACGATTACAAGTTTAAATGAATAAAAAATTCTCTTAAAAAAAAAATATAGCTCCGAGATACTCAAACCAATATAAAATTTTGCTCCGAGATACTCAAACGAATATAAAATTTTGCTCCGAGATAATCAAACAAATATAAAGTTTTGCTCCGAGATAGTCAAACTAATATAAAATTTTGCTCCGAGATATAGTGAAACGATTACAATTTTAAATGAATACAAATACAAGTCCCAACTCCAAGATAGTCGAAATTAAATTCTCTAAAGAAAAGGTTAGGGAAATCATTTAATAAAGTCGTACAAACTCCTTGAAAACGGTGTTGATTTAAAAATCTCGACAGAAGGATTGATGCCAAAAGGTTAAATGGAGTAGGTAATTACTTCATCAAATGCGACAATTAAAATAGCCTTTGAATTTAAAAAAATATAGCTCCGAGATACACTTTGCTCCGAGATAGTGAAACGATTACAAGTTTAAATGAATACAAATACACGATAGTCGAAATTAAATTCTCTAAAGAAAAGGTTAGGGAAATGATTTAATAAAGACGTACAAACTCCTTGAAAACGGTGTTGATTTAAAAATCTCGACAGAAGGATTGATGCCAAAAGGTTAAATGGAGTAGGTAATTAATTCATCAAACGAATATAAAATTTTGCTCCGAGATAGTGAAACGATTACAAGTTTAAATAAATAAAAAATTCTCTAAAAAAAAAAATATAGCTCCGAGACACTCAAACGAAAATAAAATTTTGCTCCGAGATAGTCAAACGAATATAAAATTTTGCTCCGAGATAGTCAAACGAATATAAAATTTTGCTCCGAGATAGTAAAACGATTACAAGTTTAAATGAATAAAAAATTCTCTAAAAAAAAATATAGCTCCGAGATACTCAAACGAATATAATATTTTGCTCCGAGATACTCAAACGAATATAAAATTTTGCTCCGAGATAGTCATACGAATATAAAATTTTGCTCCGAGATAGTGAAACGATTACAAGTTTAAATGAATAAAAAATTCTCTAAAAAAAAAAATATAGCTCCGAGATACTCAAACGAATATAACATTTTGCTCCGAGATATAGTGAAACGATTACAATTTTAAATGAATACAAATACAAGTCCCAACTCCAAGATAGTCGAAATTAAATTCTCTAAAGAAAAGGTTAGGGAAATCATTTAATAAAGTCGTACAAACTCCTTGAAAACGGTGTTGATTTAAAAATCTCGACAGAAGGATTGATGCCAAAAGGTTAAATGGAGTAGGTAATTACTTCATCAAATGCGACAATTAAAATAGCCTTTGAATTTAAAAAAATATAGCTCCGAGATACACTTTGCTCCGAGATAGTGAAACGATTACAAGTTTAAATGAATACAAATACACGATAGTCGAAATTAAATTCTCTAAAGAAAAGGTTAGGGAAATGATTTAATAAATTCGTACAAACTCCTTAAAAACGGTGTTGATTTAAAAATCTCGACAGAAGTTTAAATGAATACAAATGAACAAAATACATGTCCCAACTACACCATTGTCCAAACTAAATTCTCTAAAAAAAAATATAGCTCCGAGATACTCAAACGAATTTAAAATTTTGCTCCGAGATAGTGAAACTGTTACGGGCTAAATTCACACCACGACACCAGGGACGAGCAGAAGCTCGGCTCGCGACTAGCACAGCGAATGGGCGTGGATGGTAAAATACGGTCGTGGTACGATAAATGAATTTGCCTAAATCGGTAAAAGTCGAAATAGAGAGGGCGCCACCAATAGTATTCTTGAGCCTGGATGTTGTCGAACGAACGATGCTAGAGGTCAACGATGCGTCCTTAGGGCTTTCGAGATTGTCACAAAAACTTACCATATAAGCTTTAATAAATTTCCTTAGTACGTTCCTGTTTGATTGGGCTGAATATTTTACAAATAATTGGGCCAGTACGACCCTGCTTTTAAAAGAATTCGCAACGATAATAAATTCCACTAATAAATTTTTATCAACTATATTACGTCACTACTTGTGACGACGAAATAACAAAACACAACATAAACAAAGGAGACATTCAATTCTTAAAATTAAAGACACGTTACAAATTTGGTTAAACACAAAATAATTTTATGACAATAAATGTTTACGTCTGGCCAGCGCTAAAATGAATTTGAATAAAAGTAAATTACCAAAGTACAGTTTGACATAAGGTTATTAAATTGCTAGATCAAAAATTAATAACGACCCACAAATGGTCGATCAAATTCGGTAACAGTTATTTTCCCTTAAATTAAAAACACGACATACAATATTATTGAAACGCACGAACTGATAAAAACAAACGAAACGCATTAATGTGCGTCGACGCGTTGTAGCAATACCTCGACACTTTGTAGCAATAGCTCGACACTTTGTAGTAATAGCTCGACAGTAAACAAATGTACGTTTAAAATGAATCCAGATTAATTAAAATTACAAAATACAAACGTAAACGATCCTACCTTAATATTCAGCCAATAACAGTCGTACTTAATAATTACGCAATATTGCGCGCAGAATTGACGCTATCCAAAGCGTCCAAAATGGCGGTATTTCCGGTAGGTTTTCCCGCGTTGCGGTACAAGACGCCACGCCTTGTAAAACTGGAACAACGAAGCTTTTCCCTCGAAATCGAGGTTGACGAAAAGACGGTATCGGTATGGAATCACCTGGATTCCTAAAGGTGTGACAATAAAGCCGGTCGAAGGGACGTGATGGCTACAGGTGGAAATGATGCCAACAATAAACTGGTCACTCACTAGGCTTTAATAATTTATCCTCTCTCAGAGAGCTTTAACACCTCAATTATTATCACTGAACTCGAAATTACCTTTAAGGTAAACGGAATTAGTGAGATCCGCCGAAGCGAGAAATTAATACGATAACGATATAAATGGGCGATGTTCCCACTACGAAAATCCCAACGGTACTGGTAGTTGGTAGGAACTTTTCCCCCCTCTAAGCTAATCTTCCCAACGCGTGCGAGTTTTGCACGTGCTCCTACAAGAAAATTCCAAGACGGAAGTAACTATCGGGACTTAATGGAATAAACTATAGAACTTAAAAATTAAATTTAAATAATTAATGCGAAAATTTAAACGAACGTTACACCCCCCTTACGACAAGACAAAAATCCCATTTTTGGCTTGAGCCTAATCTGGATTTGGTTTAAGATCGTTAGCGCTCCAGACTCCTTTAACGGTACCAGTGGAGTCAGCGAGCTCGTAGGTTGAGTGCGAGACTTTACGACGTATTATAAACGGACCAATAAATTTGGGCGCAAGCTTGGCATTAAAATGACGAGCGGCATCGGAAAGTACGAAATTTCTTCTCCAAACACGATCTCCAACTTCGAAGGTAGCAGGTCGACGGCGTAGATTATAATGGACCTTAGCCTTTTCATAGGCACTTGCTAACCTTTTCACGACATCCTCATACACATGCTCGAGCGCAGGTGCTCTTCGTAACAATTTATCTCTATCGGCAAACTGAAGATTTTCTAAATTATCGGCATTAACTAACTCTGGGTATTTGGTACCCTCCAAAACCATTTCTCGACCAAAATTTGCGAAATAAGGTGACATTCCGGTAACTTCATGTACGGCTGTTCTAACTGCACATGCGACTTTAGGAAGGAACTTGTCCCACTCTTTGTGATTGTCTTCTACATAGGATGATAGCATAGTCTTCAAAACTCTGTTGACTCGTTCAACGGGATTTGCTTGTGGATGATAGTAGGCATTGAAATTAATTTTAATTTTGTATTGGTCGGTCATACGTTGAAATTCTCGGCTCTTGAACTGGACACCATTATCACATAAAATATACTGAGGAGCTCCAAAAATCAAAATGACGTTTTCTTCTAAACGTTGGGTCACCATAGATGCGGTAGCGTTACGTAACGGTATAAAAATTGCAAATTTCGAAAAACAGTCAGAGACTGATAAAATGTGATTGTACCCTCTAGATGATCGAGGTAAGGGTCCAACGAGATCAACGGAGATCATCTGCCATGGTTTCTTAACGATAGGATGACGAGCCATAAAACCAGCAGGTTTCTTCTGTTCGGGCTTTTGAGCCAAACAAACGGTACAACGATTAACGTAGCGTGCGATGTCGGCTTTCATCTTGGGCCAATAATAGGTCCCAGCGATACGATTGTATGTCTTTAAAATTCCTAAATGTCCGGAAGTTGGTTCATCATGATTTTTCTTTAAAAGTTGCTGACGCAAATGTTTCGGTACAACTTCTCTCCAGGAATCATCTTCTTCAGCGAGATCGGGATAGTCGACTTTAAGCCTTTTATATAAAGCATTATTCTCCACCTTCCAATTACTATAAACGATAGGTCGATCTTGCACTAATTTCCACATTCGACTGTACCAACGGTCTTCTTTGGAGTTAACCGGAGGCTCAACGACTTCAGCTATTTCACTCATTACGGCAATTTCAGGTACGGCACGGGACAGCGCGTCCGGCACATGATGGTCCTTACCTTTGCGGTGGACGATCTCATAATCATGCTGTTGCAAACGTACTGCCCATCTGGCTAATCTACCAGCGGGATCTTTAAGATTATGGAGCCAAACCAGCGAGTGGTGGTCGGTAATAACGGTAAATTTGGATCCCTCAAGATAAGGTCTTAACCGTTCTATGGCCCATAACACCGCCAGACACTCTCTTTCGGTAACGGAATAATTACGTTCGCACCGGGTTAAAGACTTGCTGATGTAACAAATAACACGCTCTTCTTCCTCGATGACTTGGGTAAGCACGGCGCCTATTCCATAACCCGACGCATCAGTTTGAACGCAGAACGGTACGGTAAAATCTGGGCACGTTAATATAGGTGCGCTAACTAAATGGTTCTTGATTGTATTAAAAGCGATATCACATATTTCATCCCATTTAAACTTCATATTTTTCTTTAACAAACCCGTTAAGGGCGCGACAATTGACGAAAAATTAGGTATGAATCGTCGGTACCATGAAGCCATTCCTACTACTCTTCTAACTTCACTAACTGACTTCGGTGGCGGTATATTTAAAATTGCAGTAATTTTATCTGGATCAGGTAACAACCCTTGCGCGTTAATGACGTATCCGAGATACTTAAGTTCGGGTTTACAAAACTGACACTTATCTTTACCTAAAGTCAATCCGGCATTACGCAACCGCAATAGCACTTCTTTTAAAATTTCACAATGTTTATCAAAATTATCGGTAGAAATGACAATGTCATCTAAGTACACGAAAACGTAAGGTTCTAAATCAGGTCCTATCACTCTGTCTATTAGTCTTTGCCACGTCGCGGGAGCGTTATGGAGACCGAATGGCATCCGCCGGAAATGGAATAACCCACGATTTGGTATGGTAAACGCGGTAAACTGTCGCGAACTTTCTTCCATGGGTATTTGCCAATAGGCCGATTTAATGTCCAGCGAGGTTATAAACTTCGCGTCGCGTAACCGGTCCAAAATCGACGACACGTACGGGAGCGGGTACGAGTCCTTTTCACTCACGGAGTTCACTTTTCGAAAATCAACACAAAATCTGTAGCTCGAATCTTTCTTCTTAACGAGTAGAATTGGCCTACTCCAGGCGGAATTGGATCTTTCTACAATCCCTAACTTCAACATCTTCTCTAATTCGGCATCGATATGTTTTTGAATAATTGGCGAGACGGGATAGTAACGCTGTTTTATTGGTGGTGATGTCACTTTTATTTGATGTTCGACCATGGTAGTACAACCAAGGTCTTCACTACTTGATTGGAAATGTTCGTCAATGACGTTGTCCAATTTATGGAGTTGTTCTTGAGTAAGGTCGTGTCTTGACTGTAAAGCTGGTTTATCACACGTATCGATAGTCGCTAGGTCCGGATCGGTAAACTCCCACTGGCCTCTTAAGAGATCAGGCACAATTCCAACTGATTGCCAGAAATCTATTCCCAAAATTAACGGATGTTTTACTTCAGGCATAATCAATAATTCGATAGTAACGGTACGGTCTTTTAACGTGATCGGTACGAAAATACTGCCTAGGCCTCTTATTCTTTGGCCGTTAGCCACACAACAAGTCGATTCGATATCGGTTCTTAACGGTAAATTCAAATTCTTTAAAATCCTCCATCCACTATCTCCCAAAATGGTTCTACTAGCACCGGAATCCAAAAGTCCCAAAAGCTTATATCCCAAAATATCAACTGTCACGTGAGGTCGTTTATCTGCCGAAGACTGATCGAAAACGTAGTCAAGAATAGTTTTGTTTTTGTCAAATTCTTGTTTTTGGACACTTATTAGGTTTTTAATGTAGTTAGTCGAATCGTTAGTTTCACGGGTTATCGCTCGACTGTTCGACGACCCGTTTATTCGTTTCCCGAACGGTTATTGTTTGTGTTTGACGACGCGCACTTTTCACATGTACGGACTGTACAACCGGAATTTCCGCAACGATAACAATACTGACGCGTTTGAGGTTCTTTGCACTCACCCGCGCGATGGCTAGTGGAGCCGCAGCTCCAACACTTGAAATTACTTGATGGTACGGTACGATAAGTTACTGCTGCTGTAGATAGCGGTATTGAAGGCGATGGAGTTGCTGCTTCTTCCCAAAGATACGCTAAGTCAGGTTCTAAATGTATCTTTTGTCGTGATGGTGGTGCGAAATTATCGATAGAATAACGTTTCTCTTCAATTTTCCTCCCATAAATGACCAAATCTCGTATAGATGTCACATCGATAAGCGTTAAATGCGTTTGGTAGAATGGAGCGATATTACGCACTATAATCCTAAGTTGTTGTTGTTCATCCATTGGTTGATTGAGACGTGAGAACATATTTCTCATAACGGCAGTGTATATTCCCATGGACTCTTCTGGTCCTTGTGTTCGACGCTTAATTTCTTCAATAAGTCGTTCGTCATAATTAATGGGCTGAAATTCGGCACGAAGTAAATTAACTAATTGACTCCAATTATTAACTAGGTCTTTATTTGCTCGAAACCACAACAATGCTTTGCCGGTAAATAAATCTACGGATTCACTAAATAGTTGGTTTGCATCGACATTGCGTGCTTTCTTAAGTTCTTCTACGCGTTCTAAGAAGGCGCTGAGTGATGTTGTGCGTGGCTCACCGGAAAATTGTAATCCCCATTTCGATACGGGTACAGGTTTTGATGTGGCGGTATGTGAGCATGACGGTACAGACGATAATTGTTGGTTGTTTACGGTAGCGGTAGACGTAACTGTTTCGCCTATTTTAAGGTCCAACAGCTGATAGCGTAACATTAATAATGAAAATTTTGATTCCATTTCTGTCTTTACTAAAGCGTCATCTTCTTCTTCAGGACGAGAGTTGTCAATTCGTTCTAAATAATGCGCAAGTTTTGTCTCAATTGCCGCTGCGGTATGATCGTTAGGTGTTAATTCGAAAGCGGTAATAAGGGTGTCTAATGTATTATATCCTAACTCGATAGCTAATGTGTCATCGGTAAAATTAATTGGGTTCACATAAGGTGTTTCGGTTTTAACCTTAAGGGCTTTGCGCAAACTAGATCTTAAGTTTTTAGCTAACCCCTCACTGGGTAACCCCCTAATGATAAGAGCGTATTGAAGCTCATCTTTACTTAATCTCTCTACGATAAAACGTAAACCCCCCATTGTAATGGTTAAAGTTTACTCTACACAAAATATTCAAAATAATAAGGCACGGTAGGACGAAAACGGTTTTTAAATGCCCCACGTTGGGCGCCAAAATGTTACGGGCTAAATTCACACCACGACACCAGGGACGAGCAGAAGCTCGGCTCGCGACTAGCACAGCGAATGGGCGTGGATGGTAAAATACGGTCGTGGTACGATAAATGAATTTGCCTAAATCGGTAAAAGTCGAAATAGAGAGGGCGCCACCAATAGTATTCTTGAGCCTGGATGTTGTCGAACGAACGATGCTAGAGGTCAACGATGCGTCCTTAGGGCTTTCGAGATTGTCACAAAAACTTACCATATAAGCTTTAATAAATTTCCTTAGTACGTTCCTGTTTGATTGGGCTGAATATTTTACAAATAATTGGGCCAGTACGACCCTGCTTTTAAAAGAATTCGCAACGATAATAAATTCCACTAATAAATTTTTATCAACTATATTACGTCACTACTTGTGACGACGAAATAACAAAACACAACATAAACAAAGGAGACATTCAATTCTTAAAATTAAAGACACGTTACAAATTTGGTTAAACACAAAATAATTTTATGACAATAAATGTTTACGTCTGGCCAGCGCTAAAATGAATTTGAATAAAAGTAAATTACCAAAGTACAGTTTGACATAAGGTTATTAAATTGCTAGATCAAAAATTAATAACGACCCACAAATGGTCGATCAAATTCGGTAACAGTTATTTTCCCTTAAATTAAAAACACGACATACAATATTATTGAAACGCACGAACTGATAAAAACAAACGAAACGCATTAATGTGCGTCGACGCGTTGTAGCAATACCTCGACACTTTGTAGCAATAGCTCGACACTTTGTAGTAATAGCTCGACAGTAAACAAATGTACGTTTAAAATGAATCCAGATTAATTAAAATTACAAAATACAAACGTAAACGATCCTACCTTAATATTCAGCCAATAACAGTCGTACTTAATAATTACGCAATATTGCGCGCAGAATTGACGCTATCCAAAGCGTCCAAAATGGCGGTATTTCCGGTAGGTTTTCCCGCGTTGCGGTACAAGACGCCACGCCTTGTAAAACTGGAACAACGAAGCTTTTCCCTCGAAATCGAGGTTGACGAAAAGACGGTATCGGTATGGAATCACCTGGATTCCTAAAGGTGTGACAATAAAGCCGGTCGAAGGGACGTGATGGCTACAGGTGGAAATGATGCCAACAATAAACTGGTCACTCACTAGGCTTTAATAATTTATCCTCTCTCAGAGAGCTTTAACACCTCAATTATTATCACTGAACTCGAAATTACCTTTAAGGTAAACGGAATTAGTGAGATCCGCCGAAGCGAGAAATTAATACGATAACGATATAAATGGGCGATGTTCCCACTACGAAAATCCCAACGGTACTGGTAGTTGGTAGGAACTTTTCCCCCCTCTAAGCTAATCTTCCCAACGCGTGCGAGTTTTGCACGTGCTCCTACAAGAAAATTCCAAGACGGAAGTAACTATCGGGACTTAATGGAATAAACTATAGAACTTAAAAATTAAATTTAAATAATTAATGCGAAAATTTAAACGAACGTTACAAAACGATTACAAGTTTAACTGAATACAAATACAAGTCCCAACTCCATGATAGTCCAAATGAATAAAAAATTCGTACAAACTCCTTAAAAACGGTGTTGACTTAAAAATCTCGACAGAAGTTTAAATGAATACAAATGAACAAAATACATGTCCCAACTACACCATAGTCCAAACTAAATTCTCTAAAAAAAAAAATATAGCTCCGAGATACTCAAACGAATATAAAATTTTGCTCCGAGATAGTGATACAATTACAAGTTTAACTGAATACAAATACAAGTCCCAACTCCATGATAGTCCAAATGAATAAAAAATTCCCTAAAAAAAAAAATATAGCTCCGAGATACTCAAACGAATATAAAATTTTGCTCCGAGATAGTTAACCGATTACAAGTTTAAATGAATACAAATACAAGTCCCAACTCCAAGATAGTCGAAATTAAATTAAATGGAGTAGGTAATTAATTCATCAAACGAATATAAAATTTTGCTCCGAGATAGTCAAACTAATATAAAATTTTGCTCCGAGATACTCAAACGAATATAAAATTTTGCTCCGAGATACTCAAACGAATATAAAATTTTGCTCCGAGATAGTTAACCGATTACAAGTTTAAATGAATACAAATACAAGTCCCAACTGCACGATAGTCAAAACTATATTCTCTAAAAAAAAAAATATAGCTCCGAGATAGTCAAACAAATATAAAATTTTGCTCCGAGATAGTGAAACGATTACAAGTTTTAATGAATAAAAAATTCTCTAAAAAAAAAATTATAGCTCCGAGATACTCAACGAATATAATATTTTGCTCCGAGATACTCAAACGAATATAAAATTTTGCTCCGAGATAATCAAACAAAATAATATAAAATTTTGCTCCGAGATAGTCATACGACTATATAATTTTGCTCCGAGATAGTGAAACGATTACAAGTTTAAATGAATAAAAAATTCTCTAAAAAAAAAAATATAGCTCCGAGATACTCAAACGAATATATAATTTTGCTCCGAGTTACTCAAACGAATATAAAATTTTGCTCCGAGATAGTTACACGAATATAAAATTTTGCTCCGAGATAGTGAAACGATTACAAGTTTAAATGAACACAAATACAAGTCCCAACTCCAAGATAGTCGAAATAAAATTCTGCAAAGAAAAGGTTAGGGAAATGATTTAATAAATTCGTACAAACTCCTTAAAAACGGTGTTGATTTAAAAATCTCGACAGAAGTTTAAATGAATACAAATGAACAAAATACATGTCCCAACTACACCATAGTCAAAACTAAATTCTAAAATAAAAAAAAATTTTATAGTGAAACGATTACAATTTTAAATGAATACAAATACAAGTCCCAACTCCAAGATAGTCGAAATTAAATTCTCTAAAGAATAGGTTAGGGAAATGATTTAATAAAGTCGTACAAACTCCTTGAAAACGGTGTTGATTTAAAAAAATATACATGATTGATGCCAAAAGGTTAAATGGAGTAGGTAATTACTTCATCAAATGCGACAATTAAAATAGCCTTTGAATTTAAAAAAATATAGCTCCGAGATACACTTTGCTCCGAGATAGTGAAACGATTACAAGTTTTAATGAATAAAAAATTCTCTAAAAAAAAAATTACAGCTCCGAGATACTCAACGAATATAATATTTTGCTTCGAGATACTCAAACGAATATAAAATTTTGCTCCGAGATAATCAAACAAAATAATATAAAATTTTGCTCCGAGATAGTCATACGACTATATAATTTTGCTCCGAGATAGTGAAACGATTACAAGTTTAAATGAATAAAAAATTCTCTAAAAAAAAAAATATAGCTCCGAGATACTCAAACGAATATATAATTTTGCTCCGAGTTACTCAAACGAATATAAAATTTTGCTCCGAGATAGTTACACGAATATAAAATTTTGCTCCGAGATAGTGAAACGATTACAAGTTTAAATGAACACAAATACAAGTCCCAACTCCAAGATAGTCGAAATAAAATTCTGCAAAGAAAAGGTTAGGGAAATGATTTAATAAATTCGTACAAACTCCTTAAAAACGGTGTTGATTTAAAAATCTCGACAGAAGTTTAAATGAATACAAATGAACAAAATACATGTCCCAACTACACCATAGTCAAAACTAAATTCTAAAATAAAAAAAAATTTTATAGTGAAACGATTACAATTTTAAATGAATACAAATACAAGTCCCAACTCCAAGATAGTCGAAATTAAATTCTCTAAAGAATAGGTTAGGGAAATGATTTAATAAAGTCGTACAAACTCCTTGAAAACGGTGTTGATTTAAAAAAATATACATGATTGATGCCAAAAGGTTAAATGGAGTAGGTAATTACTTCATCAAATGCGACAATTAAAATAGCCTTTGAATTTAAAAAAATATAGCTCCGAGATACACTTTGCTCCGAGATAGTGAAACGATTACAAGTTTAAATGAATACAAATACACGATAGTCGAAATTAAATTCTCTAAAGAAAAGGTTAGGGAAATGATTTAATGAAGACGTACAAACTCCTTGAAAACGGTGTTGATTTAAAAACCTCGACAGAAGGATTGATGCCAAAAGGTTAAATGGAGTAGGTAATTACTTCATCAAATGCGACAATTAAAATAGCCTTTGAATTTAAAAAAATATAGCTCCGAGATACACTTTGCTCCGAGATAGTGAAACGATTACAAGTTTAAATGAATACAAATACACGATAGTCGAAATTAAATTCTCTAAAGAAAAGGTTAGGGAAATGATTTAATAAATTCGTACAAACTCCTTAAAAACGGTGTTGATTTAAAAATCTCGACAGAAGTTTAAATGAATACAAATGAACAAAATACATGTCCCAACTACACCATAGTCCAAACTAAATTCTCTAAAAAAAAAAATATAGCTCCGAGATACTCAATCAAATATAAAATTTTGCTCCGAGATAGTCAAACGAATATAAACGATTACAAGTTTAAATGAATAAAAAATTCTCTAAAAAAAAATATAGCTCCGAGATACTCAAACGAATATAATATTTTGCTCCGAGATACTCAAACAAATATAAAATTTTGCTCCGAGATAGTGAAACGATTACAAGTTTAAATGAATAAAAATTTCACTAAAAAAAAAATATAGCTCCGAGATACTCAAACCAATATAAAATTTTGCTCCGAGATACTCAAACGAATATAAAATTTTGCTCCGAGATAGTGAAACGATTACAAGTTTAAATGAACACAAATACAAGTCCCAACTCCAAGATAGTCGAAATAAAATTCTGCAAAGAAAAGGTTAGGGAAATGATTTAATAAATTCGTACAAACTCCTTAAAAACGGTGTTGATTTAAAAATCTCGACAGAAGTTTAAATGAATACAAATGAACAAAATACATGTCCCAACTACACCATAGTCCAAACTAAATTCTCTAAAAAAAAAATATAGCTCCGAGATACTCAAACGAATATAAAATTTTACTCCGAGATAGTGAAACGATTACAAGTTTAACTGAATACAAATACAAGTCCCAACTCCATGATAGTCCAAATGAATAAAAAATTCGTACAAACTCCTTAAAAACGGTGTTGACTTAAAAATCTCGACAGAAGTTTAAATGAATACAAATGAACAAAATACATGTCCCAACTACACCATAGTCCAAACTAAATTCTCTAAAAAAAAAATATAGCTCCGAGATACTCAAACGAATATAAAATTTTGCTCCGAGATAGTCAAACTAATATAAAATTTTGCTCCGAGATACTCAAACGAATATAAAATTTTGCTCCAAGATACTCAAACGAATATAAAATTTTGCTCCGAGATAGTTAACCGATTACAAGTTTAAATGAATACAAATACAAGTCCCAACTGCACGATAGTCAAAACTATATTCTCTAAAAAAAAAAATATAGCTCCGAGATAGTCAAACAAATATAAAATTTTGCTCCGAGATAGTGAAACGATTACAAGTTTTAATGAATAAAAAATTCACTAAAAAAAAAAATATAGCTCCGAGATACTCAAACGAATATAATATTTTGCTCCGAGATACTCAAACGAATATAAAATTTTGCTCCGAGATAATCAAACAAATATAAAATTTTGCTCCGAGATAGTCATACGAATATATAATTTTGCTCCGAGATAGTGAAACGATTACAAGTTTAAATGAATAAAAAATTCTCTAAAAAAAAAAATATAGCTCCGAGATACTCAAACGAATATAACATTTTGCTCCGAGATATAGTGAAACGATTACAATTTTAAATGAATACAAATACAAGTCCCAACTCCAAGATAGTCGAAATTAAATTCTCTAAAGAAAAGGTTAGGGAAATCATTTAATAAAGTCGTACAAACTCCTTGAAAACGGTGTTGATTTAAAAATCTCGACAGAAGGATTGATGCCAAAAGGTTAAATGGAGTAGGTAATTACTTCATCAAATGCGACAATTAAAATAGCCTTTGAATTTAAAAAAATATAGCTCCGAGATACACTTTGCTCCGAGATAGTGAAACGATTACAAGTTTAAATGAATACAAATACACGATAGTCGAAATTAAATTCTCTAAAGAAAAGGTTAGGGAAATGATTTAATAAATTCGTACAAACTCCTTAAAAACGGTGTTGATTTAAAAATCTCGACAGAAGTTTAAATGAATACAAATGAACAAAATACATGTCCCAACTACACCATTGTCCAAACTAAATTCTCTAAAAAAAAATATAGCTCCGAGATACTCAAACGAATATAAAATTTTGCTCCGAGATAGTGAAACGATTACAAGTTTAACTGAATACAAATACAAGTCCCAACTCCATGATAGTCCAAATGAATAAAAAATTCGTACAAACTCCTTAAAAACGGTGTTGACTTAAAAATCTCGACAGAAGTTTAAATGAATACAAATGAACAAAATACATGTCCCAACTACACCATAGTCCAAACTAAATTCTCTAAAAAAAAAAATATAGCTCCGAGATACTCAAACGAATATAAAATTTTGCTCCGAGATAGTGATACAATTACAAGTTTAACTGAATACAAATACAAGTCCCAACTCCATGATAGTCCAAATGAATAAAAAATTCCCTAAAAAAAAAAATATAGCTCCGAGATACTCAAACGAATATAAAATTTTGCTCCGAGATAGTCAAACTAATATAAAATTTTGCTCCGAGATAGTCAAACAAATATAAAATTTTGCTCCGAGATAGTGAAACGATTACAAGTTTTAATGAATAAAAAATTCACTAAAAAAAAAAATATAGCTCCGAGATACTCAAACGAATATAATATTTTGCTCCGAGATACTCAAACGAATATAAAATTTTGCTCCGAGATAATCAAACAAATATAAAATTTTGCTCCGAGATAGTCATACGAATATATAATTTTGCTCCGAGATAGTGAAACGATTACAAGTTTAAATGAATAAAAAATTCTCTAAAAAAAAAAATATAGCTCCGAGATACTCAAACGAATATAACATTTTGCTCCGAGATATAGTGAAACGATTACAATTTTAAATGAATACAAATACAAGTCCCAACTCCAAGATAGTCGAAATTAAATTCTCTAAAGAAAAGGTTAGGGAAATCATTTAATAAAGTCGTACAAACTCCTTGAAAACGGTGTTGATTTAAAAATCTCGACAGAAGGATTGATGCCAAAAGGTTAAATGGAGTAGGTAATTACTTCATCAAATGCGACAATTAAAATAGCCTTTGAATTTAAAAAAATATAGCTCCGAGATACACTTTGCTCCGAGATAGTGAAACGATTACAAGTTTAAATGAATACAAATACACGATAGTCGAAATTAAATTCTCTAAAGAAAAGGTTAGGGAAATGATTTAATAACTTCGTACAAACTCCTTAAAAACGGTGTTGATTTAAAAATCTCGACAGAAGTTTAAATGAATACAAATGAACAAAATACATGTCCCAACTACACCATTGTCCAAACTAAATTCTCTAAAAAAAAAATATAGCTCCGAGATACTCAATCAAATATAAAATTTTGCTCCGAGATAGTCAAACTAATATAAAATTTTGCTCCGAGATAGTCAAACGAATATAAACGATTACAAGTTTAAATGAATAAAAAATTCACTAAAAAAAAAAATATAGCTCCGAGATACTCAAACCAATATAAAATTTTGCTCCGAGATACTCAAACGAATATAAAATTTTGCTCCGAGATAGTGAAACGATTACAAGTTTAAATGAATACAAATGCAAGTCCCAACTCCATGATAGTCCAAATGAATAAAAAATTCCCTAAAAAAAAAAATATAGCTCCGAGATACTCAAACGAATATAACATTTTGCTCCGAGATATAGTGAAACGATTACAATTTTAAATGAATACAAATACAAGTCCCAACTCCAAGATAGTCGAAATTAAATTCTCTAAAGAAAAGGTTAGGGAAATCATTTAATAAAGTCGTACAAACTCCTTGAAAACGGTGTTGATTTAAAAATCTCGACAGAAGGATTGATGCCAAAAGGTTAAATGGAGTAGGTAATTACTTCATCAAATGCGACAATTAAAATAGCCTTTGAATTTAAAAAAATATAGCTCCGAGATACACTTTGCTCCGAGATAGTGAAACGATTACAAGTTTAAATGAATACAAATACACGATAGTCGAAATTAAATTCTCTAAAGAAAAGGTTAGGGAAATGATTTAATAACTTCGTACAAACTCCTTAAAAACGGTGTTGATTTAAAAATCTCGACAGAAGTTTAAATGAATACAAATGAACAAAATACATGTCCCAACTACACCATTGTCCAAACTAAATTCTCTAAAAAAAAAATATAGCTCCGAGATACTCAATCAAATATAAAATTTTGCTCCGAGATAGTCAAACTAATATAAAATTTTGCTCCGAGATAGTCAAACGAATATAAACGATTACAAGTTTAAATGAATAAAAAATTCACTAAAAAAAAAAATATAGCTCCGAGATACTCAAACCAATATAAAATTTTGCTCCGAGATACTCAAACGAATATAAAATTTTGCTCCGAGATAGTGAAACGATTACAAGTTTAAATGAATACAAATACAAGTCCCAACTCCATGATAGTCCAAATGAATAAAAAATTCCCTAAAAAAAAAAATATAGCTCCGAGATACTCAAACGAATATAACATTTTGCTCCGAGATATAGTGAAACGATTACAATTTTAAATGAATACAAATACAAGTCCCAACTCCAAGATAGTCGAAATTAAATTCTCTAAAGAAAAGGTTAGGGAAATCATTTAATAAAGTCGTACAAACTCCTTGAAAACGGTGTTGATTTAAAAATCTCGACAGAAGGATTGATGCCAAAAGGTTAAATGGAGTAGGTAATTACTTCATCAAATGCGACAATTAAAATAGCCTTTGAATTTAAAAAAATATAGCTCCGAGATACACTTTGCTCCGAGATAGTGAAACGATTACAAGTTTAAATGAATACAAATACACGATAGTCGAAATTAAATTCTCTAAAGAAAAGGTTAGGGAAATGATTTAATAACTTCGTACAAACTCCTTAAAAACGGTGTTGATTTAAAAATCTCGACAGAAGTTTAAATGAATACAAATGAACAAAATACATGTCCCAACTACACCATTGTCCAAACTAAATTCTCTAAAAAAAAAATATAGCTCCGAGATACTCAATCAAATATAAAATTTTGCTCCGAGATAGTCAAACTAATATAAAATTTTGCTCCGAGATAGTCAAACGAATATAAACGATTACAAGTTTAAATGAATAAAAAATTCACTAAAAAAAAAAATATAGCTCCGAGATACTCAAACCAATATAAAATTTTGCTCCGAGATACTCAAACGAATATAAAATTTTGCTCCGAGATAGTGAAACGATTACAAGTTTAAATGAATACAAATACAAGTCCCAACTCCATGATAGTCCAAATGAATAAAAAATTCCCTAAAAAAAAAAATATAGCTCCGAGATACTCAAACGAATATAACATTTTGCTCCGAGATATAGTGAAACGATTACAATTTTAAATGAATACAAATACAAGTCCCAACTCCAAGATAGTCGAAATTAAATTCTCTAAAGAAAAGGTTAGGGAAATCATTTAATAAAGTCGTACAAACTCCTTGAAAACGGTGTTGATTTAAAAATCTCGACAGAAGGATTGATGCCAAAAGGTTAAATGGAGTAGGTAATTACTTCATCAAATGCGACAATTAAAATAGCCTTTGAATTTAAAAAAATATAGCTCCGAGATACACTTTGCTCCGAGATAGTGAAACGATTACAAGTTTAAATGAATACAAATACACGATAGTCGAAATTAAATTCTCTAAAGAAAAGGTTAGGGAAATGATTTAATAACTTCGTACAAACTCCTTAAAAACGGTGTTGATTTAAAAATCTCGACAGAAGTTTAAATGAATACAAATGAACAAAATACATGTCCCAACTACACCATTGTCCAAACTAAATTCTCTAAAAAAAAAATATAGCTCCGAGATACTCAATCAAATATAAAATTTTGCTCCGAGATAGTCAAACTAATATAAAATTTTGCTCCGAGATAGTCAAACGAATATAAACGATTACAAGTTTAAATGAATAAAAAATTCACTAAAAAAAAAAATATAGCTCCGAGATACTCAAACCAATATAAAATTTTGCTCCGAGATACTCAAACGAATATAAAATTTTGCTCCGAGATAGTGAAACGATTACAAGTTTAAATGAATACAAATACAAGTCCCAACTCCATGATAGTCCAAATGAATAAAAAATTCCCTAAAAAAAAAAATATAGCTCCGAGATACTCAAACGAATATAACATTTTGCTCCGAGATATAGTGAAACGATTACAATTTTAAATGAATACAAATACAAGTCCCAACTCCAAGATAGTCGAAATTAAATTCTCTAAAGAAAAGGTTAGGGAAATCATTTAATAAAGTCGTACAAACTCCTTGAAAACGGTGTTGATTTAAAAATCTCGACAGAAGGATTGATGCCAAAAGGTTAAATGGAGTAGGTAATTACTTCATCAAATGCGACAATTAAAATAGCCTTTGAATTTAAAAAAATATAGCTCCGAGATACACTTTGCTCCGAGATAGTGAAACGATTACAAGTTTAAATGAATACAAATACACGATAGTCGAAATTAAATTCTCTAAAGAAAAGGTTAGGGAAATGATTTAATAACTTCGTACAAACTCCTTAAAAACGGTGTTGATTTAAAAATCTCGACAGAAGTTTAAATGAATACAAATGAACAAAATACATGTCCCAACTACACCATTGTCCAAACTAAATTCTCTAAAAAAAAAATATAGCTCCGAGATACTCAATCAAATATAAAATTTTGCTCCGAGATAGTCAAACTAATATAAAATTTTGCTCCGAGATAGTCAAACGAATATAAACGATTACAAGTTTAAATGAATAAAAAATTCACTAAAAAAAAAAATATAGCTCCGAGATACTCAAACCAATATAAAATTTTGCTCCGAGATACTCAAACGAATATAAAATTTTGCTCCGAGATAGTGAAACGATTACAAGTTTAAATGAATACAAATACAAGTCCCAACTCCATGATAGTCCAAATGAATAAAAAATTCCCTAAAAAAAAAAATATAGCTCCGAGATACTCAAACGAATATAACATTTTGCTCCGAGATATAGTGAAACGATTACAATTTTAAATGAATACAAATACAAGTCCCAACTCCAAGATAGTCGAAATTAAATTCTCTAAAGAAAAGGTTAGGGAAATCATTTAATAAAGTGGTACAAACTCCTTGAAAACGGTGTTGATTTAAAAATCTCGACAGAAGGATTGATGCCAAAAGGTTAAATGGAGTAGGTAATTACTTCATCAAATGCGACAATTAAAATAGCCTTTGAATTTAAAAAAATATAGCTCCGAGATACACTTTGCTCCGAGATAGTGAAACGATTACAAGTTTAAATGAATACAAATACACGATAGTCGAAATTAAATTCTCTAAAGAAAAGGTTAGGGAAATGATTTAATAACTTCGTACAAACTCCTTAAAAACGGTGTTGATTTAAAAATCTCGACAGAAGTTTAAATGAATACAAATGAACAAAATACATGTCCCAACTACACCATTGTCCAAACTAAATTCTCTAAAAAAAAAATATAGCTCCGAGATACTCAATCAAATATAAAATTTTGCTCCGAGATAGTCAAACTAATATAAAATTTTGCTCCGAGATAGTCAAACGAATATAAACGATTACAAGTTTAAATGAATAAAAAATTCACTAAAAAAAAAAATATAGCTCCGAGATACTCAAACCAATATAAAATTTTGCTCCGAGATACTCAAACGAATATAAAATTTTGCTCCGAGATAGTGAAACGATTACAAGTTTAAATGAATACAAATACAAGTCCCAACTCCATGATAGTCCAAATGAATAAAAAATTCCCTAAAAAAAAAAATATAGCTCCGAGATACTCAAACGAATATAACATTTTGCTCCGAGATATAGTGAAACGATTACAATTTTAAATGAATACAAATACAAGTCCCAACTCCAAGATAGTCGAAATTAAATTCTCTAAAGAAAAGGTTAGGGAAATCATTTAATAAAGTCGTACAAACTCCTTGAAAACGGTGTTGATTTAAAAATCTCGACAGAAGGATTGATGCCAAAAGGTTAAATGGAGTAGGTAATTACTTCATCAAATGCGACAATTAAAATAGCCTTTGAATTTAAAAAAATATAGCTCCGAGATACACTTTGCTCCGAGATAGTGAAACGATTACAAGTTTAAATGAATACAAATACACGATAGTCGAAATTAAATTCTCTAAAGAAAAGGTTAGGGAAATGATTTAATAACTTCGTACAAACTCCTTAAAAACGGTGTTGATTTAAAAATCTCGACAGAAGTTTAAATGAATACAAATGAACAAAATACATGTCCCAACTACACCATTGTCCAAACTAAATTCTCTAAAAAAAAAATATAGCTCCGAGATACTCAATCAAATATAAAATTTTGCTCCGAGATAGTCAAACTAATATAAAATTTTGCTCCGAGATAGTCAAACGAATATAAACGATTACAAGTTTAAATGAATAAAAAATTCACTAAAAAAAAAAAATATAGCTCCGAGATACTCAAACCAATATAAAATTTTGCTCCGAGATACTCAAACGAATATAAAATTTTGCTCCGAGATAGTGAAACGATTACAAGTTTAAATGAATACAAATACAAGTCCCAACTCCATGATAGTCCAAATGAATAAAAAATTCCCTAAAAAAAAAAATATAGCTCCGAGATACTCAAACGAATATAACATTTTGCTCCGAGATATAGTGAAACGATTACAATTTTAAATGAATACAAATACAAGTCCCAACTCCAAGATAGTCGAAATTAAATTCTCTAAAGAAAAGGTTAGGGAAATCATTTAATAAAGTCGTACAAACTCCTTGAAAACGGTGTTGATTTAAAAATCTCGACAGAAGGATTGATGCCAAAAGGTTAAATGGAGTAGGTAATTACTTCATCAAATGCGACAATTAAAATAGCCTTTGAATTTAAAAAAATATAGCTCCGAGATACACTTTGCTCCGAGATAGTGAAACGATTACAAGTTTAAATGAATACAAATACACGATAGTCGAAATTAAATTCTCTAAAGAAAAGGTTAGGGAAATGATTTAATAACTTCGTACAAACTCCTTAAAAACGGTGTTGATTTAAAAATCTCGACAGAAGTTTAAATGAATACAAATGAACAAAATACATGTCCCAACTACACCATTGTCCAAACTAAATTCTCTAAAAAAAAAATATAGCTCCGAGATACTCAATCAAATATAAAATTTTGCTCCGAGATAGTCAAACTAATATAAAATTTTGCTCCGAGATAGTCAAACGAATATAAACGATTACAAGTTTAAATGAATAAAAAATTCACTAAAAAAAAAAATATAGCTCCGAGATACTCAAACCAATATAAAATTTTGCTCCGAGATACTCAAACGAATATAAAATTTTGCTCCGAGATAGTGAAACGATTACAAGTTTAAATGAATACAAATACAAGTCCCAACTCCATGATAGTCCAAATGAATAAAAAATTCCCTAAAAAAAAAAATATATTGCTCCGAGATAGTCAAACGAATATAAACGATTACAAGTTTAAATGAATAAAAAATTCACTAAAAAAAAAAATATAGCTCCGAGATACTCAAACTAATATAAAATTTTGCTCCGAGATACTCAAACGAATATAAAATTTTGCTCCGAGATAATCAAACAAATATAAAATTTTGCTCCGAGATAGTCATACGAATATAAAATTTTGCTCCGAGATAGTCAAACGAATATAAACGATTACAAGTTTAAATGAATAAAAAATTCACTAAAAAAAAAAATATAGCTCCGAGATACTCAAACCAATATAAAATTTTGCTCCGAGATACTCAAACGAATATAAAATTTTGCTCCGAGATAGTGAAACGATTACAAGTTTAAATGAATACAAATACAAGTCCCAACTCCATGATAGTCCAAATGAATAAAAAATTCCCTAAAAAAAAAAATATAGCTCCGAGATACTCAAACGAATATAACATTTTGCTCCGAGATATAGTGAAACGATTACAATTTTAAATGAATACAAATACAAGTCCCAACTCCAAGATAGTCGAAATTAAATTCTCTAAAGAAAAGGTTAGGGAAATCATTTAATAAAGTCGTACAAACTCCTTGAAAACGGTGTTGATTTAAAAATCTCGACAGAAGGATTGATGCCAAAAGGTTAAATGGAGTAGGTAATTACTTCATCAAATGCGACAATTAAAATAGCCTTTGAATTTAAAAATATATAGCTCCGAGATACACTTTGCTCCGAGATAGTGAAACGATTACAAGTTTAAATGAATACAAATACACGATAGTCGAAATTAAATTCTCTAAAGAAAAGGTTAGGGAAATGATTTAATAAATTCGTACAAACTCCTTAAAAACGGTGTTGATTTAAAAATCTCGACAGAAGTTTAAATGAATACAAATGAACAAAATACATGTCCCAACTACACCATAGTCCAAACTAAATTCTCTAAAAAAAAAATATAGCTCCGAGATACTCAAACGAATATAAAATTTTACTCCGAGATAGTGAAACGATTACAAGTTTAACTGAATACAAATACAAGTCCCAACTCCATGATAGTCCAAATGAATAAAAAATTCGTACAAACTCCTTAAAAACGGTGTTGACTTAAAAATCTCGACAGAAGTTTAAATGAATACAAATGAACAAAATACATGTCCCAACTACACCATAGTCCAAACTAAATTCTCTAAAAAAAAAATATAGCTCCGAGATACTCAAACGAATATAAAATTTTGCTCCGAGATAGTCAAACTAATATAAAATTTTGCTCCGAGATACTCAAACGAATATAAAATTTTGCTCCAAGATACTCAAACGAATATAAAATTTTGCTCCGAGATAGTTAACCGATTACAAGTTTAAATGAATACAAATACAAGTCCCAACTGCACGATAGTCAAAACTATATTCTCTAAAAAAAAAAATATAGCTCCGAGATAGTCAAACAAATATAAAATTTTGCTCCGAGATAGTGAAACGATTACAAGTTTTAATGAATAAAAAATTCACTAAAAAAAAAAATATAGCTCCGAGATACTCAAACGAATATAATATTTTGCTCCGAGATACTCAAACGAATATAAAATTTTGCTCCGAGATACTCAAACGAATATAAAATTTTGCTCCGAGATAATCAAACAATTATAAAATTTTGCTCCGAGATAGTCATACGAATATATAATTTTGCTCCGAGATAGTGAAACGATTACAAGTTTAAATGAATAAAAAATTCTCTAAAAAAAAAAAATATAGCTCCGAGATACTCAAACCAATATAAAATTTTGCTCCGAGATACTCAAACGAATATAAAATTTTGCTCCGAGATAATCAAACAATTATAAAATTTTGCTCCGAGATAGTCATACGAATATATAATTTTGCTCCGAGATAGTGAAACGATTACAAGTTTAAATGAATAAAAAATTCTCTAAAAAAAAAAAATATAGCTCCGAGATACTCAAACGAATATAAAATTTTGCTCCGAGATAATCAAACAAATATAAAATTTTGCTCCGAGATAGTCATACGAATATATAATTTTGCTCCGAGATAGTGAAACGATTACAAGTTTAAATGAATAAAAAATTCTCTAAAAAAAAAAATATAGCTCCGAGATACTCAAACGAATATAACATTTTGCTCCGAGATATAGTGAAACGATTACAAGTTTTAATGAATAAAAAATTCACTAAAAAAAAAAATATAGCTCCGAGATACTCAAACGAATATAATATTTTGCTCCGAGATACTCAAACGAATATAAAATTTTGCTCCGAGATAATCAAACGAATATAATATTTTGCTCCGAGATACTCAAACGAATATAAAATTTTGCTCCGAGATAGTGAAACAATTACAAGTTTAAATGAATAAAAAATTCACTAAAAAAAAAAATATAGCTCCGAGATACTCAAACCAATATAAAATTTTGCTCCGAGATACTCACGAATATAAAATTTTGCTCCGAGATAGTGAAACGATTAAAAGTTTAAATGAATAAAAAATTCTCTAAAAAAAAAAATATAGCTCCGAGATACTCAAACGAATATAAAATTTTGCTCCGAGATACTCAAACGAATATAAAATTTTGCTCCGAGATAATCAAACAAATATAAAGTTTTGCTCCGAGATAGTCAAACGAATATAAAATTTTTTTCCGAGATAGTGAAACGATTACAAGTTTAAATGAATAAAAAATTCACTAAAAAAAAAAATATAGCTCCGAGATACTCAAACCAATATAAAATTTTGCTCCGAGATACTCAAACGAATATAAAATTTTGCTCCGAGATAATCAAACAAATATAAAATTTTGCTCCGAGATAGTCATACGAATATATAATTTTGCTCCGAGATAGTGAAACGATTACAAGTTTAAATGAATAAAAAATTCTCTAAAAAAAAAAATATAGCTCCGAGATACTCAAACGAATATAACATTTTGCTCCGAGATATAGTGAAACGATTACAATTTTAAATGAATACAAATACAAGTCCCAACTCCAAGATAGTCGAAATTAAATTCTCTAAAGAAAAGGTTAGGGAAATCATTTAATAAAGTCGTACAAACTCCTTGAAAACGGTGTTGATTTAAAAATCTCGACAGAAGGATTGATGCCAAAAGGTTAAATGGAGTAGGTAATTACTTCATCAAATGCGACAATTAAAATAGCCTTTGAATTTAAAAAAATATAGCTCCGAGATACACTTTGCTCCGAGATAGTGAAACGATTACAAGTTTAAATGAATACAAATACACGATAGTCGAAATTAAATTCTCTAAAGAAAAGGTTAGGGAAATGATTTAATAACTTCGTACAAACTCCTTAAAAACGGTGTTGATTTAAAAATCTCGACAGAAGTTTAAATGAATACAAATGAACAAAATACATGTCCCAACTACACCATTGTCCAAACTAAATTCTCTAAAAAAAAAATATAGCTCCGAGATACTCAATCAAATATAAAATTTTGCTCCGAGATAGTCAAACTAATATAAAATTTTGCTCCGAGATAGTCAAACGAATATAAACGATTACAAGTTTAAATGAATAAAAAATTCACTAAAAAAAAAAATATAGCTCCGAGATACTCAAACCAATATAAAATTTTGCTCCGAGATACTCAAACGAATATAAAATTTTGCTCCGAGATAGTGAAACGATTACAAGTTTAAATGAATACAAATACAAGTCCCAACTCCATGATAGTCCAAATGAATAAAAAATTCCCTAAAAAAAAAAATATAGCTCCGAGATACTCAAACGAATATAACATTTTGCTCCGAGATATAGTGAAACGATTACAATTTTAAATGAATACAAATACAAGTCCCAACTCCAAGATAGTCGAAATTAAATTCTCTAAAGAAAAGGTTAGGGAAATCATTTAATAAAGTCGTACAAACTCCTTGAAAACGGTGTTGATTTAAAAATCTCGACAGAAGGATTGATGCCAAAAGGTTAAATGGAGTAGGTAATTACTTCATCAAATGCGACAATTAAAATAGCCTTTGAATTTAAAAAAATATAGCTCCGAGATACACTTTGCTCCGAGATAGTGAAACGATTACAAGTTTAAATGAATACAAATACACGATAGTCGAAATTAAATTCTCTAAAGAAAAGGTTAGGGAAATGATTTAATAACTTCGTACAAACTCCTTAAAAACGGTGTTGATTTAAAAATCTCGACAGAAGTTTAAATGAATACAAATGAACAAAATACATGTCCCAACTACACCATTGTCCAAACTAAATTCTCTAAAAAAAAAATATAGCTCCGAGATACTCAATCAAATATAAAATTTTGCTCCGAGATAGTCAAACTAATATAAAATTTTGCTCCGAGATAGTCAAACGAATATAAACGATTACAAGTTTAAATGAATAAAAAATTCACTAAAAAAAAAAATATAGCTCCGAGATACTCAAACCAATATAAAATTTTGCTCCGAGATACTCAAACGAATATAAAATTTTGCTCCGAGATAGTGAAACGATTACAAGTTTAAATGAATACAAATACAAGTCCCAACTCCATGATAGTCCAAATGAATAAAAAATTCCCTAAAAAAAAAAATATAGCTCCGAGATACTCAAACGAATATAACATTTTGCTCCGAGATATAGTGAAACGATTACAATTTTAAATGAATACAAATACAAGTCCCAACTCCAAGATAGTCGAAATTAAATTCTCTAAAGAAAAGGTTAGGGAAATCATTTAATAAAGTCGTACAAACTCCTTGAAAACGGTGTTGATTTAAAAATCTCGACAGAAGGATTGATGCCAAAAGGTTAAATGGAGTAGGTAATTACTTCATCAAATGCGACAATTAAAATAGCCTTTGAATTTAAAAAAATATAGCTCCGAGATACACTTTGCTCCGAGATAGTGAAACGATTACAAGTTTAAATGAATACAAATACACGATAGTCGAAATTAAATTCTCTAAAGAAAAGGTTAGGGAAATGATTTAATAACTTCGTACAAACTCCTTAAAAACGGTGTTGATTTAAAAATCTCGACAGAAGTTTAAATGAATACAAATGAACAAAATACATGTCCCAACTACACCATTGTCCAAACTAAATTCTCTAAAAAAAAAATATAGCTCCGAGATACTCAATCAAATATAAAATTTTGCTCCGAGATAGTCAAACTAATATAAAATTTTGCTCCGAGATAGTCAAACGAATATAAACGATTACAAGTTTAAATGAATAAAAAATTCACTAAAAAAAAAAATATAGCTCCGAGATACTCAAACCAATATAAAATTTTGCTCCGAGATACTCAAACGAATATAAAATTTTGCTCCGAGATAGTGAAACGATTACAAGTTTAAATGAATACAAATACAAGTCCCAACTCCATGATAGTCCAAATGAATAAAAAATTCCCTAAAAAAAAAAATATAGCTCCGAGATACTCAAACAAATATAAAATTTTGCTCCGAGATATAGTGAAACGATTACAATTTTAAATGAATACAAATACAAGTCCCAACTCCAAGATAGTCGAAATTAAATTCTCTAAAGAAAAGGTTAGGGAAATCATTTAATAAAGTCGTACAAACTCCTTGAAAACGGTGTTGATTTAAAAATCTCGACAGAAGGATTGATGCCAAAAGGTTAAATGGAGTAGGTAATTACTTCATCAAATGCGACAATTAAAATAGCCTTTGAATTTAAAAAAATATAGCTCCGAGATACACTTTGCTCCGAGATAGTGAAACGATTACAAGTTTAAATGAATACAAATACACGATAGTCGAAATTAAATTCTCTAAAGAAAAGGTTAGGGAAATGATTTAATAACTTCGTACAAACTCCTTAAAAACGGTGTTGATTTAAAAATCTCGACAGAAGTTTAAATGAATACAAATGAACAAAATACATGTCCCAACTACACCATTGTCCAAACTAAATTCTCTAAAAAAAAATATAGCTCCGAGATACTCAAACGAATATAAAATTTTGCTCCGAGATAGTGAAACGATTACAAGTTTAACTGAATACAAATACAAGTCCCAACTCCATGATAGTCCAAATGAATAAAAAATTCGTACAAACTCCTTAAAAACGGTGTTGACTTAAAAATCTCGACAGAAGTTTAAATGAATACAAATGAACAAAATACATGTCCCAACTACACCATAGTCCAAACTAAATTCTCTAAAAAAAAAAATATAGCTCCGAGATACTCAAACGAATATAAAATTTTGCTCCGAGATAGTGATACAATTACAAGTTTAACTGAATACAAATACAAGTCCCAACTCCATGATAGTCCAAATGAATAAAAAATTCCCTAAAAAAAAAAATATAGCTCCGAGATACTCAAACGAATATAAAATTTTGCTCCGAGATAGTCAAACTAATATAAAATTTTGCTCCGAGATAGTCAAACAAATATAAAATTTTGCTCCGAGATAGTGAAACGATTACAAGTTTAAATGAATACAAATACAAGTCCCAACTCCATGATAGTCCAAATGAATAAAAAATTCCCTAAAAAAAAAAATATAGCTCCGAGATACTCAAACAAATATAAAATTTTGCTCCGAGATATAGTGAAACGATTACAAGTTTAAATGAATACAAATACAAGTCCCAACTCCATGATAGTCCAAATGAATAAAAAATTCCCTAAAAAAAAAAATATAGCTCCGAGATACTCAAACAAATATAAAATTTTGCTCCGAGATATAGTGAAACGATTACAATTTTAAATGAATACAAATACAAGTCCCAACTCCAAGATAGTCGAAATTAAATTCTCTAAAGAAAAGGTTAGGGAAATCATTTAATAAAGTCGTACAAACTCCTTGAAAACGGTGTTGATTTAAAAATCTCGACAGAAGGATTGATGCCAAAAGGTTAAATGGAGTAGGTAATTACTTCATCAAATGCGACAATTAAAATAGCCTTTGAATTTAAAAATATATAGCTCCGAGATACACTTTGCTCCGAGATAGTGAAACGATTACAAGTTTAAATGAATACAAATACACGATAGTCGAAATTAAATTCTCTAAAGAAAAGGTTAGGGAAATGATTTAATAAATTCGTACAAACTCCTTAAAAACGGTGTTGATTTAAAAATCTCGACAGAAGTTTAAATGAATACAAATGAACAAAATACATGTCCCAACTACACCATAGTCCAAACTAAATTCTCTAAAAAAAAAATATAGCTCCGAGATACTCAAACGAATATAAAATTTTACTCCGAGATAGTGAAACGATTACAAGTTTAACTGAATACAAATACAAGTCCCAACTCCATGATAGTCCAAATGAATAAAAAATTCGTACAAACTCCTTAAAAACGGTGTTGACTTAAAAATCTCGACAGAAGTTTAAATGAATACAAATGAACAAAATACATGTCCCAACTACACCATAGTCCAAACTAAATTCTCTAAAAAAAAAATATAGCTCCGAGATACTCAAACGAATATAAAATTTTGCTCCGAGATAGTCAAACTAATATAAAATTTTGCTCCGAGATAGTCAAACGAATATAAACGATTACAAGTTTAAATGAATAAAAAATTCACTAAAAAAAAAAATATAGCTCCGAGATACTCAAACCAATATAAAATTTTGCTCCGAGATACTCAAACGAATATAAAATTTTGCTCCGAGATAGTGAAACGATTACAAGTTTAAATGAATACAAATACAAGTCCCAACTCCATGATAGTCCAAATGAATAAAAAATTCCCTAAAAAAAAAAATATAGCTCCGAGATACTCAAACAAATATAAAATTTTGCTCCGAGATATAGTGAAACGATTACAATTTTAAATGAATACAAATACAAGTCCCAACTCCAAGATAGTCGAAATTAAATTCTCTAAAGAAAAGGTTAGGGAAATCATTTAATAAAGTCGTACAAACTCCTTGAAAACGGTGTTGATTTAAAAATCTCGACAGAAGGATTGATGCCAAAAGGTTAAATGGAGTAGGTAATTACTTCATCAAATGCGACAATTAAAATAGCCTTTGAATTTAAAAATATATAGCTCCGAGATACACTTTGCTCCGAGATAGTGAAACGATTACAAGTTTAAATGAATACAAATACACGATAGTCGAAATTAAATTCTCTAAAGAAAAGGTTAGGGAAATGATTTAATAAATTCGTACAAACTCCTTAAAAACGGTGTTGATTTAAAAATCTCGACAGAAGTTTAAATGAATACAAATGAACAAAATACATGTCCCAACTACACCATAGTCCAAACTAAATTCTCTAAAAAAAAAATATAGCTCCGAGATACTCAAACGAATATAAAATTTTACTCCGAGATAGTGAAACGATTACAAGTTTAACTGAATACAAATACAAGTCCCAACTCCATGATAGTCCAAATGAATAAAAAATTCGTACAAACTCCTTAAAAACGGTGTTGACTTAAAAATCTCGACAGAAGTTTAAATGAATACAAATGAACAAAATACATGTCCCAACTACACCATAGTCCAAACTAAATTCTCTAAAAAAAAAATATAGCTCCGAGATACTCAAACGAATATAAAATTTTGCTCCGAGATAGTCAAACTAATATAAAATTTTGCTCCGAGATAGTCAAACGAATATAAACGATTACAAGTTTAAATGAATAAAAAATTCACTAAAAAAAAAAATATAGCTCCGAGATACTCAAACCAATATAAAATTTTGCTCCGAGATACTCAAACGAATATAAAATTTTGCTCCGAGATAGTGAAACGATTACAAGTTTAAATGAATACAAATACAAGTCCCAACTCCATGATAGTCCAAATGAATAAAAAATTCCCTAAAAAAAAAAATATAGCTCCGAGATACTCAAACAAATATAAAATTTTGCTCCGAGATATAGTGAAACGATTACAATTTTAAATGAATACAAATACAAGTCCCAACTCCAAGATAGTCGAAATTAAATTCTCTAAAGAAAAGGTTAGGGAAATCATTTAATAAAGTCGTACAAACTCCTTGAAAACGGTGTTGATTTAAAAATCTCGACAGAAGGATTGATGCCAAAAGGTTAAATGGAGTAGGTAATTACTTCATCAAATGCGACAATTAAAATAGCCTTTGAATTTAAAAATATATAGCTCCGAGATACACTTTGCTCCGAGATAGTGAAACGATTACAAGTTTAAATGAATACAAATACACGATAGTCGAAATTAAATTCTCTAAAGAAAAGGTTAGGGAAATGATTTAATAAATTCGTACAAACTCCTTAAAAACGGTGTTGATTTAAAAATCTCGACAGAAGTTTAAATGAATACAAATGAACAAAATACATGTCCCAACTACACCATAGTCCAAACTAAATTCTCTAAAAAAAAAATATAGCTCCGAGATACTCAAACGAATATAAAATTTTGCTCCGAGATAGTCAAACTAATATAAAATTTTGCTCCGAGATAGTCAAACGAATATAAACGATTACAAGTTTAAATGAATAAAAAATTCACTAAAAAAAAAAATATAGCTCCGAGATACTCAAACCAATATAAAATTTTGCTCCGAGATACTCAAACGAATATAAAATTTTGCTCCGAGATAGTGAAACGATTACAAGTTTAAATGAATACAAATACAAGTCCCAACTCCATGATAGTCCAAATGAATAAAAAATTCCCTAAAAAAAAAAATATAGCTCCGAGATACTCAAACGAATATAACATTTTGCTCCGAGATATAGTGAAACGATTACAATTTTAAATGAATACAAATACAAGTCCCAACTCCAAGATAGTCGAAATTAAATTCTCTAAAGAAAAGGTTAGGGAAATCATTTAATAAAGTCGTACAAACTCCTTGAAAACGGTGTTGATTTAAAAATCTCGACAGAAGGATTGATGCCAAAAGGTTAAATGGAGTAGGTAATTACTTCATCAAATGCGACAATTAAAATAGCCTTTGAATTTAAAAAAATATAGCTCCGAGATACACTTTGCTCCGAGATAGTGAAACGATTACAAGTTTAAATGAATACAAATACACGATAGTCGAAATTAAATTCTCTAAAGAAAAGGTTAGGGAAATGATTTAATAAATTCGTACAAACTCCTTAAAAACGGTGTTGATTTAAAAATCTCGACAGAAGTTTAAATGAATACAAATGAACAAAATACATGTCCCAACTACACCATAGTCCAAACTAAATTCTCTAAAAAAAAAATATAGCTCCGAGATACTCAAACGAATATAAAATTTTACTCCGAGATAGTGAAACGATTACAAGTTTAACTGAATACAAATACAAGTCCCAACTCCATGATAGTCCAAATGAATAAAAAATTCGTACAAACTCCTTAAAAACGGTGTTGACTTAAAAATCTCGACAGAAGTTTAAATGAATACAAATGAACAAAATACATGTCCCAACTACACCATAGTCCAAACTAAATTCTCTAAAAAAAAAATATAGCTCCGAGATACTCAAACGAATATAAAATTTTGCTCCGAGATAGTCAAACTAATATAAAATTTTGCTCCGAGATAGTCAAACGAATATAAACGATTACAAGTTTAAATGAATAAAAAATTCACTAAAAAAAAAAATATAGCTCCGAGATACTCAAACCAATATAAAATTTTGCTCCGAGATACTCAAACGAATATAAAATTTTGCTCCGAGATAGTGAAACGATTACAAGTTTAAATGAATACAAATACAAGTCCCAACTCCATGATAGTCCAAATGAATAAAAAATTCCCTAAAAAAAAAAATATAGCTCCGAGATACTCAAACGAATATAACATTTTGCTCCGAGATATAGTGAAACGATTACAATTTTAAATGAATACAAATACAAGTCCCAACTCCAAGATAGTCGAAATTAAATTCTCTAAAGAAAAGGTTAGGGAAATCATTTAATAAAGTCGTACAAACTCCTTGAAAACGGTGTTGATTTAAAAATCTCGACAGAAGGATTGATGCCAAAAGGTTAAATGGAGTAGGTAATTACTTCATCAAATGCGACAATTAAAATAGCCTTTGAATTTAAAAAAATATAGCTCCGAGATACACTTTGCTCCGAGATAGTGAAACGATTACAAGTTTAAATGAATACAAATACACGATAGTCGAAATTAAATTCTCTAAAGAAAAGGTTAGGGAAATGATTTAATAACTTCGTACAAACTCCTTAAAAACGGTGTTGATTTAAAAATCTCGACAGAAGTTTAAATGAATACAAATGAACAAAATACATGTCCCAACTACACCATTGTCCAAACTAAATTCTCTAAAAAAAAAATATAGCTCCGAGATACTCAAACGAATATAAAATTTTGCTCCGAGATAGTCAAACTAATATAAAATTTTGCTCCGAGATAGTCAAACGAATATAAACGATTACAAGTTTAAATGAATAAAAAATTCACTAAAAAAAAAAATATAGCTCCGAGATACTCAAACCAATATAAAATTTTGCTCCGAGATACTCAAACGAATATAAAATTTTGCTCCGAGATAGTGAAACGATTACAAGTTTAAATGAATACAAATACAAGTCCCAACTCCATGATAGTCCAAATGAATAAAAAATTCCCTAAAAAAAAAAATATAGCTCCGAGATACTCAAACGAATATAACATTTTGCTCCGAGATATAGTGAAACGATTACAATTTTAAATGAATACAAATACAAGTCCCAACTCCAAGATAGTCGAAATTAAATTCTCTAAAGAAAAGGTTAGGGAAATCATTTAATAAAGTCGTACAAACTCCTTGAAAACGGTGTTGATTTAAAAATCTCGACAGAAGGATTGATGCCAAAAGGTTAAATGGAGTAGGTAATTACTTCATCAAATGCGACAATTAAAATAGCCTTTGAATTTAAAAAAATATAGCTCCGAGATACACTTTGCTCCGAGATAGTGAAACGATTACAAGTTTAAATGAATACAAATACACGATAGTCGAAATTAAATTCTCTAAAGAAAAGGTTAGGGAAATGATTTAATAAATTCGTACAAACTCCTTAAAAACGGTGTTGATTTAAAAATCTCGACAGAAGTTTAAATGAATACAAATGAACAAAATACATGTCCCAACTACACCATAGTCCAAACTAAATTCTCTAAAAAAAAAATATAGCTCCGAGATACTCAAACGAATATAAAATTTTACTCCGAGATAGTGAAACGATTACAAGTTTAACTGAATACAAATACAAGTCCCAACTCCATGATAGTCCAAATGAATAAAAAATTCGTACAAACTCCTTAAAAACGGTGTTGACTTAAAAATCTCGACAGAAGTTTAAATGAATACAAATGAACAAAATACATGTCCCAACTACACCATAGTCCAAACTAAATTCTCTAAAAAAAAAATATAGCTCCGAGATACTCAAACGAATATAAAATTTTGCTCCGAGATAGTCAAACTAATATAAAATTTTGCTCCGAGATAGTCAAACGAATATAAACGATTACAAGTTTAAATGAATAAAAAATTCACTAAAAAAAAAAATATAGCTCCGAGATACTCAAACCAATATAAAATTTTGCTCCGAGATACTCAAACGAATATAAAATTTTGCTCCGAGATAGTGAAACGATTACAAGTTTAAATGAATACAAATACAAGTCCCAACTCCATGATAGTCCAAATGAATAATAAATTCCCTAAAAAAAAAAATATAGCTCCGAGATACTCAAACGAATATAACATTTTGCTCCGAGATATAGTGAAACGATTACAATTTTAAATGAATACAAATACAAGTCTTAACTCCAAGATAGTCGAAATTAAATTCTCTAAAGAAAAGGTTAGGGAAATCATTTAATAAAGTCGTACAAACTCCTTGAAAACGGTGTTGATTTAAAAATCTCGACAGAAGGATTGATGCCAAAAGGTTAAATGGAGTAGGTAATTACTTCATCAAATGCGACAATTAAAATAGCCTTTGAATTTAAAAAAATATAGCTCCGAGATACACTTTGCTCCGAGATAGTGAAACGATTACAAGTTTAAATGAATACAAATACACGATAGTCGAAATTAAATTCTCTAAAGAAAAGGTTAGGGAAATGATTTAATAACTTCGTACAAACTCCTTAAAAACGGTGTTGATTTAAAAATCTCGACAGAAGTTTAAATGAATACAAATGAACAAAATACATGTCCCAACTACACCATTGTCCAAACTAAATTCTCTAAAAAAAAAATATAGCTCCGAGATACTCAATCAAATATAAAATTTTGCTCCGAGATAGTCAAACTAATATAAAATTTTGCTCCGAGATAGTCAAACGAATATAAACGATTACAAGTTTAAATGAATAAAAAATTCACTAAAAAAAAAAATATAGCTCCGAGATACTCAAACCAATATAAAATTTTGCTCCGAGATACTCAAACGAATATAAAATTTTGCTCCGAGATAGTGAAACGATTACAAGTTTAAATGAATACAAATACAAGTCCCAACTCCATGATAGTCCAAATGAATAAAAAATTCCCTAAAAAAAAAAATATAGCTCCGAGATACTCAAACGAATATAACATTTTGCTCCGAGATATAGTGAAACGATTACAATTTTAAATGAATACAAATACAAGTCCCAACTCCAAGATAGTCGAAATTAAATTCTCTAAAGAAAAGGTTAGGGAAATCATTTAATAAAGTCGTACAAACTCCTTGAAAACGGTGTTGATTTAAAAATCTCGACAGAAGGATTGATGCCAAAAGGTTAAATGGAGTAGGTAATTACTTCATCAAATGCGACAATTAAAATAGCCTTTGAATTTAAAAAAATATAGCTCCGAGATACACTTTGCTCCGAGATAGTGAAACGATTACAAGTTTAAATGAATACAAATACACGATAGTCGAAATTAAATTCTCTAAAGAAAAGGTTAGGGAAATGATTTAATAACTTCGTACAAACTCCTTAAAAACGGTGTTGATTTAAAAATCTCGACAGAAGTTTAAATGAATACAAATGAACAAAATACATGTCCCAACTACACCATTGTCCAAACTAAATTCTCTAAAAAAAAATATAGCTCCGAGATACTCAAACGAATATAAAATTTTGCTCCGAGATAGTGAAACGATTACAAGTTTAACTGAATACAAATACAAGTCCCAACTCCATGATAGTCCAAATGAATAAAAAATTCGTACAAACTCCTTAAAAACGGTGTTGACTTAAAAATCTCGACAGAAGTTTAAATGAATACAAATGAACAAAATACATGTCCCAACTACACCATAGTCCAAACTAAATTCTCTAAAAAAAAAAATATAGCTCCGAGATACTCAAACGAATATAAAATTTTGCTCCGAGATAGTGATACAATTACAAGTTTAACTGAATACAAATACAAGTCCCAACTCCATGATAGTCCAAATGAATAAAAAATTCCCTAAAAAAAAAAATATAGCTCCGAGATACTCAAACGAATATAAAATTTTGCTCCGAGATAGTCAAACTAATATAAAATTTTGCTCCGAGATAGTCAAACAAATATAAAATTTTGCTCCGAGATAGTGAAACGATTACAAGTTTTAATGAATAAAAAATTCACTAAAAAAAAAATATAGCTCCGAGATACTCAAACGAATATAATATTTTGCTCCGAGATACTCAAACGAATATAAAATTTTGCTCCGAGATAATCAAACAAATATAAAATTTTGCTCCGAGATAGTCATACGAATATATAATTTTGCTCCGAGATAGTGAAACGATTACAAGTTTAAATGAATAAAAAATTCTCTAAAAAAAAAAATATAGCTCCGAGATACTCAAACGAATATAACATTTTGCTCCGAGATATAGTGAAACGATTACAAGTTTTAATGAATAAAAAATTCACTAAAAAAAAAAATATAGCTCCGAGATACTCAAACGAATATAATATTTTGCTCCGAGATACTCAAACGAATATAAAATTTTGCTCCGAGATAATCAAACGAATATAATATTTTGCTCCGAGATACTCAAACGAATATAAAATTTTGCTCCGAGATAGTGAAACAATTACAAGTTTAAATGAATAAAAAATTCACTAAAAAAAAAAATATAGCTCCGAGATACTCAAACCAATATAAAATTTTGCTCCGAGATACTCAAACGAATATAAAATTTTGCTCCGAGATAGTGAAACGATTAAAAGTTTAAATGAATAAAAAATTCTCTAAAAAAAAAAATATAGCTCCGAGATACTCAAACGAATATAAAATTTTGCTCCGAGATACTCAAACGAATATAAAATTTTGCTCCGAGATAATCAAACAAATTTAAAGTTTTGCTCCGAGATAGTCAAACGAATATAAAATTTTTTTCCGAGATAGTGAAACGATTACAAGTTTAAATGAATAAAAAATTCACTAAAAAAAAAAATATAGCTCCGAGATACTCAAACCAATATAAAATTTTGCTCCGAGATACTCAAACGAATATAAAATTTTGCTCCGAGATAATCAAACAAATATAAAATTTTGCTCCGAGATAGTCATACGAATATATAATTTTGCTCCGAGATAGTGAAACGATTACAAGTTTAAATGAATAAAAAATTCTCTAAAAAAAAAAATATAGCTCCGAGATACTCAAACGAATATAACATTTTGCTCCGAGATATAGTGAAACGATTACAATTTTAAATGAATACAAATACAAGTCCCAACTCCAAGATAGTCGAAATTAAATTCTCTAAAGAAAAGGTTAGGGAAATCATTTAATAAAGTCGTACAAACTCCTTGAAAACGGTGTTGATTTAAAAATCTCGACAGAAGGATTGATGCCAAAAGGTTAAATGGAGTAGGTAATTACTTCATCAAATGCGACAATTAAAATAGCCTTTGAATTTAAAAAAATATAGCTCCGAGATACACTTTGCTCCGAGATAGTGAAACGATTACAAGTTTAAATGAATACAAATACACGATAGTCGAAATTAAATTCTCTAAAGAAAAGGTTAGGGAAATGATTTAATAACTTCGTACAAACTCCTTAAAAACGGTGTTGATTTAAAAATCTCGACAGAAGTTTAAATGAATACAAATGAACAAAATACATGTCCCAACTACACCATTGTCCAAACTAAATTCTCTAAAAAAAAAATATAGCTCCGAGATACTCAATCAAATATAAAATTTTGCTCCGAGATAGTCAAACTAATATAAAATTTTGCTCCGAGATAGTCAAACGAATATAAACGATTACAAGTTTAAATGAATAAAAAATTCACTAAAAAAAAAAATATAGCTCCGAGATACTCAAACCAATATAAAATTTTGCTCCGAGATACTCAAACGAATATAAAATTTTGCTCCGAGATAGTGAAACGATTACAAGTTTAAATGAATACAAATACAAGTCCCAACTCCATGATAGTCCAAATGAATAAAAAATTCCCTAAAAAAAAAAATATAGCTCCGAGATACTCAAACGAATATAACATTTTGCTCCGAGATATAGTGAAACGATTACAATTTTAAATGAATACAAATACAAGTCCCAACTCCAAGATAGTCGAAATTAAATTCTCTAAAGAAAAGGTTAGGGAAATCATTTAATAAAGTCGTACAAACTCCTTGAAAACGGTGTTGATTTAAAAATCTCGACAGAAGGATTGATGCCAAAAGGTTAAATGGAGTAGGTAATTACTTCATCAAATGCGACAATTAAAATAGCCTTTGAATTTAAAAAAATATAGCTCCGAGATACACTTTGCTCCGAGATAGTGAAACGATTACAAGTTTAAATGAATACAAATACACGATAGTCGAAATTAAATTCTCTAAAGAAAAGGTTAGGGAAATGATTTAATAACTTCGTACAAACTCCTTAAAAACGGTGTTGATTTAAAAATCTCGACAGAAGTTTAAATGAATACAAATGAACAAAATACATGTCCCAACTACACCATTGTCCAAACTAAATTCTCTAAAAAAAAAATATAGCTCCGAGATACTCAATCAAATATAAAATTTTGCTCCGAGATAGTCAAACTAATATAAAATTTTGCTCCGAGATAGTCAAACGAATATAAACGATTACAAGTTTAAATGAATAAAAAATTCACTAAAAAAAAAAATATAGCTCCGAGATACTCAAACCAATATAAAATTTTGCTCCGAGATACTCAAACGAATATAAAATTTTGCTCCGAGATAGTGAAACGATTACAAGTTTAAATGAATACAAATACAAGTCCCAACTCCATGATAGTCCAAATGAATAAAAAATTCCCTAAAAAAAAAAATATAGCTCCGAGATACTCAAACGAATATAACATTTTGCTCCGAGATATAGTGAAACGATTACAATTTTAAATGAATACAAATACAAGTCCCAACTCCAAGATAGTCGAAATTAAATTCTCTAAAGAAAAGGTTAGGGAAATCATTTAATAAAGTCGTACAAACTCCTTGAAAACGGTGTTGATTTAAAAATCTCGACAGAAGGATTGATGCCAAAAGGTTAAATGGAGTAGGTAATTACTTCATCAAATGCGACAATTAAAATAGCCTTTGAATTTAAAAAAATATAGCTCCGAGATACACTTTGCTCCGAGATAGTGAAACGATTACAAGTTTAAATGAATACAAATACACGATAGTCGAAATTAAATTCTCTAAAGAAAAGGTTAGGGAAATGATTTAATAACTTCGTACAAACTCCTTAAAAACGGTGTTGATTTAAAAATCTCGACAGAAGTTTAAATGAATACAAATGAACAAAATACATGTCCCAACTACACCATTGTCCAAACTAAATTCTCTAAAAAAAAAATATAGCTCCGAGATACTCAATCAAATATAAAATTTTGCTCCGAGATAGTCAAACTAATATAAAATTTTGCTCCGAGATAGTCAAACGAATATAAACGATTACAAGTTTAAATGAATAAAAAATTCACTAAAAAAAAAAATATAGCTCCGAGATACTCAAACCAATATAAAATTTTGCTCCGAGATACTCAAACGAATATAAAATTTTGCTCCGAGATAGTGAAACGATTACAAGTTTAAATGAATACAAATACAAGTCCCAACTCCATGATAGTCCAAATGAATAAAAAATTCCCTAAAAAAAAAAATATAGCTCCGAGATACTCAAACGAATATAACATTTTGCTCCGAGATATAGTGAAACGATTACAATTTTAAATGAATACAAATACAAGTCCCAACTCCAAGATAGTCGAAATTAAATTCTCTAAAGAAAAGGTTAGGGAAATCATTTAATAAAGTCGTACAAACTCCTTGAAAACGGTGTTGATTTAAAAATCTCGACAGAAGGATTGATGCCAAAAGGTTAAATGGAGTAGGTAATTACTTCATCAAATGCGACAATTAAAATAGCCTTTGAATTTAAAAAAATATAGCTCCGAGATACACTTTGCTCCGAGATAGTGAAACGATTACAAGTTTAAATGAATACAAATACACGATAGTCGAAATTAAATTCTCTAAAGAAAAGGTTAGGGAAATGATTTAATAACTTCGTACAAACTCCTTAAAAACGGTGTTGATTTAAAAATCTCGACAGAAGTTTAAATGAATACAAATGAACAAAATACATGTCCCAACTACACCATTGTCCAAACTAAATTCTCTAAAAAAAAAATATAGCTCCGAGATACTCAATCAAATATAAAATTTTGCTCCGAGATAGTCAAACTAATATAAAATTTTGCTCCGAGATAGTCAAACGAATATAAACGATTACAAGTTTAAATGAATAAAAAATTCACTAAAAAAAAAAATATAGCTCCGAGATACTCAAACCAATATAAAATTTTGCTCCGAGATACTCAAACGAATATAAAATTTTGCTCCGAGATAGTGAAACGATTACAAGTTTAAATGAATACAAATACAAGTCCCAACTCCATGATAGTCCAAATGAATAAAAAATTCCCTAAAAAAAAAAATATAGCTCCGAGATACTCAAACGAATATAACATTTTGCTCCGAGATATAGTGAAACGATTACAATTTTAAATGAATACAAATACAAGTCCCAACTCCAAGATAGTCGAAATTAAATTCTCTAAAGAAAAGGTTAGGGAAATCATTTAATAAAGTCGTACAAACTCCTTGAAAACGGTGTTGATTTAAAAATCTCGACAGAAGGATTGATGCCAAAAGGTTAAATGGAGTAGGTAATTACTTCATCAAATGCGACAATTAAAATAGCCTTTGAATTTAAAAAAATATAGCTCCGAGATACACTTTGCTCCGAGATAGTGAAACGATTACAAGTTTAAATGAATACAAATACACGATAGTCGAAATTAAATTCTCTAAAGAAAAGGTTAGGGAAATGATTTAATAACTTCGTACAAACTCCTTAAAAACGGTGTTGATTTAAAAATCTCGACAGAAGTTTAAATGAATACAAATGAACAAAATACATGTCCCAACTACACCATTGTCCAAACTAAATTCTCTAAAAAAAAAATATAGCTCCGAGATACTCAATCAAATATAAAATTTTGCTCCGAGATAGTCAAACTAATATAAAATTTTGCTCCGAGATAGTCAAACGAATATAAACGATTACAAGTTTAAATGAATAAAAAATTCACTAAAAAAAAAAATATAGCTCCGAGATACTCAAACCAATATAAAATTTTGCTCCGAGATACTCAAACGAATATAAAATTTTGCTCCGAGATAGTGAAACGATTACAAGTTTAAATGAATACAAATACAAGTCCCAACTCCATGATAGTCCAAATGAATAAAAAATTCCCTAAAAAAAAAAATATAGCTCCGAGATACTCAAACAAATATAAAATTTTGCTCCGAGATATAGTGAAACGATTACAATTTTAAATGAATACAAATACAAGTCCCAACTCCAAGATAGTCGAAATTAAATTCTCTAAAGAAAAGGTTAGGGAAATCATTTAATAAAGTCGTACAAACTCCTTGAAAACGGTGTTGATTTAAAAATCTCGACAGAAGGATTGATGCCAAAAGGTTAAATGGAGTAGGTAATTACTTCATCAAATGCGACAATTAAAATAGCCTTTGAATTTAAAAAAATATAGCTCCGAGATACACTTTGCTCCGAGATAGTGAAACGATTACAAGTTTAAATGAATACAAATACACGATAGTCGAAATTAAATTCTCTAAAGAAAAGGTTAGGGAAATGATTTAATAACTTCGTACAAACTCCTTAAAAACGGTGTTGATTTAAAAATCTCGACAGAAGTTTAAATGAATACAAATGAACAAAATACATGTCCCAACTACACCATTGTCCAAACTAAATTCTCTAAAAAAAAATATAGCTCCGAGATACTCAAACGAATATAAAATTTTGCTCCGAGATAGTGAAACGATTACAAGTTTAACTGAATACAAATACAAGTCCCAACTCCATGATAGTCCAAATGAATAAAAAATTCGTACAAACTCCTTAAAAACGGTGTTGACTTAAAAATCTCGACAGAAGTTTAAATGAATACAAATGAACAAAATACATGTCCCAACTACACCATAGTCCAAACTAAATTCTCTAAAAAAAAAAATATAGCTCCGAGATACTCAAACGAATATAAAATTTTGCTCCGAGATAGTGATACAATTACAAGTTTAACTGAATACAAATACAAGTCCCAACTCCATGATAGTCCAAATGAATAAAAAATTCCCTAAAAAAAAAAATATAGCTCCGAGATACTCAAACGAATATAAAATTTTGCTCCGAGATAGTCAAACTAATATAAAATTTTGCTCCGAGATAGTCAAACAAATATAAAATTTTGCTCCGAGATAGTGAAACGATTACAAGTTTAAATGAATACAAATACAAGTCCCAACTCCATGATAGTCCAAATGAATAAAAAATTCCCTAAAAAAAAAAATATAGCTCCGAGATACTCAAACAAATATAAAATTTTGCTCCGAGATATAGTGAAACGATTACAAGTTTAAATGAATACAAATACAAGTCCCAACTCCATGATAGTCCAAATGAATAAAAAATTCCCTAAAAAAAAAAATATAGCTCCGAGATACTCAAACAAATATAAAATTTTGCTCCGAGATATAGTGAAACGATTACAATTTTAAATGAATACAAATACAAGTCCCAACTCCAAGATAGTCGAAATTAAATTCTCTAAAGAAAAGGTTAGGGAAATCATTTAATAAAGTCGTACAAACTCCTTGAAAACGGTGTTGATTTAAAAATCTCGACAGAAGGATTGATGCCAAAAGGTTAAATGGAGTAGGTAATTACTTCATCAAATGCGACAATTAAAATAGCCTTTGAATTTAAAAATATATAGCTCCGAGATACACTTTGCTCCGAGATAGTGAAACGATTACAAGTTTAAATGAATACAAATACACGATAGTCGAAATTAAATTCTCTAAAGAAAAGGTTAGGGAAATGATTTAATAAATTCGTACAAACTCCTTAAAAACGGTGTTGATTTAAAAATCTCGACAGAAGTTTAAATGAATACAAATGAACAAAATACATGTCCCAACTACACCATAGTCCAAACTAAATTCTCTAAAAAAAAAATATAGCTCCGAGATACTCAAACGAATATAAAATTTTACTCCGAGATAGTGAAACGATTACAAGTTTAACTGAATACAAATACAAGTCCCAACTCCATGATAGTCCAAATGAATAAAAAATTCGTACAAACTCCTTAAAAACGGTGTTGACTTAAAAATCTCGACAGAAGTTTAAATGAATACAAATGAACAAAATACATGTCCCAACTACACCATAGTCCAAACTAAATTCTCTAAAAAAAAAATATAGCTCCGAGATACTCAAACGAATATAAAATTTTGCTCCGAGATAGTCAAACTAATATAAAATTTTGCTCCGAGATAGTCAAACGAATATAAACGATTACAAGTTTAAATGAATAAAAAATTCACTAAAAAAAAAAATATAGCTCCGAGATACTCAAACCAATATAAAATTTTGCTCCGAGATACTCAAACGAATATAAAATTTTGCTCCGAGATAGTGAAACGATTACAAGTTTAAATGAATACAAATACAAGTCCCAACTCCATGATAGTCCAAATGAATAAAAAATTCCCTAAAAAAAAAAATATAGCTCCGAGATACTCAAACAAATATAAAATTTTGCTCCGAGATATAGTGAAACGATTACAATTTTAAATGAATACAAATACAAGTCCCAACTCCAAGATAGTCGAAATTAAATTCTCTAAAGAAAAGGTTAGGGAAATCATTTAATAAAGTCGTACAAACTCCTTGAAAACGGTGTTGATTTAAAAATCTCGACAGAAGGATTGATGCCAAAAGGTTAAATGGAGTAGGTAATTACTTCATCAAATGCGACAATTAAAATAGCCTTTGAATTTAAAAATATATAGCTCCGAGATACACTTTGCTCCGAGATAGTGAAACGATTACAAGTTTAAATGAATACAAATACACGATAGTCGAAATTAAATTCTCTAAAGAAAAGGTTAGGGAAATGATTTAATAAATTCGTACAAACTCCTTAAAAACGGTGTTGATTTAAAAATCTCGACAGAAGTTTAAATGAATACAAATGAACAAAATACATGTCCCAACTACACCATTGTCCAAACTAAATTCTCTAAAAAAAAATATAGCTCCGAGATACTCAAACGAATATAAAATTTTGCTCCGAGATAGTGAAACGATTACAAGTTTAACTGAATACAAATACAAGTCCCAACTCCATGATAGTCCAAATGAATAAAAAATTCGTACAAACTCCTTAAAAACGGTGTTGACTTAAAAATCTCGACAGAAGTTTAAATGAATACAAATGAACAAAATACATGTCCCAACTACACCATAGTCCAAACTAAATTCTCTAAAAAAAAAAATATAGCTCCGAGATACTCAAACGAATATAAAATTTTGCTCCGAGATAGTGATACAATTACAAGTTTAACTGAATACAAATACAAGTCCCAACTCCATGATAGTCCAAATGAATAAAAAATTCCCTAAAAAAAAAAATATAGCTCCGAGATACTCAAACGAATATAAAATTTTGCTCCGAGATAGTCAAACTAATATAAAATTTTGCTCCGAGATAGTCAAACAAATATAAAATTTTGCTCCGAGATAGTGAAACGATTACAAGTTTAAATGAATACAAATACAAGTCCCAACTCCATGATAGTCCAAATGAATAAAAAATTCCCTAAAAAAAAAAATATAGCTCCGAGATACTCAAACAAATATAAAATTTTGCTCCGAGATATAGTGAAACGATTACAAGTTTAAATGAATACAAATACAAGTCCCAACTCCATGATAGTCCAAATGAATAAAAAATTCCCTAAAAAAAAAAATATAGCTCCGAGATACTCAAACAAATATAAAATTTTGCTCCGAGATATAGTGAAACGATTACAATTTTAAATGAATACAAATACAAGTCCCAACTCCAAGATAGTCGAAATTAAATTCTCTAAAGAAAAGGTTAGGGAAATCATTTAATAAAGTCGTACAAACTCCTTGAAAACGGTGTTGATTTAAAAATCTCGACAGAAGGATTGATGCCAAAAGGTTAAATGGAGTAGGTAATTACTTCATCAAATGCGACAATTAAAATAGCCTTTGAATTTAAAAATATATAGCTCCGAGATACACTTTGCTCCGAGATAGTGAAACGATTACAAGTTTAAATGAATACAAATACACGATAGTCGAAATTAAATTCTCTAAAGAAAAGGTTAGGGAAATGATTTAATAAATTCGTACAAACTCCTTAAAAACGGTGTTGATTTAAAAATCTCGACAGAAGTTTAAATGAATACAAATGAACAAAATACATGTCCCAACTACACCATAGTCCAAACTAAATTCTCTAAAAAAAAAATATAGCTCCGAGATACTCAAACGAATATAAAATTTTACTCCGAGATAGTGAAACGATTACAAGTTTAACTGAATACAAATACAAGTCCCAACTCCATGATAGTCCAAATGAATAAAAAATTCGTACAAACTCCTTAAAAACGGTGTTGACTTAAAAATCTCGACAGAAGTTTAAATGAATACAAATGAACAAAATACATGTCCCAACTACACCATAGTCCAAACTAAATTCTCTAAAAAAAAAATATAGCTCCGAGATACTCAAACGAATATAAAATTTTGCTCCGAGATAGTCAAACTAATATAAAATTTTGCTCCGAGATAGTCAAACGAATATAAACGATTACAAGTTTAAATGAATAAAAAATTCACTAAAAAAAAAAATATAGCTCCGAGATACTCAAACCAATATAAAATTTTGCTCCGAGATACTCAAACGAATATAAAATTTTGCTCCGAGATAGTGAAACGATTACAAGTTTAAATGAATACAAATACAAGTCCCAACTCCATGATAGTCCAAATGAATAAAAAATTCCCTAAAAAAAAAAATATAGCTCCGAGATACTCAAACAAATATAAAATTTTGCTCCGAGATATAGTGAAACGATTACAAGTTTAAATGAATACAAATACAAGTCCCAACTCCATGATAGTCCAAATGAATAAAAAATTCCCTAAAAAAAAAAATATAGCTCCGAGATACTCAAACAAATATAAAATTTTGCTCCGAGATATAGTGAAACGATTACAATTTTAAATGAATACAAATACAAGTCCCAACTCCAAGATAGTCGAAATTAAATTCTCTAAAGAAAAGGTTAGGGAAATCATTTAATAAAGTCGTACAAACTCCTTGAAAACGGTGTTGATTTAAAAATCTCGACAGAAGGATTGATGCCAAAAGGTTAAATGGAGTAGGTAATTACTTCATCAAATGCGACAATTAAAATAGCCTTTGAATTTAAAAATATATAGCTCCGAGATACACTTTGCTCCGAGATAGTGAAACGATTACAAGTTTAAATGAATACAAATACACGATAGTCGAAATTAAATTCTCTAAAGAAAAGGTTAGGGAAATGATTTAATAAATTCGTACAAACTCCTTAAAAACGGTGTTGATTTAAAAATCTCGACAGAAGTTTAAATGAATACAAATGAACAAAATACATGTCCCAACTACACCATAGTCCAAACTAAATTCTCTAAAAAAAAAATATAGCTCCGAGATACTCAAACGAATATAAAATTTTACTCCGAGATAGTGAAACGATTACAAGTTTAACTGAATACAAATACAAGTCCCAACTCCATGATAGTCCAAATGAATAAAAAATTCGTACAAACTCCTTAAAAACGGTGTTGACTTAAAAATCTCGACAGAAGTTTAAATGAATACAAATGAACAAAATACATGTCCCAACTACACCATAGTCCAAACTAAATTCTCTAAAAAAAAAATATAGCTCCGAGATACTCAAACGAATATAAAATTTTGCTCCGAGATAGTCAAACTAATATAAAATTTTGCTCCGAGATAGTCAAACGAATATAAACGATTACAAGTTTAAATGAATAAAAAATTCACTAAAAAAAAAAATATAGCTCCGAGATACTCAAACCAATATAAAATTTTGCTCCGAGATACTCAAACGAATATAAAATTTTGCTCCGAGATAGTGAAACGATTACAAGTTTAAATGAATACAAATACAAGTCCCAACTCCATGATAGTCCAAATGAATAAAAAATTCCCTAAAAAAAAAAATATAGCTCCGAGATACTCAAACAAATATAAAATTTTGCTCCGAGATATAGTGAAACGATTACAATTTTAAATGAATACAAATACAAGTCCCAACTCCAAGATAGTCGAAATTAAATTCTCTAAAGAAAAGGTTAGGGAAATCATTTAATAAAGTCGTACAAACTCCTTGAAAACGGTGTTGATTTAAAAATCTCGACAGAAGGATTGATGCCAAAAGGTTAAATGGAGTAGGTAATTACTTCATCAAATGCGACAATTAAAATAGCCTTTGAATTTAAAAATATATAGCTCCGAGATACACTTTGCTCCGAGATAGTGAAACGATTACAAGTTTAAATGAATACAAATACACGATAGTCGAAATTAAATTCTCTAAAGAAAAGGTTAGGGAAATGATTTAATAAATTCGTACAAACTCCTTAAAAACGGTGTTGATTTAAAAATCTCGACAGAAGTTTAAATGAATACAAATGAACAAAATACATGTCCCAACTACACCATTGTCCAAACTAAATTCTCTAAAAAAAAATATAGCTCCGAGATACTCAAACGAATATAAAATTTTGCTCCGAGATAGTGAAACGATTACAAGTTTAACTGAATACAAATACAAGTCCCAACTCCATGATAGTCCAAATGAATAAAAAATTCGTACAAACTCCTTAAAAACGGTGTTGACTTAAAAATCTCGACAGAAGTTTAAATGAATACAAATGAACAAAATACATGTCCCAACTACACCATAGTCCAAACTAAATTCTCTAAAAAAAAAAATATAGCTCCGAGATACTCAAACGAATATAAAATTTTGCTCCGAGATAGTGATACAATTACAAGTTTAACTGAATACAAATACAAGTCCCAACTCCATGATAGTCCAAATGAATAAAAAATTCCCTAAAAAAAAAAATATAGCTCCGAGATACTCAAACGAATATAAAATTTTGCTCCGAGATAGTCAAACTAATATAAAATTTTGCTCCGAGATAGTCAAACAAATATAAAATTTTGCTCCGAGATAGTGAAACGATTACAAGTTTAAATGAATACAAATACAAGTCCCAACTCCATGATAGTCCAAATGAATAAAAAATTCCCTAAAAAAAAAAATATAGCTCCGAGATACTCAAACAAATATAAAATTTTGCTCCGAGATATAGTGAAACGATTACAAGTTTAAATGAATACAAATACAAGTCCCAACTCCATGATAGTCCAAATGAATAAAAAATTCCCTAAAAAAAAAAATATAGCTCCGAGATACTCAAACAAATATAAAATTTTGCTCCGAGATATAGTGAAACGATTACAATTTTAAATGAATACAAATACAAGTCCCAACTCCAAGATAGTCGAAATTAAATTCTCTAAAGAAAAGGTTAGGGAAATCATTTAATAAAGTCGTACAAACTCCTTGAAAACGGTGTTGATTTAAAAATCTCGACAGAAGGATTGATGCCAAAAGGTTAAATGGAGTAGGTAATTACTTCATCAAATGCGACAATTAAAATAGCCTTTGAATTTAAAAATATATAGCTCCGAGATACACTTTGCTCCGAGATAGTGAAACGATTACAAGTTTAAATGAATACAAATACACGATAGTCGAAATTAAATTCTCTAAAGAAAAGGTTAGGGAAATGATTTAATAAATTCGTACAAACTCCTTAAAAACGGTGTTGATTTAAAAATCTCGACAGAAGTTTAAATGAATACAAATGAACAAAATACATGTCCCAACTACACCATAGTCCAAACTAAATTCTCTAAAAAAAAAATATAGCTCCGAGATACTCAAACGAATATAAAATTTTACTCCGAGATAGTGAAACGATTACAAGTTTAACTGAATACAAATACAAGTCCCAACTCCATGATAGTCCAAATGAATAAAAAATTCGTACAAACTCCTTAAAAACGGTGTTGACTTAAAAATCTCGACAGAAGTTTAAATGAATACAAATGAACAAAATACATGTCCCAACTACACCATAGTCCAAACTAAATTCTCTAAAAAAAAAATATAGCTCCGAGATACTCAAACGAATATAAAATTTTGCTCCGAGATAGTCAAACTAATATAAAATTTTGCTCCGAGATAGTCAAACGAATATAAACGATTACAAGTTTAAATGAATAAAAAATTCACTAAAAAAAAAAATATAGCTCCGAGATACTCAAACCAATATAAAATTTTGCTCCGAGATACTCAAACGAATATAAAATTTTGCTCCGAGATAGTGAAACGATTACAAGTTTAAATGAATACAAATACAAGTCCCAACTCCATGATAGTCCAAATGAATAAAAAATTCCCTAAAAAAAAAAATATAGCTCCGAGATACTCAAACAAATATAAAATTTTGCTCCGAGATATAGTGAAACGATTACAATTTTAAATGAATACAAATACAAGTCCCAACTCCAAGATAGTCGAAATTAAATTCTCTAAAGAAAAGGTTAGGGAAATCATTTAATAAAGTCGTACAAACTCCTTGAAAACGGTGTTGATTTAAAAATCTCGACAGAAGGATTGATGCCAAAAGGTTAAATGGAGTAGGTAATTACTTCATCAAATGCGACAATTAAAATAGCCTTTGAATTTAAAAATATATAGCTCCGAGATACACTTTGCTCCGAGATAGTGAAACGATTACAAGTTTAAATGAATACAAATACACGATAGTCGAAATTAAATTCTCTAAAGAAAAGGTTAGGGAAATGATTTAATAAATTCGTACAAACTCCTTAAAAACGGTGTTGATTTAAAAATCTCGACAGAAGTTTAAATGAATACAAATGAACAAAATACATGTCCCAACTACACCATAGTCCAAACTAAATTCTCTAAAAAAAAAATATAGCTCCGAGATACTCAAACGAATATAAAATTTTACTCCGAGATAGTGAAACGATTACAAGTTTAACTGAATACAAATACAAGTCCCAACTCCATGATAGTCCAAATGAATAAAAAATTCGTACAAACTCCTTAAAAACGGTGTTGACTTAAAAATCTCGACAGAAGTTTAAATGAATACAAATGAACAAAATACATGTCCCAACTACACCATAGTCCAAACTAAATTCTCTAAAAAAAAAATATAGCTCCGAGATACTCAAACGAATATAAAATTTTGCTCCGAGATAGTCAAACTAATATAAAATTTTGCTCCGAGATAGTCAAACGAATATAAACGATTACAAGTTTAAATGAATAAAAAATTCACTAAAAAAAAAAATATAGCTCCGAGATACTCAAACCAATATAAAATTTTGCTCCGAGATACTCAAACGAATATAAAATTTTGCTCCGAGATAGTGAAACGATTACAAGTTTAAATGAATACAAATACAAGTCCCAACTCCATGATAGTCCAAATGAATAAAAAATTCCCTAAAAAAAAAAATATAGCTCCGAGATACTCAAACAAATATAAAATTTTGCTCCGAGATATAGTGAAACGATTACAATTTTAAATGAATACAAATACAAGTCCCAACTCCAAGATAGTCGAAATTAAATTCTCTAAAGAAAAGGTTAGGGAAATCATTTAATAAAGTCGTACAAACTCCTTGAAAACGGTGTTGATTTAAAAATCTCGACAGAAGGATTGATGCCAAAAGGTTAAATGGAGTAGGTAATTACTTCATCAAATGCGACAATTAAAATAGCCTTTGAATTTAAAAATATATAGCTCCGAGATACACTTTGCTCCGAGATAGTGAAACGATTACAAGTTTAAATGAATACAAATACACGATAGTCGAAATTAAATTCTCTAAAGAAAAGGTTAGGGAAATGATTTAATAAATTCGTACAAACTCCTTAAAAACGGTGTTGATTTAAAAATCTCGACAGAAGTTTAAATGAATACAAATGAACAAAATACATGTCCCAACTACACCATAGTCCAAACTAAATTCTCTAAAAAAAAAATATAGCTCCGAGATACTCAAACGAATATAAAATTTTGCTCCGAGATAGTCAAACTAATATAAAATTTTGCTCCGAGATAGTCAAACGAATATAAACGATTACAAGTTTAAATGAATAAAAAATTCACTAAAAAAAAAAATATAGCTCCGAGATACTCAAACCAATATAAAATTTTGCTCCGAGATACTCAAACGAATATAAAATTTTGCTCCGAGATAGTGAAACGATTACAAGTTTAAATGAATACAAATACAAGTCCCAACTCCATGATAGTCCAAATGAATAAAAAATTCCCTAAAAAAAAAAATATAGCTCCGAGATACTCAAACGAATATAACATTTTGCTCCGAGATATAGTGAAACGATTACAATTTTAAATGAATACAAATACAAGTCCCAACTCCAAGATAGTCGAAATTAAATTCTCTAAAGAAAAGGTTAGGGAAATCATTTAATAAAGTCGTACAAACTCCTTGAAAACGGTGTTGATTTAAAAATCTCGACAGAAGGATTGATGCCAAAAGGTTAAATGGAGTAGGTAATTACTTCATCAAATGCGACAATTAAAATAGCCTTTGAATTTAAAAAAATATAGCTCCGAGATACACTTTGCTCCGAGATAGTGAAACGATTACAAGTTTAAATGAATACAAATACACGATAGTCGAAATTAAATTCTCTAAAGAAAAGGTTAGGGAAATGATTTAATAAATTCGTACAAACTCCTTAAAAACGGTGTTGATTTAAAAATCTCGACAGAAGTTTAAATGAATACAAATGAACAAAATACATGTCCCAACTACACCATAGTCCAAACTAAATTCTCTAAAAAAAAAATATAGCTCCGAGATACTCAAACGAATATAAAATTTTACTCCGAGATAGTGAAACGATTACAAGTTTAACTGAATACAAATACAAGTCCCAACTCCATGATAGTCCAAATGAATAAAAAATTCGTACAAACTCCTTAAAAACGGTGTTGACTTAAAAATCTCGACAGAAGTTTAAATGAATACAAATGAACAAAATACATGTCCCAACTACACCATAGTCCAAACTAAATTCTCTAAAAAAAAAATATAGCTCCGAGATACTCAAACGAATATAAAATTTTGCTCCGAGATAGTCAAACTAATATAAAATTTTGCTCCGAGATAGTCAAACGAATATAAACGATTACAAGTTTAAATGAATAAAAAATTCACTAAAAAAAAAAATATAGCTCCGAGATACTCAAACCAATATAAAATTTTGCTCCGAGATACTCAAACGAATATAAAATTTTGCTCCGAGATAGTGAAACGATTACAAGTTTAAATGAATACAAATACAAGTCCCAACTCCATGATAGTCCAAATGAATAAAAAATTCCCTAAAAAAAAAAATATAGCTCCGAGATACTCAAACGAATATAACATTTTGCTCCGAGATATAGTGAAACGATTACAATTTTAAATGAATACAAATACAAGTCCCAACTCCAAGATAGTCGAAATTAAATTCTCTAAAGAAAAGGTTAGGGAAATCATTTAATAAAGTCGTACAAACTCCTTGAAAACGGTGTTGATTTAAAAATCTCGACAGAAGGATTGATGCCAAAAGGTTAAATGGAGTAGGTAATTACTTCATCAAATGCGACAATTAAAATAGCCTTTGAATTTAAAAAAATATAGCTCCGAGATACACTTTGCTCCGAGATAGTGAAACGATTACAAGTTTAAATGAATACAAATACACGATAGTCGAAATTAAATTCTCTAAAGAAAAGGTTAGGGAAATGATTTAATAACTTCGTACAAACTCCTTAAAAACGGTGTTGATTTAAAAATCTCGACAGAAGTTTAAATGAATACAAATGAACAAAATACATGTCCCAACTACACCATTGTCCAAACTAAATTCTCTAAAAAAAAAATATAGCTCCGAGATACTCAATCAAATATAAAATTTTGCTCCGAGATAGTCAAACTAATATAAAATTTTGCTCCGAGATAGTCAAACGAATATAAACGATTACAAGTTTAAATGAATAAAAAATTCACTAAAAAAAAAAATATAGCTCCGAGATACTCAAACCAATATAAAATTTTGCTCCGAGATACTCAAACGAATATAAAATTTTGCTCCGAGATAGTGAAACGATTACAAGTTTAAATGAATACAAATACAAGTCCCAACTCCATGATAGTCCAAATGAATAAAAAATTCCCTAAAAAAAAAAATATAGCTCCGAGATACTCAAACAAATATAAAATTTTGCTCCGAGATATAGTGAAACGATTACAATTTTAAATGAATACAAATACAAGTCCCAACTCCAAGATAGTCGAAATTAAATTCTCTAAAGAAAAGGTTAGGGAAATCATTTAATAAAGTCGTACAAACTCCTTGAAAACGGTGTTGATTTAAAAATCTCGACAGAAGGATTGATGCCAAAAGGTTAAATGGAGTAGGTAATTACTTCATCAAATGCGACAATTAAAATAGCCTTTGAATTTAAAAATATATAGCTCCGAGATACACTTTGCTCCGAGATAGTGAAACGATTACAAGTTTAAATGAATACAAATACACGATAGTCGAAATTAAATTCTCTAAAGAAAAGGTTAGGGAAATGATTTAATAAATTCGTACAAACTCCTTAAAAACGGTGTTGATTTAAAAATCTCGACAGAAGTTTAAATGAATACAAATGAACAAAATACATGTCCCAACTACACCATAGTCCAAACTAAATTCTCTAAAAAAAAAATATAGCTCCGAGATACTCAAACGAATATAAAATTTTACTCCGAGATAGTGAAACGATTACAAGTTTAACTGAATACAAATACAAGTCCCAACTCCATGATAGTCCAAATGAATAAAAAATTCGTACAAACTCCTTAAAAACGGTGTTGACTTAAAAATCTCGACAGAAGTTTAAATGAATACAAATGAACAAAATACATGTCCCAACTACACCATAGTCCAAACTAAATTCTCTAAAAAAAAAATATAGCTCCGAGATACTCAAACGAATATAAAATTTTGCTCCGAGATAGTCAAACTAATATAAAATTTTGCTCCGAGATAGTCAAACGAATATAAACGATTACAAGTTTAAATGAATAAAAAATTCACTAAAAAAAAAAATATAGCTCCGAGATACTCAAACCAATATAAAATTTTGCTCCGAGATACTCAAACGAATATAAAATTTTGCTCCGAGATAGTGAAACGATTACAAGTTTAAATGAATACAAATACAAGTCCCAACTCCATGATAGTCCAAATGAATAAAAAATTCCCTAAAAAAAAAAATATAGCTCCGAGATACTCAAACGAATATAACATTTTGCTCCGAGATATAGTGAAACGATTACAATTTTAAATGAATACAAATACAAGTCCCAACTCCAAGATAGTCGAAATTAAATTCTCTAAAGAAAAGGTTAGGGAAATCATTTAATAAAGTCGTACAAACTCCTTGAAAACGGTGTTGATTTAAAAATCTCGACAGAAGGATTGATGCCAAAAGGTTAAATGGAGTAGGTAATTACTTCATCAAATGCGACAATTAAAATAGCCTTTGAATTTAAAAAAATATAGCTCCGAGATACACTTTGCTCCGAGATAGTGAAACGATTACAAGTTTAAATGAATACAAATACACGATAGTCGAAATTAAATTCTCTAAAGAAAAGGTTAGGGAAATGATTTAATAACTTCGTACAAACTCCTTAAAAACGGTGTTGATTTAAAAATCTCGACAGAAGTTTAAATGAATACAAATGAACAAAATACATGTCCCAACTACACCATTGTCCAAACTAAATTCTCTAAAAAAAAAATATAGCTCCGAGATACTCAAACGAATATAAAATTTTGCTCCGAGATAGTCAAACTAATATAAAATTTTGCTCCGAGATAGTCAAACGAATATAAACGATTACAAGTTTAAATGAATAAAAAATTCACTAAAAAAAAAAATATAGCTCCGAGATACTCAAACCAATATAAAATTTTGCTCCGAGATACTCAAACGAATATAAAATTTTGCTCCGAGATAGTGAAACGATTACAAGTTTAAATGAATACAAATACAAGTCCCAACTCCATGATAGTCCAAATGAATAAAAAATTCCCTAAAAAAAAAAATATAGCTCCGAGATACTCAAACGAATATAACATTTTGCTCCGAGATATAGTGAAACGATTACAATTTTAAATGAATACAAATACAAGTCCCAACTCCAAGATAGTCGAAATTAAATTCTCTAAAGAAAAGGTTAGGGAAATCATTTAATAAAGTCGTACAAACTCCTTGAAAACGGTGTTGATTTAAAAATCTCGACAGAAGGATTGATGCCAAAAGGTTAAATGGAGTAGGTAATTACTTCATCAAATGCGACAATTAAAATAGCCTTTGAATTTAAAAAAATATAGCTCCGAGATACACTTTGCTCCGAGATAGTGAAACGATTACAAGTTTAAATGAATACAAATACACGATAGTCGAAATTAAATTCTCTAAAGAAAAGGTTAGGGAAATGATTTAATAAATTCGTACAAACTCCTTAAAAACGGTGTTGATTTAAAAATCTCGACAGAAGTTTAAATGAATACAAATGAACAAAATACATGTCCCAACTACACCATAGTCCAAACTAAATTCTCTAAAAAAAAAATATAGCTCCGAGATACTCAAACGAATATAAAATTTTACTCCGAGATAGTGAAACGATTACAAGTTTAACTGAATACAAATACAAGTCCCAACTCCATGATAGTCCAAATGAATAAAAAATTCGTACAAACTCCTTAAAAACGGTGTTGACTTAAAAATCTCGACAGAAGTTTAAATGAATACAAATGAACAAAATACATGTCCCAACTACACCATAGTCCAAACTAAATTCTCTAAAAAAAAAATATAGCTCCGAGATACTCAAACGAATATAAAATTTTGCTCCGAGATAGTCAAACTAATATAAAATTTTGCTCCGAGATAGTCAAACGAATATAAACGATTACAAGTTTAAATGAATAAAAAATTCACTAAAAAAAAAAATATAGCTCCGAGATACTCAAACCAATATAAAATTTTGCTCCGAGATACTCAAACGAATATAAAATTTTGCTCCGAGATAGTGAAACGATTACAAGTTTAAATGAATACAAATACAAGTCCCAACTCCATGATAGTCCAAATGAATAAAAAATTCCCTAAAAAAAAAAATATAGCTCCGAGATACTCAAACGAATATAACATTTTGCTCCGAGATATAGTGAAACGATTACAATTTTAAATGAATACAAATACAAGTCCCAACTCCAAGATAGTCGAAATTAAATTCTCTAAAGAAAAGGTTAGGGAAATCATTTAATAAAGTCGTACAAACTCCTTGAAAACGGTGTTGATTTAAAAATCTCGACAGAAGGATTGATGCCAAAAGGTTAAATGGAGTAGGTAATTACTTCATCAAATGCGACAATTAAAATAGCCTTTGAATTTAAAAAAATATAGCTCCGAGATACACTTTGCTCCGAGATAGTGAAACGATTACAAGTTTAAATGAATACAAATACACGATAGTCGAAATTAAATTCTCTAAAGAAAAGGTTAGGGAAATGATTTAATAACTTCGTACAAACTCCTTAAAAACGGTGTTGATTTAAAAATCTCGACAGAAGTTTAAATGAATACAAATGAACAAAATACATGTCCCAACTACACCATTGTCCAAACTAAATTCTCTAAAAAAAAAATATAGCTCCGAGATACTCAATCAAATATAAAATTTTGCTCCGAGATAGTCAAACTAATATAAAATTTTGCTCCGAGATAGTCAAACGAATATAAACGATTACAAGTTTAAATGAATAAAAAATTCACTAAAAAAAAAAATATAGCTCCGAGATACTCAAACCAATATAAAATTTTGCTCCGAGATACTCAAACGAATATAAAATTTTGCTCCGAGATAGTGAAACGATTACAAGTTTAAATGAATACAAATACAAGTCCCAACTCCATGATAGTCCAAATGAATAAAAAATTCCCTAAAAAAAAAAATATAGCTCCGAGATACTCAAACGAATATAACATTTTGCTCCGAGATATAGTGAAACGATTACAATTTTAAATGAATACAAATACAAGTCCCAACTCCAAGATAGTCGAAATTAAATTCTCTAAAGAAAAGGTTAGGGAAATCATTTAATAAAGTCGTACAAACTCCTTGAAAACGGTGTTGATTTAAAAATCTCGACAGAAGGATTGATGCCAAAAGGTTAAATGGAGTAGGTAATTACTTCATCAAATGCGACAATTAAAATAGCCTTTGAATTTAAAAAAATATAGCTCCGAGATACACTTTGCTCCGAGATAGTGAAACGATTACAAGTTTAAATGAATACAAATACACGATAGTCGAAATTAAATTCTCTAAAGAAAAGGTTAGGGAAATGATTTAATAACTTCGTACAAACTCCTTAAAAACGGTGTTGATTTAAAAATCTCGACAGAAGTTTAAATGAATACAAATGAACAAAATACATGTCCCAACTACACCATTGTCCAAACTAAATTCTCTAAAAAAAAATATAGCTCCGAGATACTCAAACGAATATAAAATTTTGCTCCGAGATAGTGAAACGATTACAAGTTTAACTGAATACAAATACAAGTCCCAACTCCATGATAGTCCAAATGAATAAAAAATTCGTACAAACTCCTTAAAAACGGTGTTGACTTAAAAATCTCGACAGAAGTTTAAATGAATACAAATGAACAAAATACATGTCCCAACTACACCATAGTCCAAACTAAATTCTCTAAAAAAAAAAATATAGCTCCGAGATACTCAAACGAATATAAAATTTTGCTCCGAGATAGTGATACAATTACAAGTTTAACTGAATACAAATACAAGTCCCAACTCCATGATAGTCCAAATGAATAAAAAATTCCCTAAAAAAAAAAATATAGCTCCGAGATACTCAAACGAATATAAAATTTTGCTCCGAGATAGTCAAACTAATATAAAATTTTGCTCCGAGATAGTCAAACAAATATAAAATTTTGCTCCGAGATAGTGAAACGATTACAAGTTTTAATGAATAAAAAATTCACTAAAAAAAAAATATAGCTCCGAGATACTCAAACGAATATAATATTTTGCTCCGAGATACTCAAACGAATATAAAATTTTGCTCCGAGATAATCAAACAAATATAAAATTTTGCTCCGAGATAGTCATACGAATATATAATTTTGCTCCGAGATAGTGAAACGATTACAAGTTTAAATGAATAAAAAATTCTCTAAAAAAAAAAATATAGCTCCGAGATACTCAAACGAATATAACATTTTGCTCCGAGATATAGTGAAACGATTACAAGTTTTAATGAATAAAAAATTCACTAAAAAAAAAAATATAGCTCCGAGATACTCAAACGAATATAATATTTTGCTCCGAGATACTCAAACGAATATAAAATTTTGCTCCGAGATAATCAAACGAATATAATATTTTGCTCCGAGATACTCAAACGAATATAAAATTTTGCTCCGAGATAGTGAAACAATTACAAGTTTAAATGAATAAAAAATTCACTAAAAAAAAAAATATAGCTCCGAGATACTCAAACCAATATAAAATTTTGCTCCGAGATACTCAAACGAATATAAAATTTTGCTCCGAGATAGTGAAACGATTAAAAGTTTAAATGAATAAAAAATTCTCTAAAAAAAAAAATATAGCTCCGAGATACTCAAACGAATATAAAATTTTGCTCCGAGATACTCAAACGAATATAAAATTTTGCTCCGAGATAATCAAACAAATTTAAAGTTTTGCTCCGAGATAGTCAAACGAATATAAAATTTTTTTCCGAGATAGTGAAACGATTACAAGTTTAAATGAATAAAAAATTCACTAAAAAAAAAAATATAGCTCCGAGATACTCAAACCAATATAAAATTTTGCTCCGAGATACTCAAACGAATATAAAATTTTGCTCCGAGATAATCAAACAAATATAAAATTTTGCTCCGAGATAGTCATACGAATATATAATTTTGCTCCGAGATAGTGAAACGATTACAAGTTTAAATGAATAAAAAATTCTCTAAAAAAAAAAATATAGCTCCGAGATACTCAAACGAATATAACATTTTGCTCCGAGATATAGTGAAACGATTACAATTTTAAATGAATACAAATACAAGTCCCAACTCCAAGATAGTCGAAATTAAATTCTCTAAAGAAAAGGTTAGGGAAATCATTTAATAAAGTCGTACAAACTCCTTGAAAACGGTGTTGATTTAAAAATCTCGACAGAAGGATTGATGCCAAAAGGTTAAATGGAGTAGGTAATTACTTCATCAAATGCGACAATTAAAATAGCCTTTGAATTTAAAAAAATATAGCTCCGAGATACACTTTGCTCCGAGATAGTGAAACGATTACAAGTTTAAATGAATACAAATACACGATAGTCGAAATTAAATTCTCTAAAGAAAAGGTTAGGGAAATGATTTAATAACTTCGTACAAACTCCTTAAAAACGGTGTTGATTTAAAAATCTCGACAGAAGTTTAAATGAATACAAATGAACAAAATACATGTCCCAACTACACCATTGTCCAAACTAAATTCTCTAAAAAAAAAATATAGCTCCGAGATACTCAATCAAATATAAAATTTTGCTCCGAGATAGTCAAACTAATATAAAATTTTGCTCCGAGATAGTCAAACGAATATAAACGATTACAAGTTTAAATGAATAAAAAATTCACTAAAAAAAAAAATATAGCTCCGAGATACTCAAACCAATATAAAATTTTGCTCCGAGATACTCAAACGAATATAAAATTTTGCTCCGAGATAGTGAAACGATTACAAGTTTAAATGAATACAAATACAAGTCCCAACTCCATGATAGTCCAAATGAATAAAAAATTCCCTAAAAAAAAAAATATAGCTCCGAGATACTCAAACGAATATAACATTTTGCTCCGAGATATAGTGAAACGATTACAATTTTAAATGAATACAAATACAAGTCCCAACTCCAAGATAGTCGAAATTAAATTCTCTAAAGAAAAGGTTAGGGAAATCATTTAATAAAGTCGTACAAACTCCTTGAAAACGGTGTTGATTTAAAAATCTCGACAGAAGGATTGATGCCAAAAGGTTAAATGGAGTAGGTAATTACTTCATCAAATGCGACAATTAAAATAGCCTTTGAATTTAAAAAAATATAGCTCCGAGATACACTTTGCTCCGAGATAGTGAAACGATTACAAGTTTAAATGAATACAAATACACGATAGTCGAAATTAAATTCTCTAAAGAAAAGGTTAGGGAAATGATTTAATAACTTCGTACAAACTCCTTAAAAACGGTGTTGATTTAAAAATCTCGACAGAAGTTTAAATGAATACAAATGAACAAAATACATGTCCCAACTACACCATTGTCCAAACTAAATTCTCTAAAAAAAAAATATAGCTCCGAGATACTCAATCAAATATAAAATTTTGCTCCGAGATAGTCAAACTAATATAAAATTTTGCTCCGAGATAGTCAAACGAATATAAACGATTACAAGTTTAAATGAATAAAAAATTCACTAAAAAAAAAAATATAGCTCCGAGATACTCAAACCAATATAAAATTTTGCTCCGAGATACTCAAACGAATATAAAATTTTGCTCCGAGATAGTGAAACGATTACAAGTTTAAATGAATACAAATACAAGTCCCAACTCCATGATAGTCCAAATGAATAAAAAATTCCCTAAAAAAAAAAATATAGCTCCGAGATACTCAAACGAATATAACATTTTGCTCCGAGATATAGTGAAACGATTACAATTTTAAATGAATACAAATACAAGTCCCAACTCCAAGATAGTCGAAATTAAATTCTCTAAAGAAAAGGTTAGGGAAATCATTTAATAAAGTCGTACAAACTCCTTGAAAACGGTGTTGATTTAAAAATCTCGACAGAAGGATTGATGCCAAAAGGTTAAATGGAGTAGGTAATTACTTCATCAAATGCGACAATTAAAATAGCCTTTGAATTTAAAAAAATATAGCTCCGAGATACACTTTGCTCCGAGATAGTGAAACGATTACAAGTTTAAATGAATACAAATACACGATAGTCGAAATTAAATTCTCTAAAGAAAAGGTTAGGGAAATGATTTAATAACTTCGTACAAACTCCTTAAAAACGGTGTTGATTTAAAAATCTCGACAGAAGTTTAAATGAATACAAATGAACAAAATACATGTCCCAACTACACCATTGTCCAAACTAAATTCTCTAAAAAAAAAATATAGCTCCGAGATACTCAATCAAATATAAAATTTTGCTCCGAGATAGTCAAACTAATATAAAATTTTGCTCCGAGATAGTCAAACGAATATAAACGATTACAAGTTTAAATGAATAAAAAATTCACTAAAAAAAAAAATATAGCTCCGAGATACTCAAACCAATATAAAATTTTGCTCCGAGATACTCAAACGAATATAAAATTTTGCTCCGAGATAGTGAAACGATTACAAGTTTAAATGAATACAAATACAAGTCCCAACTCCATGATAGTCCAAATGAATAAAAAATTCCCTAAAAAAAAAAATATAGCTCCGAGATACTCAAACGAATATAACATTTTGCTCCGAGATATAGTGAAACGATTACAATTTTAAATGAATACAAATACAAGTCCCAACTCCAAGATAGTCGAAATTAAATTCTCTAAAGAAAAGGTTAGGGAAATCATTTAATAAAGTCGTACAAACTCCTTGAAAACGGTGTTGATTTAAAAATCTCGACAGAAGGATTGATGCCAAAAGGTTAAATGGAGTAGGTAATTACTTCATCAAATGCGACAATTAAAATAGCCTTTGAATTTAAAAAAATATAGCTCCGAGATACACTTTGCTCCGAGATAGTGAAACGATTACAAGTTTAAATGAATACAAATACACGATAGTCGAAATTAAATTCTCTAAAGAAAAGGTTAGGGAAATGATTTAATAACTTCGTACAAACTCCTTAAAAACGGTGTTGATTTAAAAATCTCGACAGAAGTTTAAATGAATACAAATGAACAAAATACATGTCCCAACTACACCATTGTCCAAACTAAATTCTCTAAAAAAAAAATATAGCTCCGAGATACTCAATCAAATATAAAATTTTGCTCCGAGATAGTCAAACTAATATAAAATTTTGCTCCGAGATAGTCAAACGAATATAAACGATTACAAGTTTAAATGAATAAAAAATTCACTAAAAAAAAAAATATAGCTCCGAGATACTCAAACCAATATAAAATTTTGCTCCGAGATACTCAAACGAATATAAAATTTTGCTCCGAGATAGTGAAACGATTACAAGTTTAAATGAATACAAATACAAGTCCCAACTCCATGATAGTCCAAATGAATAAAAAATTCCCTAAAAAAAAAAATATAGCTCCGAGATACTCAAACGAATATAACATTTTGCTCCGAGATATAGTGAAACGATTACAATTTTAAATGAATACAAATACAAGTCCCAACTCCAAGATAGTCGAAATTAAATTCTCTAAAGAAAAGGTTAGGGAAATCATTTAATAAAGTCGTACAAACTCCTTGAAAACGGTGTTGATTTAAAAATCTCGACAGAAGGATTGATGCCAAAAGGTTAAATGGAGTAGGTAATTACTTCATCAAATGCGACAATTAAAATAGCCTTTGAATTTAAAAAAATATAGCTCCGAGATACACTTTGCTCCGAGATAGTGAAACGATTACAAGTTTAAATGAATACAAATACACGATAGTCGAAATTAAATTCTCTAAAGAAAAGGTTAGGGAAATGATTTAATAACTTCGTACAAACTCCTTAAAAACGGTGTTGATTTAAAAATCTCGACAGAAGTTTAAATGAATACAAATGAACAAAATACATGTCCCAACTACACCATTGTCCAAACTAAATTCTCTAAAAAAAAAATATAGCTCCGAGATACTCAATCAAATATAAAATTTTGCTCCGAGATAGTCAAACTAATATAAAATTTTGCTCCGAGATAGTCAAACGAATATAAACGATTACAAGTTTAAATGAATAAAAAATTCACTAAAAAAAAAAATATAGCTCCGAGATACTCAAACCAATATAAAATTTTGCTCCGAGATACTCAAACGAATATAAAATTTTGCTCCGAGATAGTGAAACGATTACAAGTTTAAATGAATACAAATACAAGTCCCAACTCCATGATAGTCCAAATGAATAAAAAATTCCCTAAAAAAAAAAATATAGCTCCGAGATACTCAAACAAATATAAAATTTTGCTCCGAGATATAGTGAAACGATTACAATTTTAAATGAATACAAATACAAGTCCCAACTCCAAGATAGTCGAAATTAAATTCTCTAAAGAAAAGGTTAGGGAAATCATTTAATAAAGTCGTACAAACTCCTTGAAAACGGTGTTGATTTAAAAATCTCGACAGAAGGATTGATGCCAAAAGGTTAAATGGAGTAGGTAATTACTTCATCAAATGCGACAATTAAAATAGCCTTTGAATTTAAAAAAATATAGCTCCGAGATACACTTTGCTCCGAGATAGTGAAACGATTACAAGTTTAAATGAATACAAATACACGATAGTCGAAATTAAATTCTCTAAAGAAAAGGTTAGGGAAATGATTTAATAACTTCGTACAAACTCCTTAAAAACGGTGTTGATTTAAAAATCTCGACAGAAGTTTAAATGAATACAAATGAACAAAATACATGTCCCAACTACACCATTGTCCAAACTAAATTCTCTAAAAAAAAATATAGCTCCGAGATACTCAAACGAATATAAAATTTTGCTCCGAGATAGTGAAACGATTACAAGTTTAACTGAATACAAATACAAGTCCCAACTCCATGATAGTCCAAATGAATAAAAAATTCGTACAAACTCCTTAAAAACGGTGTTGACTTAAAAATCTCGACAGAAGTTTAAATGAATACAAATGAACAAAATACATGTCCCAACTACACCATAGTCCAAACTAAATTCTCTAAAAAAAAAAATATAGCTCCGAGATACTCAAACGAATATAAAATTTTGCTCCGAGATAGTGATACAATTACAAGTTTAACTGAATACAAATACAAGTCCCAACTCCATGATAGTCCAAATGAATAAAAAATTCCCTAAAAAAAAAAATATAGCTCCGAGATACTCAAACGAATATAAAATTTTGCTCCGAGATAGTCAAACTAATATAAAATTTTGCTCCGAGATAGTCAAACAAATATAAAATTTTGCTCCGAGATAGTGAAACGATTACAAGTTTAAATGAATACAAATACAAGTCCCAACTCCATGATAGTCCAAATGAATAAAAAATTCCCTAAAAAAAAAAATATAGCTCCGAGATACTCAAACAAATATAAAATTTTGCTCCGAGATATAGTGAAACGATTACAAGTTTAAATGAATACAAATACAAGTCCCAACTCCATGATAGTCCAAATGAATAAAAAATTCCCTAAAAAAAAAAATATAGCTCCGAGATACTCAAACAAATATAAAATTTTGCTCCGAGATATAGTGAAACGATTACAATTTTAAATGAATACAAATACAAGTCCCAACTCCAAGATAGTCGAAATTAAATTCTCTAAAGAAAAGGTTAGGGAAATCATTTAATAAAGTCGTACAAACTCCTTGAAAACGGTGTTGATTTAAAAATCTCGACAGAAGGATTGATGCCAAAAGGTTAAATGGAGTAGGTAATTACTTCATCAAATGCGACAATTAAAATAGCCTTTGAATTTAAAAATATATAGCTCCGAGATACACTTTGCTCCGAGATAGTGAAACGATTACAAGTTTAAATGAATACAAATACACGATAGTCGAAATTAAATTCTCTAAAGAAAAGGTTAGGGAAATGATTTAATAAATTCGTACAAACTCCTTAAAAACGGTGTTGATTTAAAAATCTCGACAGAAGTTTAAATGAATACAAATGAACAAAATACATGTCCCAACTACACCATAGTCCAAACTAAATTCTCTAAAAAAAAAATATAGCTCCGAGATACTCAAACGAATATAAAATTTTACTCCGAGATAGTGAAACGATTACAAGTTTAACTGAATACAAATACAAGTCCCAACTCCATGATAGTCCAAATGAATAAAAAATTCGTACAAACTCCTTAAAAACGGTGTTGACTTAAAAATCTCGACAGAAGTTTAAATGAATACAAATGAACAAAATACATGTCCCAACTACACCATAGTCCAAACTAAATTCTCTAAAAAAAAAATATAGCTCCGAGATACTCAAACGAATATAAAATTTTGCTCCGAGATAGTCAAACTAATATAAAATTTTGCTCCGAGATAGTCAAACGAATATAAACGATTACAAGTTTAAATGAATAAAAAATTCACTAAAAAAAAAAATATAGCTCCGAGATACTCAAACCAATATAAAATTTTGCTCCGAGATACTCAAACGAATATAAAATTTTGCTCCGAGATAGTGAAACGATTACAAGTTTAAATGAATACAAATACAAGTCCCAACTCCATGATAGTCCAAATGAATAAAAAATTCCCTAAAAAAAAAAATATAGCTCCGAGATACTCAAACAAATATAAAATTTTGCTCCGAGATATAGTGAAACGATTACAATTTTAAATGAATACAAATACAAGTCCCAACTCCAAGATAGTCGAAATTAAATTCTCTAAAGAAAAGGTTAGGGAAATCATTTAATAAAGTCGTACAAACTCCTTGAAAACGGTGTTGATTTAAAAATCTCGACAGAAGGATTGATGCCAAAAGGTTAAATGGAGTAGGTAATTACTTCATCAAATGCGACAATTAAAATAGCCTTTGAATTTAAAAATATATAGCTCCGAGATACACTTTGCTCCGAGATAGTGAAACGATTACAAGTTTAAATGAATACAAATACACGATAGTCGAAATTAAATTCTCTAAAGAAAAGGTTAGGGAAATGATTTAATAAATTCGTACAAACTCCTTAAAAACGGTGTTGATTTAAAAATCTCGACAGAAGTTTAAATGAATACAAATGAACAAAATACATGTCCCAACTACACCATTGTCCAAACTAAATTCTCTAAAAAAAAATATAGCTCCGAGATACTCAAACGAATATAAAATTTTGCTCCGAGATAGTGAAACGATTACAAGTTTAACTGAATACAAATACAAGTCCCAACTCCATGATAGTCCAAATGAATAAAAAATTCGTACAAACTCCTTAAAAACGGTGTTGACTTAAAAATCTCGACAGAAGTTTAAATGAATACAAATGAACAAAATACATGTCCCAACTACACCATAGTCCAAACTAAATTCTCTAAAAAAAAAAATATAGCTCCGAGATACTCAAACGAATATAAAATTTTGCTCCGAGATAGTGATACAATTACAAGTTTAACTGAATACAAATACAAGTCCCAACTCCATGATAGTCCAAATGAATAAAAAATTCCCTAAAAAAAAAAATATAGCTCCGAGATACTCAAACGAATATAAAATTTTGCTCCGAGATAGTCAAACTAATATAAAATTTTGCTCCGAGATAGTCAAACAAATATAAAATTTTGCTCCGAGATAGTGAAACGATTACAAGTTTAAATGAATACAAATACAAGTCCCAACTCCATGATAGTCCAAATGAATAAAAAATTCCCTAAAAAAAAAAATATAGCTCCGAGATACTCAAACAAATATAAAATTTTGCTCCGAGATATAGTGAAACGATTACAAGTTTAAATGAATACAAATACAAGTCCCAACTCCATGATAGTCCAAATGAATAAAAAATTCCCTAAAAAAAAAAATATAGCTCCGAGATACTCAAACAAATATAAAATTTTGCTCCGAGATATAGTGAAACGATTACAATTTTAAATGAATACAAATACAAGTCCCAACTCCAAGATAGTCGAAATTAAATTCTCTAAAGAAAAGGTTAGGGAAATCATTTAATAAAGTCGTACAAACTCCTTGAAAACGGTGTTGATTTAAAAATCTCGACAGAAGGATTGATGCCAAAAGGTTAAATGGAGTAGGTAATTACTTCATCAAATGCGACAATTAAAATAGCCTTTGAATTTAAAAATATATAGCTCCGAGATACACTTTGCTCCGAGATAGTGAAACGATTACAAGTTTAAATGAATACAAATACACGATAGTCGAAATTAAATTCTCTAAAGAAAAGGTTAGGGAAATGATTTAATAAATTCGTACAAACTCCTTAAAAACGGTGTTGATTTAAAAATCTCGACAGAAGTTTAAATGAATACAAATGAACAAAATACATGTCCCAACTACACCATAGTCCAAACTAAATTCTCTAAAAAAAAAATATAGCTCCGAGATACTCAAACGAATATAAAATTTTACTCCGAGATAGTGAAACGATTACAAGTTTAACTGAATACAAATACAAGTCCCAACTCCATGATAGTCCAAATGAATAAAAAATTCGTACAAACTCCTTAAAAACGGTGTTGACTTAAAAATCTCGACAGAAGTTTAAATGAATACAAATGAACAAAATACATGTCCCAACTACACCATAGTCCAAACTAAATTCTCTAAAAAAAAAATATAGCTCCGAGATACTCAAACGAATATAAAATTTTGCTCCGAGATAGTCAAACTAATATAAAATTTTGCTCCGAGATAGTCAAACGAATATAAACGATTACAAGTTTAAATGAATAAAAAATTCACTAAAAAAAAAAATATAGCTCCGAGATACTCAAACCAATATAAAATTTTGCTCCGAGATACTCAAACGAATATAAAATTTTGCTCCGAGATAGTGAAACGATTACAAGTTTAAATGAATACAAATACAAGTCCCAACTCCATGATAGTCCAAATGAATAAAAAATTCCCTAAAAAAAAAAATATAGCTCCGAGATACTCAAACAAATATAAAATTTTGCTCCGAGATATAGTGAAACGATTACAAGTTTAAATGAATACAAATACAAGTCCCAACTCCATGATAGTCCAAATGAATAAAAAATTCCCTAAAAAAAAAAATATAGCTCCGAGATACTCAAACAAATATAAAATTTTGCTCCGAGATATAGTGAAACGATTACAATTTTAAATGAATACAAATACAAGTCCCAACTCCAAGATAGTCGAAATTAAATTCTCTAAAGAAAAGGTTAGGGAAATCATTTAATAAAGTCGTACAAACTCCTTGAAAACGGTGTTGATTTAAAAATCTCGACAGAAGGATTGATGCCAAAAGGTTAAATGGAGTAGGTAATTACTTCATCAAATGCGACAATTAAAATAGCCTTTGAATTTAAAAATATATAGCTCCGAGATACACTTTGCTCCGAGATAGTGAAACGATTACAAGTTTAAATGAATACAAATACACGATAGTCGAAATTAAATTCTCTAAAGAAAAGGTTAGGGAAATGATTTAATAAATTCGTACAAACTCCTTAAAAACGGTGTTGATTTAAAAATCTCGACAGAAGTTTAAATGAATACAAATGAACAAAATACATGTCCCAACTACACCATAGTCCAAACTAAATTCTCTAAAAAAAAAATATAGCTCCGAGATACTCAAACGAATATAAAATTTTACTCCGAGATAGTGAAACGATTACAAGTTTAACTGAATACAAATACAAGTCCCAACTCCATGATAGTCCAAATGAATAAAAAATTCGTACAAACTCCTTAAAAACGGTGTTGACTTAAAAATCTCGACAGAAGTTTAAATGAATACAAATGAACAAAATACATGTCCCAACTACACCATAGTCCAAACTAAATTCTCTAAAAAAAAAATATAGCTCCGAGATACTCAAACGAATATAAAATTTTGCTCCGAGATAGTCAAACTAATATAAAATTTTGCTCCGAGATAGTCAAACGAATATAAACGATTACAAGTTTAAATGAATAAAAAATTCACTAAAAAAAAAAATATAGCTCCGAGATACTCAAACCAATATAAAATTTTGCTCCGAGATACTCAAACGAATATAAAATTTTGCTCCGAGATAGTGAAACGATTACAAGTTTAAATGAATACAAATACAAGTCCCAACTCCATGATAGTCCAAATGAATAAAAAATTCCCTAAAAAAAAAAATATAGCTCCGAGATACTCAAACAAATATAAAATTTTGCTCCGAGATATAGTGAAACGATTACAATTTTAAATGAATACAAATACAAGTCCCAACTCCAAGATAGTCGAAATTAAATTCTCTAAAGAAAAGGTTAGGGAAATCATTTAATAAAGTCGTACAAACTCCTTGAAAACGGTGTTGATTTAAAAATCTCGACAGAAGGATTGATGCCAAAAGGTTAAATGGAGTAGGTAATTACTTCATCAAATGCGACAATTAAAATAGCCTTTGAATTTAAAAATATATAGCTCCGAGATACACTTTGCTCCGAGATAGTGAAACGATTACAAGTTTAAATGAATACAAATACACGATAGTCGAAATTAAATTCTCTAAAGAAAAGGTTAGGGAAATGATTTAATAAATTCGTACAAACTCCTTAAAAACGGTGTTGATTTAAAAATCTCGACAGAAGTTTAAATGAATACAAATGAACAAAATACATGTCCCAACTACACCATTGTCCAAACTAAATTCTCTAAAAAAAAATATAGCTCCGAGATACTCAAACGAATATAAAATTTTGCTCCGAGATAGTGAAACGATTACAAGTTTAACTGAATACAAATACAAGTCCCAACTCCATGATAGTCCAAATGAATAAAAAATTCGTACAAACTCCTTAAAAACGGTGTTGACTTAAAAATCTCGACAGAAGTTTAAATGAATACAAATGAACAAAATACATGTCCCAACTACACCATAGTCCAAACTAAATTCTCTAAAAAAAAAAATATAGCTCCGAGATACTCAAACGAATATAAAATTTTGCTCCGAGATAGTGATACAATTACAAGTTTAACTGAATACAAATACAAGTCCCAACTCCATGATAGTCCAAATGAATAAAAAATTCCCTAAAAAAAAAAATATAGCTCCGAGATACTCAAACGAATATAAAATTTTGCTCCGAGATAGTCAAACTAATATAAAATTTTGCTCCGAGATAGTCAAACAAATATAAAATTTTGCTCCGAGATAGTGAAACGATTACAAGTTTAAATGAATACAAATACAAGTCCCAACTCCATGATAGTCCAAATGAATAAAAAATTCCCTAAAAAAAAAAATATAGCTCCGAGATACTCAAACAAATATAAAATTTTGCTCCGAGATATAGTGAAACGATTACAAGTTTAAATGAATACAAATACAAGTCCCAACTCCATGATAGTCCAAATGAATAAAAAATTCCCTAAAAAAAAAAATATAGCTCCGAGATACTCAAACAAATATAAAATTTTGCTCCGAGATATAGTGAAACGATTACAATTTTAAATGAATACAAATACAAGTCCCAACTCCAAGATAGTCGAAATTAAATTCTCTAAAGAAAAGGTTAGGGAAATCATTTAATAAAGTCGTACAAACTCCTTGAAAACGGTGTTGATTTAAAAATCTCGACAGAAGGATTGATGCCAAAAGGTTAAATGGAGTAGGTAATTACTTCATCAAATGCGACAATTAAAATAGCCTTTGAATTTAAAAATATATAGCTCCGAGATACACTTTGCTCCGAGATAGTGAAACGATTACAAGTTTAAATGAATACAAATACACGATAGTCGAAATTAAATTCTCTAAAGAAAAGGTTAGGGAAATGATTTAATAAATTCGTACAAACTCCTTAAAAACGGTGTTGATTTAAAAATCTCGACAGAAGTTTAAATGAATACAAATGAACAAAATACATGTCCCAACTACACCATAGTCCAAACTAAATTCTCTAAAAAAAAAATATAGCTCCGAGATACTCAAACGAATATAAAATTTTACTCCGAGATAGTGAAACGATTACAAGTTTAACTGAATACAAATACAAGTCCCAACTCCATGATAGTCCAAATGAATAAAAAATTCGTACAAACTCCTTAAAAACGGTGTTGACTTAAAAATCTCGACAGAAGTTTAAATGAATACAAATGAACAAAATACATGTCCCAACTACACCATAGTCCAAACTAAATTCTCTAAAAAAAAAATATAGCTCCGAGATACTCAAACGAATATAAAATTTTGCTCCGAGATAGTCAAACTAATATAAAATTTTGCTCCGAGATAGTCAAACGAATATAAACGATTACAAGTTTAAATGAATAAAAAATTCACTAAAAAAAAAAATATAGCTCCGAGATACTCAAACCAATATAAAATTTTGCTCCGAGATACTCAAACGAATATAAAATTTTGCTCCGAGATAGTGAAACGATTACAAGTTTAAATGAATACAAATACAAGTCCCAACTCCATGATAGTCCAAATGAATAAAAAATTCCCTAAAAAAAAAAATATAGCTCCGAGATACTCAAACAAATATAAAATTTTGCTCCGAGATATAGTGAAACGATTACAATTTTAAATGAATACAAATACAAGTCCCAACTCCAAGATAGTCGAAATTAAATTCTCTAAAGAAAAGGTTAGGGAAATCATTTAATAAAGTCGTACAAACTCCTTGAAAACGGTGTTGATTTAAAAATCTCGACAGAAGGATTGATGCCAAAAGGTTAAATGGAGTAGGTAATTACTTCATCAAATGCGACAATTAAAATAGCCTTTGAATTTAAAAATATATAGCTCCGAGATACACTTTGCTCCGAGATAGTGAAACGATTACAAGTTTAAATGAATACAAATACACGATAGTCGAAATTAAATTCTCTAAAGAAAAGGTTAGGGAAATGATTTAATAAATTCGTACAAACTCCTTAAAAACGGTGTTGATTTAAAAATCTCGACAGAAGTTTAAATGAATACAAATGAACAAAATACATGTCCCAACTACACCATAGTCCAAACTAAATTCTCTAAAAAAAAAATATAGCTCCGAGATACTCAAACGAATATAAAATTTTACTCCGAGATAGTGAAACGATTACAAGTTTAACTGAATACAAATACAAGTCCCAACTCCATGATAGTCCAAATGAATAAAAAATTCGTACAAACTCCTTAAAAACGGTGTTGACTTAAAAATCTCGACAGAAGTTTAAATGAATACAAATGAACAAAATACATGTCCCAACTACACCATAGTCCAAACTAAATTCTCTAAAAAAAAAATATAGCTCCGAGATACTCAAACGAATATAAAATTTTGCTCCGAGATAGTCAAACTAATATAAAATTTTGCTCCGAGATAGTCAAACGAATATAAACGATTACAAGTTTAAATGAATAAAAAATTCACTAAAAAAAAAAATATAGCTCCGAGATACTCAAACCAATATAAAATTTTGCTCCGAGATACTCAAACGAATATAAAATTTTGCTCCGAGATAGTGAAACGATTACAAGTTTAAATGAATACAAATACAAGTCCCAACTCCATGATAGTCCAAATGAATAAAAAATTCCCTAAAAAAAAAAATATAGCTCCGAGATACTCAAACAAATATAAAATTTTGCTCCGAGATATAGTGAAACGATTACAATTTTAAATGAATACAAATACAAGTCCCAACTCCAAGATAGTCGAAATTAAATTCTCTAAAGAAAAGGTTAGGGAAATCATTTAATAAAGTCGTACAAACTCCTTGAAAACGGTGTTGATTTAAAAATCTCGACAGAAGGATTGATGCCAAAAGGTTAAATGGAGTAGGTAATTACTTCATCAAATGCGACAATTAAAATAGCCTTTGAATTTAAAAATATATAGCTCCGAGATACACTTTGCTCCGAGATAGTGAAACGATTACAAGTTTAAATGAATACAAATACACGATAGTCGAAATTAAATTCTCTAAAGAAAAGGTTAGGGAAATGATTTAATAAATTCGTACAAACTCCTTAAAAACGGTGTTGATTTAAAAATCTCGACAGAAGTTTAAATGAATACAAATGAACAAAATACATGTCCCAACTACACCATAGTCCAAACTAAATTCTCTAAAAAAAAAATATAGCTCCGAGATACTCAAACGAATATAAAATTTTGCTCCGAGATAGTCAAACTAATATAAAATTTTGCTCCGAGATAGTCAAACGAATATAAACGATTACAAGTTTAAATGAATAAAAAATTCACTAAAAAAAAAAATATAGCTCCGAGATACTCAAACCAATATAAAATTTTGCTCCGAGATACTCAAACGAATATAAAATTTTGCTCCGAGATAGTGAAACGATTACAAGTTTAAATGAATACAAATACAAGTCCCAACTCCATGATAGTCCAAATGAATAAAAAATTCCCTAAAAAAAAAAATATAGCTCCGAGATACTCAAACGAATATAACATTTTGCTCCGAGATATAGTGAAACGATTACAATTTTAAATGAATACAAATACAAGTCCCAACTCCAAGATAGTCGAAATTAAATTCTCTAAAGAAAAGGTTAGGGAAATCATTTAATAAAGTCGTACAAACTCCTTGAAAACGGTGTTGATTTAAAAATCTCGACAGAAGGATTGATGCCAAAAGGTTAAATGGAGTAGGTAATTACTTCATCAAATGCGACAATTAAAATAGCCTTTGAATTTAAAAAAATATAGCTCCGAGATACACTTTGCTCCGAGATAGTGAAACGATTACAAGTTTAAATGAATACAAATACACGATAGTCGAAATTAAATTCTCTAAAGAAAAGGTTAGGGAAATGATTTAATAAATTCGTACAAACTCCTTAAAAACGGTGTTGATTTAAAAATCTCGACAGAAGTTTAAATGAATACAAATGAACAAAATACATGTCCCAACTACACCATAGTCCAAACTAAATTCTCTAAAAAAAAAATATAGCTCCGAGATACTCAAACGAATATAAAATTTTACTCCGAGATAGTGAAACGATTACAAGTTTAACTGAATACAAATACAAGTCCCAACTCCATGATAGTCCAAATGAATAAAAAATTCGTACAAACTCCTTAAAAACGGTGTTGACTTAAAAATCTCGACAGAAGTTTAAATGAATACAAATGAACAAAATACATGTCCCAACTACACCATAGTCCAAACTAAATTCTCTAAAAAAAAAATATAGCTCCGAGATACTCAAACGAATATAAAATTTTGCTCCGAGATAGTCAAACTAATATAAAATTTTGCTCCGAGATAGTCAAACGAATATAAACGATTACAAGTTTAAATGAATAAAAAATTCACTAAAAAAAAAAATATAGCTCCGAGATACTCAAACCAATATAAAATTTTGCTCCGAGATACTCAAACGAATATAAAATTTTGCTCCGAGATAGTGAAACGATTACAAGTTTAAATGAATACAAATACAAGTCCCAACTCCATGATAGTCCAAATGAATAAAAAATTCCCTAAAAAAAAAAATATAGCTCCGAGATACTCAAACGAATATAACATTTTGCTCCGAGATATAGTGAAACGATTACAATTTTAAATGAATACAAATACAAGTCCCAACTCCAAGATAGTCGAAATTAAATTCTCTAAAGAAAAGGTTAGGGAAATCATTTAATAAAGTCGTACAAACTCCTTGAAAACGGTGTTGATTTAAAAATCTCGACAGAAGGATTGATGCCAAAAGGTTAAATGGAGTAGGTAATTACTTCATCAAATGCGACAATTAAAATAGCCTTTGAATTTAAAAAAATATAGCTCCGAGATACACTTTGCTCCGAGATAGTGAAACGATTACAAGTTTAAATGAATACAAATACACGATAGTCGAAATTAAATTCTCTAAAGAAAAGGTTAGGGAAATGATTTAATAACTTCGTACAAACTCCTTAAAAACGGTGTTGATTTAAAAATCTCGACAGAAGTTTAAATGAATACAAATGAACAAAATACATGTCCCAACTACACCATTGTCCAAACTAAATTCTCTAAAAAAAAAATATAGCTCCGAGATACTCAATCAAATATAAAATTTTGCTCCGAGATAGTCAAACTAATATAAAATTTTGCTCCGAGATAGTCAAACGAATATAAACGATTACAAGTTTAAATGAATAAAAAATTCACTAAAAAAAAAAATATAGCTCCGAGATACTCAAACCAATATAAAATTTTGCTCCGAGATACTCAAACGAATATAAAATTTTGCTCCGAGATAGTGAAACGATTACAAGTTTAAATGAATACAAATACAAGTCCCAACTCCATGATAGTCCAAATGAATAAAAAATTCCCTAAAAAAAAAAATATAGCTCCGAGATACTCAAACAAATATAAAATTTTGCTCCGAGATATAGTGAAACGATTACAATTTTAAATGAATACAAATACAAGTCCCAACTCCAAGATAGTCGAAATTAAATTCTCTAAAGAAAAGGTTAGGGAAATCATTTAATAAAGTCGTACAAACTCCTTGAAAACGGTGTTGATTTAAAAATCTCGACAGAAGGATTGATGCCAAAAGGTTAAATGGAGTAGGTAATTACTTCATCAAATGCGACAATTAAAATAGCCTTTGAATTTAAAAATATATAGCTCCGAGATACACTTTGCTCCGAGATAGTGAAACGATTACAAGTTTAAATGAATACAAATACACGATAGTCGAAATTAAATTCTCTAAAGAAAAGGTTAGGGAAATGATTTAATAAATTCGTACAAACTCCTTAAAAACGGTGTTGATTTAAAAATCTCGACAGAAGTTTAAATGAATACAAATGAACAAAATACATGTCCCAACTACACCATAGTCCAAACTAAATTCTCTAAAAAAAAAATATAGCTCCGAGATACTCAAACGAATATAAAATTTTACTCCGAGATAGTGAAACGATTACAAGTTTAACTGAATACAAATACAAGTCCCAACTCCATGATAGTCCAAATGAATAAAAAATTCGTACAAACTCCTTAAAAACGGTGTTGACTTAAAAATCTCGACAGAAGTTTAAATGAATACAAATGAACAAAATACATGTCCCAACTACACCATAGTCCAAACTAAATTCTCTAAAAAAAAAATATAGCTCCGAGATACTCAAACGAATATAAAATTTTGCTCCGAGATAGTCAAACTAATATAAAATTTTGCTCCGAGATAGTCAAACGAATATAAACGATTACAAGTTTAAATGAATAAAAAATTCACTAAAAAAAAAAATATAGCTCCGAGATACTCAAACCAATATAAAATTTTGCTCCGAGATACTCAAACGAATATAAAATTTTGCTCCGAGATAGTGAAACGATTACAAGTTTAAATGAATACAAATACAAGTCCCAACTCCATGATAGTCCAAATGAATAAAAAATTCCCTAAAAAAAAAAATATAGCTCCGAGATACTCAAACAAATATAAAATTTTGCTCCGAGATATAGTGAAACGATTACAATTTTAAATGAATACAAATACAAGTCCCAACTCCAAGATAGTCGAAATTAAATTCTCTAAAGAAAAGGTTAGGGAAATCATTTAATAAAGTCGTACAAACTCCTTGAAAACGGTGTTGATTTAAAAATCTCGACAGAAGGATTGATGCCAAAAGGTTAAATGGAGTAGGTAATTACTTCATCAAATGCGACAATTAAAATAGCCTTTGAATTTAAAAATATATAGCTCCGAGATACACTTTGCTCCGAGATAGTGAAACGATTACAAGTTTAAATGAATACAAATACACGATAGTCGAAATTAAATTCTCTAAAGAAAAGGTTAGGGAAATGATTTAATAAATTCGTACAAACTCCTTAAAAACGGTGTTGATTTAAAAATCTCGACAGAAGTTTAAATGAATACAAATGAACAAAATACATGTCCCAACTACACCATTGTCCAAACTAAATTCTCTAAAAAAAAAATATAGCTCCGAGATACTCAAACGAATATAAAATTTTGCTCCGAGATAGTCAAACTAATATAAAATTTTGCTCCGAGATAGTCAAACGAATATAAACGATTACAAGTTTAAATGAATAAAAAATTCACTAAAAAAAAAAATATAGCTCCGAGATACTCAAACCAATATAAAATTTTGCTCCGAGATACTCAAACGAATATAAAATTTTGCTCCGAGATAGTGAAACGATTACAAGTTTAAATGAATACAAATACAAGTCCCAACTCCATGATAGTCCAAATGAATAAAAAATTCCCTAAAAAAAAAAATATAGCTCCGAGATACTCAAACGAATATAACATTTTGCTCCGAGATATAGTGAAACGATTACAATTTTAAATGAATACAAATACAAGTCCCAACTCCAAGATAGTCGAAATTAAATTCTCTAAAGAAAAGGTTAGGGAAATCATTTAATAAAGTCGTACAAACTCCTTGAAAACGGTGTTGATTTAAAAATCTCGACAGAAGGATTGATGCCAAAAGGTTAAATGGAGTAGGTAATTACTTCATCAAATGCGACAATTAAAATAGCCTTTGAATTTAAAAAAATATAGCTCCGAGATACACTTTGCTCCGAGATAGTGAAACGATTACAAGTTTAAATGAATACAAATACACGATAGTCGAAATTAAATTCTCTAAAGAAAAGGTTAGGGAAATGATTTAATAAATTCGTACAAACTCCTTAAAAACGGTGTTGATTTAAAAATCTCGACAGAAGTTTAAATGAATACAAATGAACAAAATACATGTCCCAACTACACCATAGTCCAAACTAAATTCTCTAAAAAAAAAATATAGCTCCGAGATACTCAAACGAATATAAAATTTTACTCCGAGATAGTGAAACGATTACAAGTTTAACTGAATACAAATACAAGTCCCAACTCCATGATAGTCCAAATGAATAAAAAATTCGTACAAACTCCTTAAAAACGGTGTTGACTTAAAAATCTCGACAGAAGTTTAAATGAATACAAATGAACAAAATACATGTCCCAACTACACCATAGTCCAAACTAAATTCTCTAAAAAAAAAATATAGCTCCGAGATACTCAAACGAATATAAAATTTTGCTCCGAGATAGTCAAACTAATATAAAATTTTGCTCCGAGATAGTCAAACGAATATAAACGATTACAAGTTTAAATGAATAAAAAATTCACTAAAAAAAAAAATATAGCTCCGAGATACTCAAACCAATATAAAATTTTGCTCCGAGATACTCAAACGAATATAAAATTTTGCTCCGAGATAGTGAAACGATTACAAGTTTAAATGAATACAAATACAAGTCCCAACTCCATGATAGTCCAAATGAATAATAAATTCCCTAAAAAAAAAAATATAGCTCCGAGATACTCAAACGAATATAACATTTTGCTCCGAGATATAGTGAAACGATTACAATTTTAAATGAATACAAATACAAGTCTTAACTCCAAGATAGTCGAAATTAAATTCTCTAAAGAAAAGGTTAGGGAAATCATTTAATAAAGTCGTACAAACTCCTTGAAAACGGTGTTGATTTAAAAATCTCGACAGAAGGATTGATGCCAAAAGGTTAAATGGAGTAGGTAATTACTTCATCAAATGCGACAATTAAAATAGCCTTTGAATTTAAAAAAATATAGCTCCGAGATACACTTTGCTCCGAGATAGTGAAACGATTACAAGTTTAAATGAATACAAATACACGATAGTCGAAATTAAATTCTCTAAAGAAAAGGTTAGGGAAATGATTTAATAACTTCGTACAAACTCCTTAAAAACGGTGTTGATTTAAAAATCTCGACAGAAGTTTAAATGAATACAAATGAACAAAATACATGTCCCAACTACACCATTGTCCAAACTAAATTCTCTAAAAAAAAAATATAGCTCCGAGATACTCAATCAAATATAAAATTTTGCTCCGAGATAGTCAAACTAATATAAAATTTTGCTCCGAGATAGTCAAACGAATATAAACGATTACAAGTTTAAATGAATAAAAAATTCACTAAAAAAAAAAATATAGCTCCGAGATACTCAAACCAATATAAAATTTTGCTCCGAGATACTCAAACGAATATAAAATTTTGCTCCGAGATAGTGAAACGATTACAAGTTTAAATGAATACAAATACAAGTCCCAACTCCATGATAGTCCAAATGAATAAAAAATTCCCTAAAAAAAAAAATATAGCTCCGAGATACTCAAACGAATATAACATTTTGCTCCGAGATATAGTGAAACGATTACAATTTTAAATGAATACAAATACAAGTCCCAACTCCAAGATAGTCGAAATTAAATTCTCTAAAGAAAAGGTTAGGGAAATCATTTAATAAAGTCGTACAAACTCCTTGAAAACGGTGTTGATTTAAAAATCTCGACAGAAGGATTGATGCCAAAAGGTTAAATGGAGTAGGTAATTACTTCATCAAATGCGACAATTAAAATAGCCTTTGAATTTAAAAAAATATAGCTCCGAGATACACTTTGCTCCGAGATAGTGAAACGATTACAAGTTTAAATGAATACAAATACACGATAGTCGAAATTAAATTCTCTAAAGAAAAGGTTAGGGAAATGATTTAATAACTTCGTACAAACTCCTTAAAAACGGTGTTGATTTAAAAATCTCGACAGAAGTTTAAATGAATACAAATGAACAAAATACATGTCCCAACTACACCATTGTCCAAACTAAATTCTCTAAAAAAAAATATAGCTCCGAGATACTCAAACGAATATAAAATTTTGCTCCGAGATAGTGAAACGATTACAAGTTTAACTGAATACAAATACAAGTCCCAACTCCATGATAGTCCAAATGAATAAAAAATTCGTACAAACTCCTTAAAAACGGTGTTGACTTAAAAATCTCGACAGAAGTTTAAATGAATACAAATGAACAAAATACATGTCCCAACTACACCATAGTCCAAACTAAATTCTCTAAAAAAAAAAATATAGCTCCGAGATACTCAAACGAATATAAAATTTTGCTCCGAGATAGTGATACAATTACAAGTTTAACTGAATACAAATACAAGTCCCAACTCCATGATAGTCCAAATGAATAAAAAATTCCCTAAAAAAAAAAATATAGCTCCGAGATACTCAAACGAATATAAAATTTTGCTCCGAGATAGTCAAACTAATATAAAATTTTGCTCCGAGATAGTCAAACAAATATAAAATTTTGCTCCGAGATAGTGAAACGATTACAAGTTTTAATGAATAAAAAATTCACTAAAAAAAAAATATAGCTCCGAGATACTCAAACGAATATAATATTTTGCTCCGAGATACTCAAACGAATATAAAATTTTGCTCCGAGATAATCAAACAAATATAAAATTTTGCTCCGAGATAGTCATACGAATATATAATTTTGCTCCGAGATAGTGAAACGATTACAAGTTTAAATGAATAAAAAATTCTCTAAAAAAAAAAATATAGCTCCGAGATACTCAAACGAATATAACATTTTGCTCCGAGATATAGTGAAACGATTACAATTTTAAATGAATACAAATACAAGTCCCAACTCCAAGATAGTCGAAATTAAATTCTCTAAAGAAAAGGTTAGGGAAATCATTTAATAAAGTCGTACAAACTCCTTGAAAACGGTGTTGATTTAAAAATCTCGACAGAAGGATTGATGCCAAAAGGTTAAATGGAGTAGGTAATTACTTCATCAAATGCGACAATTAAAATAGCCTTTGAATTTAAAAAAATATAGCTCCGAGATACACTTTGCTCCGAGATAGTGAAACGATTACAAGTTTAAATGAATACAAATACACGATAGTCGAAATTAAATTCTCTAAAGAAAAGGTTAGGGAAATGATTTAATAACTTCGTACAAACTCCTTAAAAACGGTGTTGATTTAAAAATCTCGACAGAAGTTTAAATGAATACAAATGAACAAAATACATGTCCCAACTACACCATTGTCCAAACTAAATTCTCTAAAAAAAAAATATAGCTCCGAGATACTCAATCAAATATAAAATTTTGCTCCGAGATAGTCAAACTAATATAAAATTTTGCTCCGAGATAGTCAAACGAATATAAACGATTACAAGTTTAAATGAATAAAAAATTCACTAAAAAAAAAAATATAGCTCCGAGATACTCAAACCAATATAAAATTTTGCTCCGAGATACTCAAACGAATATAAAATTTTGCTCCGAGATAGTGAAACGATTACAAGTTTAAATGAATACAAATACAAGTCCCAACTCCATGATAGTCCAAATGAATAAAAAATTCCCTAAAAAAAAAAATATAGCTCCGAGATACTCAAACAAATATAAAATTTTGCTCCGAGATATAGTGAAACGATTACAATTTTAAATGAATACAAATACAAGTCCCAACTCCAAGATAGTCGAAATTAAATTCTCTAAAGAAAAGGTTAGGGAAATCATTTAATAAAGTCGTACAAACTCCTTGAAAACGGTGTTGATTTAAAAATCTCGACAGAAGGATTGATGCCAAAAGGTTAAATGGAGTAGGTAATTACTTCATCAAATGCGACAATTAAAATAGCCTTTGAATTTAAAAATATATAGCTCCGAGATACACTTTGCTCCGAGATAGTGAAACGATTACAAGTTTAAATGAATACAAATACACGATAGTCGAAATTAAATTCTCTAAAGAAAAGGTTAGGGAAATGATTTAATAAATTCGTACAAACTCCTTAAAAACGGTGTTGATTTAAAAATCTCGACAGAAGTTTAAATGAATACAAATGAACAAAATACATGTCCCAACTACACCATAGTCCAAACTAAATTCTCTAAAAAAAAAATATAGCTCCGAGATACTCAAACGAATATAAAATTTTACTCCGAGATAGTGAAACGATTACAAGTTTAACTGAATACAAATACAAGTCCCAACTCCATGATAGTCCAAATGAATAAAAAATTCGTACAAACTCCTTAAAAACGGTGTTGACTTAAAAATCTCGACAGAAGTTTAAATGAATACAAATGAACAAAATACATGTCCCAACTACACCATAGTCCAAACTAAATTCTCTAAAAAAAAAATATAGCTCCGAGATACTCAAACGAATATAAAATTTTGCTCCGAGATAGTCAAACTAATATAAAATTTTGCTCCGAGATACTCAAACGAATATAAAATTTTGCTCCAAGATACTCAAACGAATATAAAATTTTGCTCCGAGATAGTTAACCGATTACAAGTTTAAATGAATACAAATACAAGTCCCAACTGCACGATAGTCAAAACTATATTCTCTAAAAAAAAAAATATAGCTCCGAGATAGTCAAACAAATATAAAATTTTGCTCCGAGATAGTGAAACGATTACAAGTTTTAATGAATAAAAAATTCACTAAAAAAAAAAATATAGCTCCGAGATACTCAAACGAATATAATATTTTGCTCCGAGATACTCAAACGAATATAAAATTTTGCTCCGAGATACTCAAACGAATATAAAATTTTGCTCCGAGATAATCAAACAATTATAAAATTTTGCTCCGAGATAGTCATACGAATATATATTTTGCTCCGAGATAGTGAAACGATTACAAGTTTAAATGAATAAAAAATTCTCTAAAAAAAAAAAATATAGCTCCGAGATACTCAAACCAATATAAAATTTTGCTCCGAGATACTCAAACGAATATAAAATTTTGCTCCGAGATAATCAAACAATTATAAAATTTTGCTCCGAGATAGTCATACGAATATATAATTTTGCTCCGAGATAGTGAAACGATTACAAGTTTAAATGAATAAAAAATTCTCTAAAAAAAAAAAATATAGCTCCGAGATACTCAAACGAATATAAAATTTTGCTCCGAGATAATCAAACAAATATAAAATTTTGCTCCGAGATAGTCATACGAATATATAATTTTGCTCCGAGATAGTGAAACGATTACAAGTTTAAATGAATAAAAAATTCTCTAAAAAAAAAAATATAGCTCCGAGATACTCAAACGAATATAACATTTTGCTCCGAGATATAGTGAAACGATTACAATTTTAAATGAATACAAATACAAGTCCCAACTCCAAGATAGTCGAAATTAAATTCTCTAAAGAAAAGGTTAGGGAAATCATTTAATAAAGTCGTACAAACTCCTTGAAAACGGTGTTGATTTAAAAATCTCGACAGAAGGATTGATGCCAAAAGGTTAAATGGAGTAGGTAATTACTTCATCAAATGCGACAATTAAAATAGCCTTTGAATTTAAAAAAATATAGCTCCGAGATACACTTTGCTCCGAGATAGTGAAACGATTACAAGTTTAAATGAATACAAATACACGATAGTCGAAATTAAATTCTCTAAAGAAAAGGTTAGGGAAATGATTTAATAACTTCGTACAAACTCCTTAAAAACGGTGTTGATTTAAAAATCTCGACAGAAGTTTAAATGAATACAAATGAACAAAATACATGTCCCAACTACACCATTGTCCAAACTAAATTCTCTAAAAAAAAAAATATAGCTCCGAGATACTCAATCAAATATAAAATTTTGCTCCGAGATAGTCAAACTAATATAAAATTTTGCTCCGAGATAGTCAAACGAATATAAACGATTACAAGTTTAAATGAATAAAAAATTCACTAAAAAAAAAAATATAGCTCCGAGATACTCAAACCAATATAAAATTTTGCTCCGAGATACTCAAACGAATATAAAATTTTGCTCCGAGATAGTGAAACGATTACAAGTTTAAATGAATACAAATACAAGTCCCAACTCCATGATAGTCCAAATGAATAAAAAATTCCCTAAAAAAAAAAATATAGCTCCGAGATACTCAAACAAATATAAAATTTTGCTCCGAGATATAGTGAAACGATTACAATTTTAAATGAATACAAATACAAGTCCCAACTCCAAGATAGTCGAAATTAAATTCTCTAAAGAAAAGGTTAGGGAAATCATTTAATAAAGTCGTACAAACTCCTTGAAAACGGTGTTGATTTAAAAATCTCGACAGAAGGATTGATGCCAAAAGGTTAAATGGAGTAGGTAATTACTTCATCAAATGCGACAATTAAAATAGCCTTTGAATTTAAAAAAATATAGCTCCGAGATACACTTTGCTCCGAGATAGTGAAACGATTACAAGTTTAAATGAATACAAATACACGATAGTCGAAATTAAATTCTCTAAAGAAAAGGTTAGGGAAATGATTTAATAACTTCGTACAAACTCCTTAAAAACGGTGTTGATTTAAAAATCTCGACAGAAGTTTAAATGAATACAAATGAACAAAATACATGTCCCAACTACACCATTGTCCAAACTAAATTCTCTAAAAAAAAAATATAGCTCCGAGATACTCAATCAAATATAAAATTTTGCTCCGAGATAGTCAAACTAATATAAAATTTTGCTCCGAGATAGTCAAACGAATATAAACGATTACAAGTTTAAATGAATAAAAAATTCACTAAAAAAAAAAATATAGCTCCGAGATACTCAAACCAATATAAAATTTTGCTCCGAGATACTCAAACGAATATAAAATTTTGCTCCGAGATAGTGAAACGATTACAAGTTTAAATGAATACAAATACAAGTCCCAACTCCATGATAGTCCAAATGAATAAAAAATTCCCTAAAAAAAAAAATATAGCTCCGAGATACTCAAACAAATATAAAATTTTGCTCCGAGATATAGTGAAACGATTACAATTTTAAATGAATACAAATACAAGTCCCAACTCCAAGATAGTCGAAATTAAATTCTCTAAAGAAAAGGTTAGGGAAATCATTTAATAAAGTCGTACAAACTCCTTGAAAACGGTGTTGATTTAAAAATCTCGACAGAAGGATTGATGCCAAAAGGTTAAATGGAGTAGGTAATTACTTCATCAAATGCGACAATTAAAATAGCCTTTGAATTTAAAAATATATAGCTCCGAGATACACTTTGCTCCGAGATAGTGAAACGATTACAAGTTTAAATGAATACAAATACACGATAGTCGAAATTAAATTCTCTAAAGAAAAGGTTAGGGAAATGATTTAATAAATTCGTACAAACTCCTTAAAAACGGTGTTGATTTAAAAATCTCGACAGAAGTTTAAATGAATACAAATGAACAAAATACATGTCCCAACTACACCATAGTCCAAACTAAATTCTCTAAAAAAAAAATATAGCTCCGAGATACTCAAACGAATATAAAATTTTACTCCGAGATAGTGAAACGATTACAAGTTTAACTGAATACAAATACAAGTCCCAACTCCATGATAGTCCAAATGAATAAAAAATTCGTACAAACTCCTTAAAAACGGTGTTGACTTAAAAATCTCGACAGAAGTTTAAATGAATACAAATGAACAAAATACATGTCCCAACTACACCATAGTCCAAACTAAATTCTCTAAAAAAAAAATATAGCTCCGAGATACTCAAACGAATATAAAATTTTGCTCCGAGATAGTCAAACTAATATAAAATTTTGCTCCGAGATACTCAAACGAATATAAAATTTTGCTCCAAGATACTCAAACGAATATAAAATTTTGCTCCGAGATAGTTAACCGATTACAAGTTTAAATGAATACAAATACAAGTCCCAACTGCACGATAGTCAAAACTATATTCTCTAAAAAAAAAAATATAGCTCCGAGATAGTCAAACAAATATAAAATTTTGCTCCGAGATAGTGAAACGATTACAAGTTTTAATGAATAAAAAATTCACTAAAAAAAAAAATATAGCTCCGAGATACTCAAACGAATATAATATTTTGCTCCGAGATACTCAAACGAATATAAAATTTTGCTCCGAGATACTCAAACGAATATAAAATTTTGCTCCGAGATAATCAAACAATTATAAAATTTTGCTCCGAGATAGTCATACGAATATATATTTTGCTCCGAGATAGTGAAACGATTACAAGTTTAAATGAATAAAAAATTCTCTAAAAAAAAAAAATATAGCTCCGAGATACTCAAACCAATATAAAATTTTGCTCCGAGATACTCAAACGAATATAAAATTTTGCTCCGAGATAATCAAACAATTATAAAATTTTGCTCCGAGATAGTCATACGAATATATAATTTTGCTCCGAGATAGTGAAACGATTACAAGTTTAAATGAATAAAAAATTCTCTAAAAAAAAAAAATATAGCTCCGAGATACTCAAACGAATATAAAATTTTGCTCCGAGATAATCAAACAAATATAAAATTTTGCTCCGAGATAGTCATACGAATATATAATTTTGCTCCGAGATAGTGAAACGATTACAAGTTTAAATGAATAAAAAATTCTCTAAAAAAAAAAATATAGCTCCGAGATACTCAAACGAATATAACATTTTGCTCCGAGATATAGTGAAACGATTACAATTTTAAATGAATACAAATACAAGTCCCAACTCCAAGATAGTCGAAATTAAATTCTCTAAAGAAAAGGTTAGGGAAATCATTTAATAAAGTCGTACAAACTCCTTGAAAACGGTGTTGATTTAAAAATCTCGACAGAAGGATTGATGCCAAAAGGTTAAATGGAGTAGGTAATTACTTCATCAAATGCGACAATTAAAATAGCCTTTGAATTTAAAAAAATATAGCTCCGAGATACACTTTGCTCCGAGATAGTGAAACGATTACAAGTTTAAATGAATACAAATACACGATAGTCGAAATTAAATTCTCTAAAGAAAAGGTTAGGGAAATGATTTAATAACTTCGTACAAACTCCTTAAAAACGGTGTTGATTTAAAAATCTCGACAGAAGTTTAAATGAATACAAATGAACAAAATACATGTCCCAACTACACCATTGTCCAAACTAAATTCTCTAAAAAAAAAAATATAGCTCCGAGATACTCAATCAAATATAAAATTTTGCTCCGAGATAGTCAAACTAATATAAAATTTTGCTCCGAGATAGTCAAACGAATATAAACGATTACAAGTTTAAATGAATAAAAAATTCACTAAAAAAAAAAATATAGCTCCGAGATACTCAAACCAATATAAAATTTTGCTCCGAGATACTCAAACGAATATAAAATTTTGCTCCGAGATAGTGAAACGATTACAAGTTTAAATGAATACAAATACAAGTCCCAACTCCATGATAGTCCAAATGAATAAAAAATTCCCTAAAAAAAAAAATATAGCTCCGAGATACTCAAACAAATATAAAATTTTGCTCCGAGATATAGTGAAACGATTACAATTTTAAATGAATACAAATACAAGTCCCAACTCCAAGATAGTCGAAATTAAATTCTCTAAAGAAAAGGTTAGGGAAATCATTTAATAAAGTCGTACAAACTCCTTGAAAACGGTGTTGATTTAAAAATCTCGACAGAAGGATTGATGCCAAAAGGTTAAATGGAGTAGGTAATTACTTCATCAAATGCGACAATTAAAATAGCCTTTGAATTTAAAAATATATAGCTCCGAGATACACTTTGCTCCGAGATAGTGAAACGATTACAAGTTTAAATGAATACAAATACACGATAGTCGAAATTAAATTCTCTAAAGAAAAGGTTAGGGAAATGATTTAATAAATTCGTACAAACTCCTTAAAAACGGTGTTGATTAAAAATCTCGACAGAAGTTTAAATGAATACAAATGAACAAAATACATGTCCCAACTACACCATAGTCCAAACTAAATTCTCTAAAAAAAAAAATATAGCTCCGAGATACTCAAACCAATATAAAATTTTGCTCCGAGATACTCAAACGAATATAAAATTTTGCTCCGAGATAATCAAACAATTATAAAATTTTGCTCCGAGATAGTCATACGAATATATAATTTTGCTCCGAGATAGTGAAACGATTACAAGTTTAAATGAATAAAAAATTCTCTAAAAAAAAAATATAGCTCCGAGATACTCAAACGAATATAAAATTTTGCTCCGAGATAATCAAACAATTATAAAATTTTGCTCCGAGATACTCAAACGAATATAAAATTTTGCTCCGAGATAGTTAACCGATTACAAGTTTAAATGAATACAAATACAAGTCCCAACTGCACGATAGTCAAAACTATATTCTCTAAAAAAAAAAATATAGCTCCGAGATAGTCAAACAAATATAAAATTTTGCTCCGAGATAGTGAAACGATTACAAGTTTTAATGAATAAAAAATTCTCTAAAAAAAAAATTATAGCTCCGAGATACTCAACGAATATAATATTTTGCTCCGAGATACTCAAACGAATATAAAATTTTGCTCCGAGATAATCAAACAAAATAATATAAAATTTTGCTCCGAGATAGTCATACGACTATATAATTTTGCTCCGAGATAGTGAAACGATTACAAGTTTAAATGAATAAAAAATTCTCTAAAAAAAAAAATATAGCTCCGAGATACTCAAACGAATATATAATTTTGCTCCGAGTTACTCAAACGAATATAAAATTTTGCTCCGAGATAGTTACACAAATATAAAATTTTGCTCCGAGATAGTGAAACGATTACAAGTTTAAATGAACACAAATACAAGTCCCAACTCCAAGATAGTCGAAATAAAATTCTGCAAAGAAAAGGTTAGGGAAATGATTTAATAAATTCGTACAAACTCCTTAAAAACGGTGTTGATTTAAAAATCTCGACAGAAGTTTAAATGAATACAAATGAACAAAATACATGTCCCAACTACACCATAGTCAAAACTAAATTCTAAAATAAAAAAAAATTTTATAGTGAAACGATTACAATTTTAAATGAATACAAATACAAGTCCCAACTCCAAGATAGTCGAAATTAAATTCTCTAAAGAATAGGTTAGGGAAATGATTTAATAAAGTCGTACAAACTCCTTGAAAACGGTGTTGATTTAAAAAAATATACATGATTGATGCCAAAAGGTTAAATGGAGTAGGTAATTACTTCATCAAATGCGACAATTAAAATAGCCTTTGAATTTAAAAAAATATAGCTCCGAGATACACTTTGCTCCGAGATAGTGAAACGATTACAAGTTTAAATGAATACAAATACACGATAGTCGAAATTAAATTCTCTAAAGAAAAGGTTAGGGAAATGATTTAATAAAGACGTACAAACTCCTTGAAAACGGTGTTGATTTAAAAACCTCGACAGAAGGATTGATGCCAAAAGGTTAAATGGAGTAGGTAATTAATTCATCAAACGAATATAAAATTTTGCTCCGAGATAGTGAAACGATTACAATTTTAAATGAATAAAAAATTCTCTAAAAAAAAATATAGCACCGAGATACTCAAACGAATATAAAATTTTGCTCCGAGATAGTGAAACGATTACAAGTTTAAATGAATAAAAAATTCTCTAAAAAAAAAAATATAGCTCCGAGATACTCAAACGAATATAAAATTTTGCTCGAGATAGTCAAACTAATATAAAATTTTGCTCCGAGATAGTCAAACGAATATAAAATTTTGATCCGAGATAGTGAAACGATTACAAGTTTAAATGAACACGAATACAAGTCCCAACTACACGATAGTCAAAACTAAATTCTCTAAAAAAAAAATATAGCTCCGAGATACTCAAACAAATATTAAATTTTGCTCCGAGATAGTCAAACAAATATAAAATTTTGCTCAGAGATAGTTAAACGAATACAAGTTTAAATGAACACAAATACAAGTCCCAACTCCAAGATAGTCGAAATTAAATTCTCTAAAGAAAAGGTTAGGGAAATCATTTAATAAAGTCGTACAAACTCCTTGAAAACGGTGTTGATTTAAAAATCTCGACAGAAGGATTGATGCCAAAAGGTTAAATGGAGTAGGTAATTACTTCATCAAATGCGACAATTAAAATAGCCTTTGAATTTAAAAATATATAGCTCCGAGATACACTTTGCTCCGAGATAGTGAAACGATTACAAGTTTAAATGAATACAAATACACGATAGTCGAAATTAAATTCTCTAAAGAAAAGGTTAGGGAAATGATTTAATAAATTCGTACAAACTCCTTAAAAACGGTGTTGATTTAAAAATCTCGACAGAAGTTTAAATGAATACAAATGAACAAAATACATGTCCCAACTACACCATAGTCCAAACTAAATTCTCTAAAAAAAAAATATAGCTCCGAGATACTCAAACGAATATAAAATTTTACTCCGAGATAGTGAAACGATTACAAGTTTAACTGAATACAAATACAAGTCCCAACTCCATGATAGTCCAAATGAATAAAAAATTCGTACAAACTCCTTAAAAACGGTGTTGACTTAAAAATCTCGACAGAAGTTTAAATGAATACAAATGAACAAAATACATGTCCCAACTACACCATAGTCCAAACTAAATTCTCTAAAAAAAAAATATAGCTCCGAGATACTCAAACGAATATAAAATTTTGCTCCGAGATAGTCAAACTAATATAAAATTTTGCTCCGAGATACTCAAACGAATATAAAATTTTGCTCCAAGATACTCAAACGAATATAAAATTTTGCTCCGAGATAGTTAACCGATTACAAGTTTAAATGAATACAAATACAAGTCCCAACTGCACGATAGTCAAAACTATATTCTCTAAAAAAAAAAATATAGCTCCGAGATAGTCAAACAAATATAAAATTTTGCTCCGAGATAGTGAAACGATTACAAGTTTTAATGAATAAAAAATTCACTAAAAAAAAAAATATAGCTCCGAGATACTCAAACGAATATAATATTTTGCTCCGAGATACTCAAACGAATATAAAATTTTGCTCCGAGATACTCAAACGAATATAAAATTTTGCTCCGAGATAATCAAACAATTATAAAATTTTGCTCCGAGATAGTCATACGAATATATAATTTTGCTCCGAGATAGTGAAACGATTACAAGTTTAAATGAATAAAAAATTCTCTAAAAAAAAAAAATATAGCTCCGAGATACTCAAACCAATATAAAATTTTGCTCCGAGATACTCAAACGAATATAAAATTTTGCTCCGAGATAATCAAACAATTATAAAATTTTGCTCCGAGATAGTCATACGAATATATAATTTTGCTCCGAGATAGTGAAACGATTACAAGTTTAAATGAATAAAAAATTCTCTAAAAAAAAAAAATATAGCTCCGAGATACTCAAACGAATATAAAATTTTGCTCCGAGATAATCAAACAAATATAAAATTTTGCTCCGAGATAGTCATACGAATATATAATTTTGCTCCGAGATAGTGAAACGATTACAAGTTTAAATGAATAAAAAATTCTCTAAAAAAAAAAATATAGCTCCGAGATACTCAAACGAATATAACATTTTGCTCCGAGATATAGTGAAACGATTACAATTTTAAATGAATACAAATACAAGTCCCAACTCCAAGATAGTCGAAATTAAATTCTCTAAAGAAAAGGTTAGGGAAATCATTTAATAAAGTCGTACAAACTCCTTGAAAACGGTGTTGATTTAAAAATCTCGACAGAAGGATTGATGCCAAAAGGTTAAATGGAGTAGGTAATTACTTCATCAAATGCGACAATTAAAATAGCCTTTGAATTTAAAAAAATATAGCTCCGAGATACACTTTGCTCCGAGATAGTGAAACGATTACAAGTTTAAATGAATACAAATACACGATAGTCGAAATTAAATTCTCTAAAGAAAAGGTTAGGGAAATGATTTAATAACTTCGTACAAACTCCTTAAAAACGGTGTTGATTTAAAAATCTCGACAGAAGTTTAAATGAATACAAATGAACAAAATACATGTCCCAACTACACCATTGTCCAAACTAAATTCTCTAAAAAAAAAAATATAGCTCCGAGATACTCAATCAAATATAAAATTTTGCTCCGAGATAGTCAAACTAATATAAAATTTTGCTCCGAGATAGTCAAACGAATATAAACGATTACAAGTTTAAATGAATAAAAAATTCACTAAAAAAAAAAATATAGCTCCGAGATACTCAAACCAATATAAAATTTTGCTCCGAGATACTCAAACGAATATAAAATTTTGCTCCGAGATAGTGAAACGATTACAAGTTTAAATGAATACAAATACAAGTCCCAACTCCATGATAGTCCAAATGAATAAAAAATTCCCTAAAAAAAAAAATATAGCTCCGAGATACTCAAACAAATATAAAATTTTGCTCCGAGATATAGTGAAACGATTACAATTTTAAATGAATACAAATACAAGTCCCAACTCCAAGATAGTCGAAATTAAATTCTCTAAAGAAAAGGTTAGGGAAATCATTTAATAAAGTCGTACAAACTCCTTGAAAACGGTGTTGATTTAAAAATCTCGACAGAAGGATTGATGCCAAAAGGTTAAATGGAGTAGGTAATTACTTCATCAAATGCGACAATTAAAATAGCCTTTGAATTTAAAAATATATAGCTCCGAGATACACTTTGCTCCGAGATAGTGAAACGATTACAAGTTTAAATGAATACAAATACACGATAGTCGAAATTAAATTCTCTAAAGAAAAGGTTAGGGAAATGATTTAATAAATTCGTACAAACTCCTTAAAAACGGTGTTGATTAAAAATCTCGACAGAAGTTTAAATGAATACAAATGAACAAAATACATGTCCCAACTACACCATAGTCCAAACTAAATTCTCTAAAAAAAAAAATATAGCTCCGAGATACTCAAACCAATATAAAATTTTGCTCCGAGATACTCAAACGAATATAAAATTTTGCTCCGAGATAATCAAACAATTATAAAATTTTGCTCCGAGATAGTCATACGAATATATAATTTTGCTCCGAGATAGTGAAACGATTACAAGTTTAAATGAATAAAAAATTCTCTAAAAAAAAAAATATAGCTCCGAGATACTCAAACGAATATAAAATTTTGCTCCGAGATAATCAAACAATTATAAAATTTTGCTCCGAGATACTCAAACGAATATAAAATTTTGCTCCGAGATAGTTAACCGATTACAAGTTTAAATGAATACAAATACAAGTCCCAACTGCACGATAGTCAAAACTATATTCTCTAAAAAAAAAAATATAGCTCCGAGATAGTCAAACAAATATAAAATTTTGCTCCGAGATAGTGAAACGATTACAAGTTTTAATGAAAAAAAAATTCTCTAAAAAAAAAATTATAGCTCCGAGATACTCAACGAATATAATATTTTGCTCCGAGATACTCAAACGAATATAAAATTTTGCTCCGAGATAATCAAACAAAATAATATAAAATTTTGCTCCGAGATAGTCATACGACTATATAATTTTGCTCCGAGATAGTGAAACGATTACAAGTTTAAATGAATAAAAAATTCTCTAAAAAAAAAAATATAGCTCCGAGATACTCAAACGAATATATAATTTTGCTCCGAGTTACTCAAACGAATATAAAATTTTGCTCCGAGATAGTTACACAAATATAAAATTTTGCTCCGAGATAGTGAAACGATTACAAGTTTAAATGAACACAAATACAAGTCCCAACTCCAAGATAGTCGAAATAAAATTCTGCAAAGAAAAGGTTAGGGAAATGATTTAATAAATTCGTACAAACTCCTTAAAAACGGTGTTGATTTAAAAATCTCGACAGAAGTTTAAATGAATACAAATGAACAAAATACATGTCCCAACTACACCATAGTCAAAACTAAATTCTAAAATAAAAAAAAATTTTATAGTGAAACGATTACAATTTTAAATGAATACAAATACAAGTCCCAACTCCAAGATAGTCGAAATTAAATTCTCTAAAGAATAGGTTAGGGAAATGATTTAATAAAGTCGTACAAACTCCTTGAAAACGGTGTTGATTTAAAAAAATATACATGATTGATGCCAAAAGGTTAAATGGAGTAGGTAATTACTTCATCAAATGCGACAATTAAAATAGCCTTTGAATTTAAAAAAATATAGCTCCGAGATACACTTTGCTCCGAGATAGTGAAACGATTACAAGTTTAAATGAATACAAATACACGATAGTCGAAATTAAATTCTCTAAAGAAAAGGTTAGGGAAATGATTTAATAAAGACGTACAAACTCCTTGAAAACGGTGTTGATTTAAAAACCTCGACAGAAGGATTGATGCCAAAAGGTTAAATGGAGTAGGTAATTAATTCATCAAACGAATATAAAATTTTGCTCCGAGATAGTGAAACGATTACAATTTTAAATGAATAAAAAATTCTCTAAAAAAAAATATAGCACCGAGATACTCAAACGAATATAAAATTTTGCTCCGAGATAGTGAAACGATTACAAGTTTAAATGAATAAAAAATTCTCTAAAAAAAAAAATATAGCTCCGAGATACTCAAACGAATATAAAATTTTGCTCGAGATAGTCAAACTAATATAAAATTTTGCTCCGAGATAGTCAAACGAATATAAAATTTTGATCCGAGATAGTGAAACGATTACAAGTTTAAATGAACACGAATACAAGTCCCAACTACACGATAGTCAAAACTAAATTCTCTAAAAAAAAAATATAGCTCCGAGATACTCAAACAAATATTAAATTTTGCTCCGAGATAGTCAAACAAATATAAAATTTTGCTCAGAGATAGTTAAACGAATACAAGTTTAAATGAACACAAATACAAGTCCCAACTCCAAGATAGTCGAAATTAAATTCTCTAAAGAAAAGGTTAGGGAAATCATTTAATAAAGTTTTAATAAAGAAATTAAATTCTCTAAAGAAAAGGTTAGGGAAATGATTTAATAAATTCGTACAAACTCCTTAAAAACGGTGTTGATTTAAAAATCTCGACAGAAGTTTAAATGAATACAAATGAACAAAATACATGTCCCAACTACTCCATAGTCCAAACTAAATTCTCTAAAAAAAAAAATATAGCTCCGAGATACTCAATCAAATATAAAATTTTGCTCCGAGATAGTCAAACTAATATAAAATTTTGCTCCGAGATAGTTAAACGAATATAAACGATTACAAGTTTAAATGAATAAAAAATTCACTAAAAAAAAAATATAGCTCCGAGATACTCAAACCAATATAAAATTTTGCCCCGAGATACTCAAACGAATATAAAATTTTGCTCCGAGATAGTGAAACGATTACAAGTTTAAATGAATACTAATACAAGTCCCAACTCCATGATAGTCCAAATGAATAAAAAATTCCCTAAAAAAAAAATATAGCTCCGAGATACTCAAACGAATATAAAATTTTGCTCCGAGATATAGTGAAACGATTACAATTTTAAATGAATACAAATACAAGTCCCAACTCCAAGATAGTCGAAATTAAATTCTCTAAAGAAAAGGTTAGGGAAATCATTTAATAAAGTTTTAATAAAGAAATTAAATTCTCTAAAGAAAAGGTTAGGGAAATGATTTAATAAATTCGTACAAACTCCTTAAAAACGGTGTTGATTTAAAAATCTCGACAGTAGTTTAAATGAATACAGATGAACAAAATACATGTCCCAACTACACCATAGTCCAAACTAAATTCTCTATTATATAGGTTAGGTTAGGTTAGGTTAGGTTAGGTTAGGTTAGGTTAGGTTAGGTTAGGTTAGGTTAGGTTAGGTTAGGTTAGGTTAGGTTAGGTTAGGTTAACGTGGAGATGGAGACAACACTGAGGAACATAGAGTCACTGATGGAGACCAACTGTGCACACGGAGAAAGCACCCAGCAAGACTCCAATGGAACTTGTCCACTATCCCGACATCCCTAATGGGAATAAAAATACTTCAATTAAACGTAAACAGAAGTAAAACCTCACAGGACGCGGCGTTTGGCCTTGCCAGGCGGCACAAATGTGACCTGATCTGCTTTACTGAACCAAATAAGAAAACAAAAAGCAAGAGATATCACTATGGCAACGATGATAACGTCATAGTGAACCTCTCGTTGACAAATAATATAATTAAATTCAACCGCGGCGTATGCTACGTCAGCGTTAGTTTCCGAACATATTCCGTCTTTTCGGTTTATGTGAGTCCAAATTCAGGGGATGAAAAATACAATCGAGCCATCGACGAGGTCAGGGAAGCTGTTCTCAAAGAAGACAGACCGGTGATAATTACTGGTGACTTCAATGCCAAGCACGTGACGTGGGGAGGGGACGCGACGGATTCCAGAGGGAATCTTTTACTCGAGCTGATGGCGCTATTAGACATGAGAATATTAAACGACGGAAGGTCCCCGACCCTAGTCAGGGCTAACGGGACATCCTTTATAGATATAACGGCGACGAATTTGCCGGGCGCTTTCAAATGGGAGGTTCTCGAGGACTACACCTCAAGTGACCATAGGGCCGTCCTGTGCGAAGCACCCCTCAATGAGGGACCAAAAACCGTACTCAAGAGAGGGCCACTCGATAAGGTCGCTCTCCAGAGGTTCTTTCAGAGGGAGGTTCGGGCTCATACCGGTGCTGTGAACGGGGAAGACCTAGTAAAAATTATAAAAACCGCCGAGAAGAAGAGTACAAAAATGGTCAAAGCTGACTCGAAAAGGGGATACCCATACTGGTGGAGCGAGGAGGTGCGGCCACTCCTAGAAAGATGTAGGAAAAAAAGAAGGGACTATATAAGGGCGACGTACGACTCCGCCCAAAAAATCGAGAAACGAGACATCTATAAAGCGGCCAAAAAGGCTCTCAAAGCCAAAATAATGGCGCTTAAGAGAGAGGCCTGGGATAAGCTGATATCGGATCTAGACACGGATATATTTGGAGATGCGTACGGCATCATTAGGCATCAACTAAAACGAATGCCTCCCAAAGTGGAGATGTCTGTAGAAGAAAAGCTGGTTAAAGTTCGGGAGCTCTTCATCATTCAGGAACGGGAAGGCGAGCCGAGAAGAAGCGAAGAAAACCCCGAATTAGTCGAAGAGCCGTTTACTGAGGAGGAAATAATGAATGCCGTGGCCACCATCAACCCCGGCAAGGCTCCTGGGCCGGATGGCGTCTCGCCGGAAACAATAATCTTACTAGTCAAAAACAACTGTGATATTTTTTGTGAAGTCTTTAATCGTTATTTATTTAAAAATATTTTTCCTTCCTTCTGGAAGACAGCAAAGGTGGTTCTCATCGAAAAACCCAAAAAAGGAGATGACCAAAGCAAGAAATACAGGCCGATATGCCTCATTGACTGCATGGGAAAGCTCTATGAAAAGTTAATAAACGCTAGGCTCCTGGAGGCAATTCGGCGTGACGGCGGATTTAACCGCATGCAGTTTGGGTTCACAAAAGGGCGATCCACCACAGACGCCATAGAGGCGATCCTCTCCAGAGAGAGACGCCACAGACGAGAGGGAAGGGAGTGGAATACATTGCTGCTGATCGACGTGCAGAATGCCTTCAACGAGGCCAACTGGCAAATAATCTTACAAAAGGCGAGAAACAGAAATGTGCCTGCATACATGACTAAGATATTGGAGTCATACCTAGACGACAGGTATCTGACAGTAGCCAAAAACACTTCCATAAGCCTGGCGGGCGGAGTGCCGCAGGGATCAGTTTTGGGACCCACCTTGTGGAATTTGCTATACGATGATGTTATGCAGATTGGGGTCCCGGACAACGTTGACTTATTCTGCTATGCGGACGACCTAGCGATCCTGGTTTCGGCAAAGACTTCTAAGGGCATGGTTGGCAAGGCGGAATGGACACTGGAGAGAGTCCAGCAATGGATGGTAAAAAACAGGCTGAGGGTTGCGCGGCATAAGACTGAGGCGGTCGTTCTCAACCTAAAACGGAGTGCAGCCAATCTTCGAATACGGTTCGGGGATAGCCAAATTAAACCTGAAAAAACCGTCGACTATCTGGGTGTAAGGATAGACTATGGCCTCACCTTTGCCCGACATATAGATAAGGTAGCAGACAAGGCCGCCAACGTCATGAGGGCCCTGGGGGCGATACTCCCAAACGTCGGGGGACCTATGGAGAAGAAAAGGAAGGTGATGCTGGCGGCGACACAGTCGATAATGCTTTATGCCGCCCCTATCTGGACAACAGCACTCAGAATAGAGAGATGCCGGCACAGGCTCCTTCAGAGTCAAAGAATAGCGGCGGTGAGGGTGTGCCGAGCGTACAGGACGGTGTCGACGGAGGCCGCCCTAGCAATAGGCGGCTTTATGCCGGTCGACATTCTAGCAGAGGAAAGGGAACGTATACACAGGGGCTTGAAAAGCGCCCCCAACGACCTTCAGCACGTGAAAAACGAGGCTAGAGAATGGGCCTTTAAGCGATGGCAGGCCAGATGGGAAGGCGGCACCAAAGGTGCGTGGACCCGCTCTATAGTCAAAGACGTCAAGGGATGGGCCCTCAGAAAACATGGCCAGACCAACTACCATATCACGCAACTGCTATCGGGACACGGATGTTTCGGGAATTACCTACACGGGATAGGGAAGAAACCAGATGATCAATGCTGGTTCTGCGAGGGTGTGTGTGACGATGCCGAGCACACCATCCTAGCTTGCAGTAGGTGGGCGAAAGAGAGAGCCGAATTCGAGCTCGCAACGAGTCGCAGTCTCAACATAAACGACCTGCAGGACACCCTACAGGAGTCGAGTGCGAATTGGAAGGCGTTTGAGCGCTTCGCGGAAGACGTCATAGGGAAAAAGGAGAGCTACGAGAGGCATCTACAGGCCGGGCTGTGAATGCCGCAACAACTGACGGGTCCCCAATCATTCAACTGTGATATATTGATATTTTATTATTTGTTTATTTATTTGTGCCGGCAATTAATAGGTCAGACACAGTATGTGATAAAGCTTTTGCTTTCTTCGGAGCGTGACTCAACGTGTGATAATCTAACTGTGATATTTTACTATTGATGATATGTGCCGTAACGTAACTCAAATGTGTCAAACCTGTGATAAACTAACTGTGATAATTTACTATTTATGTGTGTCGTAATGTAATCCAAATGTGCCAAACTTGTGATAATCCAACTGTGATACTTTACTATTTATGCGTCGTAGTGTAATCCGGGTGTGCCGGACTCTAACTGTGATACCGGAGTTGCGACAATCATGTGCGTGCTTGCGATGGCTTACCTACACTGTGCTTACTGGTGTCTTTTAATTGATTAATTTGTTTTTGCTGCCGTCTTTAACAACGTGTTCAGCTCTGCAAGTATACCGTGACTTAAACATGTGTGATAGTGCAATATGTGTGATATTGCTTCGTCCGAAGTGACAAGTAATAAAGTGCGTGCCAACTGCGTTCGCCCGAATATAACTGATGATATGCCATTGATGGCGGTACCAGTTATATTACGACTACGGGCAAGAGGAGGGGTTTCGTCCCAGATGGGTTCCCCTCCTAAAAAAAAATAAAAAAAAAAGGTTAGGTTAGGTTAGGTTAGGTTAGGTTAGGTTAGGTTAGGTTAGGTTAGGTTAGGTTAGGTTAGGTTAGGTTAGGTTAGGTTAGGTTAGGTTAGGTTAGGTTAGGTTAGGTTAGGTTAGGTTAGGTTAGGTTAGGTTAGGTTAGGTTAGGTTAGGTTTACGGTGCAGGGGCGCGGATCCCCAGTACCGGTCGGGGCCGTTGGTGATAAAGCAGGCCACGCCCGACCGTCATCTAGCGACTGCGGCGACCCCCCGGTAGGAAACCAGGCCGGGGGTATCGTTCTCACTACTGGAATGGTAGATGGCACCAACAGCTCCTCGGGTATTTTCCGTAGGAGTACGTTGACGAAGGCTTCTCCCGGGAAAGTCAACCCGGAAGAAGAGAAAGAAGGCAAAGATGCCGCAGTCGGCGAACTCATCGCCTTAGACGATCTCGATCGATCGTATACCTTTAGCCAAAATCGTAATAAAAGGCTAAGGAAAGAATCCCCCGAAACTCAAACGGGTTATAACAGCGTAGATCCAAGCAAAACGCTGATAGACCTAACTAAACAGGTCAAGGAGCTGGCGAAATTCTGCGCCGAAAACAAAAATACCAATAAAGAAATCCGGCGCATGGTATGCGAAATCCACAGGTCAACCGCAAGAGCTGTTAACGAGTATAAGGAGAAGAAGGTCAAAACAGCCGAAATAGAAAATAAGTGGCTAACAGCAAGAAGGGAGAAAGATGCTGCCCAAAAACAACTCTTACAAAGAGAAGGCACAAAAGTCAGGGTGACCAGAGCGGCTCAGACTGAACCCTCAACGGCGCCCGCTGCCGAGAAGAGAGAGGCAATCTGCCCAAAATGCCGCAAAACATTCGACGGGAACGCCGCGCCACAAGGGATCGCCCAAGGAGCGAGCTACAAGCTCACGAAAATTATAGAGGGAAACCCCTTCACAATCCAGGGGATGTTGCCGGACGTCATGGCTGTGTGGGTGGACGCACTGGATCCCGGCATGGAAAGAGGGCTGCCGCGATTTGCGAAGGGCGGTTTTCCCGAGGCGGTATCCATCCTCGGGCCGCTAGGTGGTACCACTGTCACCTCCAAGACAGACGTAGGAGAAGAGGTGATAGTAAAAGAGAGGACCCTGATCCGGATTAACGCGCCTCTAGGCGACCTCGCTGTAGTCGAGGAGCGGCTACGTCAGCTAAGGGCCCTCCTAGCAAATAAAAAGGTTAAAGCTGTGGGCATACACAACCCGGGTGAGCTGCAACGTTTCAGATCAGCATTGGAGCACACTTTCGAGGGCTCGGACGTCTCCATAACCATTTTCGTCCCCAAGACGAGCGACGCGGGGAGGGCTGGCACATATGCCTCAGCCGCAAAAAGGCCCACCGATGCAATAGCCCAGAAAGAGAGAGGTCCAAATAAGGGGCACGTAAGGAGACGGCCGGAGGCGATTCTCATCCAACCCACGGCAGGATCAACATACCAGGAAGTTCTAAAAGCCACAAGGGAGTGCCTCAAGGCGAGGGGGGAGGTGGCCACTAGCTCCCGACAAACGAGGAGCGGGGGCCTCCTCTTAGAAATGGGCCCAAGGATCGAAGTCGCCCTCAGAGACACCTTGGAGAAAGCAGTTGGGGGAAAGGGCAACGCCACGGTGCTAGGAAACCGGAGCTCAGTTGCAATAATGGGCCTCGACGCCCTTACGACCAAAGAGGAGGTGCTTGAGGCCTTTGAAAGAAAACTGGGCGTTACGCCAGAGGTACTATATCTTAGACAAGCCGCCAGAGGCCAACAGATAGCGAAACTCCGCCTCAACATTGAGGATGGAGAAAAGGCACTAAGAGAAAAAAAGATAGGCATCGGCATGAACATGTGCCGGATGAAGGCGTGGGAGTTCAGGCCTCCAAGAGACCGCAGGCCGACGGGGGAAGACTCTCCTCCCAATCAACTAGACCACAATGGACCTCCAACGGCAAATAACACCAACGTGGAGATGGAGACAACACTGAGGAACATAGAGTCACTGATGGAGACCAACTGTGCACACGGAGGAAGCACCCAGCAAGACTCCAATGGAACTTGTCCACTATCCCGACATCCCTAATGGGAATAAAAATACTTCAATTAAACGTAAACAGAAGTAAAACCTCACAGGACGCGGCGTTTGGCCTTGCCAAGCGGCACAAATGTGACCTGATCTGCTTTACTGAACCAAATAAGAAAACAAAAAGCAAGAGATATCACTATGGCAACGATGATAACGTCATAGTGAACCTCTCGTTGACAAATAATATAATTAAATTCAACCGCGGCGTATGCTACGTCAGCGTTAGTTTCCGAACATATTCCGTCTTTTCGGTTTATGTGAGTCCAAATTCAGGGGATGAAAAATACAATCGAGCCATCGACGAGATCAGGGAAGCTGTTCTCAAAGAAGACAGACCGGTGATAATTACTGGTGACTTCAATGCCAAGCACGTGACGTGGGGAGGGGACGCGACGGATTCCAGAGGGAATCTTTTACTCGAGCTGATGGCGCTATTAGACATGAGAATATTAAACGACGGAAGGTCCCCGACCCTAGTCAGGGCTAACGGGACATCCTTTATAGATATAACGGCGACGAATTTGCCGGGCGCTTTCAAATGGGAGGTTCTCGAGGACTACACCTCAAGTGACCATAGGGCCGTCCTGTGCGAAGCACCCCTCAATGAGGGACCAAAAACCGTACTCAAGAGAGGGCCACTCGATAAGGTCGCTCTCCAGAGGTTCTTTCAGAGGGAGGTTCGGGCTCATACCGGTGCTGTGAACGGGGAAGACCTAGTAAAAATTATAAAAACCGCCGAGAAGAAGAGTACAAAAATGGTCAAAGCTGACTCGAAAAGGGGATACCCATACTGGTGGAGCGAGGAGGTGCGGCCACTCCTAGAAAGATGTAGGAAAAAAAGAAGGGACTATATAAGGGCGACGTACGACTCCGCCCAAAAAATCGAGAAACGAGACATCTATAAAGCGGCCAAAAAGGCTCTCAAAGCCAAAATAATGGCGCTTAAGAGAGAGGCCTGGGATAAGCTGATATCGGATCTAGACACGGATATATTTGGAGATGCGTACGGCATCATTAGGCATCAACTAAAACGAATGCCTCCCAAAGTGGAGATGTCTGTAGAAGAAAAGCTGGTTAAAGTTCGGGAGCTCTTCATCATTCAGGAACGGGAAGGCGAGCCGAGAAGAAGCGAAGAAAACCCCGAATTAGTCGAAGAGCCGTTTACTGAGGAGGAAATAATGAATGCCGTGGCCACCATCAACCCCGGCAAGGCTCCTGGGCCGGATGGCGTCTCGCCGGAAACAATAATCTTACTAGTCAAAAACAACTGTGATATTTTTTGTGAAGTCTTTAATCGTTATTTATTTAAAAATATTTTTCCTTCCTTCTGGAAGACAGCAAAGGTGGTTCTCATCGAAAAACCCAAAAAAGGAGATGATCAAAGCAAGAAATACAGGCCGATATGCCTCATTGACTGCATGGGAAAGCTCTATGAAAAGTTAATAAACGCTAGGCTCCTGGAGGCAATTCGGCGTGACGGCGGATTTAACCGCATGCAGTTTGGGTTCACAAAAGGGCGATCCACCACAGACGCCATAGAGGCGATCCTCTCCAGAGAGAGACGCCACAGACGAGAGGGAAGGGAGTGGAATACATTGCTGCTGATCGACGTGCAGAATGCCTTCAACGAGGCCAACTGGCAAATAATCTTACAAAAGGCGAGAAACAGAAATGTGCCTGCATACATGACTAAGATATTGGAGTCATACCTAGACGACAGGTATCTGACAGTAGCCAAAACACTTCCATAAGCCTGGCGGGCGGAGTGCCGCAGGGATCAGTTTTGGGACCCACCTTGTGGAATTTGCTATACGATGATGTTATGCAGATTGGGGTCCCGGACAACGTTGACTTATTCTGCTATGCGGACGACCTAGCGATCCTGGTTTCGGCAAAGACTTCTAAGGGCATGGTTGGCAAGGCGGAATGGACACTGGAGAGAGTCCAGCAATGGATGGTAAAAAACAGGTTGAGGGTTGCGCGGCATAAGACTGAGGCGGTCGTTCTCAACCTAAAACGGAGTGCAGCCAATCTTCGAATACGGTTCGGGGATAGCCAAATTAAACCTGAAAAAACCGTCGACTATCTGGGTGTAAGGATAGACTATGGCCTCACCTTTGCCCGACATATAGATAAGGTAGCAGACAAGGCCGCCAACGTCATGAGGGCCCTGGGGGCGATACTCCCAAACGTCGGGGGACCTATGGAGAAGAAAAGGAAGGTGATGCTGGCGGCGACACAGTCGATAATGCTTTATGCCGCCCCTATCTGGACAACAGCACTCAGAATAGAGAGATGCCGGCACAGGCTCCTTCAGAGTCAAAGAATAGCGGCGGTGAGGGTGTGCCGAGCGTACAGGACGGTGTCGACGGAGGCCGCCCTAGCAATAGGCGGCTTTATGCCGGTCGACATTCTAGCAGAGGAAAGGGAACGTATACACAGGGGCTTGAAAAGCGCCCCCAACGACCTTCATCACGTGAAAAACGAGGCTAGAGAATGGGCCTTTAAGCGATGGCAGGCCAGATGGGAAGGCGGCACCAAAGGTGCGTGGACCCGCTCTATAGTCAAAGACGTCAAGGGATGGGCCCTCAGAAAACATGGCCAGACCAACTACCATATCACGCAACTGCTATCGGGACACGGATGTTTCGGGAATTACCTACACGGGATAGGGAAGAAACCAGATGATCAATGCTGGTTCTGCGAGGGTGTGTGTGACGATGCCGAGCACACCATCCTAGCTTGCAGTAGGTGGGCGAAAGAGAGAGCCGAATTCGAGCTCGCAACGAGTCGCAGTCTCAACATAAACGACCTGCAGGACACCCTACAGGAGTCGAGTGCGAATTGGAAGGCGTTTGAGCGCTTCGCGGAAGACGTCATAGGGAAAAAGGAGAGCTACGAGAGGCATCTACAGGCCGGGCTGTGAATGCCGCAACAACTGACGGGTCCCCAATCATTCAACTGTGATATATTGATATTTTATTATTTGTTTATTTATTTGTGCCGGCAATTAATAGGTCAGACACAGTATGTGATAAAGCTTTTGCTTTCTTCGGAGCGTGACTCAACGAGTGATAATCTAACTGTGATATTTTACTATTGATGATATGTGCCGTAACGTAATTCAAATGTGTCAAACCTGTGATAAACTAACTGTGATAACTTACTATTTATGTGTGTCGTAATGTAATCCAAATGTGCCAAACTTGTGATAATCCAACTGTGATGCTTTACTATTTATGCGTCGTAGTGTAATCCGGGTGTGCCGGACTCTAACTGTGATACCGGAGTTGCGACAATCATGTGCGTGCTTGCGATGGCTTACCTACACTGTGCTTACTGGTGTCTTTTAATTGATTAATTTGTTTTTGCTGCCGTCTTTAACAACGTGTTCAGCTCTGCAAGTATACCGTGACTTAAACATGTGTGATAGTGCAATATGTGTGATATTGCTTCGTCCGAAGTGACAAGTAATAAAGTGCGTGCCAACTGCGTTCGCCCGAATATAACTGATGATATGCCATTGATGGCGGTACCAGTTATATTACGACTACGGGCAAGAGGAGGGGTTTCGTCCCAGATGGGTTCCCCTCCTAAAAAAAAAAAAAAGGTTAGGTTAGGTTAGGTTAGGTTAGGTTAGGTTAGGTTAGGTTAGGTTAGGTTAGGTTAGGTTAGGTTAGGTTAGGTTAGGTTAGGTTAGGTTAGGTTAGGTTAGGTTAGGTTAGGTTAGGTTAGGTTAGGTTAGGTTAGGTTAGGTTAGGTTAGGTTAGGTTAGGTTAGGTTAGGTTAGGTTAGGTTAGGTTAGGTTAGGTTAGGTTAGGTTAGGTTAGGTTAGGTTAGGTTAGGTTAGGTTAGGTTAGGTTAGGTTAGGTTAGGTTAGGTTAGGTTAGGTTAGGTTAGGTTAGGTTAGGTTAGGTTAGGTTAGGTTAGGTTAGGTTAGGTTAGGTTAGGTTAGGTTAGGTTAGGTTAGGTTAGGTTAGGTTAGGTTAGGTTAGGTTAGGTTAGGTTAGGTTAGGTTAGGTTAGGTTAGGTTAGGTTAGGTTAGGTTAGGTTAGGTTAGGTTAGGTTAGGTTAGGTTAGGTTAGGTTAGGTTAGGTTAGGTTAGGTTAGGTTAGGTTAGGTTAGGTTAGGTTAGGTTAGGTTAGGTTAGGTTAGGTTAGGTTAGGTTAGGTTAGGTTAGGTTAGGTTAGGTTAGGTTAGGTTAGGTTAGGTTAGGTTAGGTTAGGTTAGGTTAGGTTAGGTTAGGTTAGGTTAGGTTAGGTTAGGTTAGGTTAGGTTAGGTTAGGTTAGGTTAGGTTAGGTTAGGTTAGGTTAGGTTAGGTTAGGTTAGGTTAGGTTAGGTTAGGTTAGGTTAGGTTAGGTTAGGTTAGGTTAGGTTAGGTTAGGTTAGGTTAGGTTAGGTTAGGTTAGGTTAGGTTAGGTTAGGTTAGGTTAGGTTAGGTTAGGTTAGGTTAGGTTAGGTTAGGTTAGGTTAGGTTAGGTTAGGTTAGGTTAGGTTAGGTTAGGTTAGGTTAGGTTAGGTTAGGTTAGGTTAGGTTAGGTTAGGTTAGGTTAGGTTAGGTTAGGTTAGGTTAGGTTAGGTTAGGTTAGGTTAGGTTAGGTTAGGTTAGGTTAGGTTAGGTTAGGTTAGGTTAGGTTAGGTTAGGTTAGGTTAGGTTAGGTTAGGTTAGGTTAGGTTAGGTTAGGTTAGGTTAGGTTAGGTTAGGTTAGGTTAGGTTAGGTTAGGTTAGGTTAGGTTAGGTTAGGTTAGGTTAGGTTAGGTTAGGTTAGGTTAGGTTAGGTTAGGTTAGGTTAGGTTAGGTTAGGTTAGGTTAGGTTAGGTTAGGTTAGGTTAGGTTAGGTTAGGTTAGGTTAGGTTAGGTTAGGTTAGGTTAGGTTAGGTTAGGTTAGGTTAGGTTAGGTTAGGTTAGGTTAGGTTAGGTTAGGTTAGGTTAGGTTAGGTTAGGTTAGGTTAGGTTAGGTTAGGTTAGGTTAGGTTAGGTTAGGTTAGGTTAGGTTAGGTTAGGTTAGGTTAGGTTAGGTTAGGTTAGGTTAGGTTAGGTTAGGTTAGGTTAGGTTAGGTTAGGTTAGGTTAGGTTAGGTTAGGTTAGGTTAGGTTAGGTTAGGTTAGGTTAGGTTAGGTTAGGTTAGGTTAGGTTAGGTTAGGTTAGGTTAGGTTAGGTTAGGTTAGGTTAGGTTAGGTTAGGTTAGGTTAGGTTAGGTTAGGTTAGGTTAGGTTAGGTTAGGTTAGGTTAGGTTAGGTTAGGTTAGGTTAGGTTAGGTTAGGTTAGGTTAGGTTAGGTTAGGTTAGGTTAGGTTAGGTTAGGTTAGGTTAGGTTAGGTTAGGTTAGGTTAGGTTAGGTTAGGTTAGGTTAGGTTAGGTTAGGTTAGGTTAGGTTAGGTTAGGTTAGGTTAGGTTAGGTTAGGTTAGGTTAGGTTAGGTTAGGTTAGGTTAGGTTAGGTTAGGTTAGGTTAGGTTAGGTTAGGTTAGGTTAGGTTAGGTTAGGTTAGGTTAGGTTAGGTTAGGTTAGGTTAGGTTAGGTTAGGTTAGGTTAGGTTAGGTTAGGTTAGGTTAGGTTAGGTTAGGTTAGGTTAGGTTAGGTTAGGTTAGGTTAGGTTAGGTTAGGTTAGGTTAGGTTAGGTTAGGTTAGGTTAGGTTAGGTTAGGTTAGGTTAGGTTAGGTTAGGTTAGGTTAGGTTAGGTTAGGTTAGGTTAGGTTAGGTTAGGTTAGGTTAGGTTAGGTTAGGTTAGGTTAGGTTAGGTTAGGTTAGGTTAGGTTAGGTTAGGTTAGGTTAGGTTAGGTTAGGTTAGGTTAGGTTAGGTTAGGTTAGGTTAGGTTAGGTTAGGTTAGGTTAGGTTAGGTTAGGTTAGGTTAGGTTAGGTTAGGTTAGGTTAGGTTAGGTTAGGTTAGGTTAGGTTAGGTTAGGTTAGGTTAGGTTAGGTTAGGTTAGGTTAGGTTAGGTTAGGTTAGGTTAGGTTAGGTTAGGTTAGGTTAGGTTAGGTTAGGTTAGGTTAGGTTAGGTTAGGTTAGGTTAGGTTAGGTTAGGTTAGGTTAGGTTAGGTTAGGTTAGGTTAGGTTAGGTTAGGTTAGGTTAGGTTAGGTTAGGTTAGGTTAGGTTAGGTTAGGTTAGGTTAGGTTAGGTTAGGTTAGGTTAGGTTAGGTTAGGTTAGGTTAGGTTAGGTTAGGTTAGGTTAGGTTAGGTTAGGTTAGGTTAGGTTAGGTTAGGTTAGGTTAGGTTAGGTTAGGTTAGGTTAGTTCCAGCCTTGCATCGGAGCAGGCAACACGCGATTTTCGGAGCTCCACACTATTACAACGTTAGTGCAAAAAAAAGTTAGTTCAAAAATTATGCGAGTAGTATCAAAAAATTCAAAATTTTTTGCTGAGCTACGTAAAAAAAGAATCAAGTGTAAAAACCAAAATACAAGGGAGTTACGGCGTTTATAAGTTAAATTTATTTAAAATAACTATCAACGTATGGCTGATAAAATTTAAGTGTCCAAAAGTTCGGCCAAATATGGCCGTGTGAGGTGTTGAGAGAAAGAGTTTTTTATGCTGAATGCAACTGTGAAGGTTCGGTGAGGAGATTGTGAGCGGTTCGGTTGCTACTGGGTCTCAAAGTTCTGAAGTGATAAAAGTGTTGATAAGCTGTTTTACGCCGAAGGGCGCCCAAATTAAGGTAGGAAAAAGTTTTTCTGAGTTCTACATAACATCAAAATAGTAGTTGAAGCGTTTTTTTCGTTATCGGATGAACAACAAAAAAGTTGGACATTAAAGATGATGCGATAAGCTCCAAAATAATTTTCCCGGGTAAGGGGCGTATATGTGGAAATACTGTAGTTTGTTTTTTTCTAATCGGGCTATAAACACGGAAGTTATGGATTTATTTAAATTCCCATGCTAATTAAATTAATATTTACATACAGAGTGGTCCGAATTCGTGATTTAAATTTAGTTTCAAATGTTTCGCTTCTAACGCTAAATTAGCAACTGGAAAGTGACTGATACATGTTAAAAGGTTGTTTCCTATCTCCCGGACGATCTTTCGCGGGCAGAAGCGCGCAGGAGGTGTTCCTCCTTCCAGAATTTTAACGGTTTTCCGCTTTTTTCTGGGATGCATAAATGTTAAGCAGATGGATTTACATTTTATTAAATTTAAATGTAAGATAAACTACCTCGATAAAGTATCACCTCGTGAAAACGCGTTTTTTATAGCCTAAATGTGTTAAATTGTTATTTTGACGCCACACAATTATTTGGCCTAAAACCAAGTACGGTCAAAATTATGTGAAAACTCGACCAAGTCCGTAAACAACAGCCAACATCAATCGGCCGCGAGATTTTACCAGGCTTCAAGGCGGGGATCTGCTCGCGGCCGCAACGCAGTGGGCCGAGATGGGGCCAACTGTTTCGAGGCGTTACCGAGTTCCAGTAACCGGAGCGCTCTCGGGACAGCAGCGCGAGGGCCGAGAGGGGGCCAACTGCTCCGGGGCGCCACCGAGTCTAAAGACCGGAGCGCTCCCGAGGCAGCAACGGACAGCAGGTGGATCAACGGAACGACTGGCGATTACACGGACTACGATTTTGGATACGGCACATCTCATTCGATACAGACACTATGATAACTGCTATGGACTCGGACAAAAAAATTAAAAATGATTATGGAATACGACTTAAATGATACAGAGGTTACGGTGCAGGGGCGCGGATCCCCAGTACCGGTCGGGGCCGTTGGTGATAAAGCAGGCCACGCCCGACCGTCATCTAGCGACTGCGGCGACCCCCCGGTAGGAAACCAGGCCGGGGGTATCGTTCTCACTACTGGAATGGTAGATGGCACCAACAGCTCCTCGGGTATTTTCCGTAGGAGTACGTTGACGAAGGCTTCTCCCGGGAAAGTCAACCCGGAAGAAGAGAAAGAAGGCAAAGATGCCGCAGTCGGCGAACTCATCGCCTTAGACGATCTCGATCGATCGTATACCTTTAGCCAAAATCGTAATAAAAGGCTAAGGAAAGAATCCCCCGAAACTCAAACGGGTTATAACAGCGTAGATCCAAGCAAAACGCTGATAGACCTAACTAAACAGGTCAAGGAGCTGGCGAAATTCTGCGCCGAAAACAAAAATACCAATAAAGAAATCCGGCGCATGGTATGCGAAATCCACAGGTCAACCGCAAGAGCTGTTAACGAGTATAAGGAGAAGAAGGTCAAAACAGCCGAAATAGAAAATAAGTGGCTAACAGCAAGAAGGGAGAAAGATGCTGCCCAAAAACAACTCTTACAAAGAGAAGGCACAAAAGTCAGGGTGACCAGAGCGGCTCAGACTGAACCCTCAACGGCGCCCGCTGCCGAGAAGAGAGAGGCAATCTGCCCAAAATGCCGCAAAACATTCGACGGGAACGCCGCGCCACAAGGGATCGCCCAAGGAGCGAGCTACAAGCTCACGAAAATTATAGAGGGAAACCCCTTCACAATCCAGGGGATGTTGCCGGACGTCATGGCTGTGTGGGTGGACGCACTGGATCCCGGCATGGAAAGAGGGCTGCCGCGATTTGCGAAGGGCGGTTTTCCCGAGGCGGTATCCATCCTCGGGCCGCTAGGTGGTACCACTGTCACCTCCAAGACAGACGTAGGAGAAGAGGTGATAGTAAAAGAGAGGACCCTGATCCGGATTAACGCGCCTCTAGGCGACCTCGCTGTAGTCGAGGAGCGGCTACGTCAGCTAAGGGCCCTCCTAGCAAATAAAAAGGTTAAAGCTGTGGGCATACACAACCCGGGTGAGCTGCAACGTTTCAGATCAGCATTGGAGCACACTTTCGAGGGCTCGGACGTCTCCATAACCATTTTCGTCCCCAAGACGAGCGACGCGGGGAGGGCTGGCACATATGCCTCAGCCGCAAAAAGGCCCACCGATGCAATAGCCCAGAAAGAGAGAGGTCCAAATAAGGGGCACGTAAGGAGACGGCCGGAGGCGATTCTCATCCAACCCACGGCAGGATCAACATACCAGGAAGTTCTAAAAGCCACAAGGGAGTGCCTCAAGGCGAGGGGGGAGGTGGCCACTAGCTCCCGACAAACGAGGAGCGGGGGCCTCCTCTTAGAAATGGGCCCAAGGATCGAAGTCGCCCTCAGAGACACCTTGGAGAAAGCAGTTGGGGGAAAGGGCAACGCCACGGTGCTAGGAAACCGGAGCTCAGTTGCAATAATGGGCCTCGACGCCCTTACGACCAAAGAGGAGGTGCTTGAGGCCTTTGAAAGAAAACTGGGCGTTACGCCAGAGGTACTATATCTTAGACAAGCCGCCAGAGGCCAACAGATAGCGAAACTCCGCCTCAACATTGAGGATGGAGAAAAGGCACTAAGAGAAAAAAAGATAGGCATCGGCATGAACATGTGCCGGATGAAGGCGTGGGAGTTCAGGCCTCCAAGAGACCGCAGGCCGACGGGGGAAGACTCTCCTCCCAATCAACTAGACCACAATGGACCTCCAACGGCAAATAACACCAACGTGGAGATGGAGACAACACTGAGGAACATAGAGTCACTGATGGAGACCAACTGTGCACACGGAGGAAGCACCCAGCAAGACTCCAATGGAACTTGTCCACTATCCCGACATCCCTAATGGGAATAAAAATACTTCAATTAAACGTAAACAGAAGTAAAACCTCACAGGACGCGGCGTTTGGCCTTGCCAAGCGGCACAAATGTGACCTGATCTGCTTTACTGAACCAAATAAGAAAACAAAAAGCAAGAGATATCACTATGGCAACGATGATAACGTCATAGTGAACCTCTCGTTGACAAATAATATAATTAAATTCAACCGCGGCGTATGCTACGTCAGCGTTAGTTTCCGAACATATTCCGTCTTTTCGGTTTATGTGAGTCCAAATTCAGGGGATGAAAAATACAATCGAGCCATCGACGAGATCAGGGAAGCTGTTCTCAAAGAAGACAGACCGGTGATAATTACTGGTGACTTCAATGCCAAGCACGTGACGTGGGGAGGGGACGCGACGGATTCCAGAGGGAATCTTTTACTCGAGCTGATGGCGCTATTAGACATGAGAATATTAAACGACGGAAGGTCCCCGACCCTAGTCAGGGCTAACGGGACATCCTTTATAGATATAACGGCGACGAATTTGCCGGGCGCTTTCAAATGGGAGGTTCTCGAGGACTACACCTCAAGTGACCATAGGGCCGTCCTGTGCGAAGCACCCCTCAATGAGGGACCAAAAACCGTACTCAAGAGAGGGCCACTCGATAAGGTCGCTCTCCAGAGGTTCTTTCAGAGGGAGGTTCGGGCTCATACCGGTGCTGTGAACGGGGAAGACCTAGTAAAAATTATAAAAACCGCCGAGAAGAAGAGTACAAAAATGGTCAAAGCTGACTCGAAAAGGGGATACCCATACTGGTGGAGCGAGGAGGTGCGGCCACTCCTAGAAAGATGTAGGAAAAAAAGAAGGGACTATATAAGGGCGACGTACGACTCCGCCCAAAAAATCGAGAAACGAGACATCTATAAAGCGGCCAAAAAGGCTCTCAAAGCCAAAATAATGGCGCTTAAGAGAGAGGCCTGGGATAAGCTGATATCGGATCTAGACACGGATATATTTGGAGATGCGTACGGCATCATTAGGCATCAACTAAAACGAATGCCTCCCAAAGTGGAGATGTCTGTAGAAGAAAAGCTGGTTAAAGTTCGGGAGCTCTTCATCATTCAGGAACGGGAAGGCGAGCCGAGAAGAAGCGAAGAAAACCCCGAATTAGTCGAAGAGCCGTTTACTGAGGAGGAAATAATGAATGCCGTGGCCACCATCAACCCCGGCAAGGCTCCTGGGCCGGATGGCGTCTCGCCGGAAACAATAATCTTACTAGTCAAAAACAACTGTGATATTTTTTGTGAAGTCTTTAATCGTTATTTATTTAAAAATATTTTTCCTTCCTTCTGGAAGACAGCAAAGGTGGTTCTCATCGAAAAACCCAAAAAAGGAGATGATCAAAGCAAGAAATACAGGCCGATATGCCTCATTGACTGCATGGGAAAGCTCTATGAAAAGTTAATAAACGCTAGGCTCCTGGAGGCAATTCGGCGTGACGGCGGATTTAACCGCATGCAGTTTGGGTTCACAAAAGGGCGATCCACCACAGACGCCATAGAGGCGATCCTCTCCAGAGAGAGACGCCACAGACGAGAGGGAAGGGAGTGGAATACATTGCTGCTGATCGACGTGCAGAATGCCTTCAACGAGGCCAACTGGCAAATAATCTTACAAAAGGCGAGAAACAGAAATGTGCCTGCATACATGACTAAGATATTGGAGTCATACCTAGACGACAGGTATCTGACAGTAGCCAAAAACACTTCCATAAGCCTGGCGGGCGGAGTGCCGCAGGGATCAGTTTTGGGACCCACCTTGTGGAATTTGCTATACGATGATGTTATGCAGATTGGGGTCCCGGACAACGTTGACTTATTCTGCTATGCGGACGACCTAGCGATCCTGGTTTCGGCAAAGACTTCTAAGGGCATGGTTGGCAAGGCGGAATGGACACTGGAGAGAGTCCAGCAATGGATGGTAAAAAACAGGTTGAGGGTTGCGCGGCATAAGACTGAGGCGGTCGTTCTCAACCTAAAACGGAGTGCAGCCAATCTTCGAATACGGTTCGGGGATAGCCAAATTAAACCTGAAAAAACCGTCGACTATCTGGGTGTAAGGATAGACTATGGCCTCACCTTTGCCCGACATATAGATAAGGTAGCAGACAAGGCCGCCAACGTCATGAGGGCCCTGGGGGCGATACTCCCAAACGTCGGGGGACCTATGGAGAAGAAAAGGAAGGTGATGCTGGCGGCGACACAGTCGATAATGCTTTATGCCGCCCCTATCTGGACAACAGCACTCAGAATAGAGAGATGCCGGCACAGGCTCCTTCAGAGTCAAAGAATAGCGGCGGTGAGGGTGTGCCGAGCGTACAGGACGGTGTCGACGGAGGCCGCCCTAGCAATAGGCGGCTTTATGCCGGTCGACATTCTAGCAGAGGAAAGGGAACGTATACACAGGGGCTTGAAAAGCGCCCCCAACGACCTTCATCACGTGAAAAACGAGGCTAGAGAATGGGCCTTTAAGCGATGGCAGGCCAGATGGGAAGGCGGCACCAAAGGTGCGTGGACCCGCTCTATAGTCAAAGACGTCAAGGGATGGGCCCTCAGAAAACATGGCCAGACCAACTACCATATCACGCAACTGCTATCGGGACACGGATGTTTCGGGAATTACCTACACGGGATAGGGAAGAAACCAGATGATCAATGCTGGTTCTGCGAGGGTGTGTGTGACGATGCCGAGCACACCATCCTAGCTTGCAGTAGGTGGGCGAAAGAGAGAGCCGAATTCGAGCTCGCAACGAGTCGCAGTCTCAACATAAACGACCTGCAGGACACCCTACAGGAGTCGAGTGCGAATTGGAAGGCGTTTGAGCGCTTCGCGGAAGACGTCATAGGGAAAAAGGAGAGCTACGAGAGGCATCTACAGGCCGGGCTGTGAATGCCGCAACAACTGACGGGTCCCCAATCATTCAACTGTGATATATTGATATTTTATTATTTGTTTATTTATTTGTGCCGGCAATTAATAGGTCAGACACAGTATGTGATAAAGCTTTTGCTTTCTTCGGAGCGTGACTCAACGAGTGATAATCTAACTGTGATATTTTACTATTGATGATATGTGCCGTAACGTAATTCAAATGTGTCAAACCTGTGATAAACTAACTGTGATAACTTACTATTTATGTGTGTCGTAATGTAATCCAAATGTGCCAAACTTGTGATAATCCAACTGTGATGCTTTACTATTTATGCGTCGTAGTGTAATCCGGGTGTGCCGGACTCTAACTGTGATACCGGAGTTGCGACAATCATGTGCGTGCTTGCGATGGCTTACCTACACTGTGCTTACTGGTGTCTTTTAATTGATTAATTTGTTTTTGCTGCCGTCTTTAACAACGTGTTCAGCTCTGCAAGTATACCGTGACTTAAACATGTGTGATAGTGCAATATGTGTGATATTGCTTCGTCCGAAGTGACAAGTAATAAAGTGCGTGCCAACTGCGTTCGCCCGAATATAACTGATGATATGCCATTGATGGCGGTACCAGTTATATTACGACTACGGGCAAGAGGAGGGGTTTCGTCCCAGATGGGTTCCCCTCCTAAAAAAAAAAAAAAAAAAGGTTAGGTTAGGTTAGGTTAGGTTAGGTTAGGTTAGGTTAGGTTAGGTTAGGTTAGGTTAGGTTAGGTTAGGTTAGGTTAGGTTAGGTTAGGTTAGGTTAGGTTAGGTTAGGTTAGGTTAGGTTAGGTTAGGTTAGGTTAGGTTAGGTTAGGTTAGGTTAGGTTAGGTTAGGTTAGGTTAGGTTAGGTTAGGTTAGGTTAGGTTAGGTTAGGTTAGGTTAGGTTAGGTTAGGTTAGGTTAGGTTAGGTTAGGTTAGGTTAGGTTAGGTTAGGTTAGGTTAGGTTAGGTTAGGTTAGGTTAGGTTAGGTTAGGTTAGGTTAGGTTAGGTTAGGTTAGGTTAGGTTAGGTTAGGTTAGGTTAGGTTAGGTTAGGTTAGGTTAGGTTAGGTTAGGTTAGGTTAGGTTAGGTTAGGTTAGGTTAGGTTAGGTTAGGTTAGGTTAGGTTAGGTTAGGTTAGGTTAGGTTAGGTTAGGTTAGGTTAGGTTAGGTTAGGTTAGGTTAGGTTAGGTTAGGTTAGGTTAGGTTAGGTTAGGTTAGGTTAGGTTAGGTTAGGTTAGGTTAGGTTAGGTTAGGTTAGGTTAGGTTAGGTTAGGTTAGGTTAGGTTAGGTTAGGTTAGGTTAGGTTAGGTTAGGTTAGGTTAGGTTAGGTTAGGTTAGGTTAGGTTAGGTTAGGTTAGGTTAGGTTAGGTTAGGTTAGGTTAGGTTAGGTTAGGTTAGGTTAGGTTAGGTTAGGTTAGGTTAGGTTAGGTTAGGTTAGGTTAGGTTAGGTTAGGTTAGGTTAGGTTAGGTTAGGTTAGGTTAGGTTAGGTTAGGTTAGGTTAGGTTAGGTTAGGTTAGGTTAGGTTAGGTTAGGTTAGGTTAGGTTAGGTTAGGTTAGGTTAGGTTAGGTTAGGTTAGGTTAGGTTAGGTTAGGTTAGGTTAGGTTAGGTTAGGTTAGGTTAGGTTAGGTTAGGTTAGGTTAGGTTAGGTTCGGTTAGGTTGGGTTAGGTTGGGTTAGGTTGGGTTAGGTTGGGTTAGGTTGGGTTAGGTTGGGTTAGGTTGGGTTAGGTTGGGTTAGGTTGGGTTAGGTTGGGTTAGGTTGGGTTAGGTTGGGTTAGGTTGGGTTAGGTTGGGTTAGGTTGGGTTAGGTTGGGTTAGGTTGGGTTAGGTTGGGTTAGGTTGGGTTAGGTTGGGTTAGGTTGGGTTAGGTTGGGTTAGGTTGGGTTAGGTTGGGTTAGGTTGGGTTAGGTTGGGTTAGGTTGGGTTAGGTTGGGTTAGGTTGGGTTAGGTTAGGTTAGGTTAGGTTAGGTTAGGTTAGGTTAGGTTAGGTTAGGTTAGGTTAGGTTAGGTTAGGTTAGGTTAGGTTAGGTTAGGTTAGGTTAGGTTAGGTTAGGTTAGGTTAGGTTAGGTTAGGTTAGGTTAGGTTAGGTTAGGTTAGGTTAGGTTAGGTTAGGTTAGGTTAGGTTAGGTTAGGTTAGGTTAGGTTAGGTTAGGTTAGGTTAGGTTAGGTTAGGTTAGGTTAGGTTAGGTTAGGTTAGGTTAGGTTAGGTTAGGTTAGGTTAGGTTAGGTTAGGTTAGGTTAGGTTAGGTTAGGTTAGGTTAGGTTAGGTTAGGTTAGGTTAGGTTAGGTTAGGTTAGGTTAGGTTAGGTTAGGTTAGGTTAGGTTAGGTTAGGTTAGGTTAGGTTAGGTTAGGTTAGGTTAGGTTAGGTTAGGTTAGGTTAGGTTAGGTTAGGTTAGGTTAGGTTAGGTTAGGTTAGGTTAGGTTAGGTTAGGTTAGGTTAGGTTAGGTTAGGTTAGGTTAGGTTAGGTTAGGTTAGGTTAGGTTAGGTTAGGTTAGGTTAGGTTAGGTTAGGTTAGGTTAGGTTCCGCGAGATTTTACCAAGCTTCAAGGCGGGGATCTGCTCGCGGCCGCAACGCAGTGGGCCGAGATGGGGCCAACTGCTGCGAGGCGCCACCGAGTCCTCGCGACCGGAGCGCCCTCGCGGTAGCAACGCGGTAGCCGAGATGGGGCAACCCCTGCGGGGTGCAGCCTAGCCTCCGAGGCGGGTGCAAACTCGCGGGGGCAACGCAACGGCAACATCACGAATTACGAACACGCTACAGGCTCGACTCGAACGAGTAAGACGCCGGACAGATTTAACGATGACGACATAAGCATTAATACGGACTCGAAAGGCAAGGTTGGGGGCGGTGCCGATGCCTGAATGGCGCCCGGGAGCTTCGGGCGTCACTAACCGCTCCAACACAGGACTGCTTTATGACGACACCCGCATGGACAATGACGTTTCTGGAGCGTACACCAGCCTAAATCACATATCATGGACTCGAAAAGAAAGACTGATTTACCCCAGGGAGGTTCCGGATTATCCGGGGAATCCTCCTCCGTCGTCTCGACGGACTGCCCCACGGATTCTGGGGGGGGCGACTTTTCGACACTCATTTCAATCAGCGAGAGAAGCACAAAAACAAAACACTCCCCGCAAAGGAGCTACTCAAGCGGAGACCTCTCATGTCGTAGAGAGGACACACTTTATCACTCACTTCAGGAGTTTTTATCACCGATGGCGGCAACGCCTGCGAGAAGCAGCATATCCACAAGTACGCCGCACGATACTCACGGAAAAAAAAGAATGAGGTTTGATGAGTCATTTGAAGAACCTGATAGTACACAGGGCACCCGGCTAAAGGGCATCATGGAGAACCTGAAACAAAATGCAGACCTTGTAAAAAACACACATTATAATGACGAACCAGTCGTGGCACTACTCGAAAGTGTTAACAGCCTACTCAGCGACCACATGCAGGAGTGGTTGTACACCATTGCCGTCGCCGCGGAGTTTAAAGGGAAAAAAGACAGCCGGCCTCCGTCTTCTGCACCTAGGACGGTGGAACCAGGAAAGGCCCACACGGACTTGAAGAAGCATTGCGAAGCCTTAATTAAGTTCGGGAACGCAAATAAAAACACAAACAAGGAGATCAAAAAACTGGCCCAAGATATCATGTTCTCCACCAGAACGGCCACGGCGGAGTTTCAACAATCCAAGCTTGATACCAAAGAAATGGAGGACAAGTGGCTGAAGGAAGGGGCGACGAAAAGGAAGCTGGAGAGAGATATCAGAGAACAAAAATCTGAAATCGAGAGACTTAGTAAAGGTAAAACACATAAATTACCGGCAGAGCCCATCCTGTGCCCAAGATGTAGTAGTAGAGCACTCGAGGAGAATCCAGAGGTACAAGAGAATTTTAAATGCACAAAAATCGAAGAAGGCAACCCCTTCACTCAGGGGACGCTGCCGGACGTTATGGTAGTATGGGTGGACGCCCAGGATCCCGGCATGGAAAGAGGGCTGCCGCGATTTGCGAAGGGCGGTTTCCCCGAGGCGGCATCCATCCACGGACCGCTCGGTGCTACCACTGTCACCTCAAAGACGGATGTAGGAGAAGAGGTGACAGTAAAAGAGAGGACGCTGATCCGACTTAACGCGCCTCTAGGCGACCTCCCTGTAGTCGAGGAGCGGCTGCGTCGGCTAAGGGACCTCCTAGCAAAGAAAAAGTTTAAAGCTGTGGGCATACACAATCCGGGTGAGCTACAACGTTTTAGAACAGCACTGGAGCACACTTTCGAGGGCTCGGACGTCTCACTAACCATATTCGTCCCCAAGACGAGCGACGCGGGGAGAGCCGGCTCTTACGCCTCAGCAGCAAAGAGGCCCACCGATGCAACGGCCCAGAAAGAGAGAGACCCAAAAAAGAGGCCCGCAAGGAGACGGCCGGAGGCGATCCTCATCCAACCCACGGCAGGATCAACGTACCAGGAGGTTTTACGAGCCACGAGGGAGTGCCTCAAGGCGAGAGGAGAGGTGGCCACTAGTTCCAGGCAAACGAGGAACGGGGGCCTCCTCTTAGAAATGGGCCCAAGAATCGAAGCCGCCCTCAGAGACACCTTAGAGGTAGCAGTTGGAGGAAAGGGTAACGCCACGGTGCTAGGAAACCGTACCTCAGTAGCAATAATGGGCCTCGACGCCCTTACGACTAAAGAGGAGATACAGGAGGCCTTTGAAAGAAAAATGGGCGTCACGCCAGAGGTACTATACCTTAGACAGGCCGCCAGAGGCCAACAGTTGGCGAAACTCCGCCTCAACATCGAGGACGGAGAAAAGGTATTAAAAGAAAAAAAGATAGGTATTGGCATGAACATGTGCCGGATGAAGGAGTGGGAGTTTAGGCCCCCACGAGATCGTAGACAGGCGGGGGAGCCCCCCCCTCCCAACCAACAGGAAACGGGCGCTACGGCTGAACAGCCCGGCCAAACGGGCAATCGGAGCCTGGAAGGAGAGACATCGCAAAAAACGTAAATGCGTGTCCTCCAGGTAAACGCCGGTAGGTCCAGAGCGGCCCATGACCTGGCCTTCGCATCAGCCACAGAGGAGGACAGCGATATAATCTGCGTAAGTGAGCCAAACTACAAGATCTCAAAGGGCAACGGATGGCTCAGAGACGGAAGAGGAGACGTAGCCATATATCTGCGCAACAGACACATGCGGATCCAACGTATTAGGAGGGAGGACGGTTTCTTGGCCGTCGAAATGGAGAAAGTGGCTCTATTCGCGTGCTACGTCTCCCCAAACGTGACGATGGAAGCATATGAGTCATACGTCGACGTACTAATGGACGCGGTGAGCGCATACGCTGGAGAGACTATTATCCTAGGAGACCTAAATTCGAAGGCCCGTGAATGGGGTTCTCCGATCACGGACCGTAGAGGGCAGTACTTGTGCGAGTCCATCGCCAGACTGGACCTCGTCGTCATCAACGAAGGGTGCACACCCACCTTCACCAGGGGATCGAGTACGTCATACATAGACATTACACTAGCGTCCCCAAGGCTATCGAGTCGTATATCAGGTTGGAAAATCTTGGATAATGAAACAATGAGCCTCCACGGGCATATAGCTTTTGAGTTACTCGATGTTCACATCAGGAAGCCGCCCGAGATGCGGACTATCATAACCCTGGACAAAAAATCGTTTAAAACATCACTGGCCGAGGGTATCCAACAACTGCGAGGCGAGGGACAAACAGGCGTGATAGAATGCACCAAAACAATAAAAAGGGCAATGAGAGACAGCACCATGGGCCACGCCACGGCCTACGGACGGAGTCCATACTGGTGGACCGAGGAAATAGGCGAACAGAGGAAGAAATGCCTCCAAATAAGGAGAACGTTGACAAGGAGCAGAAGACGATCACTAACAGAAATCGACACAGAAGAATACAAGATGGCTAAAAAAAGGCTTAAGGCACTAATCAACACGAGTAAAAGGAAAAAATGGGAGGAGCTGTGCGAGGAGATCGAGGAAGACATATGGGGAAGTGCGTACCAGATCCTCATGAGAAGATTCAAAAACGCAGCCCCGTACGAGCTGACAAGAAATAAGAAGGAAGAAGTGGTGGATGCGCTATTCCCCCAAGTCCGAGACGAGGTGGAGCCGGGCCAGGTCGTCCAAGAGTACGAAAAATTCACCGAAGACGAATTAAAGACCGCGGCGAGAAAAATGCGAGCGGGCAAAGCAGCGGGACCTGACGGCATAAGCCCGGAAGCCACTAAAGAGGCGGTCGAGGCGGCCCCTAAATACATGTTGGACGTTTTCAACAAACTGCTGGCTCGGCAGGAATTTCCGAAGGAACTGAAAACCTCGAGATTGGCAGTAATACCGAAGGCGGGCAAACCCATGGACTCGCCATCGTCATATCGACCCATCTGCCTATTAAACACCCTCGGCAAGCTGCTGGAACACTTGATTAGACACCGACTCCATATCGAGATCGAGGAGAAAGGAGGACTCTCCAACAACCAATACGGTTTTAGAGAGGGCAGGTCCACGATTCAGGCCGTCCACAGGGTGACCCATACGGCGTGGAGAGCCCGTAGAATAGGAAAATGGTGCGCTATGATAACTTTCGACGTGAAAAACGCCTTTAATACCGCAAGATGGAGCACCATAATAAAACGACTGACGGAGAAGCGGATCTCCCCATACATTGTAAATTTCATAAGGAGCTATTTCAAACACCGAGAAATAATATGGCACAGAAATGAAACTAAGGCGGTCACGGCTGGGATACCCCAGGGGTCTGTTCTAGGCCCGACCCTTTGGAATCTGCTATACGACCCACTCCTAAGGGAAAGTAACACCGAAGGGGCAGAAAAGATCGCTTTCGCCGATGATCTTGCGGTACTCATAACCGCAAAGAAAAAGGAAGAGCTTATACACAAAATGCGCGACATAGTTTCCGAAGTAGAGACATGGATGAGAGAAAACGGGCTGCAACTTGCCCCGGAAAAGACCGAAGTAATACTGTTATCCGGACAACGGGACAAGCGAGGATTATCTATAAATTTGGAAGGAGTGGAGATAGGCCCTAAAAGGACCGTCAAATACCTCGGGGTTACTCTCGACGACGGCGGATCCTTCAAACAGCACATAGAGAGAGTAGCTAAGAAGGCGGACGAAAGAGCCGTTTTATTGAGCCGGCTCATGCCTAACATGGGTGGACCCACCAGCCTAAAGAGGAGAGTGCTCATGAATACAATAAATTCAATTGTCTTGTACGCGGCACCGGTATGGCATGCAGCGACGGAGGTGGCGAGCTACAGGAGAACACTACAGAGTGTACAAAGAAAATCCATGTTAAGGGTAGCGTCGGCCTATAGGACGACTTCTACGGCGGCGCTACAGGTCATCACCGGCTCCCCGCCCATCGAACTGTTAGCAAGAGAGAGAAGCCGGATCTTCGAGAGCGGGCAAGGCCACTCACCCGCGCTGAGAAAAGCGCAAAGGATACAGACTATAGAGATGTGGCAGGAGGAATGGGACGCTTCCACGACGGGAGAGTGGACCAGGAGACTAATCCCCTCGATAGCTCCTTGGATCGAGCGCAAACATGGAACAATAAACTACCACCTCACACAGGCGCTGACGGGCCACGGGTCTTTCGGGAGCTATCTCTTTCGCATAAACAAACTCGCCACCGAAGAGTGCTACCACTGCGGAGAAACCGACACTCCGGAACACGCCCTCCTGTACTGCAACAGATGGCTACACATAAGAGCCGAGGCGACGGAAGCCTGCGGGGGTTTATTAACAACCGAAAACATATCGGAAATGCTCCTGAAAGACGAAAAGAGCTGGAAAGCGATCGCCGGAGCAATGCAGGAGATCGTGAAACAAAAAGAAGCGACAGAAGGGGAGATACGCTCAGCTTGGGCCGCGTTACTCTAAAGGACTGTGATAAATATGTGATAAATCTGTGATGTTAAGCCTTTTGGCTTTTTTAAATACAACTGTTCGTTAATTTAATGTGTGGGTCCGGAGATGAACTGTGATAAATCTGTGATGTTAAGCTTCTTGGCTTTTTTAAATACAACTGTTCGTTATTTTAATGTGTGGGTCCGGAGATGAACGGTGATAAATCTGTGATGTTAAGCTTCTTGGCTTTTTTAAATACAACTGTCCGTTATTTTAATGTGTGGATCAGGAGATGAACTGTGTTAAATCTATGTTGTTAAGCCTTTTGGCTTTTTAAATAAAACTGTTGTTATTTCAAGTGTGGGTTTTAAATGCTGGTTTTCGTCGCTGTGAATTGCGAGTTTAAAGCGTGAGTTGTGAAATTACTGATGTGAATATTGTGACATCGCAGCCAACGCGATAAAAAAAATAGTGCGGCCAACAGCGTTCGCCCGTAGGTACTGAGGAGATGCCGGAGATGGCGATACCAGTACCTTACGACGATGGGCAAGAGGAGGGGTTTCGTCCCAGATGGGTTCCCCTCCTACAAAAAAAAAAAAAAAAGGTTAGGTTAGGTTAGGTTAGGTTAGGTTAGGTTAGGTTAGGTTAGGTTAGGTTAGGTTAGGTTAGGTTAGGTTAGGTTAGGTTAGGTTAGGTTAGGTTAGGTTAGGTTAGGTTAGGTTAGGTTAGGTTAGGTTAGGTTAGGTTAGGTTAGGTTAGGTTAGGTTAGGTTAGGTTAGGTTAGGTTAGGTTAGGTTAGGTTAGGTTAGGTTAGGTTAGGTTAGGTTAGGTTAGGTTAGGTTAGGTTAGGTTAGGTTAGGTTAGGTTAGGTTAGGTTAGGTTAGGTTAGGTTAGGTTAGGTTAGGTTAGGTTAGGTTAGGTTAGGTTAGGTTAGGTTAGGTTAGGTTAGGTTAGGTTAGGTTAGGTTAGGTTAGGTTAGGTTAGGTTAGGTTAGGTTAGGTTAGGTTAGGTTAGGTTAGGTTAGGTTAGGTTAGGTTAGGTTAGGTTAGGTTAGGTTAGGTTAGGTTAGGTTAGGTTAGGTTAGGTTAGGTTAGGTTAGGTTAGGTTAGGTTAGGTTAGGTTAGGTTAGGTTAGGTTAGGTTAGGTTAGGTTAGGTTAGGTTAGGTTAGGTTAGGTTAGGTTAGGTTAGGTTAGGTTAGGTTAGGTTAGGTTAGGTTAGGTTAGGTTAGGTTAGGTTAGGTTAGGTTAGGTTAGGTTAGGTTAGGTTAGGTTAGGTTAGGTTAGGTTAGGTTAGGTTAGGTTAGGTTAGGTTAGGTTAGGTTAGGTTAGGTTAGGTTAGGTTAGGTTAGGTTAGGTTAGGTTAGGTTAGGTTAGGTTAGGTTAGGTTAGGTTAGGTTAGGTTAGGTTAGGTTAGGTTAGGTTAGGTTAGGTTAGGTTAGGTTAGGTTAGGTTAGGTTAGGTTAGGTTAGGTTAGGTTAGGTTAGGTTAGGTTAGGTTAGGTTAGGTTAGGTTAGGTTAGGTTAGGTTAGGTTAGGTTAGGTTAGGTTAGGTTAGGTTAGGTTAGGTTAGGTTAGGTTAGGTTAGGTTAGGTTAGGTTAGGTTAGGTTAGGTTAGGTTAGGTTAGGTTAGGTTAGGTTAGGTTAGGTTAGGTTAGGTTAGGTTAGGTTAGGTTAGGTTAGGTTAGGTTAGGTTAGGTTAGGTTAGGTTAGGTTAGGTTAGGTTAGGTTAGGTTAGGTTAGGTTAGGTTAGGTTAGGTTAGGTTAGGTTAGGTTAGGTTAGGTTAGGTTAGGTTAGGTTAGGTTAGGTTAGGTTAGGTTAGGTTAGGTTAGGTTAGGTTAGGTTAGGTTAGGTTAGGTTAGGTTAGGTTAGGTTAGGTTAGGTTAGGTTAGGTTAGGTTAGGTTAGGTTAGGTTAGGTTAGGTTAGGTTAGGTTAGGTTAGGTTAGGTTAGGTTAGGTTAGGTTAGGTTAGGTTAGGTTAGGTTAGGTTAGGTTAGGTTAGGTTAGGTTAGGTTAGGTTAGGTTAGGTTAGGTTAGGTTAGGTTAGGTTAGGTTAGGTTAGGTTAGGTTAGGTTAGGTTAGGTTAGGTTAGGTTAGGTTAGGTTAGGTTAGGTTAGGTTAGGTTAGGTTAGGTTAGGTTAGGTTAGGTTAGGTTAGGTTAGGTTAGGTTAGGTTAGGTTAGGTTAGGTTAGGTTAGGTTAGGTTAGGTTAGGTTAGGTTAGGTTAGGTTAGGTTAGGTTAGGTTAGGTTAGGTTAGGTTAGGTTAGGTTAGGTTAGGTTAGGTTAGGTTAGGTTAGGTTAGGTTAGGTTAGGTTAGGTTAGGTTAGGTTAGGTTAGGTTAGGTTAGGTTAGGTTAGGTTAGGTTAGGTTAGGTTAGGTTAGGTTAGGTTAGGTTAGGTTAGGTTAGGTTAGGTTAGGTTAGGTTAGGTTAGGTTAGGTTAGGTTAGGTTAGGTTAGGTTAGGTTAGGTTAGGTTAGGTTAGGTTAGGTTAGGTTAGGTTAGGTTAGGTTAGGTTAGGTTAGGTTAGGTTAGGTTAGGTTAGGTTAGGTTAGGTTAGGTTAGGTTAGGTTAGGTTAGGTTAGGTTAGGTTAGGTTAGGTTAGGTTAGGTTAGGTTAGGTTAGGTTAGGTTAGGTTGAGTTCCAGCCTTGCATCGGAGCAGGCAACACGCGATTTTCGGAGCTCCACACTATTACAACTTTAGTGCAGCAAAATTTAGTTCAAAAATTACGCGAGTAGTGTCAAAAAATTCGAAATTTTTTGCTGAGTTACGTAAAAAAAGAATCAAGCGTTAAAACCAAAATACAAGGGAGCTACGGCGTTTTAAGTTGAATTTATTTAAAATAATTATCAACGTATGTTTGATTAAATTTAAGTGTCCAAAAGTTCGGCCAAATATGGCCGTGTGAGGTGTTGAGAGAAAGAGTTTTTTATTCTGAATGCAACTGTGAAGGTTCGGTGAGGAGATTGTGAGCGGTTCGGTTGCTACTGAGTCTCAAAGTTCTGAAGTGATAAGTGTTGATAAGCTGTTTTACGCCGAAGGGTGCACAGATTAAGGTAGGAAAGATTTTTTCTGAGTTCTTCATAGCATCCAAATAGTAGTGGAAGCGTTTTTTTCGTTATCGGATGAAAAACAAAAAAGTTGGACATTAAAGATGATGCGATAAGCTCCAAAATAATTTTGTCGGATGAAGGGTGTTTATGTGAACTTATCAAAGTTTGTTTCTCTCTAATCGGCCAATAAACGCGGGAGTTATGGATTTATTTCGTTCTCAATAGTAATTAATTTGTAATTTACATACAGGGTGGTCCGAGGTGTGTTTTTTCGTATAAATTCGTTTAAATTCGGAAATAAGTGACTTGGGCGATCGCGACCTTTTAGATAAGGATCCAAACATACGGAGGGACCCTCCAAGTAGCTTTGAAATGGGAAAAACGGCCTAGAAGACCGTAATTAAGGCCTAACCTCATCAAGAGACAAACCTGCTATTTGTAATCGCATTCAAGTGCAATTTTCTAAGTCGGCAATCTCGTCCATTACTTCTCGGACGGGAGGAGCATTTTTATCATATCACTACTGTCATGGCAACCCATCAGTAGCCAAAAAATTAATCAATTAAAAGCTTTTTGGGAAAGCACGATTTTTGCGCCCAAAGAATGGCTAGGCGACTTTGGCCCGCGGCCCTAGTAACGGCCACATGTCTAATTAACGATTTTTCCACCATTTTTTGTCTGGGCAAAACTTTTCGCAAGGGGCCCAAACTTTGGAAATTTCCTTAGATGTATGAATAGCCTCTGCACCAAAGATTAAGGCAAAAATATCATCATCACCAATTTGGCCAAATTTGGGAAGTCACTGCCCAAATAAATTATCTCTATAAATTTTCTAAGTCCATAAGATGAAAAATTTTCTAAGTACCAAATACAAAAATTTTCTAAGTCCAGAAAACGAAACTTTTCTAAGTCCATAAGATGAAAATTTTCTAAGTACCAAATACAAAAACTTTCTAAGTCCAGAAAACGAAACTTTTCTAAGTCCATAAGATGGAAATTTTCTAAGTACCAAATACAAAAATTTTCTAAGTCCGTAAAGCTGGAAACTAAGTCCAGAAATCAGACTTCTTTAAGTCAGTCAACATCAATGAAACCATCAATCGGCCGCGAGATTTTACCAAGCTTCAAGGCGGGGATCTGCTCGCGGCCGCAACGCAGTGGGCCGAGATGGGGCCAACTGCTGCGAGGCGCCACCGAGTCCTCGCGACCGGAGCGCCCTCGCGGTAGCAACGCGGTAGCCGAGATGGGGCAACCCCTGCGGGGTGCAGCCTAGCCTCCGAGGCGGGTGCAAACTCGCGGGGGCAACGCAACGGCAACATCACGAATTACGAACACGCTACAGGCTCGACTCGAACGAGTAAGACGCCGGACAGATTTAACGATGACGACATAAGCATTAATACGGACTCGAAAGGCAAGGTTGGGGGCGGTGCCGATGCCTGAATGGCGCCCGGGAGCTTCGGGCGTCACTAACCGCTCCAACACAGGACTGCTTTATGACGACACCCGCATGGACAATGACGTTTCTGGAGCGTACACCAGCCTAAATCACATATCATGGACTCGAAAAGAAAGACTGATTTACCCCAGGGAGGTTCCGGATTATCCGGGGAATCCTCCTCCGTCGTCTCGACGGACTGCCCCACGGATTCTGGGGGGGGCGACTTTTCGACACTCATTTCAATCAGCGAGAGAAGCACAAAAACAAAACACTCCCCGCAAAGGAGCTACTCAAGCGGAGACCTCTCATGTCGTAGAGAGGACACACTTTATCACTCACTTCAGGAGTTTTTATCACCGATGGCGGCAACGCCTGCGAGAAGCAGCATATCCACAAGTACGCCGCACGATACTCACGGAAAAAAAAGAATGAGGTTTGATGAGTCATTTGAAGAACCTGATAGTACACAGGGCACCCGGCTAAAGGGCATCATGGAGAACCTGAAACAAAATGCAGACCTTGTAAAAAACACACATTATAATGACGAACCAGTCGTGGCACTACTCGAAAGTGTTAACAGCCTACTCAGCGACCACATGCAGGAGTGGTTGTACACCATTGCCGTCGCCGCGGAGTTTAAAGGGAAAAAAGACAGCCGGCCTCCGTCTTCTGCACCTAGGACGGTGGAACCAGGAAAGGCCCACACGGACTTGAAGAAGCATTGCGAAGCCTTAATTAAGTTCGGGAACGCAAATAAAAACACAAACAAGGAGATCAAAAAACTGGCCCAAGATATCATGTTCTCCACCAGAACGGCCACGGCGGAGTTTCAACAATCCAAGCTTGATACCAAAGAAATGGAGGACAAGTGGCTGAAGGAAGGGGCGACGAAAAGGAAGCTGGAGAGAGATATCAGAGAACAAAAATCTGAAATCGAGAGACTTAGTAAAGGTAAAACACATAAATTACCGGCAGAGCCCATCCTGTGCCCAAGATGTAGTAGTAGAGCACTCGAGGAGAATCCAGAGGTACAAGAGAATTTTAAATGCACAAAAATCGAAGAAGGCAACCCCTTCACTCAGGGGACGCTGCCGGACGTTATGGTAGTATGGGTGGACGCCCAGGATCCCGGCATGGAAAGAGGGCTGCCGCGATTTGCGAAGGGCGGTTTCCCCGAGGCGGCATCCATCCACGGACCGCTCGGTGCTACCACTGTCACCTCAAAGACGGATGTAGGAGAAGAGGTGACAGTAAAAGAGAGGACGCTGATCCGACTTAACGCGCCTCTAGGCGACCTCCCTGTAGTCGAGGAGCGGCTGCGTCGGCTAAGGGACCTCCTAGCAAAGAAAAAGTTTAAAGCTGTGGGCATACACAATCCGGGTGAGCTACAACGTTTTAGAACAGCACTGGAGCACACTTTCGAGGGCTCGGACGTCTCACTAACCATATTCGTCCCCAAGACGAGCGACGCGGGGAGAGCCGGCTCTTACGCCTCAGCAGCAAAGAGGCCCACCGATGCAACGGCCCAGAAAGAGAGAGACCCAAAAAAGAGGCCCGCAAGGAGACGGCCGGAGGCGATCCTCATCCAACCCACGGCAGGATCAACGTACCAGGAGGTTTTACGAGCCACGAGGGAGTGCCTCAAGGCGAGAGGAGAGGTGGCCACTAGTTCCAGGCAAACGAGGAACGGGGGCCTCCTCTTAGAAATGGGCCCAAGAATCGAAGCCGCCCTCAGAGACACCTTAGAGGTAGCAGTTGGAGGAAAGGGCAACGCCACGGTGCTAGGAAACCGTACCTCAGTAGCAATAATGGGCCTCGACGCCCTTACGACTAAAGAGGAGATACAGGAGGCCTTTGAAAGAAAAATGGGCGTCACGCCAGAGGTACTATACCTTAGACAGGCCGCCAGAGGCCAACAGTTGGCGAAACTCCGCCTCAACATCGAGGACGGAGAAAAGGTATTAAAAGAAAAAAAGATAGGTATTGGCATGAACATGTGCCGGATGAAGGAGTGGGAGTTTAGGCCCCCACGAGATCGTAGACAGGCGGGGGAGCCCCCCCCTCCCAACCAACAGGAAACGGGCGCTACGGCTGAACAGCCCGGCCAAACGGGCAATCGGAGCCTGGAAGGAGAGACATCGCAAAAAACGTAAATGCGTGTCCTCCAGGTAAACGCCGGTAGGTCCAGAGCGGCCCATGACCTGGCCTTCGCATCAGCCACAGAGGAGGACAGCGATATAATCTGCGTAAGTGAGCCAAACTACAAGATCTCAAAGGGCAACGGATGGCTCAGAGACGGAAGAGGAGACGTAGCCATATATCTGCGCAACAGACACATGCGGATCCAACGTATTAGGAGGGAGGACGGTTTCTTGGCCGTCGAAATGGAGAAAGTGGCTCTATTCGCGTGCTACGTCTCCCCAAACGTGACGATGGAAGCATATGAGTCATACGTCGACGTACTAATGGACGCGGTGAGCGCATACGCTGGAGAGACTATTATCCTAGGAGACCTAAATTCGAAGGCCCGTGAATGGGGTTCTCCGATCACGGACCGTAGAGGGCAGTACTTGTGCGAGTCCATCGCCAGACTGGACCTCGTCGTCATCAACGAAGGGTGCACACCCACCTTCACCAGGGGATCGAGTACGTCATACATAGACATTACACTAGCGTCCCCAAGGCTATCGAGTCGTATATCAGGTTGGAAAATCTTGGATAATGAAACAATGAGCCTCCACGGGCATATAGCTTTTGAGTTACTCGATGTTCACATCAGGAAGCCGCCCGAGATGCGGACTATCATAACCCTGGACAAAAAATCGTTTAAAACATCACTGGCCGAGGGTATCCAACAACTGCGAGGCGAGGGACAAACAGGCGTGATAGAATGCACCAAAACAATAAAAAGGGCAATGAGAGACAGCACCATGGGCCACGCCACGGCCTACGGACGGAGTCCATACTGGTGGACCGAGGAAATAGGCGAACAGAGGAAGAAATGCCTCCAAATAAGGAGAACGTTGACAAGGAGCAGAAGACGATCACTAACAGAAATCGACACAGAAGAATACAAGATGGCTAAAAAAAGGCTTAAGGCACTAATCAACACGAGTAAAAGGAAAAAATGGGAGGAGCTGTGCGAGGAGATCGAGGAAGACATATGGGGAAGTGCGTACCAGATCCTCATGAGAAGATTCAAAAACGCAGCCCCGTACGAGCTGACAAGAAATAAGAAGGAAGAAGTGGTGGATGCGCTATTCCCCCAAGTCCGAGACGAGGTGGAGCCGGGCCAGGTCGTCCAAGAGTACGAAAAATTCACCGAAGACGAATTAAAGACCGCGGCGAGAAAAATGCGAGCGGGCAAAGCAGCGGGACCTGACGGCATAAGCCCGGAAGCCACTAAAGAGGCGGTCGAGGCGGCCCCTAAATACATGTTGGACGTTTTCAACAAACTGCTGGCTCGGCAGGAATTTCCGAAGGAACTGAAAACCTCGAGATTGGCAGTAATACCGAAGGCGGGCAAACCCATGGACTCGCCATCGTCATATCGACCCATCTGCCTATTAAACACCCTCGGCAAGCTGCTGGAACACTTGATTAGACACCGACTCCATATCGAGATCGAGGAGAAAGGAGGACTCTCCAACAACCAATACGGTTTTAGAGAGGGCAGGTCCACGATTCAGGCCGTCCACAGGGTGACCCATACGGCGTGGAGAGCCCGTAGAATAGGAAAATGGTGCGCTATGATAACTTTCGACGTGAAAAACGCCTTTAATACCGCAAGATGGAGCACCATAATAAAACGACTGACGGAGAAGCGGATCTCCCCATACATTGTAAATTTCATAAGGAGCTATTTCAAACACCGAGAAATAATATGGCACAGAAATGAAACTAAGGCGGTCACGGCTGGGATACCCCAGGGGTCTGTTCTAGGCCCGACCCTTTGGAATCTGCTATACGACCCACTCCTAAGGGAAAGTAACACCGAAGGGGCAGAAAAGATCGCTTTCGCCGATGATCTTGCGGTACTCATAACCGCAAAGAAAAAGGAAGAGCTTATACACAAAATGCGCGACATAGTTTCCGAAGTAGAGACATGGATGAGAGAAAACGGGCTGCAACTTGCCCCGGAAAAGACCGAAGTAATACTGTTATCCGGACAACGGGACAAGCGAGGATTATCTATAAATTTGGAAGGAGTGGAGATAGGCCCTAAAAGGACCGTCAAATACCTCGGGGTTACTCTCGACGACGGCGGATCCTTCAAACAGCACATAGAGAGAGTAGCTAAGAAGGCGGACGAAAGAGCCGTTTTATTGAGCCGGCTCATGCCTAACATGGGTGGACCCACCAGCCTAAAGAGGAGAGTGCTCATGAATACAATAAATTCAATTGTCTTGTACGCGGCACCGGTATGGCATGCAGCGACGGAGGTGGCGAGCTACAGGAGAACACTACAGAGTGTACAAAGAAAATCCATGTTAAGGGTAGCGTCGGCCTATAGGACGACTTCTACGGCGGCGCTACAGGTCATCACCGGCTCCCCGCCCATCGAACTGTTAGCAAGAGAGAGAAGCCGGATCTTCGAGAGCGGGCAAGGCCACTCACCCGCGCTGAGAAAAGCGCAAAGGATACAGACTATAGAGATGTGGCAGGAGGAATGGGACGCTTCCACGACGGGAGAGTGGACCAGGAGACTAATCCCCTCGATAGCTCCTTGGATCGAGCGCAAACATGGAACAATAAACTACCACCTCACACAGGCGCTGACGGGCCACGGGTCTTTCGGGAGCTATCTCTTTCGCATAAACAAACTCGCCACCGAAGAGTGCTACCACTGCGGAGAAACCGACACTCCGGAACACGCCCTCCTGTACTGCAACAGATGGCTACACATAAGAGCCGAGGCGACGGAAGCCTGCGGGGGTTTATTAACAACCGAAAACATATCGGAAATGCTCCTGAAAGACGAAAAGAGCTGGAAAGCGATCGCCGGAGCAATGCAGGAGATCGTGAAACAAAAAGAAGCGACAGAAGGGGAGATACGCTCAGCTTGGGCCGCGTTACTCTAAAGGACTGTGATAAATATGTGATAAATCTGTGATGTTAAGCCTTTTGGCTTTTTTAAATACAACTGTTCGTTAATTTAATGTGTGGGTCCGGAGATGAACTGTGATAAATCTGTGATGTTAAGCTTCTTGGCTTTTTTAAATACAACTGTTCGTTATTTTAATGTGTGGGTCCGGAGATGAACGGTGATAAATCTGTGATGTTAAGCTTCTTGGCTTTTTTAAATACAACTGTCCGTTATTTTAATGTGTGGATCAGGAGATGAACTGTGTTAAATCTATGTTGTTAAGCCTTTTGGCTTTTTAAATAAAACTGTTGTTATTTCAAGTGTGGGTTTTAAATGCTGGTTTTCGTCGCTGTGAATTGCGAGTTTAAAGCGTGAGTTGTGAAATTACTGATGTGAATATTGTGACATCGCAGCCAACGCGATAAAAAAAATAGTGCGGCCAACAGCGTTCGCCCGTAGGTACTGAGGAGATGCCGGAGATGGCGATACCAGTACCTTACGACGATGGGCAAGAGGAGGGGTTTCGTCCCAGATGGGTTCCCCTCCTACAAAAAAAAAAAAAAAAGTTAGGTTAGGTTAGGTTAGGTTAGGTTAGGTTAGGTTAGGTTAGGTTAGGTTAGGTTAGGTTAGGTTAGGTTAGGTTAGGTTAGGTTAGGTTAGGTTAGGTTAGGTTAGGTTAGGTTAGGTTAGGTTAGGTTAGGTTAGGTTAGGTTAGGTTAGGTTAGGTTAGGTTAGGTTAGGTTAGGTTAGGTTAGGTTAGGTTAGGTTAGGTTAGGTTAGGTTAGGTTAGGTTAGGTTAGGTTAGGTTAGGTTAGGTTAGGTTAGGTTAGGTTAGGTTAGGTTAGGTTAGGTTAGGTTAGGTTAGGTTAGGTTAGGTTAGGTTAGGTTAGGTTAGGTTAGGTTAGGTTAGGTTAGGTTAGGTTAGGTTAGGTTAGGTTAGGTTAGGTTAGGTTAGGTTAGGTTAGGTTAGGTTAGGTTAGGTTAGGTTAGGTTAGGTTAGGTTAGGTTAGGTTAGGTTAGGTTAGGTTAGGTTAGGTTAGGTTAGGTTAGGTTAGGTTAGGTTAGGTTAGGTTAGGTTAGGTTAGGTTAGGTTAGGTTAGGTTAGGTTAGGTTAGGTTAGGTTAGGTTAGGTTAGGTTAGGTTAGGTTAGGTTAGGTTAGGTTAGGTTAGGTTAGGTTAGGTTAGGTTAGGTTAGGTTAGGTTAGGTTAGGTTAGGTTAGGTTAGGTTAGGTTAGGTTAGGTTAGGTTAGGTTAGGT